>CM053574.1:118539468-118970626 GCA_028646485.1 Cryptoprocta ferox | reverse complement strand
CCCCCCCCCCTTTTTTTTTCTTGCATCACTGATTGGAGACCAAGAATAGGATGGTGAGTACTCTCTGAATGTTCATGAATGGGTATTGTTGTCATTTTGTATGTGCTTTCCCTTATTTCCAAGAAGGGAAGGTTTGTGGCTTTGTTACAAAGGCAAAATTAATTAAAGATAAAGGACAGTTTTTATTAATAGCTTTAATTTTTACTTAGTGTTCCAAGTATTTATAAAGGACACTAAGGTCTGTTCTCCGGGCGAGTGGGTTCTGTAGAGAGCAGAAGAACATTTGTGGAGACTCTAATTTATACAGATGACAGAGTTATATTTTAAAGGATATCAGCACAGTGGTGTACTAGTTGGCCTTGAAAAGTTCGTGCATCCTGCAAAATGGATTTATTGTCAGGCATTTATTTAGTAGATAACAATAGACTTTTATTCCATCGTCAGCTGTATCTCAGCATCTTGGAATCCACAGTTCTATTTTTTTTTAAACATAAAACTTTTTATGGGAATAAATTGCACATTCTACAAAAAGCCTTTGGAGCCCTGGGATATTAGGGATTTTTAAAAAGAGGAAGTACTCAAAATCAGTTCTTACATAGCTACTCAACTGATTTAGGCAAAACCCTTTGCTTTGAAGTATTATATGAATTATGTATTTTTGTCTGAGTTACATAAATTTAGCAGTGAAAATTAAGATTATTATTAATTATGAAAACCAGTAATGTAGCTCTTGTAAACTTAATATTGCTCTGTAATTAAATTGAGAAAGGAGGGGTTAATTTAGGAACTTCCTTATGGAAGAGGTTCTATTGCTCTTTCCCTATAAGAACAGTTGTAATCAGTCTCGATTCATTTTTAAAACGTGCCTCCCCCCATTGTAATAAAATTGCATAATATCTACACTGTGGTATATTTATTTATTGTTAATTATATGATTAATGCATTTCTGTGTGTATGTTCTGTATATTTTTTCTCTTTTTTAAATCTTTTTGCTGTTGAAATATGTATTTTGTGAGTTTTGTTGGTGGTAAGGTCTTTTAAAAAAAAGAATTGTATTTAAATCTAAAATGGCACTATGTCTTGATTTCATGAGTTAGAAAAAAGAAGTTATAGTTTAATTTTTGTTTTTTTTTTTTGAGAGAGAGCACAAGCAGGGGAAAAGGGACAGAGAGAGAGAGAGAGAGAGAGAGACCGACAGACTTGAGCAACCTCCACATTCAGCATGGAGCCTGATGCGGGGCTCAGTCCCACAACCCTGGTGTCATGACCTGAGCCAAAAACAAGAGTCAGACGCTCAACCAACTGAGCCACCCAGAAGATATAGTGTAGATCATATGTATAGTAAAATGTCATTCCTACTACATTATTGTTTGCCATTCTAAAAAGATACATAGATGTGTTTAACATCAGGCAAAATTATCTTACTGAAGATTTTTATAAGTTTCAAAGGTAGAACTCTTAAGATTATATAGGAAGCATTAATGTTTTCCTTATAGTTTTGTTTTAAATTATAAAAGCAATACTTGTGATTTATAAAATGTTAAAGTATAGAATGTAAAAGCTAATGCTTCTGCCCTCATCCTTGGATTCCTTTTATGTAATGTTAACATGGTAACAATTGAGAGTACATCGCTCCAGATTTTGTTTTGTTTTCTATATTTAAAAAAGTGGACATAGATACCTCATTGTTTTTAAGTTCTGTGGACATAGCTGTATCACAATTTATTATCTGGATGGAAGAGGTTTTTTTGTGTCTAGTTGTTTGAAAAAGTTAATTTTAAAAATACACTACTTGTATAATTTGTAGTAGGTGATGAAAATTAACATGAATTAATATTCTAATGCAGAGAAAGATACTCAGATCTTAGAGATAATCTGACAGCATTCCAAAAATACCTGATTGAGAGTAGCAAAGAAATGATGCCTTTGAAAGTCTGGGAACTGCAAGGTATAGTACTTCTTTAACACAGCATTTTGGTAACTGATCTCTGTTTTGTTCAGTAAGCTTTTATATAATATATAAATTATTACATAGTAGTTATTGATGTGAATTTTTGTGGAACTCAATATTTAATTAAAAGACTATCAAGCTGATCATATATTTATGTTTATTAGAGTTAAAATTATATGAAGTGTAGTTATTTGATATTATCTAATCATTTTTAAAGTATACGCTGATTTTTCTTATAGGTTCATCTCCAGTAGTAAATTACATTTCAAGCTGTCTATAGCAGTGGTGAAAAATCTTGACTAGTCAGTCAGGAAATCACTAGTTTTCTTCTGTTTAAAATTTTGACCTTAATAGACCATTGCATATTTCACTGTTAGCTTAGAACAGCCTCTGTGCTGACATCCTGTAAGCAGATATCTTATGATCAAAATTTAGTTTGAACTGTAACTCCTTTTCAATTTATTTTCTTTTTCTTTTTTTTCTTTTTAAAAATGTTTTATTTGTTTTTGAGAGAGAGAGACAGACAGACAGCGTGAGCAGGGGAGGGTCAGAGAGAGAGGGAGACACAGAATCCGAAACAGGGTCCAGGCTCTGAGATAGCTGTCAGCACAGAGCTGGACGCGGGGCTCGAACCCACGAACCGTGAGATCATGACCTGAGCCGAAGTCAGATGCTTAACCGACTGAGCCACCCAGGCGTCCCTGTTATTTTCTTTTTCATTACTTGTAATATTTAGTCACGGGGACGTCATTTTTCTGCGTAATCCATAGCTCATCAACTTTTTAACAGCTTATTGAGACAGGTGGCCTACTATACAATTCATCCCTTTAAAATGTACCATTTAATGGGTTTTAGTATATTTTCTGAGCTTTTTAAACTGTCCCACAGTCAATTTTAGAGTATTTTCATTACCTCAGAAAGAAAGCGTACCCATTAACAGTCACTCCCCATTTCTCCCTAGTTTTCCATCAGTTGTAGGCAAGCACCATTCTACTTTCTTCTCCAAAATACTCTCCAAGGAAGCCATAATTTATAAAATATAATTGTAGGTGATAATTGTAGGTGATGCTTTTGAAGGCCTATAAACAGAGAACATGCACAGTCCGTTTTAATGGATCTGGCCGCTGTCTGTGTAAGGTGGATTTGAATGGACTAGAAACAGATCTGGTGAAGACCTCTGAAGTCATGTAGTGAGAGATTGCACTGTGACTGTGGTAGAGGCCATCGGAAGGTAGGCTGCATTTAGCAGATGTTTAGATGAAAGGAGTCAAAGATGGCTTTAAGGCGTCCAGCTTTGAGCCTGAATAAAGAGAATATAAAACATGTAAGTATGTGCTAGGGTTGAGGACAGCATTCCAGAATGATGAGACTGAAGTTAAATGGACTGCTTACGGTGACAGTGACACATTCAGATGACAAGGTCCCGTAGTGGGCTAAACAGGAAGTCTGTAAGTTAAAAGGAGAGGATTGAAGAGCTGGGCATCTTAGCAACAAGGCGTTCAAAAGGGGGGGAGTTGATAGTGCAGAGTGAGCAGTTGGTGCACGAGGGTGGGCACTGGCACTGGTCCAGGTGTGGAAAGTAGACCCCAAAGGAGCACGCGATAGAAGCCAAACAGAGTAAATTTCTATTAAGTAGATTTCTTTCTTTTATTGACTTACCAGATACTTATTGAAGGTTAGGACATGTTAGTCATGTCCCTACCTCCATGGTTTTATAATTTTTGGCTGAGAGCCAAACGTATTTCATTCACATCAGGACCCATACACGAGTACATGATGTAAGAATACATTGATAGGCTCAAAACTTTAAAAAAAAAAAAAAAAGCTTCCACATACAACATGTGTGTTTACTACATTTTATTCATTCTGGCAAACTTTCTTTTATTCCACCCTATATCATGAGAAAAATAACTTCACATTGCCTATTCAAATCTGATGTCACTACTGACTGATGGGTTCCAACTGACATTTTGAAAAACATTAGATTCTGAAGATAAATGAGCTAAAGTAGACACTGTGTGTCTTCAAAGGATCTTAGATAAACATAAAAAAATTTTAAAAACCAATGTAAAAATTATGATTGTAATTTCTTTAAAGCAAAGGTAGGTAGGATTAAGAAGGGTGTGTGCCAGGAAGACCTGAACAGGTAGGGGTGAGGGCTGGGGAGAGAGCGGGGAGGCCGTGTCAAGAAGTGACAGCTGATGTGAGATCTCAGGAGGGGTTGGGATAAATTTGAGGGTGGGTTATATAGAGAGAATACAAGGATCATAGTGAGAGGTTGGGTTGGGATGTGTGACGGAGAACTGCAAGATCGTGGTTTGCCCAGCTGCATGGAGTGTTTGCTGAGAAGAGGAGCCTAAAGAGGACCAGATTTGGGCAAAAACAGGACAGGAATATTACAGACTTACTATTAATCATGTTGCTTTTGAAGTGTCCAACTGGTAAAACAGTTAAATATGGGGATCTGGGTTTCAGAGGCTTAACTGTAGGATTTAATTAGCTGTTGATGAGTCATTAGTATGGAGCGTTTAGAATAAAGCAAAAAATATTAATAGAATCTGTTTATATTATATTCATTTGGCGGTTATTTACACTCTGATTTCATAAGCGAATTTTCAGGAGCTTTCAAATAAGTTGTGCTCAGAAGATTGGTCGTGTAAAGGAGAATTACATTCATGTTAGTAAAAAAATTTTAAAAGAATAGTTGTGCTGTCACACCTGGGTAAAAGGTAGTTGTCCATGATCATCATGATGGTGATTGGCGGTGATAAAACTATTAGCCAACACTGTGTCTGGCAAAGTGTTAGGCTGTTTATATAAATTATCCGAATTATTTTTTTTAAAAACTTCTATGAGATCTCTCACTTTTCGAGATGAGGACATTAGGAAATGGACACATAAAATAATTAGTCCAAGTTCACAAATATGATAAAGCACAAATCAAGGATACCTAAAATGAGACTAAATTCTGTCTTCTACCTGTATTCTACTCTTTGTGAGTAGGACATTGTACGGCACCCAAATGCCGTCATGCAAGGTCTTTGATCGTCCACTTTCCTCTTTTATAAGTTGTTACACCATTTGGTCATGAAAATAACGATTACGTTTTCTTGCCTAAAAGTGCATATATTCCTGAATACATACACATAGTTAAAAATCGCATTGCTTATAAATGCCTTTAATAGCAATAGAATAATAAGAAACAACATAAAGAATCTTCTAATTTTATTATTCATTCATTTATTCATTCATCAATATTAAGTGAGCACCTACCTGTATATCAGGTCCTTTTTTTTGGTGAGAACATTTAATTTCTACTCTTTTAGCAAATTTCAATTATGTAATAGAGTGATATCAACTCTAGTCACCATGTTATACATTAGATCTTCAGACTCTCTTCATTTTCTAGCTGAAAATTTATACCCTTTTATCAACCTCTCCTTCTTTCCTTTATCCAGCCCCCAGGCAACTACTTTTCTACTCTCTGTTTATATGAGTTTGACTTTTTAAAAAACATATAAATGATACTGTACAATTTGTCTTTGTTTTCACTTAGCATAATGTCCTCCAGGCTCATTGATGTTGTTACAAGTAGCAGAATTTCCTTTCTTTATGATGCTGAATAATATTCCATTGTATATATACACCACATTTTCTCATCCATTCATCCATCAATGGATAGTTAGATTATTTCCACCTTGGCTGTTGTGGATAATGCTGCAGTGAACATGGGAGTCCAGATATCTGAGAGACTGATTTCATTTCCTTTGGATAGATACCCAGAAGCTGGACCATATAGTGGTTCTAGTTTTAATTTCTGGAGGAATCGCCATGTTTTCCATAGTGGCTACACCAGTTTACATGAGTTTTTTCTGTATTTTGATTTTTAGTCCCTTATCAGATATATGATTTGCAAGTGTTTTCTCCCATTCCATAGCTTGCTTTTTCCCTTTGTTGATGATTTCCTTGCTGTACAGCAGCTTTTGAGTAGGATATGGTCCCACTTGTTTATTTTTGCTTCGCTGCCTTTGGTTTTGGTGTCAAATCCAAAAAATCATCATAAAGACTGATGTCAAGATTACCCTTATGTTTTCTTTCAGGATTTTATGGATTTAGCTCTTAAATTTAAATCCTTAATCCATTTTGAGTTAATTTTTGTGCATTGTATAAGATAGGGGTCCATTTTCATTCTTTTGCACGTGAATGTCTAGTTTTCCCAGCACCACTTACTGAATACAAAGTCAGTACTTTTTCTTTGCAGGATGTAATCCTCTTGCAAAAGGATCTTCCTAAGATAAGGACTGACAAATATCCATTGTGTTTGGTAATTAGGAGATTCTCTTGAGCACTGATAGATTCGCTGCAGTGCTGGGGCTGGAAACATGCTGAAGTGGGTTGAGGAAAATGGCTATGTAAAGTTACTCAGCTAGAAAGTGAATACAGAGCTGGAATTTGAACCTTGGTGGTTAGGCTATACCGGGAAGCTGTGCTAAGAACATCTTTTCCTAAGCTTTGACTCCAACTTGATTCACCACACTGAGAACATGGAAACATAGTCTTATTATGTTAAGCTGGTTATTTTACTAGTGTATGGTAAGCTAGGATTCTACCTGTGGTGAAATGTTAAAGAGAAACAGTATGTTTCACTATTTAGTAACAAACAGAATTAAGCTTTAAAATCTTTTTGGACTTTTGACAAAGGAACCAGATTAGGATCACTGCTTCTTACATATTGGAGATGGACTACGTAAGTCTCACAGTTTTCTTTTCATAGAACTTTTGTATCTGGTAAAATACTAAGTTTAGGATTTTATTTTTATTGTGGTATAAAGATAATGTTGAAAGAAAAAGTGGATTTTTTATATTTACTGTGTTAAACACATTGGATCTTTCTTAAAGTTCTTTCCAGAATTAGTTCCGCAAAGCTCTTTTTTCCTACCTCTTGTTATTCTTATCAAAGCTTTTTGGTGCATGTTTTGTTCAACCTTAAGTGTAGAAAAAACAGTGTGGCATTAACATTTCTTTTCATATATCTCTTTTTGAAGTTATACTGTAATTTGTGGAAAACAATAGGTTATTAAATGATTAGCCCTTCATAAATGTTTAACGCTTACCTTATTTGGACATTAGTGATAGCCTTCTATTTAAAACTTTTGAAAAATGCTAGATGTGTTAACATGTCTATATATAAATATATGGCAAGAAATGTTGAGTGAATTATTTAAATTACCTGAAAATGTCTATAAAGGTCTGACATGATGCTAGATTTCTTAATGATTTTTTTTCCAGATCTTAGTTTTCAGGCAGCTTCTCAAATAAGGTCTACTCCAGTTTATGATGCCATAAAATTAATGAAAGACATTTCACAGAACTTCCCCATAAAAGCCAGGTATGTTAAAGTTTATGGGTTTGATTATAGCCAGAACTCTTTCCATTAAATAAATTTTATGAAAATAGCTGATTTCACTTAATATCATGATATCAATTCTAATGGCTATAGTTTTATGAAAACAGGGCATTTCTTTATTATGTGTGTTGGGTTGTTTTTTGTTTTGTTTTGTTTTATTTTTTTTTTTCCAGAGGAAAATACTGGCTTGCGCACACCTGTGTATACATACTGCAAATAGAACTCTGGAATTAGAGGCAAATGGAAAGGAAAAGTAATCTATTAAAATTGTTTAAACAAAAACACTGATATGGTAATCCAGGATAAAACTTGTTCAAGCAGTGAATCATGAGAGAATATTTTTCTCTCTTCTGGGCGGAGGGTGATGAAGAGTATTATTTTAAATAGATTTATGCCCAGAATACGGCCAGATCATGTTCTTGCCCTTTCAGATTCTAAACAAGTAGTAATGTCCTCTTTATGGAATACTTTGTGGAATACTTTTTTGCCAGTAGGACACCTAATCGAAGTGCTTCCAGAAATACTAATTTTACACTAAACACATCTTGCAGTTGAGTAGATAATACATTTGCATGTCTAAAAGTAATCAGTACTTTTACAAAATAGCAAAACTCTTATATATTTGTAGTGTGGTCAGGAATGGCAGGACGTGGAATTCTAAGCCCCCAGTAAAACAGAAAGTAAGTTAGCTTCTATGGAAGACATGGAGCGTGTGACTAGCGCACCAGTGCTTTCCTGAGGGGAAGCGGGGAGCGTCCCCGCACGGGCAGCACCCTCTCTTAGCGCGTGAGTGATTGCGAGGCCTCTCTTTGCCTCCTGCATCATTCTGTGCATTTATCCCCAGTGCAGAGAACTGAATCTTAAATCTAGATATTCATTCTTTTGTAAGACAAATAAATAGCACAAGTTGGCCACAAGATAACAACTTTTCTATGGGACTGCGAAAATAGATGCGTCAACTCATTTACAGATTAAGAATCAATATATTGGTATGACTCTTCTGTTAATTTTTAAAGAGGCAAGAATATGAGAAGTCAGTATTTATATATTGAAACATGAAATGTGCATATGTGTATAAACGTTTAGTTACACTGATGTTTTTTAAATTACTAGATCAAATACAAATAAAGTAAAATAACTTCAGTTTTAAGAAGACTGTTCACTCTTTTGACAATAAGTCATTTTGACAGTAAGTCAATTTGTGGCTGATCATATAAAAAAATGCAAACTACGATAACACTGCTGAATGGCTAAATTACAGGCTTGAGCATATCTGTAAAGCCATTTGATAGACCATGACTAAATGTTTGTTAAAATATTTGCTAAACGGATGAAAATTTTGTAATATCAAATTACCCATTGTAATTTCTCTTAAATGCTGCCAAATTTTAGGAGATAATATACACTTTTTGTGGGAGTTTTACTTTAAAGCATAACTTCACATTGACAATCTTTTAATTTTTAAATTGTTTTGTTTGCATAAAATTGACAAATATGTAACTAATTTTCCAAGGAGTTATCAAGTCAAATATATGTAGTTAATAAACTTGTTTTAAAAAATCTGCCTTTAAGTTATGAGGGAGTTTTAGTTCTTCAAGAATGAAGGTGAGGTAAGTCAGTATTGTCAGTCATTTAGAGCTACATACTCTGGTGAAGATACCAGGTTTACCAAAACTCTTTATGTGAAAATATTTTGATTTGCCTGTTTACGTTTACACATGTGGTCATATTGGTAATTTCATACAAAGTTTCTCTGAATGGACCAAATAGCACAAAATAGCATTTTCAGTCAAGTATATCTGAAAGTATATCCAGTAATAAAGTAGGAAAGTAAATATCTGTAGTAAACAGGTTTTGACAGTACCTAATGCATACAGTTGTGCACATGAACTCTTTTTTTTAATTGTTTATTTTAACTCCAGTGTAGTTAACATACAGTGTCGTGTTAGTTTCCGGTGTACAATATAGTGACTCAGCAACTCCGTCCCGTCACCCAGGTGTGCGTGAGCTCTTGTCAGTCTGTAATCCACCTGAATCAGACACCCTCGTCAAAGGACAGCCGTGGTGCCAGTTGTCAAATAGCTGCATGCATGGAAATGTGCACTTCTGGTCCTAAAGCATTCTGAGTTCTTAGGGTCTTACCCAGAGTATTATATGACACTGAATTATAGATTGTCCTAGACATTTAAGGAAAAATGAATTATATCAGTATTTCTTTCTCCAGGTCTCTGACCAGGATTGCTGTAAATCAACTTATGAGGGAGGAAATACAGGAAAATCAAAAGGTTTGTTTGAATTCTTTTTTAAAAAACATTGACTATACTAATATCACGATTTTAGACTTTGGATCTTCAGTTTCCATATAAAAAGAAAATGTTAATTTGTGCTTTTTGATTATTAAAACACAAAATTGAGATTTTCCACTTTTAGATTGTCTACTTTATATAGCTTACAGTCTGTGATAACAGCAAGTCTTTCCTGACATACATCTTACCTACTTCTTCATTCACCCTATACCTCGGACCTTCTGCCTACATTGTTGGTTGTCTTTACAAGACAAAGAATAAAGCAATGAGTTACTTATTCTGTTTCTCATGATTGGTTTTGCTTTAAAACTTGTAAGGCCCGAGTCAGATTTGGACTGCTGGAACATCATTAGAGTCCAAGGCATTAATTGATCATTAATTTGATAAGATGCTGCCAAGTGGTCTCTTAAATTACATTAAGAACCCAAATGATCCTAGTTGTGTTAATATTTGTGAAGTGCTTCAAACACTGCCTGGCTTCATTACATAGGACTGCCTTGGCTTAAAGAAATACAATACAAGATGCATGGGGCGCCGAACAGTAGGAATTTGTTTTTATCACGTTAAAAAAAAAAAAAAAAGACGTCTCAGAGTAAGTGGTTACAGACATGGTTTCCTCCTCCTACGGCCACAGAATGGCTGCCACAGCTTTAGGCTTCTTACTTGTATTTAAAGCAGAAAGAGGCAGGGAGATGGTATTAAATGCCACGTTCATCCTCACTAAAGCCTTCCTGGAACACTTCACCTGTCTGACTTCCATCTCACAGGCCAGAATTTTGTCACGTGGCTATTTCTAGGTGCAAAGGAGGCTAGAAAAGCAGTGCTTGCTTTTCCAGTAATGAGGCAGTCGGAGAAGTGGGTTCACTTAGCCAGTCGGCAGTGCCTATCGCACGGAGGCAGAGTGAACTGTCAGTAGGGGGACCAACAACTGCAGCAGGAATGACGAAGAAGGAGACGCGTAGTTCACGGTTGGAGCATGACTCTTGTGAACCATCGCACGTCACCCCTATGTAGCATGTTCTTTGCCTAGCTTACCACTTAAGAAATGATTGTTTATCCTCCCAAAATAGTTGTGGTATTACTCCCTTCTACAGTTTTCCTAATTGCTTCGAACAGAGTGATTTTCTTCTAAAAGTTCCTGTATTTATAGTGAGTTTTGTTGGAATAATGCCACCTACAGTAGGAAAAGAAGAGAGGGTAGGAAAGAAAAGGGAGGAAGATTAAAGGATGCTAGGGTTTTCAGTGGCTTCACCCAGTCCGGTCTATTTTTTTGCTCATTTAATAGTCCAGAGGGGGGTGTTCACATCATCAGAGCTTCACTCCAAGTTGCGATTTTGGGTCCAAAGGCTGGAGGACTTGATGAGGTTAAAGAAGAAATACTGAAATGAAAATGAGAATGAAAGGGAGGTCATTGGGAGGGCTGAAGACCCAAATCTCTCAGGTAGAGCAGCGTGACATCGGAATCGTAGGCGGACTGCTGAAGCGAGTTGCTGAAGCAGACTGGAAGTTAATAGAAATGAATAGATCGGGAAACTCTGAATCCAGAGGCTTGAATGAGTATGGTCCCTGATACAGCGCATTCCCTCAGAAATATTTGTTGAATTGAAAACTGTTGAATGTTTAAACATTCAATGTTTAGCAATAGGTGGTTTTTTAACTGTTATGTATCTATTATAGCAGTCATTAATATCCCAGTGTATAAAATGAGACCCAGTGATTTCTGTTGGGTCACATAGTTGGTAAAAGAACCAAAATTGGTGCTCTGATAATACAGTTTTCATTTCAGGTAAGTTTCATAAGCACTTTGAATCTGTTCAAGTGCCAAACATCTTGCCAGGTGATTAGAAAACAAGATATTTGAGGAGATTAAGAAATTTGGTCTAGTTTCTTCTAAAAAATTCTTGAATGACCTATTTCCAGAAGAACAACATACAAACTTTAGAAAATTGTATTTAATAGACCAGGTGGATATGAGGAGTCTAGTGTAGACTGTCAGTCCTCTACAGAAATCAACAGGGAAACCTGTCGATCAAGCAAAGCTGAGTTTAATAAGCTTCCTGCAGTAAGGGGGAACAACATTTGCTAGGGTCTTCTTAGCGTCTCAAAAGAAGGATGTTACAGTAGATTATTTATAGGTTGTAGGGCTTCTGTTTAAGGGGTTTGAGTTGAGTCTTTCAAGGTAGGGGAAATTATTTGGGATTGGGCAGAGTTTGTAACAGTAGTTGAGTATTGGTCAACACAAAAGCGATGGTTTTGATGAGCAAACTGTTATACGCAAGCTCTTTGCCCAGATGAGGTAACTGTTCAGATTGGCAAACCAGACCATTTTGCAGATCTATTCCAGGTTTGCCTGGAACTATTTGTTTGTAAGAATTTCCAGAAGCAAATGGTTATTTATTCATTTATAGCTTTATCTTCCTGGACAAGAATTTCCTGTAATAAATAGTTAAGTAATGTCAGCTCAGGTGATCGCTGTTCTCAGTCCCAGTAGCTGAGCTGTAATGACATAAGTGGTCCCTGCATGTCTCTCTGGGAGAGCAAGAGATGACTCCAGAAGTAGACAGTAGCTGGGTAGGAAAGTGGAAAGAGATCATGTTACTTTCACTATAGTACTTTATGACCAAAGGTTTCATGTTGCTAGTAAACAAAGTCATAGAGAAGGACGATTTAAAAATTTAAGATCGTTGGTTAATATATTTGCAGAGGGAAAACATGAAATACTGAGATAGATTATGTTATTGTTCACAGATAGTCACTCTCTTCCCTCTGTCAGAGGAGTCTGCTCCTCTGCTCCTACGATGTTGATTGATTCCTTGTCACTTGCTTTAGCTAATATGAAAGGAGCAGATACACACATCATGTATAAGCAGAAGCTTTTGGTTCTGTTGCCTTTTTGCTTCTGCTCTAACTCAAGAGGCGTGTCCCACATGGAGGCTGCTCTCCCGGTCTGGCACCTGAAATGAAACAGGCTCTGGAGTGGAGCCAAAGATGATTGAGGGTGTGAATATGTGATATGAACCAGAAGTCCACGTTTCCTCTGGGAAGCCACTGAGATTCAGGGATTCTTTATAGTAAGAACTTGGTTACAGTAATATCGAATACAATTAAACTTTTTGTATGTTAATTTTCCATTTGCTGATTTGTATTTTATCTTCTGCTCTTGAAGCGATTAAACAATGTTTCTATGTTGGAAAGATATTCAGAATAATTTCTGTTGCTCTATGCAAGGGTGATTTTAGGGCTATTAGAATAACTGAAAGAATAAAATAGCTCTGGAAACAGGAGAACAGGCAGAGGTCTGGGTTTAGTTCCTGGTACGAGCCTTGAGCAAGTCCTCTTCAAACCTCTTCTGTTTAAATGTTCTAATATTACATTTAAAAAGATCGTTCTTTCGTTTACATAATCCAGAATTAACATTATCTGTCAATCCTAGCATTTGCTTTATCTTCTCATTTTTTAGGAATTTTTGGATCTTTTCAATTTTAATATCTTTATTTTTTGCATAGTTCAGCATTTTATTATCAACTTAGCTAGGAAGTCTGGCTATAGTTAATTTTATTTACTTATATCATATTTCGAATTAAAGCTGGCCTAAGCTGACATTTTGTTGCTAAGAATATAGTGACTGGTTCCAGTAGAAATACAGCTGCAGCCCAATTTAAAGTAGTCCCGTTTATTCTCCTGAAAATCATACAGAGCAACAAAGAGAATGAGTGAAATTCATATATAGCAACAGGAAGAGTGAAACCACATTTTCAGCAAAACTAGCAGAAGGCAAAAAACTATAAACTCTCCATTTTGTGTGTGGTGGAAACTGCCCAGCACCAGGGGAACTGAAGTGTGAAGCTACAGTTGCATGAAGGGGAAGAATGGAACACGACAGGGGTCCCAGAATGACAGTCGAAGAAATCATCAGCAAGTGCTCACCTTCAAAGGAGAAGGCTCCACTCTGAGTGTTCAGTGTTCTGAGTGGGAACACTACGGGTGGGCAGGATTAAAAACAAATAGGAGAGGGTCTCCTGGGTGGCTCAGTGTGTCGAGCGTCTGATTCTTGATTTTGGCTCAGGTCATGATCCCAGGCTTGTGGGATTGAACCCCACATTGGGCTCTGTGTGGAGCCTGCATAAGATTCTCCCTCTCCCTCTCCCTCTCCCCCCCCCCCCACCGGCTTGTGTTGGCACATGTGTGCACACTCACTCTGTCACTCTCTCATAAAAATTAAAAAAGGGGGGGACACATCAACTGCAGGAGGGGGAGAGAGGAGTCATGTGAAGTGCATGGAAGTGGCAGATTTAAGGAAACCTAGCTAGTAAGAGGGGGTGGCGCATCCAAGAGACCAGGTCATCATCCGTTAGTGGCGGAGTGAAGAGAAACAGTACCTGGTGATTAGAGCCTCTGAGCTGGGTTAACATTTGAGAATTTGAGGAAGACTGTCTATGTTGGGTGACCCAGCTTAAACTGTTGATCACAATAAGGAAATTTCAAACCAGGAAACCTGGAAGGCTAATTTTCCTCTTTCACTCTAAAGCCATCTCCCCTGCTAATGTCTAGTGCAAGAAAATCTAAGTGACTCAGATAGACGTAATCAGAAAGGTAGAACTGCTACATCCATGTAAAGATCTCTCTATAAAGGAGGAGAGGAGGAGGAAAACCACACTGTAGATGAAGAAACCTCAGTAAGCAGAGAAAGATTGCAACACGACAGACGTGTGCTTGAAAAACTACTGAGGCCGAGAAGCAACCCTGTGCAGAAATACAGTGACTCACAGGGGAGATGGGCCAAGAATAGTACCAGAGGATGGGAACCCAGAACTGGAAGGACTTTGCAAAGATATTGAAAGCATCCATTTCAGAAATAAAAGCTAAAACTGCAAATGGCACAGGGAAGAATTGAACTTCTAGAAAACCCTGTATAAGATATAGTGGATAGGATTAAGAAATGCAAAGAAAGTAAAGCAGAAAGGATTCAAGACAAATGATAAATAAAAGGCAGATAAAGGAAATCCAGAATTCCTATAGTAGAGTGTCTGAAGTAGAAAAACCAAACAAATGGACAGAGCAAATGTTTAAAACTGTAATTAGACCATTTTCTGAAATAAAAGACTTGAATCCTCATTATTTAACGGGTACACCATGTAACTAGGAAAATTGACCAAGAATCATTGAAAGAAAAGCTATAGGAAAAAAGGAATTATTTGTGCATTTAGCAATAAGGATTATAAAGAAAGAAAACCAGACTGGCATCAGACTTTCAAAAACAGTATTCAATCCTGACTTTCTTGAAGGTTTTTATTAAGAAAGGTTGCTGTATTTTGTCAAATGCTTTTTCTGCATCTATTGACAGGATCATTTGGTTCTTATCCTTTCTGTTATTAATGTGATGTATCACATTGGTTGATTTTCAAATATTGAACCAGCCCTGCAGCCTAGGAATGATTCCCACTTGATCAGGGTGAAGAATTCTTTTTATAGGCTGTTGAATTAGATTTGCTAGTCTCTTGTTGAGAATTTTTGCATCCATGTTCATCCAGGGATATTGGCCTGTATTTCTCCTTTTTAGTGGGGTCTCTGTCTGGTTTGGGAATCAGTGTAATGCTGGCTTCATAGAATGAGTCTGGAAACTTTCCTTCCATTTCTATTTTTTGGAACAGCTTGAGAAGGATAGATATTAACTCTGCTTTAAATATCTGGTAGAATTCCTCCGGGAAGCCATCTGGCCCAGGACTCTTATTTGTTGGAAAAATTTGATAACTATTTCAATTTCTTCGCTGGTTATGGGTCTGTTTAAATTTTCTATTTCTTCCCATTTGAGTTTTGGTAGTGTGTGGGTGTTAGGAATTTGTCCCATTTCTTCCAGGTTGTCGAGTTTGTTGGCATGTAATTTTTCATAGTATTCTCTGATAATTGTTTGTATTTCCGAGGGATTGGTTGTGATAAATCCATTTTCATTCATGATTTTATCGATTTGGGTCCTCTTTTCTTATTGAGAAGTCTGGCTAGGGGTTTATCAGTTTTGTTTATTTTTTCAAAAAACCAGCTCTTAGTTTCATTGATTTGTTCTGCTGTTTTTTTTTTTTTTTGGATCCTATATTGTTTATCTTTGATCTTTATTATTTCTCTTTTTCTGCTGGCCTTGGGGTTTCTTTGTTGTTCTGCTTCTAGTTCCTTTAGGTGTGCCATTAGATTTTGTTTTGGGGATTTTTCTTGTTTCTTGAGATAGGCCTGGATTGCAATGTATTTTCCTCTTAGAACTGCCTTTGCTGCATCCCAAAGGGTTTGGACTGTTGGGTTTTTGTTTTCATTTGTTTCCATATATTTTTTAATTTCTTCAATTGCCTGGTTGACCCATTCATTCTTGGGTAGGACATTCTTCTGTCTTCATGTATTTGGAGGCTTTCCAAACTTTTTTCTGTGGTTGATTTCAAGTTTCATAGCATTGTGATATGAAAATGTGCATGGTATGATCTCAATTCTTTTCTATTTATTTAGGGCTGTTTTATGACCCAGCATGTGATCTGTCTTGGAGAATGTTCCATGTGCACTCAAGAAGAATGTGTATTCTGCTGCTTTAGGATGAAAAGTTCTGAATATATCTGTCAAGTCCCTCTGGTCCAGTGTATCATTCAGGGCCATTGTTTCTTAACTGATTTTCTATCTGGATGATCTGTGCATTGCTGTTAGTGGAGTATTAAAGTCCCCTGCAACTACCACATTCTTACCAATAAGGTTGCTTGTTTGTGATTGCTTTTTATATTTGGGTGCTTCCGAATTTGGCATATAAACATTTATAATTGTTAGCTCTTCTTGATGGATAGACCCCATAATTATGATATAATGACCTTCTTCATCTCTTGTTACAGCCTTTAGTTTAAAATCTAGTTAGTCTGATATGACTACTCCAGCTTTCCTTTGACTTCCAGTAGCATGATAGATATTTCTCCATCCTCTCACTTTCAATCTGAAGGTGTCCTCAGGTCTAAAGTGGGTCTCTTGTAGACAGCAAATAGATGGGTCTTTTTTTTTTTTACCCATTCTGATACCCTATGTCTTTTGATTGGAGCATTTAGTCTATTTACATTCAGTGTTATTATTGAAAGATATGGATTTAGAGTCATTGTGTTATCTGTAGGTTTCATGCTTGTAGCGATGTCTCTGGTCCTTTATGGTCTTTGCAACATTCCACTCACAGATTCCCTCTTAGGATCTCTTGGAGGGCTGGTTTAGTGGTGACGAATTCCTTCAGTTTTTGTTGTCTGGGAAAACATTTATCTCTCTTTCTATTTTGAATGACAGGCTTGCTGGATAAAGGATTCTTGGCTGCATATTTTTCCTATCCAGCCAAGCAGCCCGTTTGTCCCTAGCTGCTTTCAGAATTCTCTCTTTATCTTTGTATTTTTCCAGTTTCAGTGTGGTATGTCATGCATAAGATCAATCCAAGTTACTTCTGATGGGAGTTCTTTTTGCCCCCTGGATTTCAGTGTCTGTTTCCTTCCCCAGATTGGGGAAAGTCTCAGCTATGATTTGTTCAAGTACATCTTCCACCCCTTTCTCTCTTCTTCTTCTTATAGAACTTGTATGATACGGATATTATTCTGTTTCATTGAATCACTTAGTTCTCTAATTCCCCCCTCATGGTCCAGAATTTTTTTTATCTTTCTTTTTCTCAGCTTCATCTTTTTCCATAATTTTATCTTCTATTTCACCTATTCTCCCCTCTGTCTCTTTAACCCTTGCTGTCACCACCTCTAGTTTATTTTGCACCTCATTTACAGCATTTTTAAATTAATCATGACTATTTTTTAGTTCCTTGATCTCTGCAGCAATAGATTCTCTGCTGTCTTCTATGCTTTTTTTCAAGCCCATCAATTAATTTATGACTATTTTTCTAAATTCTTGTTCAGTTATATAGTTTATAACTGTTTTAATCAATTCTTTGCTGTCATTTCTTCCTAGAATTTCTTTTGAGGAGAATTCTTCCCTCTTATCATTTTGGCTAGTTTTCTGTCCCTTAGTGTTTTAAAAGCTTGTTCTGTGTCCTGCACCTGTGGACACTACTATATTAAAGAGGGGCCATACATGTCCAGGGCCTGGACCTTCAGGAGACATTTTTTGGAGTGTGTTACCTGCTCTCTGTTGTGACTCTGGTTGCTTTGTCTCCCTACTGTAGTGATGTTTTAGACCCTCCACCAGGTATGCTTTGATTTGTTTGCTGAAGTAGCCCTGGAAAAGAAAACAAAAGAAAAGAAAAAAAGAAGAACACTAGCTACAGCAAAACAACGGGGTGGTGGCATTCTTGATAGAAGAGGCCTATCCCATACAAAGAGAGATATGATAGGGGCAGGGGGGAAAGGAAAAGAAAATTGACCAGGTGGAGAAACTCTATGGCTTAATCCAGAGAGAAGGTGGGGGTGGGGGGGGGAACTAAAGAAGGAGATACAGACCAGGTGAGAATATGGGGCACCTGGGTGGCTAAGTCGGTTGATCGGTTTTGGCTCAGGTCGTGATCTCCGGGTTCGTGGGTTCGAGCCCCGAGTCAAGCTCTGTGCTGACAGCTAGCTGAGAGCCTGGAGCCTGTCTTCAGATTCTGTATTTCCCTCTCTCTCTGACCCACCCCTGCTCACACTGTCTCTCTCTCTTTCAAAAATAAATAAACATTTATAAAACTAAAAAAAAAAAAAAAAAAAAGAACAGGTGAGAATAGATTAAATATGTCTGCTTAAACCAACAACCAGAATAACCAGACTAGAAGATGGAAGAAATAAGAAGGAGAAAAGGAAGAGGGGAGGGGAAAAAAGAAAAAAAGTATGTACACACACACACACACACACAAGAATTGTCCAGGAATTAAATCGGAAAATGCAAAACCGCTGGGTGCCTTGGAACCAGGGTGCGAACAAAGCGGATTGTGCTGCTCCATTGACTCTCGTGCCTCCCTGGCGGTTGGCTGGGATTTAAACCCTGATGTCTTAAAGGGTCCCACTCCGTGTGCCCGGGGTTCCAGGGCAGTGCTGCTCCACGCCGGGATATATGGCCTCTGGCAGGTGGGCACAGGCAGGGTTCTTTGTCCTTTGAACAGTTACATACCTTCTTCCCACAGCACCCCAGGGAGGGGATTGCTTTCTCCCACTGCAGATTGGGCCTCTGAACTAGTTACTGAGCCGGGGCTGGCTCCCCTCCTCCCCAGGTGCACGAACTGGGCAGCCAGCCCCAGTCCAGAGGAAGCCCCACAGTGAGAGATTGGATCTTTCTCCGTCAGGGTCCATGGTTTTTCTCTTGTCCAACAGAAACAGCCCTATGCTTCCTCAGCCTCTCTTTCTCATCCCTTTGTCTCTCTGCAGAAAGGGATCCCTCCTGTGTGTGCATACGCAGCCTGTTTTCTCTTTCCCAGTTCACAGTCATGCACCTATGGCCCACCAGGTTGTCCCCGTGGGTCCCTGGAGACGTCTTTGTCACTCTGCGGCCTGGACTCTTGGAATTCAAAGTTCTTTGGCCTCAACACTGCTGTTTGAGGGATGAGGGAACTTTGGGTCCCCTTACTTCTCCGTCTTTCTGACGCTCCTGCCTGCCCTGGGTGGGCCCACCCTTAAAACCCCAAGCTTTAGGCCACCTGGGAAGCTTGAGATTTCCTTGGGGTAGAGCCTTCAATGTTCACTTATATCCTTGGACTCCTGTTCCCACTTCTACTCTGCCCTTAGATGCTTCACTTTTAAAAACTAAACCATTTATTTAGAGGGTGTTATTAATATTTTAATCCAGCATTTTTTTTTTTTTAGTAGGAGGGTTTCAGGATCTCTGGTTCATCATATTGCTGGAATCTTAAGTATTACCTTTTGATTTGCAAAAAGCTGCCTTAAATCATATTCTCAGGGTAATTTTCCAGGATTTAAGGCTCACTCCTCTGAGGCAAATGAGAAAGAACTTGTCGGCCAGTCTCCAGTAGACAGTATTTCAGCAATCAAATCCACTGAGTTCAGTTTATTACCCTTTTTTGAATGTCTTCTTTGTTCAAGGCACGGGCGCTGGCATCAACATTCTTGAGGGAATTAGCAATTTAGTATAGATCTGTGAACTCAATACGCTGTCTCCTTACTGTTGAGATGCCTAAAATGAATGAGGTGCTGTAGAGAGAGCTGGAGGCCATGTGTATGAAGGTTCAGGGCAAGTTTTGGGGAAAACAGTGATGAATTCATTAGGTATCTGTAGATTGTGAAGTGAGAATGCAGATTTCTTAGAATAAGTCTGCGATAGAAAGGCACAAAAATAGCTAAAGATTAATCATATTTTCACTGATGAATCTTCTCAGGTTAAAGTTTAACCTCTTGCTAGTATTCTGTATAAATCAAGTGGAAACACTTTCTTTCCTATTACAAATTTAGTTCCTTCTCTCCCTTCTCTTTATGTAACGTGTCGTGGTGAGTGATCACCATACAGAAAAATTCACCTCTACCAAGCCTTCTCTGAATCTCTTCATGTTAATTGCTTCACCTGCCTTTCCAAAATAACTTGTATAAATCTTCGTTAGGTCGCTCATGTGGCATCATTGAAATGCACTGTTTTGAAATTGTTTTTCCTTCTAAATAGATTTGCCTGCCCCAATAATAGTAATAATAAAAGCTTCACTTGTGAGTGCTGCATATGTGACTAGACACTGATATCACATCTATACTCTATAACCTGTGAGATGGGAATAAGTAAACCCGTTTTCCAGATGATGAAACTGAGACATATGGAAGCAAATAACTTTGTCCAAATCTTACCATGACTACGTAGCAAGACTAGGATTTAAAGTTGATTTGACCCCCTCACCATGACCTTAACTGTGCTGTACTGGCAAGAACGTCACATCCTGTATTTGTGTTACTGTTCTAGTGCCTAGCGTGGCCTCTAGCTCAGAGCAGGTGCTCAGGGGATATTTACTGAATGAAAAAAAAAAAAAAACATTGAAACAGTGCTTTAATGGAAGGCTTTATGAATTTAGAGTGATATCCAACAAATATTTACACATACGCCAAAGTTTTAAGTCCTGGGTTTTTAAAGAATAGGAGTGTAGCACCTATTAAATTCTAAGTGTGTGTGTGCCTACATACACACACACGATTTAAAATGTATTAAGTAATTGTCATAGAATTAGAACTTTTTTTTTAAGTTTATTCCTTTTGAGAGAGAGCGAGCAAGGGAGGGGCAGGGAGAGAGGGGGACACAGAATCCGAAGAAGGCTCCAGCCTCTGAGCTGTCAGCATGGAGCCTGATGTGGGGCTTGAACTCACAAATCATGAAGATCATGACTGGAGCCAAAGTCGGACGCCTAACTGACAGAGCCAGGCACCCCAAAGTGGAACTTTAATACCCTATATTGCAGAATCAAAATTTTTGGGTATTTGTGTCTCTAACCTGTCATAAGATTTCCATCGCTTAGCTGAGGGGTGGGCAAACTACTACAGCTATAGGCCAAATACAGCCTGCCACCAGTTTTTATAAATAAAGGTTTTGTTGGAAGATGGTCCTGCCCATTTGTTTACATGTCAGTGGCTGCTTTCGTGCTATAAGAACAGAGTTGAGTGGTTTCGACAGAGACAATGTGACCAGCAAAGCCTAAAATATTTTCTGTGTGCCTCTACGGAAAGCTTGCGGACTCCTGGTCGTAGATTGCTATCGTTATGTGACTTGGTTAACCATTCCCTGCTCTGTTTCAAGGGTCTTCATGATAGATTTGAAATTCAGCCAGGTGATGCTTGTCTGTTCATAAATGGACTTCGTGTGGATATGAGTGCTTATGATCCTTTTAGGTAAGTATTGAATTACTGTTACAAACGAACTATGACTTGTATAAAGGCAAATGTTATCCTGAGTATTGTATTTGCCAAACTTCAAATAATTACTTTAAAGGTAAAGCAAATACATGTGTTTGTGCAAGACTTCAGGAAGTCTTACATTTGTCATGGGGAAAATCCTATTATTATTTTGGTAGAATACTCACAAGTATCTTAGAGTGCAGAACTGGGAGACACCTTGGCGACATCTGTTCAGATGTGAAAACTGAAGTTTCTGAACTTTTGTCCTATACTTGTCACATTGTTGGGAAGGGTCTTTCATTAGTAGGTTTGTCCTTTAGCAGGGAAGTTCCTTGGGACTGAGCTGAGCATCCGGGTACCTCTCTCCTCCAGAAAGGAACTGAAAGGAACATGAGACATTTCCCCAGAATGAAATGAACAGAAAGAGTTTAAAGTGCTTGTACTTGTCAGAAAGGAAATTTGACATTATAGAAGGCCGGGTATTATCTGTTTAGGTCAAAAACAATTCTTCAAAAATGCTTTAGGGCAAAATTAGAAAGTCTTGTGTTTATCATGGCCATTGATCCATAAATTAGTCATGGGTCAAACAGAAGAAAACTCAAATTGAAATTATTTTACATTTAAAGAGAAGCATAAAGCTACTTTAAAAATTAATGAAGTAAGCTTAGCACAATACTTTAGTTCAGGTATTCTATTTTAATTCAATTGAATATACTTTCATTGAACTTCAGTTAACTACATGTTTTTATCTTATTTTCTTACCAGTTAGGAAAGAGTAGGAAAGTGTAGGAATGACTGAGACTCACAGTAGTTCAAATGAGGCTTTTCTCTTTATTTAGTTGGGTCCTTGGGAAAAGTGATAACGAAGGTCTATAGGCTAAGTACTGTGCATAGAAAGAAAGAGTATTTGTTAGCTCCTGGCCTGTGAGCTTCTGGTGGACAAAACTTCGTCTGTGCTCAGGTACAGTGAAAGTGGGTTTAAGAGAGGGAGAAAGATGATGGGTGGATTTCGGGGAGGTCTTCGTAGGAACATTTTGCCCAGTAATTTAGAAAGGTTCTAGGCTATTGAAGAAATACAGCCCCCTTGGTTCTTCTACCCAGTAGGTAGCCATCTGCGTGACACGTAATACGTTCTTGTTCCTTGCTGATGTAATCACTAGTCATAGCTACTATAATTCCCTCCAAGGAAGAAAAGAAAATGTGAGGATATTTAGGTCTTCTGACATTTTTAGCACAAAATAAATTCTCCAAAAGAAATCAGAATGTGTAGAATAAAATCAGTGTGGAGCATGGAAGGAAATGATTGAGGAAAGAGGAGAAGGAAGGAAAATATCCTATTAATAAAATTATGTCCTGTATCTAGAGAGAGGTCCTATGCAGTTAGTACTACAGAATTGCCTGTTTAAGGAAAGATTGGAGTGAGGAATTAGCTTTTTTCCCATCTCCTGTCTCTCATTGCAGTTTGGGTTGTTAAGGACTGATCCCATGCACCATGGCCTTCGGGTCCTGGAAGTAGTGGGAGGAGCCAGAGCCTCCATGGGTCCGGTCAGCAGTGGTTCAGTCAAGGCCTAGGCCATGCCTGGCTCTCATCTCCAGAGAGGTTAGGCAGCGAGAGGCTGTAGCAGTGACCGGGGAGGGAGGCAGGCGGGGCTGAGCAAATTTGAGGAGCTTCGTAAATGGTGTTTCGCACCTCTGCCCTAGAGCCACTGGCTCATCTTTTTCTCTGAACAATCACCTCAACCACAGATTTGACCACACAAACTGGTACAAAGTGGGATATTAATCATTTTAATAACCAGCCTGTTCTGCTTGAGTGGTGTCCCCACAGCATACCTGCCAGAAAGACAGACGGAACAAGGGCGGCTTGATAGCCCTACTTGTGTGGGGCTTTTTTGTGTATCTGACTCAGAATTCTTCGGGGCTCTTGATAAATATGTATTTGTAATGCATGCGGCATTAAAATTCAGTATTACAAAATCAATTCAATATTAAAATTCAATTCAGTAAATATCTGAGTGCCTGCCATGCTACAGAAACTGGTCTGTGTTGGGGGTATAATGGTAAAGACAGAAATAAGTGGTCTAGTGGGATACCTGACATTAAATATATACTGATAGTGTGATTTATAAAAGATAAAGTTCAGTGCTCTGGGAGGTTATAACTCCTGAGATTTAACCTAGTTCTTGGTGGAACATGGGGACAGGTAGAAATGTCAGATTTCTTCAAGGAAGTGACCATTGAAGCTAACACGCAAAGGATGAATCAGGAGGCAAAATGGCAGGGGAGGTTCTGCAAGCACTGGCACATTTGAGAAAATGACAGTGGACTCCTATGGCCGGGCTCTGGAGTGAGGAGGAGCCAGTAGAAGCTGAGACCACACGTGTGAGCAAGGGTCAGCTGTGCAACCAGGTTTCGGATCTTTGCCTTTTGTCTCGGGCCGGAGAAGCCAGTGAAGGGCTGTAAGCCAATCTAAAGATAGTACCTATTTCAAAGAGAAGCATGAGAAATTATTGTAATTGTTTCAAAATCTAGAAGTATAAGGCATTTTCTTGATAAATAGACCTAGCATATTTAAAGAACCATTTTTTTCCCATTGGTAGCCAAAATTCAGGATTTGAAAAGAGCAAAGAAGAGACTAATGCTTATAGAGGACAGCTGTGTGCCCAGTAGTGAGTTAATTTAATATTAATGCCTTATAAAGTGATTTTCACCATTGTCTCTTTTAGATGGGAAAATAAAGACTCAAATGTCAGGCAAAGATAGGGACATAGCTGGAAAATAGCAGGATTCAAAACCTCATGCTCTTTCCAATATACCGTGTACCTCGATAAGGCTTTTCCTTGGAGACTAGGTTAGGATAACAAAGATGGTAGATACAAAAACTATGGGGAATATTAAAGTTCTGTTGACCAAAAAAAGTGATCAGTAAGCATCACACAATTTTGAGTGGAGCTCAGAAAGTGGAGAGAGCACTGGCAAGCAATCCAGAATTCTTATCTTAACAGAATAAGAGAATTTAGACCAACAGGGTTAAGAATTTCAAGAAGCCGCACATGAACTAGTCTTGTAGCCCAGACTAAATCTTATCTTTAGGTTGGGGATTTGGGATATCTAAGCTAGTGCTCTTTTTATCATACACATCATATTCTCATAGACTGGAAGCAAGTGAGTAAAAACTGTGCTCTGTAAAGCAGTGGTCAGAAGTGCCTAGGATTCAGACATTCAGCACTAACAAAAAACAGCTTTTGTAAGAGTTCAGATATCAGATCTCAGCCTTTTAAATGTAGATCTCTCCAGGCTTCCCTGAGAATGGTATTCTAAAATCCACCAGTTGCTTTATTCTGATTCTGTTCATTTCTGAAAATGGAAGTGATTTCCATGATTGGATTTTGTAATGAAGCAGTTAGGTTAACTATTATAAATATGAATTTTAACATTTGGTTTCAAAAAGGAATAAAGTTCTCCCTTGCCTGGTAAAGTTTTACCTTTGCAAACACACACACACACACACTTTACCACTACTGGTAAAGCCTTATCTTTAAAGATGCAGGAAAACACTGCCTTCCTCTAGCATTCGTATCCCAGATCTGTCCCCACCCGCTGAGGGACCTGGGCAGGAGACCACCTGTCTGGGCCTCACCTGCATCACCAGGACATCCTGGGGCAGTTGTGAGGGGCATTCTGTTTGGAGAGGATGTGGACTTACCTGGAACACAGTGTGAGATTGATCAGTAGGAGTTTAAAGAATCAAAGTGCCCAAACCTTTTGCCAGTGGGGTTATATATTGATGTTGTTATTTTTAGCAGTAATCTTCCTGTCATGTTTAAGAGCTCTCAAAGTGTTATATATATGATTAGAAATTTTAATATGTATTCTAAACAGATGTGAACTTTCATGCTTTATTGGGTCTTTTTCCACACTAAAATTTTATATCTTGGGTCCTCTTATTTTGTTTCATTAGTTGATTTGCCAAAATGGTGACCTAGTATATTTTCCCCTTCATTTTTGGCTTGCTCAGGGATGAGCATATCTTCCTTTCTTTGCTATAGAATGTAATAAACCTATCTTGTTGGTTTGCCTTTTGAATAGTAAGATTTTGTCACCACACACAAAAAAAGTCAACATGAGTTTACCCTAGATAATTAGAGCTCTTTGTCTTGTTCATTACTGCTTTAATAATATTTTTTTCTGCTATTCATAAAAATACCAGTGGATTCTGTTTCTAATGCTTTAAGAAAGCTATAAACTTTAAAGGCTTTTTTTTAAATGTGGCAAATCAAGGTAAAACTTACTTCTTTTCTTTAAAAGTATTTTGGATATGCTGAAACTAGAAGGAAAAATGATGAATGGCCTTCACAATCTTGGGATCACCAAAGAAGATATGAGCAAACTTTTAAAATTAAACTCCCATGTTTGGGACCATTCCTACGCATTAGATATTAGGGATCCTTCTATAATGGTAAGTGCTTGTGTGCTTCCTTTTAAAACCAAAACCAAAAACCTTTAGTAGCTTTAAGACTGAATATAAAGCCCCCTGTTGGCAGGCCTTCAAATAAATGTAAGCGTTTTGGAGGAGGCTGCAGAACTCAGAAGAAAAGTGAAAATACAGACTCCTCCCCTCTCGTTCTCACATCTTCTTTCCCCTCCGTCCTGTTCTCTGCGTTTCCTCACAAGAACTCATTCAGAATCCATCCCAGCTTAAAAAAAAAAAACAACACACCCAACAACACATAACCCCATGAACGGCAGCGAGAACAGAACATCCACTGTTAAAATCTGAGGAATGTGAGGATCCCATCCACCATCACAAGCTCGCCTGGCTGCACAGTGGCCGCAAGCCTTTCGGTCGGTGCTGCACCTGCTGGGTTGGGCGTCTGCTCACGTCCCCCACCCTCCACCCCTGCTTGCAGCTCTGGTGCCCTCCCGTCCGGAGTGGGGCCTATGAGGCTGTCGCCGGCCGCCTCCCTCCTTTGATTTCTAGGCTGTGAAATACTCTTCTCCCCACTGCCCCTTCTGTCGTGCTGTCTCCCGCCGGTCAGCTCCCGCTCGCCCGTTAGGCTGCAGCTCCCAGCAGCTGGGGCGGAGAAGCTTTGGAAGATGTGTTCGTGTGCGCGCTCTGCCGAGGAGGGCCAGCATCCCCTTAGGTTCGGTGATTTGCCAGGAGGACTGTCGGAGCCTGGAAGTTGTCGTACTTCAGGTTACAGGCTATTCGAGCAGCAGGACACAAAGCAGCGTCCCCCGAGGGAGAAAGAGCATGAGGTGGAGTCCAGGGGAGACCGGGCGCAAGTCCCCGCGTGCTTCACTTCGCATGTGACCGTCTGCGCCAGGCTCGCTCGAGCCGCCGGGGTTCGCGCGGGGTCTGTCGTATAGGCGTGCAGTGGCTGCGTGACTGATCTGGGTCACTGAAGCTCCCGGCCCCCAGACGGAAGGCGGGTGATGATCCTAAGTCATGTTCATGTACGCTCTGTACAGACTGCCCCGCCCGCAGCGAGGCCCTCGCGTGGGGAAAACGCCCCAGTCCGGACATCTCGAGGGCCCGGTTCCCGGAAGCCAGCCTAGAGGACCTGTTCTGGAAACCAGCCCTTGTACGGAACGTGCCAGGTGTGAGCCGCCGGGCTCGCTGACTTAATCCTTTCTACCCTTCCACGGACACACACGTATGTCTGTATACATAGTTACTAGGTTATACGACTACCAATACTTCCTTATAATTTGCACAGTTAATTTCTATAATTTTGTAATTTTGTCCTGTGATTCTTTGAGGTCCTTGTTTCTTACTAGACTATATAAACTTGAAAGTAGGATTTTTTTTATCCATTTTTTTCTCTCACCATTATATCCTTGGTTTTAGTAGGTACTCAATAAAGATTCTCTGAACGAATAAGTAAATATTTATCTCAAACCAACACAAAGTATAATTTTTAGCAGTGAAACTCTGGGAGCATTCTAATTACAACATAATCAATATCACTGTTATGATTTAACATTAGTATAAAAAGTATGGCTGTTAAAATGAGAAAATAAAAGTATCATGTGGCAGATTCTGTAACTAAAACGCCTCCAAGACAGCTGTTATAATTAATAAGACTTTAGTAAAATGCGTTTGAAGTGACAGATCAAAAGCTTTATTTCCAAAAGCCATTTGGAAGACACAATGATTTATTCATAATATAAAAATGCAGATACCTTGATAATATCTTTACTACGTAATAATCTCAATAACAAATAATAAAAACTGCAGCCTAACTGAGGAAATGCAGAAGGATATAAAGACACATGGGAAGAGGATGAATTGGCAAACGCTTTGAAGCCGTTGCGGCTGTGGAGCCTTTACAGCATTTATAGATTTTGATCAAGTAATTTCACTGGAAACTCTCTTAAAGAAATAGTGGGAAATGGGGAAAAGTGTGTATACCCCAGCATATGATCATCACTGTATATTTTTAAAGCAAAATAGAAATGAGTTAAGTATGTAACAGAGAATGTTGTAAATTGTATATCCAGGTCCTCAGGTATTATTCAGACATCAAAATTATATTTATAAGGATGTTTCAGGAACAATGACTGTGCTCTCATGTTAAATAAAAAATAGACTTACGTGATACTGTCATGCGAAAAGGTAGAGGATCAGAAGAAATGTATCAAAATGTTCTTATTAATGGGTAATGTGGTTTAATGGGTATTGGGTTTTTTCTTCATCTTTCTGTAAATTCCATATTTTTAACAGTGGGTATATTTTATTTATATGATCGGGAACAAAATTTTTTAGAGATTTTATTTTTAAGTAATCTGTACACCCAATGTGGGGCTCAGACTCACAACCTCAAGATAAAGAGTTGTGTGCTCCACTGGCTGAGCCAGCCAGGTGCCCCAGAAAAAAAAAATTTTTTTTTAATAAGAAGCATAATCTCTCTGAACATCTTGCTAAGTGTCTCATGTAAAAATTTAAGGGATTTTCTTGGAAGTATCTCAGTTATTATAGTTACTTTTGTCCTACCTGAAAAGCCTTCTCACTTATAAATTTAGTCCTCCATCCAAGAATCATGGAAAGACAACAGCACCAAAGAAACGCCATATTCTCTGAGGCATCAGAGATCTTCGACTCGGGGAAAAATTACATAAGTTATTAATTAGATACCATTTGTGTTCTCTAGAACACCAAGTGCCTTGTTATAACTGGTATATAATTAGATACTATTTGTGTTCTCTAGAACAGCAAGTGCCTTGTTACTATGTTTTACTGCTTTTTAGGCCATATTGTCTCAATGGCTAGATTTTACTTTCACTTGGTTATCTTTGAGCTCAATTAACAGATGTCTTCTCTAAAAATGTTTTCTCAGAAAAAGGAATGACCATGTTAGTAATCCTAATACTTTGTGACTTTTAAGCATTCATGCGTTTGTAGAAGACACTGGGAGTGTGGGCTACAGTAAGAAAAGGAAAGTAGTCTTCAAGACTACTCTGAATAGGAAACAGATCTATAAGGAAACCTTGCAGCTCCATTTATAAGATAACATCCTGGTCCTCCCAGGTTGGCCACAGAGGCCAGTTACCACTGGGGAGGAAGAGCCTGATGCTGTCCCCATCGCCCCTCGCCGCCCCCCCCCCAGTCCCATTTCCCCCACTGCACTGCTGTAACGGTTTTGATTCTCTTGCTCATCTCTTGGGTACCTTAGGAGGCATTCTTTTCCATTTTAAGAGCGTCAGGAAGTAATTTTGTATTGAAGTAAAATGTGTATAAGATATGCTCCTTTAACCTTTGTAAGTGTGTAAGTTGGTGGTATTAAGTACATTCACAGTGTTGTAAAGCCATCACCAAGATCCATTTCTAGAACTTTTCATTCCAAACAGAAACTCCATAACCATTTAGCAATAGATCCTCATCCCCTTCTTGCCAAATTCCCTGGTAACCTCTGTTCTACTTTCTGTCCCTATGAATTTGCCTTTTCTAAGTCCTAGTGAAGGTGGGATTTTACCGTATTTGTCCATTTCTGTCTCTGTTTCACTAGGCATACTGTTTTGAGGGTTCATCCATGTTGTAGCACGTGTCAGAATTTTATTCTTATTAAAGGCTAAATAATTTATTAAATACCTTTTTTGCATACTATTAAGGGAAATTTTGTGTCTCAATTAAATGCTTTTATTTTTTCCACTTGGAAAGTGCCTGCTTTCAGTAATTATTTGCGAGACTTTATTCTCTAGATTCCTTTAAAAAAATTAACTGGTACGAAATGCAGAGCTCTGGGATCTGAACACTCTTTTCACCTTGGCCTGTGAAAGCAGCCAAATTAACTCATGCGTAAGCTTAATCTTTGCTTAGCAGCATTTGCTACCTCCCCATATGATATGTATTTGTTTGTTTACATATAATCTTCTTCCAGTAGAATGTAAGCTTTATAAAAACCAGGACTTTGTTAAATATCCTCAGCATCCATCAGGCCCAATCACACAGGAAGCACTCAGAAAATCTCTTGGATTACCTTAATGTCAAAACAATTATTCATGAATGAGAGCAATACTTTGCATTTAATTCTTTTTCTCCCCCTGAATCTGTTTCTCCACTTTTTGTCTTCACAGAAAAAGTTGAGTCACTGAGTTACATTACTTCTGACCTCTGTATTTATACCCTCCCCCAAAACAAACAGTGGCGGTTTATTTCTTAAAATCTGCTTCCTTAAAAGTTGAGTAAAAACTCAAGAGGTCATTGAGTATTCTCCCATCCTTGGTTAACCATTTTAAGTTTCTCTCCCCAGACATCAGGAGACACAACTTAAATTTTCTATAGTTTAGTTTCTGTTTCTCGCCTTGCCACAGTACATCGAGTTTCACTAGTATTTTGTTAAAGTCAGTAAAAACGACCATACAGTTGTGTGCTTGGCTCCTTTGGATTGTAATTCCTTTTCAGTCCAATGTGCCAGACAACCCATCGTGAAGAGGGATTTGGTCATATTCCACCAAAACTACCCCTGCCCCTAGCTGCAACTTTCTGTTTTCTGTTCTGTGATAGCCATGATGTAGCCATATTCCTGAGTTGTGTATGAGCTTTTTCAATTTCCTTTTCTTTAAAGTTCCCAAGTCACCCTAGCCATTTGTCATTCTACCAAAACAGCTCTAATTCTTTGTTCTTGTCACCAAGATGACAGTGATAAGATTCAGAACAAACACTAGTCAGCACAGGCAGAGGAAATGAATTCTTTATCCAAATTAAGAGTTTAACTTGCTACCCAGAGTTGGGCCCCACAGTCTACAACAGCAAGTTTCCCATCTAAGCCTCATAATGATGTTGTAAATGAGCTTACCGTAGACCCATGGGTTTACTCTGGACTCTTAGTTCAGTTCCATTGATCTGTATCTTACCCTTACGCAGACACCATACTGTTTGATTACTGTAGCTTTGTAGTAAGTTTTGAAATTGGGAATTGTGAGTCCTCCAACTTTGTTTTTTTCAAGATTATCTTGGCAATCCTAGGACCCTTGCCCTTCATTATGAATTATAGGATCATTATGTCCATTCTGGAAAAAGGACAGTTGGAATATTTATTGAAATGTCGTTGACTCAATAGATAATTTAGAAGCTATTGCTATTTTAACATACTAAGTCTTCTGACCCAGGAATACGGGATGTCTTTCCTTTTATTCGAGCTTTATTTTCTTTCAGTGATGTTTTATAGCTTTCATTGTACAAGCGTCCTGCTTGTTAAACAGGTTTCTAAGTATTTTATCCTTCCTAATGCTATTGTAAATGGAATTGTTTTATTATGTTTGTTTTAGTATTTTTCAATGCCTCTTAATTTTTTATTGAAAACAGGACATTTTGAACTCCTAGAAGTCAGATTCTCCCCTTCACTGGGTTTGTTGTTGCTATTTGCTGTTTTGTTTTGTTTTGTTTTTAATCATTTGTTTAGTGTCTTCCCTGTTATGCTAGCCTAGTCATCTACTCAATTTTGGACAGAGATTTACTTAAATCCCCAGACCCAGAAAACCTCCCAGTCTTGCACAGGGGCTCTGTGTGTGTGTGGCTGAGGGAGGAGGGGGCAGCCCAGGTTGGACCCTCAGCTAGGCGGTGTGCATCTGCCTCTGCCTTCACTCCCTGCTTGTACAGAGCTTCAAAGTGAGCCCAAGGAGAGAACTTGGGGCCTTCTCAGTCTTCCCTGGGCATGTGCACAGCCTTTCAGGAAATCCCAGGAATACGTCAGAACGTCTCAAAGCTGTTTCCCAAAACATCTCATTCCTCAGCCTTTCTTCACTGGATTTTGGTTACTCTACATTCATCTGAACCCTTTTCTATTGCCTCGGGGAAGCAACTAAAACATTTGCCCATAAATGATTTCCTCAAATTGGGTTAGCAGCTCTAACACTGTTATGAGTCAGGCAGGTTGAAGACAAGCCTGGTTTTCAGTGGGTTTTCTAGGGAGTCACCAGACAGTTCACAAAAACTAGAATTCTTTCAGGAAGAGGTCCGTTATCCAGTATTGGTAAGTCTGAAGGCCAGCCAGGGAATCTGCATTTTCAGTAAACACCTCCAGCTATTTTGATCCATATTAAAAGTGACTCTTCCTGTAGTCACTAATCAAGTTTAGTGGGACAGATACATAAAGCATTATAAGGCCAGTTTCTCACTTAAAACCAATATTACTGGTCCATTATCCAGTATTGGTACTGGAATTCAGGCTGTCATTGTCAAGGCTACTGATAGGCTTGGTAGCAGGAGATGGGGCTAGGATAAGTTATTACACCACAAATCTCACTGTTCTTACTGAGATTCAGGCATTTTTCTTCAATAAATATTCTCAAGGTTGCTACAAGCTTTTGGTTAGTTTTCATAGTTCTTATAAGGTTGATTTCCCCTAGGTTTTCTAGCTTTTTGTTGGTTTTATGTAAGGGTGGAATTTTGGAATTCGTAGCAATTTGGCTGATGCCACTCCCCATAGAAAACCCAAAATATATAAATCTTTTAGGTTCTTTGCTTCTCTCAGAAAGAGAGTCATTGCATAACACCATGACCAGCCTCATGTCCATTTGCTGACCTATATAGCTCCTAGGACATTGAGGAGATTGTTCGATAGGCTCTACTCTGTTAATGACAGTATCTTTTATTCAGTATCTTGGCAGCCCAGTAGATACATAGGCCAGAGTTACGAACAACAAAACTAATAGAGGTAGTTCTTTGGCCTTTCAGCGCCAGTTCTGGATGCAGCTCTGTGAGGTCACCCTTCCAGCTCTTGTCGCTGTTTCTGTAAATTTACCTGAGAGTAAAAAGTGGGCAGTTCAGTCCCTGGGCCTATGCACCCAATTTCCATTGTCTCCGTAGTTCTCCAAAATGGATCAGGGTATCACCTAGGTGACTTTATCCAGCACCCATGCTATAAATTAGGCCATTGCTGTAGTGTTCGAACTTCAGTATTCGTGGTAAGAATCACCAAGGGAGATTCCTAGGCCCTGTTCTGAGATTCTTGCTACTTAGTAAGTCTGAAGGCCAGCCAGGGAATCTGCATTTTCAGTAAACACCTCCAGCTATTTTGATCCATATGAAAAGTGACTCTTCCTGCAGTCACTAATCAAGTTCAGTGGGACAGATACATAAAGCATTATAAGGCCAGTTTCTCACTTAAAACCAATATTAAGTGACCACCAGCGAGATCAGATACTCACATCCTCTACTTTGGTGCGTTTTCCTCCGTTGGCCTCAGATTCCCAGAGAAGAACAATGAATTGATCTAGACACTGCTAGAGTCTACAGAGATTTCCAATTCACAGGGAATTCCTAGCATATTGCCAGGATCTTTAGGACTGTTCCCATTACCTTCACATCTTGGCAGGAATTGTCTCAGAAACATACACAAGATACACCACTACTTACTTTTCAGGGAGACAAAAGTTCTCCCTTCTCCCTCCCCTCAGTAGTACCAGGACGGATGATAGCGGAGATAAGCTGATCACAGATCCCCATCATACTTGTTAACCATAAAATAGAAATTGATGCAGCTGACCCAGTTACCCCTGCCCACACATCTTTATGGACTTCTTCAGTGTGTTTCAGACTGAACCACCTCTCTTTCCACCTGCCTGTCCTCTCCCCTCAGCAGACTGCTTCTCTTACAGCTGTTGTCTCAGTGTTGTTACACTGCTCCTTTCTGAAAGCCATGAATTACCCTAGATTTTCCCTCTTATTTGTCCCTCTTTGTGTGTCTCTCTGAATTCAGTCTTCTCTCTGAAACTGCTGCCTCTGACTTGGTTAAGCTCTCCAAAACCTCGTGACTAGAACATTGCAGAAGCTGCCTAATTTCTTCAGTACCAATGGTCTCCTCCCTCCTTTCCTCTGGGACTTTCACGGGTGCATGGTGGACCATTTGCCTGTGTCGTTCATCTCTCTTACCCTTTGTTTTAAGTTTTGCACTATTCTTTTCTCTGTGTCCTTTAGTTAATATACACTCTATTGATCTGTCATCCAGCTGACTTATCACTGTCTTCCTTGGTGTCCAATCTACAGTTAAGAACTATAAGGACTAATTAGGAGGGTTTAAGTATAGAGTTTTAAAATCTAGACTATCCCGGGGTGCCTGGGTGGCTCAGTCGGTTAAGCAACCGACTTTGGCTCAGGTCATGATTTCACAGTTCCTGGGTTTGAGCCCCATGTTGGGCTTTGTGCTGACAGCTCAGAGCCTGGACGCTGCTTTGGATTCTGTGTCTCCCACTGTCTGTCTGTCTGTCTGTCTGTCTCTCTCTCTCTGTCTCTGCCCCTCCCCTACTAGTGCTCTTTCTTTCTTTCAAAAATAAACATTTTAAAAAATTTTTAATAAAAATTAAAATCTAGAATATCCCTTTGGCTCTTTTTTAAAAAATAAATTTTCTTTTAACATTCTCCATCCTTCCATCAATTTTTGTTCTTTTTTTTAAAGTTACTTATTTTGAGAGAGATGGAGAGGAAGAGAGAATGAGTGGGAGAGGGGCAGAGAACGATCTGAAGAGGATCTGAAGCAAGTTTAATGCCAATAGCAACAAGCTCGATGCAGGGCTCAAACTCACAAACCATGAGATCATGACTTGAGCCAAAGTCAGACGCTTAACTAACTGAGTTGCCCAGGTGCCCCTATTTTTATTCTTTTTTTAAATATGTAAATCGTTATTTTAAAGTCCCTGTGTAAGTCCTTCTATATTATCGGGTTTTTCTCTTGCATTTCAATGTTTGGTCCTTTATTTACATGGCAGTTTTTGATAGCTCGAAATTACCAATGTAAAATCACGGAGGCAAACGCTTGTAACGTTTGCTCCAGCAGTCCAGACAGCAGACCTCCCCTGGCTCTGTTGAGGTGGATTTCTGGGCTTCGTGAGAGTTCTTCTGCTTCACGTCTTAGGGCTAGAGGCTAGCCCTCTTCATTTCTCAAATTAAAGCACAGTCTTTACCAAAGTCTTAACACTTTGAACTTCAACTTATATCTCCTTATTGTCATGCTCTGGCTGCAGTTTCAACTTCCCGGTGTCTGTTTCCTCCTACCTTTTTTCGGGGGTGAGGGCGGTGTTGGGGCTGGAGTGTTGCTCGGTGTGTGCAGGTTAGTAGTCAGCAAATGAGAGGAATTTGTATAGAAGACACAGAGATCATTTGTTTTCTTCCCTGCTTTCCTCCTCTCCTGGATTCTCCCCACCTCCACCCTCACCCAGTTCCTACCATTTAGGCAACCCTAATTTTAACTTCTGTCTTTCTAGCCCAATATGACTGTCTGTTTAAATTAGTTCTTCCAGGCTGCAATTTGGAAAATGCCCCTTGGGATGGAATTGAGGTGAATGTGGAGCTTGTCTCTAAATGCCTCCTGCTTTCAATCCTCGACTCTTGATTGTTGGTTGACCTACCTCCATATAAACGATGGTGTATGTTTTCCTGAGCTTTTAGCACCGTTTCAGGCAGGTGGCTTCATCTAATATAAACAGTTACCTCTTGATTCGAATTGGACATCCAAGGTGTCATGTTTTATTTTCCTTATGTCTAAGATTTTAAATTTGAGAAGGGAGGTGGAGGACCTCACTGCCTCCTATACTGCTGATAATTAAGGTAAACACTTCTCTCTCTTAAATGGTTTCAGGAGAGTAATTTCTACACAATTTTATTTTTTCAGAGAGAGAACACATGCAAGAGTTGGGGAGGGGCACAGAGAGAGAATCTTAAGCAGGATCCACAGCAAGCACAGAGCCTGATGATCCCACACCCATGAGACCATGACTTGAGCCAAAATCAAGAGTAGGGCCCTTCGCTGCCTGAACCATTGAGGCACCCCCAATTTTATTTTTTAATATGAAAAACAAACCTGAATAGAGGAAGTCAGTTGTTCTGGCGGGGGAAGGCTTACTCTGAAAGGCCATGGTGATAAAAATTGTTGATGTATCCCTTCATGTAAAGAATATTCAACTGGCTTCTTATATTTAATTGGAAATATAGAAATTTCTGTGTATGTTTTTACTTGTTTTATAGAATAAAAATTGGCTTTGAAAATGATTAAAGTATTAATATACATAGCAGATTTCTGGGTTCTTTTCTAGTGGATCAATGACCTAGAAAATGATGATCTGTACATTACATGGCCTACAAGTTGCCAGGAGCTTCTAAAGCCAGTGTTCCCTGGAACTATCCCTTCCATAAGGCGTAATTTTCATAATTTGGTGAGTTCTATTTTGACATTTTATATACATCTCTTATAAAGAGGTCAGCATTCTTTTTGGATTACCGCGTTCTTGGTAAATAGGCATCTGTGTAATAAGGAGGGAAATACTTATCCAGTGGAACAAGCTTAAGGTGACATGACCAACTATGTGTCCAAAGCCAGCAGTGTCACATAGTCTGCCTCTTCTTGTTTACACGTACTTTTATAATACCGATATGACAGGGATGAGTTATCTCTACATTTTCTGAAAGGAATTTGAACTTTTTTCCTTCTGTATTATAAAGAACCAATGATTAAAGTTTAATACATTTCAGGGAAAAATACATAAATGTCACTTTATTATCCATGTACGAGTTCACAATTAAAATATTAAACAACCTTATAGAACTTTGAAATGTGCAGAAAACATTTTTTTCCACAAAGAAAGTATCTTATTTCCTACAGCAATGTAGAGCAAGCAGTTATGTTAATGCTACTTTTTTCAAAATTCAATTACTCTCTTCTTTTAAAAATGTTAAAATCCACATTTAGAATAAGATATTTCACTTCTCATAAAAAATTTTTCTTTGTGCTATGGTTCAGAAAGAGGATAAGTAATCTGATATTAAATTCCTTGTATTATTCAGATGTGCACCCTTTGGAAATCCTTCATTACCTGTGAAATTCTTACATAAAATTCTTTAGAATTGCTAGAAATTTCTTTTAAAAAAGATTGTACCTTGAATTTCATACTTTTAGCTACAGAAATTAGACTAAACTTGAATTTCATGAAAATTCCAAAATGTTAAAACAAAATAGTGATTATAAACTATCTACTTCCTTTTAGGTTCTGTTTATTGATCCTGCTCAAGAATATACCTTGGATTTTATAGAACTTGCTGAACTTTTCTATTATCACAAAATTCCTCTTAGGTAATGGTCAGTTTATAACATTAAACTCTCAACTGAAGGAAATCAGTGATATTCATGTTGTATTACAGAGTATTGCACAGAGTGTTAATGTGGAATTCAAAGCAGTAGTGGTCTCTAATGCCTGGCACAACACAGCTCTGTGGTGAAGTATCATTTACCTTTATGATCACTTTGTTAATCAGAGCTGCTTGGTAATCTTGTTTGTCGTGTTACTTCCTGAGAGAGTGATCTGATCACTTTGGGTAAAGATGGATCCATTCCCTGCGCTTGGGTTAAGAGTACACTTTCTCTTTATTTTTCTGGAAAAACATGGTCATTTAATAATGTTACCACCATAGAGAGCTTGACAGTTTGGAGGAATCCAATAGATAGGCGGACGTTGGCCAGTAGACATTACAAATCAAACCTTTTCAAATTAAGTACTTCCCTTCCCTTCTCTATTAACACAGTCCGTCCATCTAGATGTTATAGTCTAGTAATGTTTAAAAATCATGGTTGGTTATGATTCAAGGGGTAATTGTGACATTCCTTATTCACCTTCTTTTCCCAGAATTGGTTTTGTGTTCGTTGTTAACACAGATGATGAAGTTGATGGAGCAGACGATGTCGGTGTTGCTCTTTGGCGAGCTTTCAACTATATTGTGGAAGAACAGGACGTGTCAGAAGCATTTATTTCTGTAGTACATGTGAGTGAGTGCACGAGGTGTAATTTCTTTAGAATATAGATTTTCCTGCATTGTTCCTGTAATTATTATCGTTTATTATTTTTATCTTTCCAAGTTTGTAAAAAAACAATTGTGAGGATTAATACAGAAGATGAATTTGATTCTTGCAACCCCTACCTGAAGTCTGCAATGCCCTATAAATTTGGCAACTGAGACTCTGCCAGAGTAGATGAATTTACTTGGGTTTATCCAGCCACTAATGGAATTTAGATTGTATATATAAGTTTAGAGGAAAACATACTCATAGAAAATGATTAGTCAAGGATGAATTCTTAAACGAGGTCTTGAAAAAGATTAGGAATAAAAGAGATTACCGCAAAGTTAAATATTCTAAATGACAAAGTATGTAGACCCTTCTTAGAGAATTTCAAAGGAAAAGGAGATCACTTCATGATGGCAAATTGAGGGGAAAATGGTAAGATGGTTACTGAGTTTGACAAAGAGATTGTATAAGAAAAGTTAGAAGTTGGTAAGAACCTGATTAACAAACAAGAGGTGGGAAGATTATTTTGTAATTGAGGGTTTGAAACTACTATGGTTCATCATGGAAAAGATGTATTAAAGAATTATTTTGTTATTATTAAGGAAGGCAGACCATAGATTAAAAACTAGTTTCATTAATTCATTGGTCTTTTGCTTTCAGCCATTATTATTACAACAAGGACTAGTTCTTCTTCAAAGTGAGAACAAAATTACCAAACCCCTGGAAACTCCCTACCCTGCTTCTGTAGCCCTGGGAAAACCACTAAATACCTCATTCATTCACTGTCCCAGGACACAGAAATCAGTTGCACCTCAGTGACTTGGAGATACACTTTGTTCTGTAAAATAGTGCCATGTATCTCGGTCTATTTTACTAACTGATTGGTGTAAGAGTTTATAAGGATTTCATCAAATTGACATATCTTTTATTGAAGTCTGGCCACTTTATTGTAAAAGGATCAGTATGACAATCAAAACTAAGAAACATGAAGACCTTTTGAAATTCTCTTTACCTAAGTTATCTTAATTATTTCCTTTGACTCTTATATCAGACATTAATTTGCATGTGATGGTATATTTCTCAATCACTTGCCTTTTGAATTATCTACTGTGATGTTCATTATAATACTATAGTATCTTAGAAAACCAAGTGACACTTGAAACCATAGGATTCAATACGAAGCAGCATAAAAATATTAAATATGTGCCATAGCTTACAAGTTGTGCTAACTTATTACAGAAAAGAGAGGGGAAAATGAATGAGAAAGGAATATTTATAGCATACTAGAATCCACCAGGGTCTGAAGTGTGAGAAAGGTGGTCGTTATTCAAACTGTGTATGTTCTTGGGGCACCTGAGTGGCTCAGTCGGTTAAGCATCTGACTTTGGCTCGTGTCATGATCTCATGGTTTGTGAGTTCGAGCCCTGTGTTGGTCCTCTGTGCTGACAGCTCAGAGCCTGGAGCCTGCTTCGGATTCTGTGTGTCCCTCTCTGTCCCTTCCCAGCTTGTGCTCTGTCTCTCTGTCTCACTCTTAAAAATAAATATTCAAACAATGTATGCTCTTCACCCTAAAATTTCTGTTTTCCATAGAAAAGTAAAACATGATTGAGCTAATACCATTCTGTTGGGAATGTAATTGTATCCTTTAGATGACTTAGCTTCACTAATTCAGAATAATTTGAGCAAAATCTAGTCTTTTAGTAAAATACCTGAACTATAGTCTTTTTAGTATTGTTTCATTGCTTTCATGAGCAAATTATTTTATCTATATTAAATAACTTGAAAATACAGTATTAGGAGAAAGAAATATAGTAGAAGGTCAAAATTATAATAAAAGTATATGAAAATTATTGAAATGTGTTAGTTATAGTACAGTAAGTACAGTATTTATAGTAAAACAATCCGACTTTGTATCTCAGCTCTCTACAGTGGCTATATAAGCTTACAAGTAATTTGATTTTCTCTTCCTACCTTACAAGATTAAGACTAAAAAAATGTATATTACATACTTGATGAATATTTGTCGAATGCATGTTTGAGAATGCAAAAGCACTTTAAGACTTTAACTTTTGGGCATGATAGTGTAACTGACAACAGATTAACCATCTCACAGCAAGTAAGTATAAAACTGGACAAATGACATGAAATAAGTCTGTTTTCAGAAGTTCAACAAGAAGTAACATGAACTAGAATTCTTCTAGTTCCTTGCTGCTACAGGAGAAATACCAAGAAGAAGAAATACAAAGAAATCCTTTAGGGTGAAAGAAAGTAACACCAGATGGTAACTCATATTTGCACACAAAAATGAAATGATAGCCATAAAGAAAATTTAAATATATGGGTACGTGTAAAAGTCTATATGAATATATTTTATTGTGTTTGAATTACACAAGATTGAATAAAACAGATTTTAACATATAGATGCAATACAAATGCCAATAATTGTACAAAGGAGCAGAGGATAAAATGGATCTATTTTGGAACTTAAAATTTAATATTTTGTCAACATAAAGTTAGGAATAATAGGAAGTAGATTGTAGTAAATTGGCACAACTGAATATCCACATGCAAAATGATGAAACCAGATCCCTACCTTCTACCATAGACAAAAGTTAACTCAAAATCGATTAAAAAGTTGAACATAAGACCTGAAACTGTTTTCTAAAAGAAAACATGGAGAGTAAGTAAGCTCTTTGTCATTGATCTTGGCAATGATTTTTGGATTTGACAACAAAGTCAAAGGCAACAAAAGCAAAAATAAATAGGGGGTTTATATCAAAATTCATCTACACGGCCAGAGAAACCAACAGTGAAATGAAATGGCAACTGTGGAACGGAAGAAAATATTTGTAAACTACCTATTTGGTAAGAAATTAATATCCACAATATACAAGGAATTCATACAGCTAAATAGCAAAAAAAAAAAAAAAAAAGTAAATGACTCAATTAAAAAATGGGCAATAGAGGGGCGCCTTGGTAGCTCAGTTAGTTAAGCATCCAACTTTGGCTTAGGTCATGATCTCATAGCTCGTGAGTTCGAGCCCTGCATCAGGCTCTATGCTGACAGCTCAGAGCCTTGGAGCCTGCTTCGGATTCTGTGTGTCTATCTGTCTCTGTCTCTGTCTCTGTCTCTCTCTCCCTCCCCCACTCATGTTCTGTCTCTCTGTCTCTCTCAAAAATAAAACATTAAAAATATTTTTTTAAATGGGCAAGATCTGAATGGACATTTTTCAAAACAAGATATACAGATGACCAGCAGGTATATGAAAAGGTGCTCAACTTGATTAATCAGCAGGGAAATGCAAATCAGAACCACAATGAGCTTTGCAAAGAAAACAGAACCCTCTGAGACTATAACTGGTATGGCCATTATGGAAAAAGTCTGGAGGTTCCTCAAGAAATTAAGACTATAATATGAACCAGCAATCTCACTTCTAGGGGTATTTCCAAAGGAAATCAGTATCTCAAAGAGCTGTCTGTACTTCCATGTTTATTGCAGCATTGTTCATGATAGCTAAGATACGGAAACAATGTAAGTGTCCCTCAGTGGATGAATGGACAAAGAAAATGTGGTGTATTATATACATGTATTAGAACATTATTCAGCCTTCAAAAAGAAGGAAATCCTGCCATTTGCAACAACACAGATGAATCTGGAAGGCATTAGACTCAGTGACATCTATCAGGCAAAGATAAATACTGTATGATATCACCTGTATGTGGAATCTAAAAAAGGTGAAGTCCTAGAAACCTAGAACACTGGTTGGCAGGGGACTGGGCAAAGTGCGGAAATGTTAGTTAAAAGGTGTAACTTACACTTATAAGAGGAATGAGTTCTGGAGACTAATGTACATCATGGTGACTGTGGTTGATAATACTGTTCCGTAACAAATTTGCGAAGAGTAGAATTTTAGTGTTCTCACCAAAAAGAAAACCTGTGTGCAGACATGGAGATATTAGTCAATTAGTGGTGGCAGTTCTTTCATGGTGTGTGTATTTACCAAATCATCATGTTGTACACTTTAAATATATTAGTGTGTTATTTGTCAATTATACCTTAATAGAGCAAAAAAATAGGAAAATAAATAAAATTTGTATAGACCCAAAATTGCTATTTTTGCTTACCAAGTTACATAATAGTTTTAAAAATTTTTAAATATATAAGAAGATTGAATCATTATGTATCTAAGTAGCTTATGCAAGACATCTAGCTGCCTTGGATACCTTAGCAATATCTGCTGTTTTAAAATGACTAATTTGTAAAAGGACTAATCTCAGTAACTTTTCATATATAACATTTGCTTTATTCAAAATATCATTTTTCTAATTCCTATTTGTTTTATAGAAAGCTGAAATTTTTGCTTTTTTTTTTTCAGTTGCTAAGATCATAGCATGTGTTGCTTGATATGAGAAAAAACCTGCCCATAAATTGAGAAGCTTATAAAGTTAAACTGTGTGATCTAATTACAGACTGTGTCTCTTTTTAAAAGAATAAGTTACCAGCTTTACACTGAGAAAAGGAAAATGAAGAAGAATGCTGATTCCTTATTGTCTCTGGCAATGATGATAAAAGTGAATTGAAACTGAAAATAATATTCTTAACTGATACAGGTGTCCCCCACTTCTGAAGTCGAGCATTCCTGTGAAACCTTTTGTAAGCCCAACTGGGGTGAAGTGAAGCAGTTACCATCAGTTTATATGGAAAAATGTTTTCAGTATTTTCCAGGACCAAAAACTAACCTCTTTCAAGGTTTTTCTGATACCCGAGGATGCACCTTGCTAACGATATGCACAAAATAAATGAAGCACAGATGTTCATAGACACAGCTGAGACTCCGGCAGCCGGATGCTGAGATGCTCCTGCGTGTAGTTCCTGGGGAGGGAGCTTGGTGGGGCCACTCTCCTCACTCACTGCAAAACAAATGCTGAACGCTGTTTTCACTTTTTACCATCTTTCATAAAAGTGAAAATCCTCTTTGGATTTCTTTTGGTTAGCGAAAACAGATGTCACTCTCATCAAAGAAAAGTGGCATAGCATGAACCTTTGAGAAGCTAGGGATCCCTGTATGTCACACTGCTACTTAATGGTGTTTGTGCTTTACTAGTTTCTTCTGCCTTAATGCTAGCTCGGTGCTCATGTGTATGTCTCGACTGAGGCTTCTGCTCAGAGATGCCTTCTCTCTCGATGCAGAGCACACCTAGCGGAGTGCGGCATAGTAGATGGTCTACAACAAGGGAGAAGTGAAACAAGAAGACAAAGGAGTAACAGCCTACCTCATGCCACTGCGCTTACAACATTTGAGATGGGGCCGGGCGGGGGGGGGGGCGGGTTGCAGGTGGAAGGTAAAGAATGGAGGTACAGAGGAAGCCTAATCAAGGTCTTCACTGGAGAGCAATCAGGAATGAAAATAAAGCCTTTCTGAATTAAGGCATTTAAAATACCTTGTACATACCATTTTAAATGAAGGAAACCATTATTTTACTAAGAATCACAGTGTCCAGTTTGATCAAAATAGAATATAACATAGATTTGTTACGGTATTTTTGAAAGCTATGAATACTCATAAAACAATTTTTATTGGATGATGAAATATTGTGTGGCTAAAATGATTTACTTGTGGGTGGGGGGATGTGTATATATGTACGTATATGGTATAGTTAGAACTTACAAAGTATAAAGCTTGTTTTTATTTTATAAATCTGTCAGCATGCTCGGGGAAAGAAAGAAAACTAATTGCCATAAGATGAAAATTAATTGTAAAATCTTTATTTCTACAGATGTACCAAAAAGTGAAGGATAACAATATACTCACTGTGGACAATGTGAAGAGTGTTCTCCTAAATGATTTTCCAGATGCTAATATATGGGATATTTTGGGAATTCATTCCAAATATGATAGTGACAGAAAGGTAAGTTGGAATGTAAATTTTTGAAAACAGGATCCAAGAAACCTTTCCTGTAATCTCATGAATAAATGATCTCAATAAAATTAACTCATGATTTGGGTTTTAAGCCCTCAGACCTCTGTCGCAAGTTGTACACCAGTACTTAAATTGCCTCTGTTGACCTTTCAAAAAGTACAAGAAAAGAAAATTCTCCGGATTTACAGGATAGGAAACCTGAGTGTAGAATTTTAAGGAATGTAATTTATACTTGAAGAAATGGAAAGCTGGCCTTGTAGTTAAGCTGGGACAAGAACCAAACCTGGGAAGATGAAGCATCACTGGGGCTGAATTTCAAATGCTCCTACAGGCTTCAAGTTTTCTAGATGGTTCTTGTGTTTTATAAGAGTTTTTAGACCACAGATCTGATCCTGGCTCTCTTATATGCAATATTTCTCCATGGTAATGGTGAAGTTCAGGAACACTGGTGTTGTCATCCCGCTGATTCGGCCCCTGTTTTCTCTTTAGTCTCACCTTCCATGACTTTCCTTGCTCTTCTCTTCCTGCCACACGGGCAGATTAGTTCAGGTTGCTCCATGGGCTCCTTATCACCAGCACTGGTGACAATGCCTCCGTTCTCTTCTAGCCTGGGCCTGCTTCTCTGTAGCTCTTGGCTTTAATGTTACTTTGGGGAAAAACTAACACTTTGGGAAGAATTTCTGGGAATCCCTTCCTAACCCTCCATGTGAGATTAAGTTGCTCATCCTAACTTCATGTGCTGAAATAGTACGGTGTTCTCCTGCACATGAACTTGGCTGTTCATTACCTGCCCTCTCACTGGACCGCATCCTCCGTAAGAGCAGGGATCACGGCTCGTGTTGGATTTTGCAGGCCCAGGGCCCAGTGACTAGAACGTAGCATGTAATCGGTAAACATCCACTGAATGAAATCCTGAGGAGGCAAGGCCATCTGAGAGGGAGGGTTGCCTCCTAGGCCGGAACTTTACGAGAGCAGTGAAGTTTTAGAGATTGCTGCTCTGGGGGTGAGGAAAGGGTACAGTAAAGCCATGTATGAGAATTGCCATGGTGCTGAATTTCTGCTGGAATTGCCTACCGTAAATTTACAGGAGTGTCTTTTGTAAAGTCTGAGATACTGAGGCATGTGAATGCAGGAAGGTAGCTGGGTGAAGTGCTGTCAGGGTGAAACAGCTGGATATGGGTGCGGCTTTACCGTGAGGGGCCCCAGCAGTGGCCTGTGAGGAGACTTCTGGGGTGGGCAGGCTGCACCCAAACGGAAGTGAAGTCAGGAGTCCGGTGGTCTCAATGCAATTGAAAGGCCAGCGTGGTAGGAATTAGGGAGGTTTCTTTAATTCTGCACAAATGGTTTTCCAAATCAATTTCAAAAGAGAAATTTTTCAAAAGAGAGTTTCATTGATTTTTTTTCATCACTGTATCTTCTTAAAATTAAAAACAAAATTAAAAAGCAACCAAGATGAACTTCTTTGTAGAGCCAGGTTGCATAGAGCCATCTCTTTTAATAAAACTATTCATGAGACTAAGGAAATTTAGAAAGAAAATTATTTTTTGAATAAATATTCTTCAGGTAATTCTTAACTGGGAAGATGAACGCAGATTTCCTATAGTGATTATAAAAACTCACAGAATAGAAAAACAGTGAATTTTTATATAGTAAGGATCCTATTTGCACAGGTGGAAAGCAAAAGGTTGCCCCCGTTGGGTTTTAATATCAGCTGATAGTGAGTGGTAATTATAGGAGTCCTGGAAGTAATTCTATTCTTAGACCTCACATGCTATGTTTTTCTTCTCTCTCTCTCTCTCTCTCTCTCTCTCTCTCTCTCTCTCTCTCTCTCGTAAGAAGTGGGCTCTTGTTTGCTTGCTACTGGGTGGTAGAGCACAATTTCTAGTCAGACCTTACCTTCCTCAGGGACTAACACTTGTGCAAAAATCATTTCTCTTAAGCATGCCTGATAGATACATAATGGTGATACTAAGAATCACTTCTCATTCGAGAATAAAAAAATTTTTCTAATTGATTTGCTCTTTTTTTTAATAAATATGTAACTACTTATTTTTTATTTACTAAGTTGTGTATGCTTTGTTTCTTTAAAAATCCTTATCTGGTTCAAGTTAATCATAGTATTTAAAATCTTTTATGGCGTGCCTAGTGGCTCAGTTGGCTAAGCGCCTGACTCTTGATTTCAGCTCAGGTCATGATCTCACAGTTCATGAGTTTGAGCCCTACATCAGGCTCCTCGCTGACAGTGTGGAGCCTGCTTGGGATTCTTTCTTTCCCTTCCACTCATTGCCCCTCCCCTGCTCTCAGTCTCTAAATAAATAAGTAAACTATAAAAAATTAATAAAGCCTTTTATAACACTTATGTACCTGAGGCTATTAAATGCATTTAAATAAAATACATTCCTAAGCACAGCTAGGTAAAAATATTCAAGCTACTTAATTTCAATATATTTGTTAAAAAAGCTTGAAATGTTGTTCATAATCTAATTTTTATGTAAAAGAAATGGATTCATCTTTTCATGTCTGTTCTAGGTAAATATAACAGTAGTCTCTGCTGTGATACAAATGAATTTCAGCTGAGCTATGACATAGCCAAAACAGACTGCATATCATCAGTTGCCATAAAAACATCATCTGAAGAACAGCATGTTGTCCTTAAATGTTGGTGTTCATAACCCAATATTACTGGTTCTTGTTAATTGCCTTTTTTATACATTCCATATGAGGATGTAAATTCATTTCCAACGGAACTATAACTAGAGCTGGAGTAGAGTCTTGAGGCCCTCATGCCGACAGTTACCCTGTAGTGGCTGAATTGTATTGACATTGGGAGTCTGTCAAAGGGGTCAAGGTGGTTCTCATGGGCGATCACCATCCCAGGACAGCGGCTATTTACCATGGTACAGAAGTATTTCCGTATGTTAAGTGATAAAGCCTGTATAGTGCAAACCAGCTGATTATCAGATCTGTTTTTAACACACTTTGGTTAAGCGAATATTTAGCGTGTGTGACTTTTTGAGTATTCCCTGTTTAGTAAATCAAATACTATGATTGTCTTTCCGTTTTTTAGCAACTTTTTTTAACTTTAAGAATTGCTCCATATTTTTACCCATTAATGGAGTATTCTTACTGCATATGTATCCGAATAGTCAATAGATTGATCACATAACCTATCCAGAAAAATTTTCTTACAAATAAACATAGCAACGAACAAACCAGCGTGTTCTCTTGCACACCCCAGCCCCTAGAATGTCTCCTGTAGCCGTGCCCCCCTTCCTCTGGGCCTGAAGCCCCACTGTCCTTTCTGGGTCTGCCTTTACCACCCCCACTTACAGGATCTCTGATTTATCTCTGGTTTTGTGAGCACTGTGCATTTCCTATTTTTTTATTTATTTCTGATTTTACTTCTTTCCCAAGAAAATACGCTTGAGAGAAAAATTACATTAACTCTTTTATGTTTAAAAATCTTATACTGTATTTGTGTCTTATTGGTAGTTGGAGCGGGTAACCATGTTTCTATACTGTCTCTTATCTTCTAATTGGCTGTGGAGACCAGTGGTATCATTCTGATTTGAATTCTTTTGTCTTTCTGCTTTTTTCATCCAGTTTGAAAGCTTGTAGAATCTTTTTATCTCTGGTGTTTTGGAAATTTCACGATCATATGTCTTTGTATTGATCCTCTTTCATTCAGTGTAGGGAGTATTTGGTGAGCTCCTTCTAATAGAGATTCATGTCCATCAATTCTGGGAGCTTCTTTGTTCTTTCTCTAACACTTTTGTTTATTTTCTCGGTTCTTTCTGAATTTTCTGAGTTGAGTCTCTATTTGCTTTTTCTTCTTTTTTTATTCCTTTGTCTTTTTCCTTCAGTTTTTAAAAAAATTTTCTAGAGATGCTTCTTGTATCTTATTTCTGTTTTATAGCGTCCCAGTTTTTCTTTCATGCACACAATATACTTTTTTTATCTGCAAGTGTTAATTTTGTGATGTGTTGTGCTCCCTGCATTACCTCTGCCTTCTACAGCTTCCCTTTTGTCATTCATTTCGATTTCTCTCTTTTGCATTCAAAGCATTTGTGAGATGTCTTACGCTACCTGGTTGTCTTTCACATGGAAGTGTGAAACCCTAAAAAGCGGATTACAAATACATGGGTCTTGTGAGTTGGTGAGACTCACTCAGGGAGCTGAGCTGACTTTTTCAATTAAAGCAGTATTCGATTCTTCAATTCTTCAAGTAAGAATTCTTTATTTTCTTCTTAGAAGGAGTACATGTGGCAGAAGAGGGTGCACCTGTGGGAGGCAAGGGCACAGATTATGCGTGGGAACCCGCTATTGTGGTCACTATTGTGGTCCAGGGCTGGGTGTGAAAGATGGGAACTTTCCTTTAATCTCCCCTCTGGTCTCCGTCCCCTCTCTCAGCTTTCCACCCCGCCTGCCATCACCAAGGCCAGTCTTTGTGATTTGGTTTCAGCAGAGAATGGGACAAGGAGAACAGTTTGGGTTTTCAGGGTTGAGAGCCAGCTGCGCTGTATGCAGACTCTCAGTTTCCGCCTTCTCTGCGCTCCTCCTCCGTCCGGGACACGGCGTGTTGCCAGCGATGCTGAAAAACATTCACACGTGCACAGAACAGGTGTGGCTCCCCATTCTACTTTGCCCACCTGCTTTTTGTCTTTTCTCCTGTTTTTCTTTATCTTTGCGGGCTCCTATTCTCTGTTATTCTCACTTTAGCGAAATGTGTGAAGAGAAAAGAGGTGAGCATGTGTGTGGATAAGTCTACCATATTTAATCAGAAACCCACTTTTAAGTAGTGAAATTAGTAGTGTTATGGTGTTATTTTAACCACATGTCTGCAGTCATCATCTCCTGAAGTGACGAATATTAAGGATTTTTGTATAAGTACTGCGCACTAACCGATTGCACCACTGGGGCTCTTAGGATTTTTGTAAAGATTAAGGACACAGTACACTCCTCAGAAATAAATTCCATTTCTGTAGTGTGTGCGTACGTGCTCCCTGTTTGCTCCTGGTTCACTATCCTCCTTCCCTGTGGCTGTCCCTTAACGATAATCTACGCCTTCTGTCCCAGTGTTACTTGATAACCCTTTAGGTGTGCTGGATCTTCTCTCCCCCTTACCCCTCCCAAACTCTATTCTAGACCCACATCCATCCCCAGACCCCTTTTCCACCTTCCTCTTCGCACCTCGAAAATCATGCTGATTCCTGCATCATTAAGCAAATTGACGAGTTTAGGCCTTTAATCCCTAAACTCATGTTCCCGTAATTTTCTCTCTCCATCCAAACTTTATCTGTACTTTCAACAGATATTTATTAAGTATTATAATGTTCTAAGCACAAGAGGTAAAAGAATAGATCACAAGGAAGATCTCTTGAAAATTTTTAGTAAAATAAAATTAAAATGTAATAGAGCAGAGAGGTAAATTAAGAGAAAGAAATAAAAATAAGAATAAATGGTAACCCAGTAGAGACTCAATCCAGAAGCCTCAGGAAAAACAGAAAATGAAGGAAAGGAAAGCATCAGAAAAATAACACCAAGAAATCCCCGAGACTGGTGGACAGGAGTCTTCACTGGAAGGGATCCCCCAGATACACAGCACGTAAAATGAAAGGGGAGTGCTCTGGGCGTGGGGATAAGGAATATGTCTCAGAATCAGGGATGGTAAGCTGAGTCCTGAAGTAGGAGGAAGAGTTGGATCAAAGAAAACAAGAAAGTGGCAGGAGATGACATCCCAGAGAACAGTGTTTAGAAGTCCAGGGCTGTGAAGAACTGTGAGAAACTGGCGTTGCTGCCATGTGGGTAGCAGTGGAGTTAGTTCTGTGTGTGTCGTCGAGGGAAGTTCACAGGATGAGCTGGAGAAGTAGGGGGCTGGATTGCACAGTGAACAGTATTTAATTTGAACTCCCAACAGTAGACGACCTTGGCAACAGTAAGAAATCTGAGAATATATTAAGCAGTGAGGTGACCATGACCTGCTTTTCTTTGAAAGAGCACTCTCCATCATTTTGAAGCAGTTGCTGGAGGGTACAGTGTATGGGATTGTCTCTCAGAAGAGAGAACTGAGAGGAACTGACCCACAGCTCTTAGAAATGGCAGGAAAGACCAGGAGCTCAAAGGGTTTGCGGGTCCTACAACCTGTGTTTCTTGTCCCCAAATGCTGCCAGAAGTTCACTTTGGATTCTGTCGCTGCCACCAAATCTGTTAAGAGAAATTCAACTGAGTAACTTTTAAGGATCTAAATGGCTCTTTTAAAAGGTTCATGAATAGGACAGCATCCCATCTAGCAAAGGAAAGGATGATCTGAGGAGTTACACCAAGTGGAAGATTCTTAGAGAAGGAGGGTGGGACAGGAGCGTATTAGCAAAAGAAAAGGATTGTTTCAGGCAAGGTGGCTTTCCCTTAGGGGAAAAGCAAAGGTCTTAACGTGTAGACTACCTCGTCCTTCTTTGGGGGGATGGAGAGGGCCCATGTGGCCGACTCATTGGTACTAATCTAATGGAAAAAGTCTAGACTGACGGGTTAAGACGGCATTTCTGAGGGGGACTGAAGCTGCAGTTAGATTGGGTGTTAAGACCCTGTTTGGGCACTTGGTCTAACAGTGCCAGAATTATAAAATTCAGTGTCATCAGCTTATCTGCGGTTCTTGAGGCTTTTGGAATGGGCAGGTGGCCTAATTAAAAATCAGAGTAAATCAGGAGAGGGCCTGTATTTCCAGCAGAAACATACCTATGTGTTCAGCTACCTGGTTGGTTGCCCATAAGCATCCTGAATCAAAAGAATCTTAAACCACGCCCATCATCTTCCTTGTTACCACAAACATTTTTTCTTCTTTATGCCCTGTCCTAGAGGGTAGCATCACCGTTCACCCTGGCCACCTATGCAAGAAGCCTGATGGCAGTCCTAACCTACTGCTAAGTTCATACCGTCCCAAACAGTCCATGGTTATGTTCCGTCAGTCCGGCCAGCTGCATGGTTCAGAAACTGCCTCAGTCTTTCCTTGCCCGTTAACCACTGATTTCTGTTCGGCTCTTGCTCTTTCTTCCCCACACGACTGTTGTAGTCCTTGTGCAACATTCCTAGGGCCTGTTTTCCCGCGTCCTTCCTTCTCACCGTGGCTACTGTGGTCTTATTTTAAATAAGCAAGCCCGATCCTATTATTTTCCATTCTTTACCCTCTTCCTAGATGGAACTGACCGTGCCCTCCTTGGTACCCCCTGGATGCTATACTCACACTTGTTTTTAATGTATCCATCTCTTCCTCTGTTGAACTATAAGTTCCCTTAGAATAGAATTTGCATTTTATTCATGTGCATTCATAAGCCTAATATACAGTAAGTGCCCAATAAATGGGTGATGGGCATTAAGGAGGGCACTTTGTTGGGATGGGCACTGGGAATTGTATGTACAGGATGAATCACTAAATTCTGTACCTGAAACTAATATTATACTGTATATTAACTGAGTGGAATAAATAAAAACTTGAAAAATAAAAATAAAAGGCAGTAGCCATGTGGTGGCCCTGGAGGTGACTTCATCTCTCTGTGTTTCATCGTCTGTAAAATGGATATAATGGTAGCACTTAGCTTCACAGAGAAAGTGTGAGAATGCTAGCAATGATAGTAACTATATTAATACTAGTTTGAATAGCAGGTGAACTGTTTAGTGACACTCTGTCACTCCCAAGGTAAAATCCGGATGTTGCGCACCTTCAGGACCTGGCCTCTGCCCCCGTGTCTGACCGCTCCCACACATGGAGCTCTCCCCACTGTAGACACAGAAAAGTACTTGCGGCTGCCTAATGCTGTGTTCTCTTCCCCTCCATTCCTTGCTGGGCCGTCTCTCTTCAGAGGGACTTTTCCTGCTTTATCTTCCCGGCAAATGTTTACTCACCCTTTAAGACCTTCTGTGCCACTCTTTCCCAGAGGCTTCTCTGACCCCCTCCTCTCCTTCCTGGAGTTTTCTTCCTGGCTCCCATAGAACCTTGCCCATGTCTCGATTTTGTCTGTGTCTGTGTGAACCCCTTGAGGCAGACTTTCAGCTCTGTATTCACAGTGTCTAGCCTAATGCTGATGGTGTGAATTCAATAAATGCTTATTAAACAAATGAATGCAGGGGTGAATGAATCTCTGATCCACATAAATGGTATGTGTTTCAATGTTATACTGTGCACAAGGGTCAGCAAATCTGGCCCTCCCACTGCCTGCTGTATACACAGTTTTCTGGGAACACAGCCACGCTCACGCATCTGTGTGTACCCCTGCTGCTCTACACCTTCAGAGCTGAGACGTGGAGACAGAGACCGGATGGCGCACCAAGCCCCAAGTGCGTGCTAGCTGGCCCTTTGTACGAAAAGCTTCCTGAGCCTTGCCCATAGGTAAATTACTTTGCTTTAAATAATGTTTGGAAAGGACAAATGAAATTAACACAATTAACATTTTTTCCTGTGGCGTATAAAAGTGCGGCAGGTCCATCCCTTTTTTATGTATGCATTTCTTTTCCAGACATATTCAGTTTAACTCTCTGATATTTTTGAACTAAATAGGTAGGAGCAAGCTTTTATAAGATGACTGGCCTTGGTCCTTTGCCTCAAGCTCTTTATAATGGAGAATCCTTTAAGCTTGAAGAGCTCGATATTAAAGAACTAGAAATGGCTGTTCTTCACAGAATGATGGATGCAACCGTATATTTACAGAGGGAGGTTTTTATGGTGGGTAAGCATTTACGAGAAAATACATGAAAAATGATATTTTTATAAATGATTTTTTGCATTAAAACAACTTTTCACAGCAAAAGTTTCCATCCTGATCACTTAGTCATGAATTTAAATGTAATCATTAATTAAGTTTATCTGTGCATAATTCCATCAAAGACTGCTTAATTGGAAAGAAAATTCAAATATTTACAGGAAAACTTGTAAAGTTTATCGTACAAATCCTAATTGCCTAAATTATTTATTTTAGATTAAGTAGCCTTCAAGTATATTGTGTGTATAACTTTAAAACATATGCATATAAATTGCCTATATTACCTAAGTAATATTTTTGTTTTAGGGCACATTAAATGATCAAACAAATGTAATTGATTTCCTTATGGATAAGAATAATGTTGTACCCCGTATAAGTCCTTTGATTTTGCACACTCAATGGCAGTACCTTAATCTAATATCCACATCAGGTAAAATATTCCTTCCATATACTTTCTACAAATGCTTTCTGAGTTGTGCATGTTTTATTAAGTGGTTATTTAACATTTAATATGAAAATTTTCAGTAACTGCTGATGTTGAAGATTTCTCTACGTTCTTTTTCTTGGATTCGCAAGATAAGAGTGCTGTAATAGCAAAGAACATGTATTATTTAACCCAAGAAGGTAATGAGCATATTTTATTTTCCTGACTTTATTCCTAAAGTAGCAAAATTTGCAGTTTTAGTAAGGTGTTCGCATAATGAATTTGTATGTTGCCATTTGACTCAAGGTCTGGTTTTCAATTTCAGAGTTTGTAGTTTGTTAGGATATATGGATTGTGCTGGGAAAATGCCTTCTACCCTAGTTATATGCTCAGGGGCTCATCTAGGTTTTTTGCCTTTTCTCAAAGCAAGCTGTTCCAGTTTTCACCTTTTTAAGAAAGTGATAAAACACTTTCAGGACTATGTAACCTCATGTCTTAGAATCATGTCTGATTCCCAGATCAGACAAGAAGTAGTTCTGCCCTCTGATTAAACAACTTCTGGATTTTTGCTTACATTGGGGATTATAAGAAAAGGAGGGGAGACCAATACAGGAATGTACTGGGAAATACAGATTTAGCCTGGAGACGGAAGTTGGTAATGGAGCCACACTTTGTTAGAGTCCAGTGACCTATTCAGAATAGACAAGAATACTTGGAGTTTGGCTGGTTTGGTTTTGCTTTGTTTTGTTTGATGATCTTTGCTCTCAAGAGAAAAACGAGAGCCAATACATGAAAGATAAAAGAAGCCTGCTTTTTGTCTCAGTGTATGAGAGTGATGTAAAGATAAAATGAATTTCATAGTAAGGGGTATATTTTTATATAGAGAAGTTTAAGTAGAGGCCACCCAACCAGTTTTTTAGAATGCCATGGAATCATGATTGGATCAGATGGCCCCAGAACTCCTTCCTAACAGATCCCAGATTTTATGTTCATAAAGAGGTCTGTCTCCAGAAATCCAACAAATAATAAAATATGATGATGCAGTTCTATGTTATGGCAGAATAAGGTCCTGACTGCGTCAAGTGACGGGAAAAGGAAACAGAGAAACAAGGAATAAAAAATAGGGGAAGTCTATTTATCAGGTTCTGAGGTGTATTTCTTTTTTTTTTTTTTTTTAAATGTTTTTTTATTTATTTTTGAGAGAGAGGAAAGAGAAAGAGAGAGAGAGAACACGAACAGGGAAAGGGCAAAGAGGAGGGAGACACAGAATCCAAAGCAGGCCCCAGGCTCTGAGCTGTCAGCACAGATCCTGATGTGGGGCTTGAACCGACAAACATCGAGATCATGACCTGAGCCGAAGTCAGACGCTTAACTGACTGAGCCACCCAGGCGCCCCGTATTTCAAAAATTCCCTCTGGACATCAGAATAAGTGAGCCTATAATTAATGCCCTGTGATTAAATATTTCCTTTTTCTTGCATTTATGTAAATGTGTAAAGGAATGATGGAGTTCAGAGAAATTTACCTAGCACTCTTGAAATAGTTCTCAATTTACTATGATGGTAAAAGTGCTGACCTTAAGAAGGCATTAGAATGCTTTACCTTTCTTCCTTGAAAAGAACATGCTGTTACTGTCTTAACGCTTAAATTGCTTCAATGTAAGCCCTCTTTTTGATACAGTTTTTGTATAGTTAAACATTACTGACTGTGTTAGGAACTGTGGCCCCACATCTATTAAGGAGTTAAGTTTTTGGTCTAGCAAGCTTTTCACAAGTGTTTTAAGTAGATCATGTGATCTAAAGGACTAGTTTTTTATAGGTTTTAATGATGGCTAGACAAGTGTTATTTCAGGTGATACTGAGCCTAGATAAAACTAAACCCATTTAACTGTGACTTCAGAATTAAAAATTGTTTCTCTTTGTGGTTTCCATATTTTCAATCTTTTCTGAAAAAAAGAATTGTATTAATGTTGATGGCACAAGGTAATGTAAATTAGACCAAATTAATAGCCAGAAGTTTTGAAGTAAATGAATTATAAGCTAATATTGCTGTTTTTAGTATCTGTTAACAAGCTTTATTGTATCAGTTTTACATCTTCGTGGGGTCTAAATATCAATTTTAAAAATATATAGCTGCAGCTGGAAGACAGTTTTGCTTGCCAATACTGGAAACATAATAAGTATAATACAACTTTTGTCTACTAATAAAAGTATTCCACAGATATGTCTCTCTGAGACTATTCTTTTTGGTATCTGAGTTTATATAAAGCTTATATAGCACTCTTCTAGTATTTTTATATGCATGTCAGTGTGTGTGTGTGTGTGTGTGTGTGAGATCTTTAGCAATATTTGCTTGTTTTCAAGAAAATAGCTTTAATATTTTAATACTTTTTAATGTATTTTGTTAGCTGGAATTGTCCCCTGCTTTTAGTTTGATTTTAAAAAGAGGCAGTTTGACTAAACTATTTGATACTTTCAGATGATGATGTAATTTCTTCAGTTACTCTCTGGATTATTGCTGACTTTGACAAACCATCCGGGCGAAAACTACTTTTTAATGCATTAAAGCACATGGTGAGTATTTAGATGTTCTTACTGCAAAAATTTTATAATTTGTTGTTCATTTTTAGAAAGCCAAGCAGAGAACATGCATTAAATCTTTATTCCCCTCCAATGTTAACATTTTAAGTATGCCAACTTGTTGATAAGGAGGCTAAAACAGGAAGTCAAATTCAGTCTCCACGTACAATAGGCAGATTTGACCAGGAAAAGAAAACCCTGCAAATCGTCTGTGATTCAGACCTGTGTTGTCTGCTCGCTCTCTTGCTCTTGGACATATACTTGTCTAGCTGTGTGTATCCACCGAACATTTGTGTCCCCCGTAAAATTCATATGTTTGAATCTAATCCGCAGTGTAATGACATTTGGAGCTGCGACCTTTAGGAAGGAATTAGGTCATGAATGGGATTAGTGCCCTTGTAGGAAGAGGTCAGAGAGCCTACCTCAGTCTCTGTCCGTCATGTGTAGATACACGGACGAACCAGTAGTCTGCAGTCCAGAAGAGGGTCCTCACCAGAACGTGACCATGCTGGCACCCTGCTCTCCATGTCCCAGTCTCCAGAACTGCGGGAAGTAAATTTCAGTTGTTTAGAAGCCACCCTGTCTGTGGGGACTTTGTTGTAGCAGCTGGAACTAAGACATAGTTGTTACAAATAGGCTGTTAAAACAGAGTGAATGGGTCTAGACCCTACCGTTACATCGATGGCACCAAACCTGCTTTTTACCAACAGCAGTTTGTAACGGCAGTTTTTCATCATATAGTCAGGCAGCATTTTCTTTCTTTGATTATTTAAGAAAAAGAAATTTATCTCACTGAAGAATATTTTAAGCCTTAAGTACCTTAATTTTTTTGTTATTAGAGAATTACAAGCCCATATACTGCAGTAGGATACATTTCTATATTTATTTAAAAATACTCTTTTATGGGGCACCTAGTGGCTCAGTCAAAAGCCCAAGTGGGCTCAGGTCAAGATCTCATGGTGTGTGCATTGGAGCCCCGCATTGGTCTCTGTGCTGACAGCTCAGAGCCCGCCCTGCCTCCCCTATCCCTGCCTCTCTCTCTCCCTCTGTCCCTCCTCCACTCACACTCTCTCTAAGATAAATAAACATTTAAAAAAAACCTCTTTTATAACCTTCCATCTTTCTAAGGGAGCATAAAAGTTTGTCTAGTTTAAAAACACCTAAGAAATATAAATCAAAGTATTTTATGAAATTGTTTTGCATTAGCCAAGTGTAAATTTATTGCTGATAACAAATTGCCCCAACAAATTGGTTTAAAAACAATAAACATTTGTTTTCTAACAGTGTCTGGGGTTTAAGAATTCACGAGTGACTTAGCCGGGGAGCTGTGGCTCGGGGTGTGTGGTGAGGAAGGTTTGACTGGAACGGACGCCCCAGCTGCCCAGAGGGCTTGCGTGACTGCCAGTAGGGGGCCTCCATCTGTCACTGGTCTTCACAGACACCTCACAGACCCCGTTTCAGCATTGTTAAGTGTCCTTACAACGGAACAGCTGGCTTTCCACAGAGTAAATGCTAAAGAGACAGAATCCACGGTGTCTTTTAAGCTCTGGCCTCAGAAGTCACACACTGTATATCCACACTATCCTGACGATTACACAGGCCACTCCTACCCGGTGTGAGGAGGAGCCTTACAGAAGCATGAGCACAAGGAAGTGGGGCTCCTCGGGGGCCACTGTGGAGGTGCGCGACCACATCAAGAATAGTTAATACACTTTAGGCGCAACATAATCACGTCAGGTGGGAGAATTTTCATGTCACGTTAGACAATCTCAGAACACATTTTGAGTTCTGGCCTGCAGACCAGCACATTTCAAAAAAGAGTGAGATCTATGGAGTACGTCTCCTCTGCCTTCTCTTTCTTCTCAAGGATTTTTGGTAGCATGTTTTTTTGTGAGGCTGGCAGATTGCCTTTTCCCAGTAGTTCAAGCGTGTCTGGCTCTCCCATTATGCTCATATTGGTATGTTTAGTGGTGTCCCACGTTTCTCCAAGAATCTGATCATTTTTGTTCATTCTTTTTACATAATATTTTTCAGACTATAGCTCTGTCGATTTATCTTTAAGTTCAGTGATTCTTCCTTCCACCGAGTCAACTCTGTTGAACCCCTCTAGTGAATTATTCATTTCAGTTATTGTACTTTCCAGTTCCAGAATTTCCAGTTGGTACTTCTTTATCGCTTCTGTCGCTTTGTTATTATCCATGTAATAAGTTATTACCATACCTTCCTCTAACACTTTAAGCATGTTTTCCTTTAGTTCTTTGAACACATGTGTATGTCTGTCAAGTCCATCATCTAAGGTCCCTCAAAGATAGTTTCTGATGCTTGGTATTTTTCCTTTGTGTAAATCATACTCTTCCTGTTTCACTGCATATCTCATAATCTTTTACTGAAAACCTAACATTGTAGATAATACACTGGAGCACATTTGGATCCTGGGTACCACCTCATCCCCTGTTTGGTCATCTATTTGTTTAGCGATATGACCAAACTCTCTAGTCTATCTCTCTGTCATTGTTTTTCTCTGATATTCCTGCTCAGACTTTTTCCCTTGTTTTTATCTTTTATCTTGGTTTGCTAGAGACTGCCTCTGAGTCAGCAAAAGCCAGTTATTGCCCAAAGTTTGTACTTTAACACCCCGAGGCAGTTAGATGTTCAACCTTTACTGCTGGATGTCTGCTTGATTTAAAGCCTACTTTCCCAGTTCAGGGATTTTATGATTTTGCCCCACATTCACCATGGAATAGTTTCTTGGAATTTCTCTTTCTAATTACTCCTGAGAAGATTCAACCTTTGGCTTGGTTTTCCAGACTGAAGAGAAGGTGCTTAATATTATTTTTAAACCCGACTTTCTAGGAATGGCCCCTGGATCAGAGTACCATTTTATGTAGCAGCGTTTCTTTAGGGAATGCCTTCAGTGTGCTCCCCTGTCCCATTCTCATTTTCCTGAGTGGAGCCACTGTAACATGGGTGCAGTTTTCCAACCCCTCAGGGCTGAATGTGATCCCAGGACAGCTCTTTTCATCTCTCTCCTCCTCTGCTTCTCTCTTAACCCCCCGGCTGTTCTGTCATTTCACCTCACAGTTTTTTGCCTGGAGCACCATATAAAAACAGACTCCAGATGGGATTTCACCCACAGGCTGTCATTTGCTCACTCTTGATCTAGTTCATTAATTGAATTATCTGTGGTATCAATTCTTATTTTTATTCTTTCCAGTATTATATTTTGAGGCTCTCTCATTTTCATTTCACTTCAGCCAGCTTGTTTTTAACTTTTGCCTTTATCTCACTGGGGCCTTTCGTTATCTCTCTCTGGGTCTGTTTTATGGAGACCATGTTTTCTTTTCATAACTACACAAAGTTTAAAAGACTAACTTAATGAGCACTTATATACCTAACACCTAGATTCTATAATTGTTAACATCTTGCCATATTTGTTTTATCTGATTATCTGTTGGGGGGGAGGGCAGTAATCGTCTAGATCATTTTAAAGTAGGTTGTAGAAATCAGCATACATATCCCTTAGTATTTTAGTATGCATTTTCTAAGAATTAGGATATTCTACATAACTGCAGCACCACTATCCCATTGTTAGTACTAAGTCTGCATTGAATTGTTCCCACAAAGATGTCTTTTCTTCTTTCAAGCTGGGAGCCAAACATGTTTCATTGTTACATTTCATTAGTTTCTTTTATTATAGAACCATCCCATCCACATTTTGTCTATTGACTTTTTAAAAAGACCAAGCTAGTTGCTTTTTAGAAAAATCCCACATTACATATTATCCACACTAATTTTTTTCCCCTTGTAGTATTTTTTTAACTTGTTCCTTAGCCCTTATATCTCGTCTCTACTGGACGCTGTGTCTGACTGAATTAGATTCCACTTCAGCATGTTCTGGCAACAGGACTCTGGGAGTGATGCTGTATTCTTCATGCTCTGCTTGTACACTGCCAGACGGAAAAGAAATTCAAATGTCCAGCATCAGTAGAATGTATAAAATACATTTCATGCCGTGGAAATCTATCCAGTCCTAAAAAATAAAGTAACTACAGATACACAAAACAGTGTTGCTGAATCTCACAACCATTATGTTGAGTGGAAACAAAGCAGGAAAGAATACATTATGATTATATGAAGTTCAAACTAGATTAAATGTTTAATGATGAAACTTAGGTGACAAACCAGAAGGAGAAGCAAGAATGATCCTACAAATAGGTAACAAGATCGTGGTTGTTTTTAGAAAAGTGAAAAGGTGTAGTCATTGGCAGGGTGTGTGAGAGGTGTCTTTGGGTTGCTGGCAATGCTCTGTGTCTTGACCTGGGCTATAGTTTTATGGGTTAATTCATTGAATTCTACAATAGTTTTGTTTCGTGTATTGTTTTATATGTGTTATTTCACATACAAAAAGAGGTTAAAGTATTGCATTATAAAAGACTTGTTATACAAAGAGGTGAAGCGATCAGAGTTACAAAAATGACTTTTCCGGCCATGTCAGTAGGTACACATTCAGTACCATCCACATCGAAAGACCTCTACAGTGAAGGATGCTATGTGCTAAAGTGAACAAACTCGAATGGAAAGAAAAAAGTTCAGCTGTAAAATGATACATGAGATACCGATCTTTTTCACCTATAAATGTGTTTTGCAGAAAACAAGTGTTCATAGTCGGTTGGGAGTTATTTATAATCCTACATCGAAAATAAATGAAGAGAACACCGCTATTTCTAGAGGAATTTTGGCAGCTTTTCTTACACAGAAAAACAACTTTTTGAGAAACTTTCTCAGGAAACTGGCAAAGGAAGAAACTGCTACAGCTATTTACTCTGGAGAAAAAATCCAAACATTCCTTACTGAGGTCAGTAGCTATTTGTTTGGAGTAAGAAGTAAATGCTGCATATTTAGGAAGTATAAGTCAGTGTGGTCATGCTACTCCAAAATATCAATAAATAAGTATAATCGAGTGAGGATAATAAGCATTCCTTCAAATGGGAAAAGACAGTGATGTGACTTTGCGTCAAGCCATTTTGCAAACCAGATTTCATGTATTTCTGCTACTACTATGTGATCCTTGAAGTTGATAACATTCTCGTTGGGACATGTATGTGAAGATTGAGAGTTCAAGGGCTAGGTAAGTAATACTCAGGTATTTCACTGAAGGGTCCAGCATGAGGAAATTCTAAAGATGGACGATGATGCTCAAGAAAGAAGATCTGCTAATCCACTAAAAAATATTGACTTGTTGTCTGCCATACAGTGAGGTATTGGAGTTTCCCTGGTGGCGGGAAATACAGACAAACTAAATGGTACTGGAAAAATATAAAGAAACAAGAGGGTAGATAGTTTGAGGGATGCTCTTTCAGCTGAAGTGATCAGGGAAGGCATCTCTTAAAGAGCTTACGTTTGAGCAGAGGTCTGAATGAAATGAGAAAATCTGTGAGAAGAATGTACTAGATTCAGGAACATAGTAAGTCTAAAGGACTGACACAGAGACCATCTTCCCAGGCTTGAGTTACAGGCAGAAGATCATTATGAGCTAAATAGAGACAGTGATGTGGAGAGTACTAGGAGATGAGGTCAGAAACATAACCCAGATATTTCAGGCATCCGTAGGCCATGGTAAGGAACTGGTCTTTTCTGAGTAGATGGGAAACCACTGAGGAATCTTGAAGAGATGAATAATCTTTAAAAAGGTGACTCTGGATGCCATGTGAAGATTTGGTAGTAGACAAGAGTGAATATAGGATGAACAATTAGAATGTTTTTGCAATAATCTAGACAAGAAATGATGGCATCTTGGACTAGGTAGTAGTGGTGGGAATGGTGAGGTGGTTGGTACATACTTGTTCCAATTCTAGTCAACAGGATTAGCTGATCAATTGTATGTGATATGTGAAGGTAATATCCTTACATTTTAGCTTGAGTAGCTAGAATTAATGGTGCTGTCTTTTTTGAGATGGGACAGTCCAGATGAAGAGAAGATTTGGACACATAGGGGTCAAGAGTTAGGTCTGTACATGTTATGTTGGAGATGCCTGTTGGATATTCAGGTGGAGATGTTGAGTTGATAATTGAGTTAATGAGTGTAGAAATCAATCCAGGGTTGTCGGAGTGTTTTTAGAGTCAGTCACTTCAAGTGTTACCAACATTATATATATATCATTTAAAACTAAGAAACTGGATGAGATAGCTTGAAAATGAGTTGGGTGAGGGAAGAGGGGCTAAAAAATGGAGCTCTGGAACATTCCAGTATATAGAGGTATGCAAGAAAAGGATGATCCAGTAAAGGAGACAGATGGAACAGCCATGAGTTAGGAAGATAACCAGGAGAATATGGTATCCTGAAAGTCAGTTGGAGAAAGTATTTCAAGGATGGAATGATCAGCTATGCAGATGTCCCCGAAATTAGGCTTCATAATTGACCATTTACTTGTTAAGGTGGTCATTGGTGACTTTGATGAGAACAGTTTCAGTGGATTAGTAGGTATAAAAGTAAACTTGATTGAAAAGAGAATGGGAAATCAGGAAATAGAGATAGTACAGGAACCTCTTTCAAAAAATGTTATTTTCCCATGAACAGAGATATATTTTGTAGCCAGAACAGGACTTGAAGAATTTCTAAATTTGCGAGATGTCACTTTTTGTGTGCTAATAGAGACAGTCCATCCAAACAATGAGAAAGGATGATAGAGAGGGGAGCAGAGAAGAGGTGCTAGGATCCACTGGACAGGTGTTAACGGTTGGTCTTAAGAGAAGGAACCATGCACCCATTTTAACCGGAAAGAAGGCAGAATGTACGAGCATGGGAGCAGAAGGGTAGATTTAGTTGGTGGTAACAGGATAAAGGACTTCTGAGTATTTTCATTTTCAGAAGAAATTCAGGTCATTCACTAAGTATTAGAGTGAGAGTAGGTGTTATAGAGGTTTCAGGGAAGAGGAGGAATGCCACATATTATTCTTGTATTCTATGAGAGAGAAAGTGAATTAACTACATTAGTGCGGGAGGGTTTCTGAGGGTCCACTAGATGTTATGAGTGTAAACTGAAAGTGAGGCCACTATTAGTTGCGGCCTTTTCTCCAGCTGTAGTAACACTGTTTTGGTTCGAGTTACAAGGGAAGCAGAGTTGTGCTTAAACCGAGTTGAGGTTTTGCCAGGTGAATATGACTTCAGGGGGGCATTCCAGGGAGCTAAGCATGGAAAGTTTGTGTTGTAGTAAAGGCCTTTGAGGTATAACTCAGTTAGGAGGAAAATTATGGGAGGTATGATGGATAATAAAGAAGTGGTAGGGGTAGATCGGAAGGGGTTGGGTAATGGTTGGTACGGCAACACTAGGTTGAATGAGCTGGAAATTGAGGCGTTTGTGGTCAGAGAGGGGATGATCGAGATGGAGATTTTGGATGTAAGCGGGATTTCAGGCTGCACTGTCCAATACTATAGCTACATGTGGCTCTTTTAAAGTTAAAATTAAGTTAAAATTCCAGTTGGTTAAGCATTCAACTTTTGGTTTCAGCTCAGGTCATGATCCTCACGGTTCATGAGATCAGGCCCCATGTGATGCTTTGTGCTGACAGCTTGGGGTCTGGTTGGGATTCTCTCCCTCTCTCTGCCCCTCCCATACTCATTCTCTCTCTCTCTCCCTCTCTCTCTCTAATCAAACAACCTTAAAAAAATTAAGTTAAACTTTAAATTCAGTGCTCCAGTCATACTAGCCACATTTTAAGTGCTCAGTAACCATCTGTGGCTGTAGCTGCCATATTGGATGGGGCAGTGGAGCATGTCTGCCATCATGGGAGCACCCCAAGAACCTGTTATAAATTCAGACTTTAGGGCCCCACCTTGGATCTTCTGAAGTAGAAACTACATTTCAACAAGGCTCCCAGGTGATTGCACATTAAAGTTTGATAAGTACTGATATGGAGAAGTGTTTCTAGTGTGAAGGTGTGAAGAACCTATTCATGGTTTATTTTCTGTGAACGTCCATATATTTTTTGACTCTCACCAAAGGATTACTTCTATATTTCAGAAATAAAACACTTACTAAATTGGTTTTGTGAGATTGGTGTAATGGGATGAGATAGGGTATATTTCTATTTTAAACACTGTTGTTTTTGTTTTTTTTTACTGACAGTACCAAAATGAGGGTACTGAGTCGAGAATTTAATATTTGTTTTATTTCTTTAATGATAAATCTTATTTAAGTTGATGTTTCCTGGCATATTACTAGTCACTAACCCACCTGAAACTTTCAAAGAATGAATGTGGCATATGATATCTACTTGTAACAGGATTTAGAAATATTGTAATTGACTTGGCAAAGAAATATTCTTTTTTAAAATGTGGTTTCAGATGAAAATAGTACTTTTTAAAATCATAATTTAGAATAATTTCAAATTTTGCATTAATATATTAAAGTAGGCTTTATTAAGGGGTGCCTGGGTGGCTCAGTCAGTTAAGCCTCTGACTTCAGCTCAGGTCATGATCTCACGTTCGTGGGTTCGAGCCCCGCGTCGGGCTCTGTGCTGACAGCTCAGAGCCTGGAGCCTGCTTCGGATTCTGTGTCTCCCTGTCTCTCTGCCCCTCCCCTGCTCGCACTCTCTGTCTCTCTTTCTCGAAAATAAATGTTAAAAAAGAATTTTTTTAAAGAAAAGAAAATGATTTACTGTATTTTCTGTTATTAATTTTATCCTTAATTTATGCTTTAGGGGATGGATAAGAATGCTTTCGAGAAAAAATATAATACCATTGGAGTGAATATTTTCCGAACTCATCAGCTGTTCTGTCAAGATGTACTTAAAATTCGTCCTGGAGAAATAGGTATTGTCAGCAATGGGAAAGTAAGTAGAAAAAGCAATTGCTCACTTTTCTCGTCGACCTGTGACGCAGGGGCCTGTCACAACCCACAGGAGATGCGGCTCCTGTGCGAGACACAGCAGACAGGGTCAGCATCAACTGCCTATTGTCCCACCCCTGCCCCCAGGGACGGATGCATCGAATATGGTGCGTAAGAGTGTTCGTAATTTGTTCCAGCATAAGGATTAGAACAACCACTACAACATTGTGACTGAGAACCACCGATGCAGTAGGTGCGGAAAGTACAGTGTGATGTCTTTTTCTTCTTGTAGCTTTTCTCTACAATTGATTATGTTGACTTCCAAAAGTACCAAATTGTTATTTTTGAAATATAAAGTCAATTTATTAATGTAATCATTAAAATCTAGAAGAAAAATCACTCCTACTCCAGCCCTCCTAATGAAATTGGTTATTCATAGTTTATTATTTTACCTTCTAACCTTTTTCTCTACCCTACATAGACATGTCTGGTTTGTAAAAATACATAATTATAATCCTGTTATATACATGTATATAAAATTTTATATCACACTTTTAGTATGTCAGAAACATTTTTTCTTACCAGAGTGTCCTTATAGACATACAAAATTAATGATATCTACTTAATATTTTTTTGAGTATGAGAGTCTGGCTTCCTCAGTAATGATTTAAGTTTTAAAAACTTGAATCTGGTGCTTAGATTTATTAAGAAATCAGTTAATTTAATGTGTTTGGATCCTCTGCTTGAACTACCAAATTATATAACCCTAAATTGTCTTCCAAGGTCTAGTGCACTCTTAACATTTTTGTTTTCTACATTTCTATGAGCTCTCTTCACCTGTTTTATTCCCATATAATTTTCCCTGAAAATTATGCTCATTTTTTTTATCTGAGTCTGTAAATACTAGGAATTGGAGAGGAGTGAGGGTCTCATACCTGCCAGCCTGTGCAGGTCAGGTTAGCAGTTTTCAGGCTAATTGCATTTAAGTGCTTATCTCTGTACAGCACTGTTCTATAAGTTGGTGACAACGATGCCATTTATTGCAGTCATACACGGTGTTTGCGAATTTGATAAGCAAGGTTTGTGGAAGCCCAATAATGTCATTGCTTTTTATTTTTAACAGTTGTTTTGGGAGGAAAGATGGCTTTTGGGAACACTTTTACAGCATATGACTACCTTTGGCTCTGTCCGGCACTGTAAGGGGTGAAGAGGGAAAACATTACACCAGCTGTATTTAGTACCTTGCCTTTTGAGTATATGTTATGGAAAGGCTACCCTGTATTTTCTTTGCTGTTATTTAATGTAATTCATATGTTATCCATATTACTGATAACAAATGTTGTAGTTATGCTTACCTTATTTCTCCTAGAATAATTGTTTCTCCTCATTTTCCTTGAAATTGACAAAAATACTCAGATTCTAATTTTGCACCTGCTGTGACCAAACATTCTTCTAGATTCCGAGAGTATAGTAGTGAACAAACTCGTTTTTATGAGGTTCATATTTTTGGTGGGCAGCGGCACATTACAAGTAGCATCCTTATTGATATGGTGCCATCTGGAGAGAGCCAGGGGAGGGAGCAAGCCATGTGGAATATCTGCAGGAGGAATGTTCTAGATAGAGGGAAGAGTGAGTACAGAGGTCCTGAGCTGATTACTGTGTCCTAGAAATAGATAGCCAGCACAGAGAGAGTAGTCAGAAGAGAAGCTCAGGGAAGTAGCTGCCGACCAGGTCCCGGACGGTTTCAGGACGGTGTAAGTGCTCCTGCTTCACTGTGAATGAGCTGTGAAGCGCAGAGTTCTGGGCAGAGGACAGACATGGTCTGACTTCTGTCTTCTTTGCATCTCTAGTGGCTGTTAAATCGAGAATGAAACCTAGGACAGCAGGACAGCAGCAGCAGGACAGCAGGACAGCAGCCAGGAGACGTGAGAGCTGAGGGGGGCTTGGACCTGGTGGCGGTAGTGAGGAGCGGCTGTGGGCTCTGTCGTGGAGGACAGTGGACCTGAATTACTGACAGACGTGGTGTGGGATGGAGAGAACTGTGTGACTGGCAAAGCGGGGCTGCTCAGGAGGAGTGGAAGGGGAGGAAGATGGGAGTTCAGCTCCAGACGTAGGAAGAGTTCAGTGGTCAGTTCTGGTCCTGTGCCCACACTTGGGCTGACAGTTGAGCATGTGAGTTGAATTCAGGGGAGAAGTTGGGGCTGGAGGTAGATATTAAGTCAAACTATGTTGGCTTTTGTGTCGATCAGTAGAAAATTAAAATTTTGGTATTTTTAATTTATGGAAATGTGATTTGAATAGAAAAGTATAATGTATCTGAAAACAAGTACTGTGGCGTAGAGCTGTAATGTAATACTTAGTTCATTACTCTCGGACTGAAGCTGTAAAGCACAGTAGTCATGGCAACTGCAGCAGGTAGGTACAACTCTGAGCCAGAGCGTTTACTGCTCGAAATCTGACATTTGAGAATCAGCCTTCATTCTGAACCTGTCCAAATGTTTGTTGGAATTGGAACATACTCATTGTTTATGAATGATCAAAACTGGGGAGTGGTGATTATCTCATACTTTCTTACAAGATGCTGAAGAGTTTAAAATGCATTTGTTTTTAGTATTAAATAAAACTCTAATACTGCCACTATAATTATAATAAATTTATTGTTATTAACCCACATGTTTACAAACTGGGGAAGGGGGGGTAGCAGGCAGTAGAGAAGCAAGGCCTTCTTTTTTTAGCCAAACAAATCTGGATTCGAATTCCATTTGCACCATTAGTTAATTATATGACCTCTGTGAGACTTGGTTTGGAAATGTCATTTGGACAGTGGGAATGGTGATAGCCTGCGTTACAGAGTTATCAGAGATTAAATATACTTTTATACATAAAGCACATAAAACAGCCCCAGACACAGAGCAGATTTTCAGTAAATATTAATTCCTGTTTTCTCTTTAAATATTTGAAGGCTGTCATGAGAAATAGTGGGTACATTTGTAGACTCAATTTGTGTTACACTCGATGAGAGAGTCCATATAGAATCATACTGGGATATCCATGAGTGGAGGGAGATTTTTAGTTCAGTGTGTGGATGAACATTCTAACAGAGTTTTCTAAAATTTTAATGAGCTGTCAAAGGTAATGCATTTCTGTTACAGCCGTTTTCTGTATAACTGAAAAATCACGTTTCCAAAATGTTGTAAAGATGGAAGCACCAGATATTGTGTTTGTACATGATTTTCTTTTTTGACAAATATAATTTATTGTCAAGTTGGTTTCCATGCAACACCCAGTGCTCCTCCCGACAAGTGCCCTCCTCCGTGCCCATCACCCACTTTCCCCTCCCCCATCAACCCTCAGTTTGTTCTCAGTATTTAAGAGTCTCTTATGGCTTGCCTATACATGATTTTCAAGTTCAGTGTTCCTTTTCCCAATTTAGACATTATGTAATTTTATACTATTTATGTTACTTTGTCCCACAAATATTATATTCACCTTTAAGTAGAAGAATTAAGACACAGAAGAATCTAGTTTCTCCTAGCTGTTTCACACTATACTTACGTAGGTGAAGTAGAGCCTGTTCTCTGGTGAATTTAATCAATGAAGAGCCAATCTAATTAACCCCTTAAGCAAATAATTTGGGATTGTATTTCCTTTTTCTGAGTTATTAACAAAACTGAAGTCACTAGAGGCGGTACAGATAAAATTCAGCTATTTTCCAGGTCTCCTATTCATAGTCCATAAAGTATAACATTGAAAGTGCTTTCAAAGTTATCTTAAAAGTGTTATGAAATCTTAAGGCAATGAAATGTTTCTATGTGTACTTTTGGTTTTATAGTATCTATGTTTTCATTTCTAAGAGCCCGTGTTTAATGTTTAAGGATGAAACATGGTATTTGTTTAGTTGCAATGTTAACATCCCAGCTAATATCACTGTGATATGAGCAAATATTAAGATTTAAGAACTATACTTCATTCATTAAAAAAAAAATTAATTGCAGAAGCAGATGAAGAGGGAGTGAGAAAATTTGCTACAACCATTTAATTTTGGTCTGTTTACCAAGAAAAAAAAAGGATTCTGGATGCTATACTTTCTAGTTGTCAGTAAGTGTTAAGTTTTAGGGCATAAGGCTCTCTCAGGCTCACCTGCTACATCGGGGCTTGCATTCGTAGTATGATGATGATTGCATGGATTAATTTCCTCAGGAAATGCTAATGGTAGCAGAGTTGGTGACTGTGACAGAATAGCCATCGTATGAAATTAGGTACGTGCCAATTTGACAACTTCCTTCTCTAGAGTTACTGGTTTAAAGCCGACCTACATACATGACCTTGTTGTGGTCCAAATCATTTATAAAGCATCAGTTACATGAAGATGGGCTGGTATGTTTAAGTGATTATGTGATTTGTCTTTGGTTTTTTGCTCTTGTATGCCTTGCTTATGTATTAATTCATATCTACACAGTGTAGGCCACAATTTATAGATGACTAGAGAAGCAAGTTGAAAATAAGAGATTTATGAAATATAGACAGTTGCTTTCATAACTTACCTTAGAATGAAAAGCCTTAGGTTTTTGAAAACATTATGTTTCAAAGTAAAACTTGCAAATGGAAATAATTTACTACTTTTCTATTTTGTCAGTTAGATATTGGTGTTTATGCAAATGTTATTTATAATATCAAAGTGAGAAACTCTTTTTCTCTTGACTCTCAGTAGATTTAGTAAGTGGTGGGATTGCTAGCCGTCTGTTTAATCTCTAATTGGTTTTTGTTTAAATATCTATTTGATGAGAAAATATGTGTCCCAAACTGGTATCTTCTAGAAGGTATACAATAATCAAACTACTTTTATTTTAAGTTCTTAGGACCTTTAGATGAAAATTTCTATACAGAAGATTTTTACTTCTTGGAAAAGATAACATTTACTAATTTAGTAGAGAAAATTAAAGGCATTGTTGAAAATATGAAAATCAGCTCAAAGAAGTAAGTATTTAAAATCATAAGAGCAATTCATTTCAGGGTGTGCTATTCTGCATCTTATTTTTTTCTTTTTAAGAATAGAAGATATTTCAAATATGTACACAAGTAAAGATATAAGAGATATGCAGAGAATATTTAAAAAAAAAAAAAGACATCCATATACTCACCACCAGCAAACTGTACATGTTAATAGTTTGTTTTATTTGTCTTGGATCTTGCTGTCCTCTTTGTTTCTTACCCACCCACCCAGTCTCCATCCTCCCCGAGAAGTAACCGTTTGCCTAAGTGTTGTGTGCGTGACTCCGACGCTCGTATTTATACTCCTGCTTCATCTATGACTATGCATGACCAGTGTTGTTTGTTGTCTAATGCCGGACTTTTATAGAGAAAGGCCGTTGACCGTGGATTCCTCCGCGGAGGCTCCTTCCGCTGGAGCTTCGTGCCTGTTCATACATGCAGTTCTTCATTTTAGTTCCCTTTTGGTATTTTATGAATGTACTGTAGGTCATGTATGCAGTCCATTACTGAGGGGCAGTTATCTTGGCTTTCGTGTTTTCACTGTTACAGAAATGCTGTGGGGCACCGGCCGTGGGCGTCTCCTTGTGCAGTGAGTTTCTCTAGAGCGCAGGAGTGCTGCCGCCGGCTCGTAGGGTGTGCCTGTCTTCAGCTTTGCCGGATGCTCTTGAACGCGTTGCGGCGACTAACACTCCCACCGCAGATGTGGAAGTTCTGTTTCCCCAAGTTCTTACCAATATCTGGAGTTCTCCGACTTGTTAATTGTGTGTGTCTGGTGGATGTGAAATTGTGGCTTGTTTTAATTTGCGTTTCTTTGACTTTTAGTAAAGTTCAGTATCTTTTCATGTGATTATTTTCATTCATGTTTACTCTTCTGTAAAATACCTGTTCATGTCTTTTGTTCAGTTATCTGTTGGACTTTTTTTTTTTTCTTCTTTTAGTGATCTATAAACATATTCTCTCTGATTTTATATAGTAGTCTTTATCAATTATATGTGCTACAAATATTATGTTCCAGTTTGTGACATGGCTGTTTACTTTTTTATTGGAATTTCTTACCAGATACTTAGATGTTTTTTATTTTAGTGTCAAACATTATCAGGAATTTTTTTCATGGTTTGTCTGTGGTGTGTGTGTGTGTGTGTGTGTGTGTGTGTGTGTATCTGTAGGATGTATAAGAATTTTCTCTAGCCTGAGTTCATATATTCTCCTTTATTGTCTTCTCTAAAAGGTTTACAGTTTTGCTTTCTAACTGGTTTATATCTTTAATTCTTATTGGATTTTTAAAATATATATATTTATTTATTTTGAGAGTTTGTGCTTGCGGGGGGCGGGGTGCAGATCTGCGCTGTCAGCACAGAGCCCCACACAGGGCTCTATCCCATGAACTGTGAGATCATGACCTGAGCCAAGATCATGGCCTTAATTCTTCTTGGATCTTTATACTGTTCCACTGGTATGCTGTCTCATGCCAGTCCCACACTCCCGTTACCACAGCTTTATAATAAACTTTGATGATAGCAAAAATTTTCTCTTCTGCCTCTTCTTCAAAATTGTGTTGACCGTTTTTTGCTACTTGTTTTTTCACATAAATATAATTAGAACCAGCATAGCAAGTTCTACAAAAAACTCCTGGAATTCTTAAGAGAATTTCTGTGAATTTATAGATTAGTTTAAGGAGAATTGCCATCTTTATGTAATATTTAGTATCCCATCTATTAAATGTATACATATATTGTTTATGTATGGCTATGTGAATGTATAATATATAATATATGAAATGTTTAATATATAGGTATATAACTGATTTATATATAAACATATGGTATATGGTTTATATATAAACATATATATAAACATATATATAAGAATATGTAGGTAGATAGTTAGACACAGTGTTCCTTTTGGGTCCTTTGGTGAAGCTTCCACTTTATTTCCCATGAGTTTTTACACATGTAGTTTTAGATTTATTCTCTTGTACTTTATACTTTTAGCTCATATAATAGTGTATTTTTATTTTCAAATTGTTTATTGCTAAATTACAGGAATAATATTAAATTCTATATTGATCTTCCTTGCTCAACTCTCATTTTTTTGAAACATCTTGTCTAATGTTAGATGCTCATGTTATTTGTGAATTATAACAGCTTCATTCCTTAACTTCTATCTTTTAAAACATCTCCTGGTGGCCTTTCTCTTGTTTTAGTTTGCTTAATTTAGTGAAGGATAGATCTGTTTTAGTAGACTTATTTTACTGTTTTACTTTTCATATATGTAGATTTAGGACCTGACAGGCTCTTAATTGTTTTGGTTGTTTTTATCAGTTTCAGTTTTCACTGTTTTCTTTTTAATCTGTTCTCTTTCATAAACTTCTCAAGTTGGATTCCTAGCTTTTTAATATCACATTTTCCCTTACATACCCTTAAATTACAGGCTTAAAAGTGTCTCTCTAAACACTATTTAGCTGTATCACGTAAGTCGTGATATATAAATGTTTCATTATGATTCAATGGCAATATGTCCAGATTTCTGGGTTTTTTTAACGTTTGTTAAGATGTTTTGAAATACTTACAGTGTCACCTTCATGAAGGCAAACTCCTTGTCCATTTTATTGTTTTTATCTTCTTTATATAGAAATGTGCCTAGATCTTGTTAGATATCCAGTAAATATTTGTTCAATAAATGAATGAATAAGATGTGTTTTAAAATTTTTAAATGGCACAATGTGTGATTGATTTCCAATTTGTTTTCAACTGGGTTAGAGAACATGGTTTATGAACATCAATCACTTGTTTTTTCTAAAAATTTTTGTGAGACAGGGTTAATCTTTATCATTATTCCATGCATGATTTTTTAAAAGCTTATTTTCTAATTGTGTGGAGGATTTTACACGTTTATTAGTTTGAACATGCTATTTTTTTCCAACTATCAAAATACTGAATTATTCTTTGTTTTAGCTGTTAGTTATTAGATAAAGTTTGTTAAAACACCACAGTGATGATTATGGATCTGTCATTTAATTCTTGCAACTTTGTCAGTTTTTGTTTTAAATATTTTCAGCTATAGTTATATATACCCTGATTCAGAATTGTTATGTTTCTAGTAAATTGTTTCTTTTATCATTGTATAAATTACTCCTTTTCTTATAATGATTTTGTCTTAAAGTCTGTGGGGTCTCATATTTAAGCCACATCAACATTCTTTTTGGTTAATGTTTTTCTGTTTTATCTTTTTCCATTCTTTACTTATGGCATACAACTAGGCTTCCTGCCAGAACTGAAAGTTCTGATTCTTAGTCTTGAATACAGAATTCTGATCCAGATGAAATGGATGTCCTTGTTTAATCTGTCCCTTTAGGAAGTAATTCATCATTTAGGAAATGCTGTTAACATAGAAAATTATAAATAATGTAGGAAAGTAAGGGCATTTCTGTAGTAAAAAGATAAAATCCACAGTTATTTTCAAGTGGAATAAAACTTAAAACTTTAAAAAGCAAAAAAAGTTATTTTTTAGTTAAATAATTTAGGTCTAGCTTATGTTGGAAAGCATATAATTCAGTAATGAATTTTGTGAATATATTGTTAGCATTTCAGAACTAATTTTCAGACCAAAACCACCACCCAAACAACAAAAACCAACATTAAACTATAAGAACATCCCCTCTAATTGTCTGAAGTCATTGCATGCACACACATAACACTAAACAAGTCATGTTGTGGTTAGAATAAATGCATATTTGCTTAAATATGAACATATGTTTAAGATATGCATCCTTATTTTCATGTCTTCCAAGAACTAGCTACCTAGGAAGGTAGAACTCTGGATGCAAAAGACAGAGTCCGTGGGACCATAGTCCCGGGGAGCACGTGACACCTGTTTCTGGAGCGGAGTGATTACTGCCTGCTCTGCTCGGAGACCATCTCCACTCCTTAGATAGGAGGTGCTGACCTTCTCATGCGTGTTCCCCTCTGTAATTCAGAGTATTTTACAAAAAGAGAGAATTCAGAAAATCTACAAAAAGGCTGTTTGGGACCCCACATTTTCCCTTTACTCATTTCCTCTTCTCTTAGTGCATATGGTGTCCTTGAAACATGGGGAGCATGTTTAACCATATTTCCTCCATTGTGTCTCCAATTTCACATATTAGAGATTATGTGGCTAATAAATACCTTTGAGGGAGTTTAGGAATAGAGATTATGGTTTTGATGAATTCATTCATTCATTTAATACATATTCATTAAGTGGCCATTAAGCAGTGCTCTGTGAAAGATATGGTAAGTAATACAAATAGAAATAATATGAAGTCCTACATGTCAGAACCTTGTAGTCAGTAAAAGATGATATAGTAGAGAGATACAAGTTCTCAACAACTCTGAATCTAAGTTTCTTTATAAAAAAGAAGTGCTTATCATTTATTTTCTTTACAAAAACTTTCCTTAAAGTTTAGCCAAACATTTTCTGCCCCAGTATATCAATGAACATGTGATACATTTCCTCTAGCATGGATTTTCAAATTTGGTTATATTTAATCTAGGTATTTTTTTATGCAGTCTTAGTTTTCAAACTAATTTGTGACCATACAAGTCTGGACTTCTTAATTATTTTGGAAATTCTTCTTTTGTTCTTCCTGCCCTTCTTTCTTTCCTGTGTGGGCTCCACTGCTTGGACATGTAACCAGCACTCAACAAATACTGCCTTAAATTGAATGATGCACCATATCCTTACAGACACTGTTAAGAACACTACTTATAAGTGTTTAAAGATCATATCAATGATAAGAAAAAGAAGAATGGTTTTTAAAGCAGCAGTCTCTTTAAACTGACCAATTCTAGGGGCACCTTGGTGGCTCAGCTGGCTAAGCATCTGACTCTTGGTTTCAGTTCAGGTCATGATCTCTTCACGGTTCATGAGGTTGAGCCCCGCGTTGGGCTCTGTGCTGACAGCACAGACACTGCTTGGATTTTCTCTCTCCTCTCTCTGCCCCTCCCCTGCTTGCTCTCTCTCAAAAATAAATAAATTTCTTTAAAAACTAATTCTACTTACAAATTTGGAAGAAAAGTCATTTATATAAAGCTTGTCTATTGGAGATATTTTACATTAAGTTTCTGTTTCTTAGGACATTAATTGTGACATGAAATATGGACCTTTCTCACAAAATCTCATACATTGTTTATTCTTATTTACCTAGCATGAGTGACCTTGTTATGAAAGTTGATGCCCTTATTTCCTCTTTGCCACAACGTGAATCTCGGTATGATATCACATTTCTTAGAGAGAATCACAGGTAAGAATATATTAGTGTCTGTTTTTTCTGTCACTGCATCCTTTACTCAATTATGGTTTCCACTTATAGCAAAATTTAGAGTAAATTAAAAATTGTTGGAGAAGAAATGTATTTGACAAGATCAGGAAAAGAAATTCCACCTCTAAGATGTTTGAAATGGAATTCATCAAGCTCTGTCTACTTACATACAATTATCTGTGTCCCCCAAAGGGAACCTTTTCTGTTGTTTTTAATTAAGGACCACATAGAATTGGAGAAAAAATAGACATTATATAATTAACCTATAGACATGTTTCATCGTGTGATCTTTTTCTAATCACCGCTCCTATAAAACTAAATTGAGATAAATACCTTAGCATAGACTCAAGATGGCTGAGACTTCCTTGTAAGTTTTCTGATTTTATGGCAGATGCGATCTTACATTGCTCACGTGTACTACTGGATGGTAACACGTGCTGTAGCTCCAGGAAGTCTCTCTTTAGAGAGGTCTTCAGCCATGTGCAGTTGTCTACTCAGGGAAAATTACTTTCTAAGGAAAGAAGCACTGTTAGGAAGGAAGTTTTATTTTGTTTTGTTTTTCAGATAACTGAGATTCAATACTTTTAAGTATTATTATTTTAGATAGCGGGAGAGCTGGGGAGAGGGGCAGAGGGAGAAAGCATCTTAAGCAGTCTCCACACATGGAGTCTGACACGAGGCTCAATCCCCTGACCCCAGGATCGTGATCTGAGCCTAAATCAAGAGTCAGGTATTCAACCGACTGAGCCACCCAGGTGCCCCTCTTTTCTACTGAAATTCTTTTTACAAACTTCTTTGGCTTCTAAGTACCATGTGCTGAAATAAATTAACACAAATTACTCAAAACCATCACTGTAAACATTAGTCACTAGACTGCTCCGTTAAGCTATATTATGCTTAGGAATTTTGATTAGTTTGGAACTTACTCCCATGTTAAATGTCTGAAACACTTGATCTTTTATAGTTATTGTTGATTAGTTTTGGCTCTCTTTCTCTAACTTTCACATTTCTCAATGCACCTGCTGCTTTTAAGCCTACTGCCTTATTATACAGACGGAAGGTATGATGTGACTTTGTGATAGTGGTTTGCAATTCTCCATTTTTTTCTGTTATTTCTGGGGCATTATTATAAAAATGTAGAAATGGATATGCAGTATGTACATTTTAGTGAGCATCTCTGTTAATACAATAATACTCCCCTAATGCCTGCCTTCTATAATATGCAGATAATTTGCCATTTTCTGAGTTCATGTATATAATTTAGGCATTTCACCTTTTTTTCTATGTGTTTCCCATGTTGATAAATTTATCTCAGTCAACACTGGTTGTGTGGCACAGCATGAGCTTTCTTGTCCAAAAAACCCAGCTTTTGAGTCTCAGACTACCATGGCTCTGTGACTTCTCGTAGCTTCGGTTTCTTAGTCTATAAAATGTCGGTGTTGAGCCCTACCCTTCTGGGGTTTTATGAGACTCAGACCTACTGCCGTGACTATAATAGATATTTAATGCATTGAAGCTATCATGTGTATTTGTTACACAAATAATGTCACTTGGAAATAAGAGAAAGAAGATTGGACCTGAAAGTTAGACCATAAAATTAACTCCCCTTAATCTGGGGAGAGATGTGAATACCTACCTTAAGTAGGATCCAGGTCAGCAAAACTTAATAACTTAACCTAAGTGAAGGTATTGATTTCATGAAGGAAGAATGACTTCATTGGGTTTTGTGTTGCAAGCCTAGGAAGGGTAGAGCAAAGCTGGACTGTACAGTCAGGGCTTAATCAGAGCAGTAGAAACGTGTTAATGCCTGTGTGTGTGCGCACGCACACATGTGTGCATGTACATATGGGGGTTGTGTAGATGAGAACTCATTTATTCATTTATAAAAGAATTGTTGTAGGGTTCGACCTTGCACAATTGTAGGAGCTGGTTAAGCAGTGCCTCTGAGGCTGTCGATACTGGAGCTCGGAGCTCACAGGGCAGGTACTTAGGAAGGAAAGGAGGTTGAAAAAGGGGTGGCTGTTCTGCCTGCCATGAGCACACCCCAAATTTCACTGTAAGCTTTCTGGTTTACATGGTTCACAGAGTTCACAAGTGAAAACAAAGGAGTTGTTCAGGTGAAATATAACTGTTTTTAGAAGAGGGAGGACACAGAAATTTCTCAGAGAAATGTTCACAGAGGGAATACTATAGAATGAATAGTGTCTTCAGCAATATCTGTAAAATGGTGGCCCGACCTGTCTTTATATACAAACTAATTAACATCATAACAGACTTAATTCAGTAAAACGCCTCTGCCTGGAATGGAAACAATATTGGCTGAGTAGCAACTTCTGCTGCCTTGGCCTGTTTGAAATGTGCTTAATTTATCTCTAAGATTTGATGGCCTGTACATACCTCAGGCGGACTTCATGATTCTCTCTGACTTAAGCTTTTAACAATTATTGACTGTCAGTGTACTTGACATTATTCTTCCTGGCTAATGGTATAAAGTATAACAATAGTTTCTTGGCAATTGAATACACATCCATTGCCTTAAAAAGGCGGTGTAGGTGGAATTAGCATCTTTCTGTTAATGTTGAAGAGAAGAGAGATGTTCTACTTCCATTCTTAGATTAGCCAGTGTAATACCTACTAATAGGCTCAGGATTTTGCTCAGAAAATGGTGACGAGTCTACATCAGTGCACATAGAAACAGATGATGGGGACCGTTGGATTCGGATACAGTCCCCATACAGCCTCACAAAATCGGCAGCCATCTATGTAAACCGATGCCTGCTTTCACCACCATAACAGAAAATAACCAGTTTTGGTAGATTGGCAGTTTTAGCCAATGAGCAGTAGTCTGAGTAAACAGATGCCTGCTTTTAGCCAGCATAACATCGCATAAAGCATATAGAAAATAACCAGTTTTGAGTAATGCTACAAGTATGGCAATAATTTGTAAAATTCTCACCAACATAACTAAAGTAATGAACCACTGTAGATAGTCTCTTCAATTTTAAAGCATCTGATTTCTAGTCCTTATTTCTAGCAATAGTTACGTAGCGGATATATAGTCAGATATATTTTTAACAAAATTAAATCATGGCAACTTGATATAAAATAAAGTATCTTTGTCAAAGGACCCATGTTTGAAGTGACTTTTACATTAACTTTTATTGCTGAGAAATTCATCCCTTCACTGCAAAAAGTCTAGATATTTATAGTCTTTCTGCACCAAAGAAGACTAATATCCCTGTAATTTTACAGGGATACATTTTGATTTGGTAACCTTTATCCTTTTGTAATACATAAAGTATTTAATTCATACGTCTCAAAAAACTGACTTTTACTACAGAGTTAAAACAGTAATTCAATTGGAATAGTCTGTACTTTTAGTCAAATATATACTTTTAACTTTTAATTACATTAAATATAAAATTTATTATCTTTCACTGGCCTTTGCTCTGTGTTCCTTGTGAAGATTAGTCCGTCTTCTAATTTAGAACTTAGTTCAGTGAAAGAAACAAGCAGGAAGACTGAAGGGAGGAGCTCAGGAGAAGGTGCCTGGGGTCAAAAATAAGTATGATAAATTTGGGCTTTTACCCCCCTGAACTTTCCTGTTAGGTAATACACTAAACTTAATATAATCACTGAACAGTTCGATTTTATTATCAAATCTAAAAAAATATATTCAACTAACACAAAAGTAACTTGGTTTTATTTCTTGAATTGTATGATCCATGAGAATTTGAGGGAGATTAAGATTAGAGTTTTCACTCTAATAGTATTGTTCTTTGAAGAGTTTTTAAAAATCATTGGTTCATAAAATCTTGCTTTCATTTTCTCTAATTCTTTCCAGTTCTGTTGTTTATTGAACACAAACATTAGGCTTTTAAATTTGCATTTTCATCTGTGAAATAACCAGGTTTTTATAATCCAGTGAGAAAGAAAGCAATTTATAAGAATGTATATAACTGAGATTAAGGTTTATTAGATAATTAAATTTAACTCCTCTCCTTTCATTTTCTGTTTTCCTAGCATTATAAAGATAAATCCTCAAGAGAACGATATGTTCTTCGATGTCATTGCTATTGTTGATCCATTGACAAGAGAGGCACAGAAGATGGCCCAGTTATTGATTGTAAGATAATATTTCTATTATGTATTTTATATATGTCATTTTATTATATACTTCCCTTTTGAAATTTGTAATCTTTCAGGTCTGTTTTCCAGTACAGTATTTGTATTCTCTTGATTTATTCTGTGTAACTTTTTAATCAGTGTGCCCTATTTCAATGTAGAAAATGGAGTGGTAGTGCTGTGCACGAGGTATATGGCAGTCCCGAGGTTCGGTGTCGCCGTGGACTTGTCGTCCCCCCCCCACCCCACCACCACTGAAATTCGTATGTTGAAGCCCTACCCTTCCTGTGACTGTGTTTGGAAGTGGGGCCTTTAGGTAGTAATTAAGGTTAAATGAGATTTTACGGTTTGGGCCCTAATCCAATAGGATTTATAGCCTGACAGAAGAGGAAGAGAGAGAGAGAGCTGTCTTTCTCTCCTCACACATGTGAAAAAGAGGTCATGTGAGCACACGGCAACATGGTGGCTGCCTCCAAGCCAGGAAGAGGGCTTTCACCAGTAACGGAATCAGCCAGCCTCTTGACTTAAGATAAATACATTTCCGTTGTTGAAGCCACCCAGGCTGGTATTTTGTGGCAGCGTTCTGAGCTCACTAACAAAGGGTCTTCCTGTCTTCACCATGTCTTGAGTTCTGAAGAAATGGCTTCTGGAGAAGCCGATGGTAGCATAAGTAACAATAGCCAAACAGGTGAGTGAAGGTTATATTCAGAAAGTTTGGCCAAAGTAACAGAACCTTCGAGACTGGAGTTCATTTCTTTCCTCTCACAGCCGCCTGGAGTGGCCGAGGCAGCCCCACGGGGGTGAGGACTCAGGCAGCCTTTGTCTGGTGGCTCAGGCATCCTCGGCAGCGGCTGGTGTCTCGTCTGAGATCCAGTCAGGCTCCTCTAACTCAGCCCTGTGTTTCTGCGAGCAGGAGGGGGCGAGCAAGGGCGTATTCCATCCGCTCTTGGGTCGCGGAGCACCCTGCGGCAAGTCACCCGGGTACACCCAGCTCCACGGGAGCCCGGAAACTGTGCGTGAACGTGAACATTCTTTCACTGCGGAGGCAGCCGGAGCCAGGAGACTCTGAGAGGACATTGTGTGGTTTCTCATTGTACTGGAAACTTCACATAAGCTCCTTACGCTGGAAATTGATACATTTTTTTTCTAGTGGTGTTCAAAGTTGTGGAGTACTCCTATTTGAAATTACTCAAGGCTTTTTTTAAAGACACATTTTAAAAATATTCAGAAGTAGGGGCGCTTGGGTGGCTCAGTCAGATGAGCGTCACACTTCGGCTTCGGCTCAGGTTCATGGGTTCCAGCCCTGCATCAGGTTCACTGCTGTCAGCCCAGAGCCCACTTTGGATCCTCTGTCCCCAGTCTCTCTCTGCCACTTCCCCACTCGTGTGTGCGCTCTTTCTCTCTCTCAAAAATAAACAAATACTAAAAAAAAAAAAAAAAAAAAAAAGTATTCTCAGAAGTGGACTGTTTTTTGACAGTTGGCCCCACTTTTGGAAACAGGAAAAAGTATTTCGATATTAAGTCTCGTGGAAGATGTGAGGGATCAAGCCCGGCCATACTGGTGTATATGCCAGCATTTGCACTATCAGAAAGTAGTTTGCCCTACCAAATCATATTGGAAAAAGGGATTATAGATATCTGTTATAATTATTTGGACAAATAATTTTGGAAAGGCTTTGCCATTCTACCTGTTAAGTACATAAGCAGGGCAGATGATTCCATAGTTGGTTTACTTACTCCCATCCTTTTTTTTAACATTTGTGTACCTTCACATTTGAACTTCCTGAGATACGCTATTCAGATTATTCTTTAAAAAAACAACAATCTGGGGCGCCTGGGTGGCTCAGTCGGTTAAGCGGCCGACTTTGGCTCAGGTCACGATCTCACGGTGTGTGGGTTCGAGCCCCGCGTCAGGTTCTGTGCTGACAGCTCAGAGCCTGGAGCCTATTTCAGATTCTTTGTCTCCCTCTCTCTCTGACCCTCCCCCACTCATGCTCTGTCTCTCTCTGTCTCAAAAATAAATAAACTATAAAAAAATTATAAAACAACAACAACAGTCAAGGAATGCCTGGATGGCTCAGTCAGTTAAACATCTGACTCTTGATACTGGCTCAGGTCAGATCTCACAGTTTGTTAGATCAAGTCCTGCATCAGGCTCTTTGCTGACAGCACAGAGCCTGCTTAGGATTTTCTCTCTCCTTCTGCCCCTCCTCTGCTTATTCTCTCTCTCAAAATAAATAAACTTAAAAAAAAGAAAAAGGAAATAGTAATCAATAATCATATCTGTAAGGCATGGAGCTAGTATGATACATTTTAGTGTATAAATACCTATTCCTACAGTCATTATTCAGAAAAAAAAAAAACATTGCTTACCTCTGAAGTTTTTAAAAGTAGAATTTAGGAATAAAATATGAATTTATATGGAAATATAAAAAAGAGGACTGGATCTCCATTTACATGATTGGAAATAATAGCATACTTCTGAGCACCTCAGCACTTCATATAATTTATTATTTCTTAGCATAAGGAAAATTTATGCTATAAAACACAATTTATTGGAAAAAATGGATAATGTCTCATTTAACACTTGGGAAAAACAGTGTCTCAGCGACCTTCGTTGTAGCAAATATGAGGAGTGATAGAATGGGAATTAGGGCTAAGAAATCCTTAGTCTGTCCTGATTCCTTCTCAAGCCTGCTCCTTCCTGTTCTATGTGCTCGTTGTCATCCTTCTGTCTTTCCCTATGTCCTTTGTTGCCTAATATCTGTCAAATCTGCACTGAGCTGCCTTTCTAGAGGTAGGGACTGCCAAGATTAATAACTCTCCTATGTCATATGCCCCACGGAAATAGAGAGTATTTCATCCGTATGTAGCCAGGAACTTCCTACATCTCTACCATGTGGGTGGAATTCCAAATGGACTGGGGCACCCTGGCCATTTGTTGCTGTGAGCACACACTTCATATTCGCATGTCATGGTTCCAGCAATTATTTTACTTATTCTTCAATACTAAGGAAATTTGGAGACCATGAAAGAAAGTCACATTAGGCAAAAGGGAGGCGGCGTAACCCGTGAGCAATGAAATCAACTGTTTGGATTCAAATCTGACCTTGGCCATGATTTACTGTGTGATCTTGGGCAAATTACTACATCTCTCTGTGGCTCATCTGTGAAGTTGGCTACCTCTGAAGGCTGTTGGGAGGATCACATGATATAATGAATATCAAGTATGAATGCGGGGCACCTGGGTGGCTCAGTCAGTTAAATGACGTGACTTTGGCTCAGATCATGATCTTATGGTTCGTGTGTTCGAACCCGCCATCAGGCTCACTGCTGTCATTGCAGAGCCTGCTTCAGATCCTCTGTTCCTGTCTCTCTCTGCCCCTTCCCCGCCTGCTGTCTCTCAAAAATAAAACATTTTTTTAAAATGTGTGCATGCAGTGCCTAGTACATAGTAAATGCCTAATAAATGTTAGATATTAAGATTATTTAATATCACATATGGGAATTTTTTTCTAATAGGTGCTTGGCAAGATTATCAACATGAAGATAAAGTTGTTCATGAACTGTAGGGGTAAGCTTTCAGAAGCCCCTTTAACAAGGTGAGTCTAAGGGAACATAATTTCATTTCAAAAGGTTTTCAAATGCTAAGACTAAAAGAAAGGACCATAATTACTGGGTCTGTTTCTTTTTTTTCTTCATAAGATGGTTAACTAAAATAGATCAGAAGATCAAAGATAATGTCTTAACCTTAATTGGTACAAAATTATAATAACCAGTAAAATTGATCTAACATAATTACAGTATTTACATGGATTTATGTTTGTCCATGGGTGTTTTTGAAAATGTGATCTAGGAATACCCATTTAGAAATATACAAAAGGGAAATAAAGTTGAATTAAACCATTTTTGGTTTTGCTATACTTTCAGTACTTCAGAGCTGAATTATCAAAATGAACTTTATGTTATGTCTTATTTATTAAGTATTGAGATGTAGTTAGTATAGAAAAATCTTTCAATAATTATAGAAAATGTTTATTGTTATATGCAACTTTAAAAATTTTTTAAATTTATTGTCATGTCATTTATTAACATGTCAATAATTAATCGTCAAGTTAGCTAATACACAGTGCATACAGTATGCTCTTGGTTTTGGGGGTAGATTCCCATGATTCATCGCTTACATACAACACCCAATGTTCATCCCAACAAGTACTCTCCTCAGTGCCCATCACCCATTTCCCCCACTTCTCCATTCCCCCCATCAACCCCCAGTTTGTTCTCCACATTCAAGAGTCTCTTATGGTTTGCCTCCCTCTCTGTTTGAAACTATTTTTTCCCTTTTCCTTCCCCCAAGGTCCTCCATTATGTTTCTCAATTTCCACATATGAGTGAAAACATGATATCTGTCTTTCTTTGACTGACTTATTTCATTTAGCATCATACCCTCCAGTTCCATCCATGTTGTTGCAAACGGCATTATTTCATTCTTTCTCATTGCCAAGTAGTATTCCATTGTATACATAAAACACATCTTCTTTATCCATTCATCATTTGATGGACATTTGGGTGCTTTCCATGATTTTGGCTATGGTTGAAAGCACTGCTGTAAACATTGGGGTACATGTGCCCCTATGAATCAGCAGTCCTGTATCCTTTGGATAAATTTCTAGTAGTGCTATTGCTAGGTCATAGGATAGTTCTACTTTTAATTTTTTGAGGAACCTCCATACTGTTTCCAGAGAAGTTACAACAGTTTGCATTCCCACCAGTAGTGCAAGAGGGTTCATGTTTCTCCACATCCTCACCAGCATCTGTTATTTCCTGAGTTGTTAATTTTAGTTACTCTGCCTGGTGTGAGGTGGTATCTCACTGTGGTTTTGATTCGTATTTCCCTGATGATGAGTGATGTTGAGCATCTTTTCATGTGTCTGTTAGCCATCTGGATGTTTTGTTTGGAAAAGTGTCTATTCATATCTTCTGCCCATGTCTTCTGGATTATTTGTTTTTCCAGTGTTGAGTTTAGTAAGTTCTTTACAGATTTTTGATACTAACCCTTTATCCGATATATCATTTGCAAATATCTTCTCCCATTCCATTGGTTGCCTTTGAGTTTTGTTGATTGTTTCCTTTGCAGTGCAGAATCTTTTTATCTTGATGAGGTCTCAATAGTTCATTTTTGCTTTTATTTCCCTTGCATTCAGAGACGTGTCAAACAAGAAGTTGCTGCAGCAGAGGTCAAAGAGGTTGTTGCCTATTTTCTTCTCTAGGGTTTTGATGGTTTCTTGTCTCACATTTAGGTCTTTCATCCATTTTGAGTTTATTTTTGTGTATGGTGTAAGAAAGTGGTCCAGTTTCATTCTCCCAGGACCGTTTGCTAAAGAGACTGTCTTTTTTCCATTGACTGGTTCCTGCTTTCTCAAAAATTAGTTGGCCATACATTTGTGGGTCCAATTCCGGGTTCTCTATTCTATTCCATTGGTCTATGTTTCTGTACTTGTGCCCGTACCATAGGGTTCTATCCATCAAGAGGAACTAACAATTATAAATGTTTATGCTTCCAACTTGAAAGCACCCAAATACATAAATCAGTTAATCACAAACATAAGCAATTTTATTGATAGGAATATGGTAATTACAGGGGACTTTAATACTCTACTTACACCAATGGACAGATCATCTAGGCAAAAAACCAATAAACAAACAATGGCCTTGAATGATACACTGGACCAGATTTGAGGGGTGGGGGGAGACAGATATATTCAGAACTTTTCATCCAAAAGCAGCAGAATACACATTCTTCTCTAGTGCACATGGAACATTCTCCAAGATAGATCACATGCTGGGTCACAAAACAGCCCTCAGCAAATATAAAAGAATTGAGATCATACCATGCTTATTTTCTGATCACAACACTATGAAACTTGAAATCAACCACAAGAAAAAATTTAGAAAGCCTCCAAATGCATGGAGGTTAAAGAACATCCTACTTAAGAATGAATGGGTCAACCAGGCAATTAAAGAAGAAATTTTAAAATATATGGAAACAAATGAAAATGAAAACATGACAGTCCAAACCCCTGGAGATGCAGCAAAGGCAGTCCTAAGAGGAAAATACATTGCAATCCAGGCCTATCTCAAGAAACAAGAAAAATCCCCAATACAAAATCTAATGGCACACCTAAAGGAGCTAGAAGCAGAACAGCAAAGAAACCCCAAAGCCAGCAGAAGAAGAGAAATAATAAAGATCAGAGCAGAAATAAACAATATAGAATAAAAAAGAAAACCAACAAAAAACACAGTAGAACAGATCGATGAATCTAAGAGCTGGTTTTTTGAAAAAAATAAATAAATAAATAAACAAAATCAATAAACCCCCAGCCAGACTTCTCAAAAAAAAAAAAAAAAAAAAAGACGACCCAAATAGATAAAATCACTAATGAAAAGAGGACAGATCACAACCAGCATCACAGAAGTACAAACAATTATCAGAGAATACTGTGAAAAATTATATGCCAACAAACTGGACAACCTGGAGGAAATGGACAAATTTCTAAACACCCACACATTACCAAAACTCAAAAGGGAAGAAATAGAAAATTTAAACAGACCCATAACCAGTGAAGAAATTGAATCAATTTTCAAAGATCTCCCAACAAATGAGTCCTAGACCAGATGGCTTCCCAGGGGGATTCTACCAGACATTTAAACCAGCATTAATACCTATCCTCAAGCTGTTCCAAAAAACAGAAATGGAAGGAAAGCTTCCAGACTCATTCTATGAAGCCAGCATTACCTTGATTCCCAAACCAGACAGAAACCCCACTAAAAAGGAGAATTACAGGCCAGTATCCCTAATGAACATGGAGGCAGAAATTCTCAACAAGATACTAACAAATCGAATTCAATGGTATATCAAAAGAATTATTCATCGCGATCAAGTGGGTTCATTCCTGGGCTGCAGGGCTGGTTCAGTATTCGCAAATCAGTCAACATGAAACATCACATTAACAGAAAAAAAGGATAAGAACCATATGATTCTGTCAATAGAAAAGCATTTGACAAAATATAGCATCCTTTCTTCAAAAAACCCTCAAGAAAGTCGGGATAGAAGGAACATACCTTAACATTATGAAAGCCATATATGAAAAGCCCATAGCTAATATCATCCTCAAGGGGGAAAAATTAAGAGCTTTCTCCCTGAGATCAGGAACACGACAGGGATGTACACTCTCAGTTGTTTAACATAGTGTTGAAAGTCCTAGCCTCAGCAATAAGACAATAAAAAGAAATAAAAGGCATTCAAATTGGCAAGAAGTCAGACTTTAACTTTTTGTAGATGACATAATACTCTACATGGAAAACCCAAAAGACTCCACCAAAAAGCTGCTAGAACTGATACATGAATTCAGCAAAGTTGCAGGATACAAAATCAGTGTACACAAATCCGTTGTATTTCTATACACCAATAATGAACCAACAGAAAGAGAAATCAAGACATCGATCCCATTTACAGTTGCACCAAGAACTGTAAAATACCTAGGAATAAACCTAACCAAAGATGCAGAAGATCTGTATGCTGAAAACTATAGAAAACTTATGAAAGAAATTGAAGAAGACACAAAGAAATGGAAAAACATTCCATGCTCATGGATTGGAAGAACAAATATTGTTAAGATGTCAATACTACCCAAAGCAGTCTACACATTCAGTACAATCCCAGTCAGAATTGCACTGGCATTCTTCTCAGAGCTAGAACAAACAATCTTCAAATTTGCATGGAACCACAAAAGACCCCAAATAGCCAAAGTTACGTTGAAAAAGAAAACCAAAGCTGGAGGCATCACAATCCCAGACTTTAGCCTCCACTACAAGCTAAAGCTCATAGATGATAAAGCTGTAATCATCAAGAAATATTTCACATTAATACTGTTCTGTTGAAATAACATGGTCTCTCAAGTGGAGACAAAAACTTACCCTTTTTCCCCTTTCTGGGTCAGAATGACCGTCATTTTGACCCACCTTACTGATCGGCATATGCAGGATCTTTCCGGTGTCATGAGGCAGAAAAAAGGCTTGTATGTGCTTTTCTTTGTATAATTATGTAGCTCTAAAAGAATATATGCAAACACAAGACAGAAAAGTTGCATTCAGTTAGTCCCTTGTTTACTTACTGAATTATACTTGTTGTAATTGATAAACATATCATAGATCATTGCCTTGAACAGATATTTTAAACATGGCAAAGATTTTAATACAGTATTTGGAAAGCAATAAAATGGGATATGTAGAGAATTTAGATGAGAGTTTAGGGTACATTCATTCCTTTCTTATGACTCTTGTCCTCATATCTCATTCACTTTTCATACTTCTCATTTATCTTGTGTATTTCACATTGTATTATGTCCTTCTAAATCTGAACAAAAGCTTTCATCTTATTTTAGCCACTAATCGAGAGGTCAGTTAGCTCTGTGAGTACAGAATTTTTATTCACACGAGTAGAGACGCTTTCCATAGTATCTCTATAAAGCTTTGGGTTATATAATAAAGAGTAAGAATATTGAACATAAGGAAGCATAATCCATTAGGAAGGAAAGAACTTGATCTCTCTAAGGTGAAATGACCCATAATGTACTGGACAGATGCTTTGAGCAGTCAATAATGCTGCACAACACAAAGACTGTGACACTGGTTTGGAACTGTGAGCTCAACACAGTATTATTAACTCAGTAGCATCTATCAAGCAAACTAGATGGCACATTGGTCCCCAGCCCTTTCCTTTTAGAATACTGCCCCTTCCTTCTCAGACATGGCACAGGTTGTGGGCAGCCTCCAGTGTCTTCCCACCAGTAGGGGAAGGGGGTACCGAATTTGCTCTTGGCGAATCCTCCCTTTCTGTTGGAACCCTCACTTTCCCATCTGTTCTGGAGCCTTGCTTTGTCACATAGCTCCCTTGTTCCCTGTCTTTAACCTCCCTGCCGGCCCTTTTCTTTCCTCCCTGAGAGTTTACTCAGTTTAAAAAGAGAAATAAATTGCTCTCTTAAGTTCTCTCTTCTGGAGCCCTGACTTTTTTCTCCTCTTCTGCCTTCTTTCTCTTCTCAGCTTCTTCAGAGATGGGTCGTACCCCCTGTTCACCCCTCATTCACTCTACCTCCCCCTGCAGCATGCCTTAAACTCCCTCTTTCCTGCTGGGTCGTTTTTACTAAGTCACAAAGAAATTGCTGTTGGGAGCTTCTTGGGATACTTCTTGTTTGATGACATTTCTGCCACATCGGGCAGTACCAAGTATTTGTTTTATACGTTTTCTTCCTGACTGTTCTCTCCTGTGTCTCCTCTTACCCCTCCTCTTTGTCACTCTGCCTGCCTGCCGCAGGCGTCTGTGGGCACGGCTGCCAGTGATCACTGCTTCCTAGGATTCCTACTCTGTGTAGATTCTCCTTGAGTCCAGGCTGCACCTAGCGATTTGCTTCTAATGGAAAGAACGTAGCAAAAGTAATGGAATGTCTCTTGGGCGACTAGGTTATAAAAGACTGTGACTTTTGTCTTGCTCGCATTCTCTATCTCTTGCTGTCCTGTGCTTCTCTGACCGAGCGTGAAGAGGCCCTTGTGGCAGGGAACTGGGGGCAGTCGGCAGCCAGCCACTGGTAACCAGCGGCAGTCCTTAGTCCAGTGGCCCTTGAGGGAATGCGTGAGCCTGGAAGTGGCTCCTTTCCCAGTCAAGCCTGGAGGAGGGGCAGAGAGAGAGGATCCTAAGCAGGCTCCATGCTCAGTGCGACGCCCAACATGGGGCTCAATCCCACAACCCTGGTATCATACCTGAGCTGAAGTCAAAAGTCAGACACTCAACTGACCGAGCCACCCAGGCATGCTCCAATCATTATTTGTTTTTAATTGAACTTTCATCAGAATTTTAGCTTGAATTTTATTTGCTTTCTGGCTATCATTTCTCTTCATATGATTAGTGGTGCCAACTTCTAATAAAATGGCTGACAAATGGTCAAATCTGAAGAAGGATTGGTGAGCAAAGACAAATCATAAACTACTAGAACCCACATAAGTCAGGTTATGCTTAAAAGCATTCTACTCATGTTCATTAAGAAATAATTAACAAGGATATATGATATCTACAATCTTGGAATAGAGGATAGTGTAAACAAACTGTCTACCATTTACAAGCATTAACTCTTCTGCAGTTACAGTGTGGTTTAGTCTTTTTAATTTGAGACTTTTTGGTCATGTTCTTAAGTGATTTTCAGTTTTTAAATATTTTAGAAGAAATCTCAATTTTGGTCACAGTATATATTTTTATTTATGTTCTGTTGACAGCTTTTATCGTTTTGTTCTGGAGCCAGAACTGATGTTAATGGGTAATGACATTACTGGACCGGTGGCAAAATTCTTGGATATCCCTGAAGGACCCCTACTAACCCTCAACATGATTACTCCTGAAGGCTGGTTGGTTGAAACAGTACACAGCAACTGTGACCTTGATAATATTCACCTCAAGGATGTAAGTTGTCATGTAAAGTTACATAAGATAAGAGGAATAGGGTACATTCTTATCAGCCACTGTAACCGTCAGAAGTGAGTGATCATGCCATGGCTGCTACCAGAATTTTCTTCCTTATGGTTCTAGGTCCTGATCCAGTCTTTCCTTTGATTTTTGAGTTTCCTTAATTTCCAAATTCAGCTTCTCTAGTTTTTCAGGTTCCTAGATGCTCTGGTTCACAGGTGCTCCTCTAAGGTGAACAACGTAGAAAATATGGAGATGGATGACTTAGGACAACACTGTGAGATACCTATTTTGTCCCTCAGGTTTTGTTTTTAACTCTGGAAGGAACAGTTTTAGCTGAAGCTCTGCTTTGCCTCACAGCGCATGGCCGGAGAAAGCAGCCTGAACGAGATTCGGGTAGAAAGGGAACAGGGCTCTCTCAAAGCTGCAGGCGGGGAGCACTGCTTCCCACCCACCCTTATGCTCCCTACCCTACCTCTGCCCACCCTCTGGTCCCACCCCCTGCACCCCTACTCCATGATCCTTCTCCAGGAAATGTCCACCCTTCTCTTCCCCACCTACTGCATTCAGCCCAGGGCCCGAAAAAGGGGAAGAGACTGTTTTAAAAATACACTGAGTCGTTCAAAACACTGGACTCAGAAACCAGCACTGATGTTAGTGGCTAAAGACATTACTGAACCAGAGGCAAAATTCTTGGATATCCCTGAAGCACCCAAAAATGCTCCTAACAACAGAAGCATTTTAGTAGAGCTTACCTAGAGACTAGGAATCCAGAGAAGGGAGCAAATCCCTCCGTCTTAGTGTCTTCCTCTCGGTTTGGTTCTGCATAGCCCTGATCTGTTTTCCAGCTCTGAGCATGGAAGCTTCTTACTGCCTTGACCTAGGCATGAACATTTTACCGCTGATAGGACGGTTAAGATCATTCATCATATTTGTTTCTCATGCGTTACCTTTGTCTAAAGACTTTTCTTCTAGGCAGGTTTCTTCTGATCCACCCGTGAATAGATTATGTGGTTTCCCATCACTTCCGGGGAACATACCCACTGCTGCTAGCCTCAGCCGCCCAGAGAGGACCTAAAACTCCGCCATAGCCATCACCAGAAATGAGTGCTTCAAATCTCAGGAAAGAATATAAAAGCAGAAAAATAACAAAACATCCAGGAGAGAAAATTCAGAAATGAGTTTGGCAAAAAGTAGAAAAAAACAGTCCTGTTTTCTCTGTGATCAGCCAGCTCTCTTAAAGGAGGTACTGGATTCTCCATTAAGAGAGTTCAGCGACATATACCAATAAGATAAATTTACAAATTCCAACCAAAATGCTAAAAAGTTTGTGGTGGGAGAATTAACACAGCTTAGAAAAGACTTAAATTGAGTCTGTGGTAAAAAGTTAAGCAGCCATTAAACAATGGAGGTTAACTACACATTGTCGTGAGTAGCAGATATAGTGGTGTCTTTTTAGAAACTATTAATATATGTATAATATATATTATATATATATATACTTGTATACATCTTATGTTTAAGTAAACGCTACACCCAACATGGGACTCGAACCCACAACTCGGAGATCAAGAGTCACACAGTCCACTGAGCCAGCCAGATGCCCCTAGAAGCTATTTAAATGAACAGTAGTTGTATTTATTTTAGAAGACTAAAATAAAGAGAAACAGTGTTTCTGTCTCCATAGATTATATGAATGAACAGAAGGAAATTACAAATTCTCACATCTGTGAAGTTAACTACTTGTAAGTGTCTTCTCTCCCACTATGTTCTGTACGTACTTAGAATATGACCCACAACAGTCCACAAGAATCTGAAGTCACAAAGTAGAGACACTTGATGGAGTAGAGAAAGGGAGTTGCAGGTCAACGGGAGAGTGCGCTCTGGCAGAAATGAGGCAAATAGTGAGAGATTTGTCCCATGCACTGGCTTATGCAAGTACTTGTCGCGTCTAATCCCCAGATGTTACGTAGACACCTAAAAACATTTGATGGAGTAAAACTTTCCCTCACCAGGACTTTGGTCCCGTGTTCACGGCACAACCAGCATTAATGTCATAATCAGAGGTGACAGAATTGGTTCTAGGGAAGCTTCAAGTGAGATAGTCCCTCTTCCTGGAGTTTACAGGCGGTTCTCCTCAGAGCTTGTTAGTAGAACTGCATCCAAAGACTCCTCAGTTATATTAAATCACAGCCTGTATCTTGAAAGATACCAACACATCTGAAACACTATCGGATGTGTACCCAGTAGGGTGAAAGTGAGGAATAAAAGATTGCTAAAGGACGGTAGGAGGTAGCCGTGTTAAAAAGAACTTCACGGAACAATGTATTAGCTGCCTCTGAAACAGCACGGTTGAACGTTGAATAACATGGGGGTCAGTGGCACTGACCCCCTCCCTGCACCCTCTCCCACAGTTGAAAATCTGCATATAACTTTTGACTCCTACCCAAAACTTAACTACTAACTTGCCTACTATTGACAAGAAGCCTTACCGATCACATAGCAATCAACATGTATTTTTTAAATATAGTACTCTTTATAAATTACTAATTTTTAAATTTTTTTGTTAATAAGGAAATTTTGTCTCAAGATTTCTCTTTAACAATATTTTAATGGTTTTTAAAAACATGGATGTCAATTTTTTTTAATTTGAATCCAGGTTTGTTAACATATAGTGTAATAATGATTTCAGCAATAGAATTTAGTGATTCATCGCTTACATACAATACCCAAGTACGCTGAAGACAAGGAATGTGATTAAGAACGTTATAAAGAAGAGGACATACTTTTCCAGTACTGTACTGTATTTATAAAAACAGAATCCATATGTAATTGACCCGCGCAGTTCAAACCCATGTTGTTCAAGGGCCAGCTGCAATTTATTTATTTTTTTCAAATTTTTATTTAAATTCTAGTTAGTTAATATATAGTGTAATTTTAGTTGCAGGAGTTGTCCTCAGTGATTCATCACTTACATATAACACCCAGTGCTCATTGTAACAAGAAGGGTGAGCTGTAATTTAGATGTCCATTGCCAGTGTTATTGTTAAAGAATTCCTATTTTACTACCATAGATAATTGTTAATAAATCCAAATGATTATAATTAAACTTAATACTTTTTTTAAAAGGAAGGAGCTAACTTCCTTACTATTTAGCCACAGAACAATACAATAAACACTTGTATTTAGAAATATTAATATGCACCCAAAGTTATATTTGAGAGGTATTAAATTCATGTCTCATATCAATAAGTTAGCATTTACAACAGATAAGTGAATACAGAAAGGAAATGCAAACATCACAAAAGACCACAAACACCTGTTGTTGCTAAAAATAAACCTTGATAATAGTAACTAATTTAACTTAAAGTACCTTTATGAAATTATTTAAAATAAACTTAAAATATTCATTAGAAAGAACTCTTTGAAAAAATAGATTGGCTATTTTTGACGTTGTGGTTTGAGGAAGTCCACAGAATTGATGTCTGATACCAAATGTATAGGGACAAGAGAAAGTTTTACATCAATATATTATAAAATAATGGTATTACTGGTCCCAAACTGATTTGTATTTGGACTCTGCCCTAATATCTAACTCCTAAAGAAAAATATTTAAGCTTCATGACCACTGTGAGGTATAGTTCCCTCGTCTGTAAAGTGAAGTTCTGTAATTTTGTTCGGATTTCAATGTTCTCCCCTCCTAAGACTGTCTCCCGTGAATGTTTCTGTGCCCGCGTGGTGCTGTCGGGACTGGGGGCACGCGTCCATGACACAGATGAAGCTCATTATTAGACTAGTAGTAGTTCAACAGGTAATTCAGAACCCAGCTAACATTGAAACAAGTACTGTTGTCACAGAAGGTACTTATTTCTTGTTCTTCAGAACTGGACTCAGAGAGAAATGCTGCACCCAAGTATTATAATTATTTCTGTGGTGATTGTGAGGAAAAACAGCCATCCAATAGAGAATATTTTATTTATTTATTTATTTATTTATTTAAGTTTTTTTTTTTTTTTAGTGTTTATTTTGAGAGAGAGACAGAACATGAGTGGGGGAGGGGCAGAGAGCGAGGGAGACACAGAATCTGAAGCAGGCTCCAGGCTCTGGGCTGTTGGCACAGAGCCTGACGCGGGGCTCGAACTCACAAACTGCAAGGTCATGACCTGAGTTGAAGTCGGACGCTTAACCGACTGAGCCACCCAGGCGCCCCAATAGAGAATATTTTTAAATACTTTATATCCTAAACACACCAAAAAATAGTGTCAAAAACTCATAGCCAAATAAAATGATACAGTATAGTGAGCATCACTGTTTCATCTGCTTAACAAAATTACCTAACTGTGCAAAAGTCACTTACCATTTGATTCATTCTCATGTTTGCTTATAGTTTTCATATCAAGTAGAGAAAAAGTGCTATCCCTAAAATACAATTGCAATAGTGAGAAATCTGGAGAAAGTACTGGATCTTTAAAAAGAGATCTGTAGAGATAGAGACGTGTTCATAGAAAACTATATTTAATGAAACAGCTGGTTACACTTTCTTAGAAAAAAAATTAAAGAAAAATCATTGTGTTGATATGTAATGAATATTTAATCTGTACGTAATTTCTGTTTTTTCTCTTTTCCACATTTTTATATTTGCTAAATTTTTCGATGGGCATATATTGTGAATGCAAAACAATGACTAACTTTTTACATTCCAAGAAAGGTTATGGCTGACGGTAAGTTGGCTTTCTTGCCAGATCTGGAGGAGCTCAAGGGCAACCGCCAATGAAGCAGTTTCCTTAAGGAGTTTCCCATCTCACTCTCTCTTGAAGAGATCTTCGAATACTCCAACCTGAAGACATCTCTCCTGCTCGTGATATTGGTGCATATATCATGAGGTTGGAGTCAAGCTGATGTCATGGGAAAGGAGAAAAAAAAACCTCGTCATGAGTTTTGGTCTTGAAGAAATTGATTTAACCATTAAGTCACTTGTATGAAAGCTTGACGTTGCCGCCACAAACATTGACTGATATTAATTACATTTATTTATTACAAAATTTATATTATGAGAATTACTAACACCAGAAACAATGACCTGTTTTCCCCATATAGATTGAGAGAACTGTCACCGCAGAATATGAACTAGAATATCTACTACTTGAAGGACACTGCTTTGATACAATGACAGAACAGCCTCCCCGGGGTCTGCAGTTTACACTAGGCACGAAAAGTAAACCTGTTGTGGTTGATACAATAGTGATGGCCAATCTCGTAAGTATTAAGTACTTAATTGATTATATTTAATTACATGTTTGGGGGAAATCCTCGAAGTTTTCCTAGCAGTTGAAATAGATGTTATCCTGCTATTGCTGAAAAGCTCCCAGAAAACAAAATTGATCCTTAAAGTAATTAAAACAAACAAAAATGAAGGGAATCATACTTTCAGGATGTTTAATTCAGACCATTGCAAAATCTTCTTTTTGGAATTCATTTATAGAATTCATCCACTATAGTTAGTAAACGCTTTCCTGAATGATTCATGTATAATCTCTTTTGAACACTTGGATGCTTTTAGTCCTATAACTGTGATCATATTTTTCTCATCCTAAAAGGGATATTTTCAATTAAAAGCAAACCCAGGTGCTTGGATACTGAAATTACGCCAAGGAAAATCTGAAGATATTTATGAAATAGTTGGGTGAGTTATATAAACCACTTAAAAATTTTCATGTGTAAATAACTTTTTAATGTTTTGGATAAGAACAAGAGAGTGATTTATTTTACCTCTACAAAAATTTATGTGATATTTATATTTAGGATTCCCAGAAAAATAAGTAGTTGTCCTTTTTTAAAAAAAAAGTTATGCTTCTTGACATATAGTGAATCCTTTCATTTCACAGTAAATGGCTCTTACTGAGATACAGTATTCTTCCAAATCTCATTGAGAATGTAAATTATTTGAATGCTCCTCTTTTTCCTGCATTAATTCTTTCTCAGTAAAGTCCATATCCTCCGACTGCTCGCTTAGCTTGTTCCTTTCATTTAAGCTGCTGACGGTCCTTATGTATCCAGTGATTTTTCGCTGCCTAGCATTACTTACAAAGATTGAATAGGGCAGTGGTGAACATCCCGACTACCTGGGCTGTTTGGGCCTAGGAGAATCACTGTACCCTCCTCAAAGGATGAGTGCATGGATCAAATGAGTTACCATCTCTAAAGCGCTTGAGGTAATGCCTGAAATAGGATGAGTCTTCATTCCTGCTACCTCTACCATCTGGTTGGATGGAGGGAGTTTGCTTTAGATCTTGTGTGGGTCTAGCCGCAGTGTGTGCGACCTGGCTCTGCCCTGCTCTTGATGGACAGTGGATTCAATGGCTAAAGTTGCTGATGCCCATGAGCAACGTTTATCACTGGAAACTCTTGAACATTTTAAGAAATTTGACATTACTAGTAGAAAAATTGGAACCCTTTCCATTTCCTAGTGGTAATTGTTGGGCATGGCTGTGCCTTCTACTTTGGTTTTGCCACCTCAGCTGGGGAATTAGGAGAAAAAGGGAGTCAGAGGCATGTGTCAGCACATCCCTGTAACCCTTCAGATGTTCATTTCAGGAAAATGTTCAGGCGTGTGTTTTAAATCTGACTAAACTCAAAGTAACTACTAATTTGACATCTGATTACCTTCCCTCATTGACATAATTCAGCTTTATTGCATATTGTTGCTTTATTGTAAATGTTTTTAACAGCATTTTTCTGTACGTAGAATGATACCAAAAAAATTATGGGTCACAGCTGTCATACTTGATTTGTTCATGCAGTTTCAAAAATTGGACAATGAAATACATTATGGCTAATATAAAACATGTTCAAGTCATGCAGATGAGTATAACAGACACATCTTCAGTCTTGTGGGTTTAATTATACTTCAGAATTTGCTAATTGAAAATAGCTGGTGGATACTGAAAAGTTGTTGGATGGTGTAAAATTCCTTCGATTATGATATATAGCAACTTATTTTAAAATCTCAAACATTTCATATTTTAATTATCACAGTGTATCAAGAACATCTTGATACACTTAAGTGATATCACTTAAGACTTAAGTGATAATCTTGGTGTAGTGTGGCCAAAATCAGTGATAATTTGAGCTTGCTAAGTGATTAGGCAATATTGAATTTAGTGAGTTACTTTTGTACAGTTTTAATTTGTATCAATTTAAAATTGGATAATTTTGAAAATTGTGTATTATAGCATATCTTAACTGATGGTAGAAACATCAAATATATATATACACAGTGATGTTATACTTGTGTTTATTGCAAAATGAATTTATTCTGTTATTTATACCATCATAATTACATGTCTTGTCTTGAGTTGATTATAGACATTTACTTGTTTTTCTGCTCTTAGGCATGAAGGAACTGACTCTCAACCAGACCTGGAAGACGTCATTGTTGTGATAAACAGCTTCAAGAGCAAAATACTGGAAGTGCAAGTGTGTGAGGCAGAAGCTCTTAATGGGTTTTTTTCTTAGTACTAAGAACTCTCTTTTTTGTCCTCAATTGATTATTTTTCAACTAATTTTATAATTTTACTACCTAAAATGTCATACTGGAAATCTGGCATGAAAGGAAGAAGAGGGTTAAGTTCATGAAGGAAAGGCAGAGAGCTTGAAGATAGAAGAAAAGGAAAGACTTTTTCTAAGTTAGAATGTGTCTGTTAGATCTACTGTATCCATAGCCAGATAGTGTTACAAATTATGCTCTAGAGATGAGACCCAGAGCACAGGTTAAAAAGTTAGCCCTGAAAGAAAAAATGATGTTTCTTTCATAAAAAAAAAGTGAAAAATAGTTTTTAACTAAGATTAAAATTTATTTTTATTTCTTTGGACCAACTTACCTACTTAAAACTAGTAAAAATGTTGGGTAAATGTTTTTGAAACATCTTTAAAGCAACGAGGAGCTGACAGTACCAAAATAATAAGAATAACAACGAAATACAAAACCAAAATTATAGGGAAAATAAGAGCCTAGTGAAGTAAGCTCCTCTTGTCCTGAGAACACTTGTCCATCCTGGTACACCTGAACTGTCATTTTGATTTCATTTGCAGGGTGATGGGGACAGAAAGTAAAAACCTGGGCCCATGTAAAGTGGGTAATCTGTTAGAAGACCCTCTCTACAATAAGCTGACTGTAGCTTCAGGGTAAGGATGAACCCTAGTAAATCATTCTGCACAGTCTTTTAGCCCAAATTTGTATCATGCAAGTAGTCCAGGGAACCCTGAGCCTTGAATTTGCACTAAACTAGTTCCAGATGACTGAGGTTATACAGACATTTGGCAGAAACACCTACATATCTCTAGAATAAGATTGCTATCTCCAAATACATAGAGAAAACCAGCAGAAACAAAGAGAAAGCAGGCATACAAACACTGTCTGTATTATAGTTACTGACACAGACGCTGAAACAACTGTGCTTACAAATGTTTAAAGAAATAAAAGAAAAACTTGAAAACAATTGCAGGGAACAAAAAAACTATAAAAAAGTGCATATCTGATTTTTTTTTTTTTTAGTAGTAGAACCTTTAAAACTGAGTGATACAATAACCAAAATTAAGAATTTGGTGGATGAGTTTTACATGTCTAAAGAGAGAATTAGTGAGTTGGCAGACCAGAAGATATTCCAAATGTAACAGAGACATTTAAAAAGAGAAAAGTACAGCAGAGAACATAAAAGACATAGAGAATAGAGTGAGAAATTTGAGAGACCAGGATCACTTTGAACCTGGCTCCACCATTCACTAGCTGTGTGACCTTGGACAGATTGTTTAGCCTCTTTGTTTCATTTTCCTCATCTATAAATTGGGGTTAATAATACCTTACACGTCTGTTATAAGGATAAGATAGTTCAGTTTGTAAAGTGCTTTATGACTATTAAATAATTAAAATCATTTTCAATGGAGTTCCAGACAAAGATGAAAGAATGAGGTAAGTGTAACATTGTGTGTCAGCTATACTCATTTAAAAAAAAAAAAAAAAGGTACATGTAATATTTCAAGCATTAATGGCTGAGAATTTTTATGAACTGATGGAAGTTATCAATTTACATATTCAAAAAGTTCAGTGATTGCCAAGCAGGGTAATTAAAGAAAATTCACACCTATGCTCTTATTGATAAAACTGCAGAAAACAAAGAGAAATCTTGAGAGAAACCAGATGAAAAAAATAAAATTATCTTCAAAGAGCTAGAGATAGTCTGATCATTGATTTCTCAGCAGTAAAAAGGAAAGCCAGAAGATACTGGAATGATATTTAAAAGCAGTGAGTGAAAAAAGGAATGCCAACCTAGAATAATTTACCCTAAAAAGATATCTTTGAGGAGGAAACATAAAATAAGGTATTTTCGGACAAATGGAAAAAACTGAATTTGCCATCAGCACACTCACACTAAAGGAAATTCTGAAAGAGTTACTTCAGGCAGTAAAAAAAAAAAATCTCTAAATGGGATGTTTGAGTTTTAAAAGATTGAAGAGAGAAGAAACTAGTAAATTATGTGGATAATTCTATGAACAGTGAATATATAAAACAAAAGTAATGCCTTAGAAGGATTTTTTTTAATATACAGAATTTAAAAATAACAATCGCAGGGGCACCTGGGTGGTTCAGTGGGTTAAGTGTCTGACTTCGGCTCAGGTCATGATCTCGCAGTTCACAAGTTCAAGTCTCATGTAGGGCTTTGTGCTGACAGCTCAGAGCCTGGAGCCTGCTTCGGATTCTGTGTCTTTCTCTCTCTCCCTCCCTTGTTCTCACTCTGTCTCTATCTTTCTCGAAAATAAATACACAATTAAAAAAATTTTAGTGACGCCTGCGTGGCTCAGTCGGTTAAGCGTCTGACTTCGGCTTAGGTCATGATCTCACGGTTTGTGGGTTCGAGCCCTGCATCGGGCTCTGTGGTGACAGTTCAGAGCCTGGAGCCTGCTTTGGAATCTATGTCTACCTCTCTCTCTGCCTGTCCCCCACTTGTGCTCTGCCTCTCTCTGTCTCTCAAAAATAAATAAATGTAAAAAAAAAAATTAATAAATAAAAACATTAAAAATTTTTAATAAAATAACAATTGTATTTAAGCCAGAAGATAAGGAGGGTTTTTTCAATAACATATAAAATTTTTATACTGATCAGAGCAAGGGTAGTGATTACTTTTAGACTTCCAGGCAAATACGAATTTAATTTCTAAGATAACCACTAAAAGAATGGAAACAGGCATGATGTCGTAATAAAAAGGGAAAATGGAATGAAATAATATAACTGGACTAAGAAAAGAGGATAAATAAAGCAGACTATATGGGATGTGAAGGAAGCACAAAATAATAAGTTAGAATTTAACCCAATTACATTAAATGTAAGTGGACTAAATGTTTCAATTAAAAGATAAAGATTGTCATACTGGATTTTTTTTTTAAATTACGACCATATGTTGTTTGTAGAAAGTACGCCTCAAACGTAAGAATACAACTTTAGGATAAAGATGAAAATAAAATACAAGAGTAGCAAAAATATTTTAGGCCAATACTAAGCTAAAGAAAATTGGCATAGCTATACTAATACCAGAGATACTAGACAATAAGACAAATAGCATTACTAAAGATAAAGAAGGTCATTTTACATATATAAGGCAGAAATAGAATTAGAGAAATTTACAGTTCTCTCATGCTGGGATTATTTTTACCGCCCATCTCTCAGTACCTGATACAATAAACTGATCAAGATATCAAGAGATAGAAGAGATTTGAAAGGATTTTAAAATTTGACCTAGATACATATAGAACACAACACCCAGTAACACCAAATGAATAATTTTTCAAATACACATAAAATGTTGATAAAAAATTAACTTTACATTAAGTTGAAAAGCAAGTTTCAACAAATTTCAGAAGAATGCAGTCATACAGGGTAAATCCTCTATCTACAGTGCAGTGGAAATTAATTTCCAAAGATAACTAGGAAATACAATATGGTTGTAATTTATAACATCCAATAACAACAGGCTGCCAAACCTCACGCCTTACATATTGCCTGGATTCTAAACTTGTGTATCACCAAATTTTGCCTTGCATCCCACATCATAACCTATTCCTTATCACCTCTGCTCTTTATCCTGTGATCAGTTATACTTGTTGCTCACATTCATTTTTGATTCTCTTCCTCCTATATTGACCTTGATTTTCTTTCTCAGTAGTAACACAAGTCTGTTCTCGCATACATTTCCTTCTGTTCATTTCTGCAGAAAAACCCCACAAAACCCAGACCAGCTACTTAAGATACTCAATCCAAGCCCTGTAGAACCAGCATTCCAGGAAGTTTTGTCCTAGCCCTGCAAACGAGAGAAATACCATTTCTGTCAGGCTCAGGGACGGGAGGACAGTTCCATCTTTGAGCTATTTTGACCATCGAAAAGCTGCTGAGGTTTTCTTGAGCTGAATTTTCGCACTCTGCCTATTGGTTCTAATTTGACTTCTTGGTCTATAGTACAGAGCATCTTGAACTCTTTCACCATAACCATCAAATCTTTGAGGTAATAATCATGCTCTACCTGAGTCAGACCTTCTGCAGCTCACCCACCTCAGTCCTTCCATTGTTTTTTTTTTATAACAGTTTTATCTCACCATCCATCTCAAAATTATATAAAAAGAAAAGGGAGAGCAGAAAAGGTAAACAATGTTAAGGATCAGCCCATGGATTTTTCAGCCCATGAATAGGTTCCACAGAGAAAGAATAGACAATGGAGGGACAGGGGTGGGGGGAACCACTCACTGGCTCGCTCGCTCGGTGGAGCATGCAACTCCTGATCTCGGGGTTGTGAGTTTCAGCTCCATGTTGGGGGTAGAGATTCCTAAAAACCTTTTTTAAAATATTGAAGACAGAAGGTATTTCACAGAAAAGGAGAGAGAATAATAATGTTCATGTCAAAAGGGTCCACAAATTACGACAAGTGAAAAGTGGCCCACATGAGACGCTAATAACCATCAGGGAGAAAAGGCAGGTCAGAGCCGTAGAATGATACTAACCCTAGCATCAGACTTTTCATTTTTAAAATGAATGTTGCAAGACAGCAAAACAAATCCTTTAAGTGTTTTAAGGAAAATTATTGTGAAGCTAGGATTCTTTAACCAGATTTTTAAACATAAAGACAAAGTTATTTTCTGAAGAGTGAAGATTTATTTTTTTTAATTTTCTTTTACCTTTATTTATTTTTGAGAGACAGAGAGAGTGAGCACAAGCCAGGGAGGGCCAGAGAGAGAGGGAGAGACAGAATCTGAAGCAGGCGCCAGGCTCCAAGCTGTCAGCACAGAGCCCGACGTGGGGCTTGAACTCTCAAACTGTGAGATCATGACCTGAGCCAAAGTCAGATGCTTAACTGACTGAGCCACCCAGGCGCCCCGTGAAGAGTGAAGATTTAGAAAAGTTTTTTCATACCCCTTCTTGAAGATGTTTTCCAGCACAGTGAAGATGAAGACCGAGAAAGGGGAGACAGGTACATCAGGAAATGGTGAAATTAATCTGAAAAACAAGGCAAAGAAATCCTTGGAAGAAATAGGCAGTTAATTATTGAGCTCCAGGAAAAATGTTTTCAAGGAGACAGGAATTCCAGGCAATTAACATGAATAATAAACTGGAAACTGTTAGGTATGTGGTGAAGAAGAAACCTATTTCACTACCAGAAAAACTAAATGCAATAAAATTCCCAGGACAAATGTTTGTCTGTTGGTGGAATGTAAGAAAACAGAATCCGTTTGAAGTACCAGGAGTGTCCCGTGAATGGCACAATGGTCCGGTTACTGTAACTGCAGTGAAGAAATACAGCTGTAGTGGCCTGGCAGGCTCTGCAGTGAATAACACTTACATCGTCACAATAAGCACTATTTGCCGATTTTTAAGTTGTAAAATAAACATAGTAAAGTGCAGAAGATATAATTATGTTTCCCAGCATAAGTGTAGATAATACCTACCCTCATACAATGCTAAAGTTAAAGTTCAGCTAACGTAAGGTGGGAGGCGGAGGGAAAAGGTAGAAATACTATTAGTATTCTTACATACAAGAGAAACCTGAAATCATTGGAACAAAAAATACACATTTAAGTATTACTTGAAGCTACAAAGATACTCAGTAGACGAACTAATGGTAATGATATTACTCCCAAAACTTCCAGACAGAGAGGAAGAGCGATAGAAGAAAGCTACTTGTCTGTCGTCACAAAGAATGAAAAATGCCTAAACCCTGTGATTCTAGATACGCTGGTAGATAAAACCTGAAGTTGAAAAATCAGTAAATACAAGTATAAGCACATTACTTAACAGAATGGAGGTAACCACCAAAAGAGCTAACAATGAGATTGAACTGATAATTGAAACCAGATTATGTCTGTAATGTATTAAGATCTTCCCTGACTCGCCACTGCAACTGTCTTAGATTTACAGCGGTCACCTTGCACTTTCTAACCACGTTGCATAATACCTAAAAGCTGCACAATTCTAAGATTTTTCTTTACCGTGCTATCTAGGTGCAAAAAAAGCCAGACAAAATTAAGGAAGATCTCCTTGCCGATAAAGATGAAAAGAAAAAAGGAATGTGGGATTCCATTAAAAGGTAACTACCAGTGAATATTTTAACATATAACGATAGATCCATCAGGAATCTAGTGTGGAAGGCCTGCAGATGGTAAACATCTAAGCGAAGCACAGATCCTCTCCTCTTATGGGATGAGATCGATATGTAAGTGTTAATAAAACAGGATAGGAAACCGGCGCTGTAAGACAGCTGAAAATAAAGTGCCCTGCAAGCCACGGGAGAAAAAGGCTTGATCTAGTGAGGAGGAAGCTCAGGACATACACATTGGCTAAGGCAAGCTCTAAAAGATGGACGGGATTTCAGAAGTTGGAGAGAGAAGACACCTGGTTATGTGAGGTCGAAGAGACTGAGTATGTTCATCAAGGAACAGAAAATAGCCCAGCTTTGGCTAGAACACTGGGACGTTGACTATAATAAGGAGTCTAAAAATTAGGCTGAGGCCTAATCAAACAGGAATCTATATTAATAACAATAATAAATATTAATCAAAATCAAAACAGGAATATATTGGCTCACATATAGAGAGTCCAGGAGTCGAGCTGGCTTTGGGCATTCAGGTGATGTGGTCTAGGAACTCTTTCTCCATGTCTTAGTTCTATTCTCTGTGCCTAACTCATTTTCAGATAAACTTTTACAAGGAAGAGTTTGCTGTCTCTGGTGGGAAGAGATTGCTTCTTTCTAGATAGTACCAGCAAAAGGTCCAGGGCTGACTCAGTAGTCCAGTTGTTAGCCATTTGTCCCGGACTGAACTGGTCGCTGTGACTCTAACCACGCGTGGGTGGTATGCCACCTCTAGAGCCAGTGAGCAAGCCTGTCGTAGACTCACAGAATGAAACTGGAGGAGGAATGCCCCCCACCGAGAAATACCAGGTGATTGTTACTAGAAGCATAAAGGACATTGGGTGGGCAAAAACAAAGCCATCTGCTGTGGATCCACATTGTAGAGAACTTTGAAAGCTAGTTTTAGAGCTCTGAGCTTCGTTTGACTTAAGAGGGAGAATCACTGATCATTTTTATCAAGTGTAAGAAATAGGAACTTTGGGCCAACTAGATTCAACGACCTAAGTGTATTTTGTTATGCCAATCAGAGGCACTCCTATCATTTGGAATTTTGCCCAGTTTAGGCCTCTTTTTCTGTAGTTGAAGCCTTGTTTGATAAGAATGGTGTTTCTATCCCTTTATATGCATTGAATGGTTACTGATTGAGAAGGGCTCAGACCCCCACATTTTGAGATCATTTGGAGAGTAGGTATGTTTGACAGGGAATAATGAAGCAGGTTGTGGACATTTTAAAGAGTATCTGTCCATAATCTTCCGTTAATTAAAACCAGAAGGTGGAGACAGAATGAATATATATATATATATATATTGTTGAACAATAGCACAGCCACTTGCTGTACAGAAAGGGCACCAAAAATAAATACAGCTGTGTATGAAGGGAGAAAGGACATGTTCAGGATGGAAACTCCTCCAGATACAGAAGTATTGTGTATTTTATAATGCTTTCACTGTTTTGTCTGAATTTTAATCCTAACTTGGAGTATCAACTGTATTTTTCTTATTTGAGAAATTTTAATAATAAAAGATATGAAAAATGCTCCATCATAACAGATCCTATTTGGCAGAATACATCTGTGGTGATTGTAAGTTGTTGATTTTTTTCCAAACTGTGCATATAAAAATGAAAATTTTAATTAAATAAAATTTTTAAGCCTGAAGAAAAAAGAAATTATACATTATGAATGCTCCAAATAAAAGATTCAGTAATTTTTTTGTATGAGATGGAGCTTATTTTGAGAGGCTTTCCTATTGCATATTGAATGTATGTTATGTAGGTAGGTGAAGTTTGCAAATGCAAATTAAGAAATTGGCAATCACTCCTTTTCTATTCCAAGTTTCACGAGAAGGTTGCATAAAGACAAAAAGGAAGCAGACGTTCTAAACATTTTTTCAGTTGCTTCTGGCCATTTATACGAACGCTTTTTAAGGTAGGTATATTTTTTATCTAATGCTTTGAAAAGTGGTTCAAAAAGAATTTCAGAAGTTCGAAGAATAAAAGAATGTACAGTGAAAAAAATCCCACCTGTTTCCTTGTTACCCAGTTTCCTTCCAACAGGAAACCAATATTACTATTTTCATATCTTGCCAAGGATATATGTAGATAAGCAAATATATCCTCTTCATTTTTTAACTTTTTTTTACTTTAGTAACAAAGTATATATTATTCTACACCTTGCTTTTTTCTTTTTTAACCTAAAATTATGAGAGAAGTATATTTTTAAAATATAGTGAAATTTCACGAATTTAACTGATTTGGAATATCAGTGTTCTTTAAGGCTAGGAAATGAACATATTTGTTAATAACAAAATGATATGTGAGAGAAAGTATATATAGTAAATTTCTCTATTTTTGTGAGGAAGTATTCTATAAGGAGGAGGAAGGGGAATAAGAAGAGGAAAACTAAATTCCAAACTACAAAGGGCTGTTGTTTTTAACTTTTCATGTAGAGGGCTATCAAAGAATTTCTTGAAAATACTTGAATAGGTGTTGACATTTTAATATGGAACTTTAGAAGATACATCTGTATCTTCTCCAGTCAGAGGTCTAGTGTAGCAGAACAAGTGACCTGTCCGGTGAATAAACTAATGTAGATCATTCAATTCTTCCAGTTTTGTTCACCTGATATTAATGACAAAGTAATAGAGTGGAGATTAGAGTGTAATCAACTAAAAATAGTATTTCAGAGTCAAGTGGAACAAACAAAAAGTAATCAATTTATTCTGTATAGTGTGTGTGCATGTGTGTGTGTGTTTATCTATAGATAGATCCTTACACATTACATACTTGATTCATAACCATAACTTGTGAAGGTACTTCAGTCTATTTCTCATAAGTCATAGTGAAAAATTAATGCCTTTAAATAATTATTACATATATAATAATTAAAAAGTCTTAGCAAAAGCAGGATGAACTCCTATTAATGTTAACTTACTGGGTTAAATGTTCCTTTATACAGAATTATGATGCTTTCTGTTTTACGTAACACCAAAACACCTGTGAAATTCTGGTTCCTAAAAAATTATCTCTCACCAACATTTAAAGTAAGTAAGTTAGTCTTTTTGTTATAGAGTGGTTCAATGTTTGAAAAGTAATTTCTTTATATCATTGTAAGTTCACATAACATTTTCAGAATGAGTCTTTTGAAATTACTATTTTTAATTTTAAAATTTTGGTATTCATCGTTTTATCTGCCTTAAGAAAAATGCTGTGCTGTTTTTATTTAAAGAAGTGTTTCGGAGGACAGAAGAGATGGTTTATTTTTGAGTAAACTCAAAATCAGAAGGATTAGTGGTTTTTCATGATGAATATAATTAAATAAAACTTGACAGTGAAAGATATGTATGGATTGTCAATAAAAAGAATTAGATCCTGTCCTAATTTTACAAAGGTAGGCTGGAACTGTAGTATCCAGCGCACATGAAAACTGTACCACAGGAAGTAGTTTGGTAGAATAATACCAAGAATAATAACGCTCTTTTCTCTCTCTGCACACGGTGACTGCTATGGTGGTGGTTTGGGCGCTATATTCAGAGTATGAGGCATTTTATCCTGAGAAGTCTCAGATGGCCAGCGGCTGCTACCCTTGACTCCGCCTCACACTCCTGCTACAAAGTGCTCCCTGTTTCTCCCTATTCTCACTACAGACTAATCACATTTCGTGCACATTAGGCTCAGTAGCAGCTCAAAGGAGTTCTCTTTTTCTAAACCTGAAAAACAGTGGTAAACCCAGAAATAAAAAATAGCCAGCTATGGTTTTTATTCCTTAATACTGCGGGGCACACTGCTGAATGATTTACCTACATTATTTAGTTGTTCTTCATAAAGTTCTATTCGCAGAAAACCAAGACTCAGAAATTGCATAACCAGCCTGCACAGTGGTGAGGTATCCAAGCTCACCTTAGGGATTAACTAGAAGGACTCATAGAACTAAGAAACACCATTATAGGGTCGCCTGGGTGCCTCAGTCGGTTTAGTGGCCAACTTCAGCTCAGGTCATGATCTCATGGTTCATGAGTTCAAGCCCCATGTCAGGCTCTGCACTGACAGTGTGGAGCCTGCTTGGGATTCTCTCTCTCTCCTTCTTTCTCTGCCCTTCCCCCACTTTTGCCCGCTCTCTCTCTCTCTGTCTCTCTGTCTCTCTCTCTCTCTCTCTGAATGTCCAACTTTGGCTCAGGTCATGATCTCATGGTTTGTGAGTTTGAGCCCCGTGTCAGGCTCTGTGCTGACAGCTCAGAGCCTGGAGCCTGCTAAGGATTCTGCATCTCCCTCTCTCTCTGCCCCTCCTCCACTTGCACTCTGTCTCTCTCTCTCTCTCTCTCTCTCTCTCTCTCTCTCTCACTCTCTCTCTCACTCTCTCAAAAATAAATAAACTTAAAAAAAAAAAAAAAGAAACCCCATTATACTCACAGTTACAGTTTATTACAGCAGAGCAGTGCGGGTTAACATGAGCAAGGCAAAGGGGCACAGAGGGCAGACCAGACCCACCGCTTCCAGTTGTCCTCTCCCAGTGCGTTTGGCAGACAGACCTTTTTTCTCCCAGCACAAATGTGACAGTGCACATGGAGTATTGCCAGCTAGGGAAGCTCCCTCAGACTTGGTGTCCACGGTGTTTACTGGGCGTTGGCCACATAGACCCACTTGCCTGCCAGCCACAGCGGTTACCTTTGCCTCCAGCCCCTCAAGAGGTTCCGCTGAGACCTTGTGGCTCACAGTCCCAGCCGTGAGTTGCATTGTTGGCATAGACTATTTGGTGTTGGCCTGAGGCAGAGGTTATGTCCCAGGAGCCTGGGGCAAAGGGTCTAACCTTTCTCTGAGCAAGATTTGTCCTTTACAGCAGAGTCCTGAGATCCCACAGCTCATTCGGAAGATCGCAGAGATCTGATCCCAAGCATGCTGCCCTCCAAGCCCTGGTGCTTGACCCTCATGTAACAGCCTCTCCCACAGCCAACAGAGTGCCGCCTCCTGTGCGCATTTCGCAGCAGATAAGAAGAACACATTAATATAAACAACGAGTTTTTCATGTTATCCTACTAGGCAACTACTGTATAAGGGGATTGGTTAATTCCACATAGACTGAGATGATACAATCGGAATTCTCCCTCAGCAGGAAATACACCATTCAGTAGAAACATAGTGCTGTGTCTGTGTAAAGGTCTCGCTCTACCACGTGGCCAAAAGTAATACCATGTCTGGAATAATATTTTCCTTCTTTTCGGAATGCTGTTCCTTTCCTTCAAAATGTTTCTTTTTGAAGCGCTTCAGTGATTTACAGTGTGTACAGATCATAAGCGTGCAGCTTTGATGAATTTTTACAACGATAAAAACACCTGTGTGACCAGCAATTAGAGATAGAAATAGAAATTACTAGTACCCTAGATCCTTTCCTTCCAATTTTCAAAATGTACCCTCCTCTCTTCCTTCGAACGTTTGATGAATGATACCTGTGTAGGAAATAATCCTTTCCTGACCACACAGTCTGAAGTTACAGTCCCTTCTGATCATTCACTCTGCTTCCCTTCCCTTTTATATTTTTTCCTAGCACTGTCTTCTATAGATAATTTATGGATTTCATTTTATCCACCCACCACCTCTGAAATGTAAGCCTCATGAAGGCCATGATTCGTATCTGTTTTGTTCACATCTGTATCCCTAGGGCCAAAAATAGTGCCTGGCGCGTAGCGCATGCTTAGTAAGGGTGGAGCCCAGTGCAGGGCTTGAACTTATGATCCTGAGATCAAGACCCGAGCTGAGATCAAGAGTCTGTCTCCTAACCGACTGAGCCACCCAGGTGCCCCTCAATGAAAATTTTAATACATATTTGCTGAATTAAAAAGTTTTTCTAATTTCTCCTAATACTTTTTTTTTTAATTTTGAAATCAAAATAGTGATTCTCAACAACTGTTCGAGCCATAATTACAACATTGTGATTCATAGATAAAACCAATGCTTACGCTAAGGTACATAATTTAAATCTACATTGTTCTTACAGAAGCAAGGAGGAATTTTAAGTATATAACCAGCAGCTAGCTACAAATGAGAACTGAGCACGAAAAAGCAAATTCTCTGTGTGCTAACCCATCTTTCCCACCCCTTTACCATTCTCCCTCTCAGGTGGGGCTCTTGAACCAAATTTAGCCAGCAGTGTATTTCATTAACTGCTCTGGTTTAAACAGACACTTTATGTCTCTAAGACTCCGAATCAAATATCAGATATTCACACAATGACTACCCTGTATTTTTAATCCTTGAATTAAATAGTCATAAATCTCAAACATGAAACTCATATGGAGAACCTAATTCATCAGTTTACAGTTCATTTTGTGGTTTTTGCACCCACTTCAAGTTGTGGCTGTCTGCCAGCCAATATGTGGACATAAATGTAAGCTGTGTGATGCGTCGATATTCCAGGATCCAAATGCTTTTCCTTGTACAGCCAAGCTTTCTTAAGTCAAACAGTAGTAGTAAAAACTAAGGGAACATTTATCTTCGTTAATAAGCCTGCTAGTTAATATGGTGTACCTATGTTTCAGTGTCATTAGATTATATAGTTTTATGTATATTTGCATTTTGAAATTTGTCAGCATTTTCCTATTCCTCATGAACAGGTGTCAGTTGTAGAAGTAGTTTAGACATTTTACCAGTTTGTAATAATTTATAGTAAACGCTTTAAGATGTTAATTTTTTCTCTGAAACAAAAACTATTTTCTCTTCCTTGAACATATTCTTTGATTCGTGTGTGTACGTTTTCAGGAGGTGATCCCTCACATGGCCAAGGAGTATGGGTTCCAGTACGAACTCGTGCAGTACAGGTGGCCCCGCTGGCTTCATCAGCAGACTGAAAAACAGAGGATTATCTGGGGTTACAAAATTCTTTTCCTCGATGTCCTTTTTCCCCTAGCAGTGGACAAAATCATTTTTGTTGATGCCGACCAGGTAATAAGATTAGCTGTTTCCAGTAATACTTGAACGATTTTCACACTTCTCTCTGAGTAAAGGGACTCAGTTCATATTGCTGGTGTTCATTATTGACTTTGTTGCCCTGTGACATAAATGTGTGAGACGCGAATGCGATATGTAAGGAAAGTATCTTTAAAAAAAAACAACTGACAGAATTCCAGGGGAAAATCAAATTATTTTGGTACAAGACGAATCATTTATTATTTAAGACATGGCAGTTTTCTCTCTGAAGTAGTAGTTTTTTTATTTCGATAATTAAAAATAAATACTGATATTAGTCATAATAAAAGTAGCCGTGGGAGTTCCTATGAATATGAGCTGCTTGCTTAAAATGAGCTATTTCTCCTTGCTGAAAACGTTAGCGATTACAGACAGCTCTCCTCTCCTGTTTGTACCTCCCACGGCATTCTTGGGCCTTTAGCCAATAGCCAAATCCTCTTCATCCTTCAGTTAAGGGGGAAAATGTCCCAAATTTGTCCCCCAAAAAACCATTATGGTACCTGGCTTTCAAATTTATAGATCCACAGATTATGACTTTTCCCCTTCCCTCCTGCATTGCATGCTGCCTTTGTAATCATTAATGGGAAAAAATACTTGAAAAATACACAGGATCTTTAAGAAGAGAGGTAACTAATAACGTTATATAAATTAAGTACACAAGTTAGTATTTAGGACAAAAGTATATTTTCAAATCCTATATTAGAATTTACTTATATTGTTAACTCTATTATTGTTTTTGTATTATTTTCCCCTTGATAAATATGAATCATTATCCTTAAAAAGTAAGAAAACAGGAAAATGTGAGTAATGGACTAAGCGTTTCAAAACATAATGTCTAACATAAAATGTATTTCTCCTACCTTCCCCCAGCTTAACACGGTGACATTTTCCAGCAGGCTAGAGTCTATTAAAAACTGGAACATACTAATGTTATTTCATTAAAGCCATTGAGGACAATTAAGAGGTTTTTCTTTATCATTCAGACTAATATTTGCCAATATAGGATACTGGAGATTTATCATAAAAATGATTTTGAATTATTAATCCATACCTTGACAAACTTAAGAGCAATGAACTTATGAAATATTTCATTTCATCCCAAAATACATATTGTTTAAAAAATCTTAAGATGACGTAACAGACTATTCTTATTAGTTAGTGAGACCACTGTCCTATAGACTAGGCATATGCATTTTAGGGTTCTTTTCATCTGTACGGACAAGAGAAAAGGGAACTTCGTGAACTGTCTACTGCTTGAAAGAGCTGTGATGGGGGTGCCTGGGTGGCTCAGTCGGTTAAACGTCTGACTTCAGCTCGGGTCATGATCTCACGGTTCGTGAGTTCAAGCCTCATGTCGGGCGCTGTGCTGACAGCTCAGAGCCTGGAGCCTGTTTTGGATTCTGTGTCTCCCTCGCCCTCTGCCCTTCCCCCAACTAACACTCTGTCTCTCAAAAAAATAAACATGGAAAAAATTTTTTTTTAAAAAGCTGTGAGGAAAACGCAGTTCTCTCTATTTCTCCAGTCAGGTGATGATTTGAGATTCACATAAAAAGGGCTTATTATAATAGCATAATATTATTTTATAGTCTTCATCAGAGAAACTATTTTAATTATTTAGATTGTAAGACATGACCTAAAAGAACTCCGAGATCTCGATCTGGATGGAGCGCCTTATGGGTATACCCCGTTTTGTGATAGCCGCACTGAAATGGATGGGTATCGTTTCTGGGAAAAGGGATACTGGGCATCACATCTTGTAAAAAGGAAATACCATATCAGGTAAGAAAATCCATACTCTTATTTTCTAGTGACCAAATAACTTACTGGATCTCAATACTCCATTTTCTTAGAAATCAGACAGTTATCACAATTAATTAGTGTTTATTACATGCCAGTCACTCTTACAAGACTTTACATATGTATATATATTTTTTAAACATAGACTCATCTCTTTTTTTTTTTTAATGTTTATGTATTTATTTGAGAGAGAGGGAGAGCACAAGCAGGGGAGGGGCAGTGAGAGAGGGAGAGAGAGAATCCCAAGCAAGCTCCGTACTGTCAGTGCAGAGCCCAGCGTGGGGCTCAGTCCCACAAACCGTGAGATCATGAGCTGAGCTGACATCAAGAGTCAGACGCTTAACCAACTGAGCCACCCAGGAGCCCCAAGACTTTACATACATTAACTCATAAAATTTCCACGACAACCTACTGTTACCATTCCAGTCTTTGGTGGCATGTGGAAACGGAAGCATGCAGCATTCATGTAACTTGCCCAGGCTTACCTTATGCTGTTAGTGCATAACTGAGCAAGGAGTTAAACCCATGTAATAGGATTCAGGTGAGAGACTCCTAACCACCACAGAAGACATCAACTGGTTTGTCATATAACAAAATGAACATGCTGCCTTCAAAGGTGGTGTTTTGTAGAGCCATGAGTTTCATGGTATCTGGGAAAAACCTGAGGTGACCCTAAGAGGGTATGGATCCTAACAGTATTGTAACAAGCTTCACACCCCTTAGAAACAGTTTTGGACATTGGGAGAAAATTTAAGAAAGGACTTGTTATTATTAGACACAGGGATAGCTAAAGTCAGTCCCAATACTGTAGAGAGTCACTGGGATAAAGTAAAAATACATGAACAACATGGGCCACCAAAGACTGTTCACTTTTGCAGTGCCTTGTATGTAGTGGATCTCAAGAAATTCAGGAAAATTGCAGCTGGTGACAGGCTCCGGGGCCAGTACCAAGCTCTCAGTCAAGATCCAAACAGTCTTTCAAACCTAGATCAGGTAAGTAAAATGTTCATAGACTTATTTTCAGTGCATAGATACAGACTGCTTGTAAACTTTAAAACCTTAAGTTTTCAGCCTCTTTCTCCCTTTTCTATAATTCTCTATTGACTATTTTGACGTAAATATATTTTTTTCACTTTCAGCCCAGCATTTCCAAAACTGATCATGTTTTATCTTCACTTTTCCATCCTTAGGCTTCTTTGTCGCACTACATGCCCTGTCTTATTTATCCTGATTTTTTCTTTCTTCCATTATCATTTAAACAAGTCTCTATCTCTGATCTTTAAGACAGACTCTTTTCATCCTGTGGCTCACCTGGCTACTGCCTTACATTTTGTTTTCCCTAATAGATAAACACCTTTTTTCTCCATATCCTACTGATTTCCAGATTTGCTTAACCTAATGATATGACCTAGAACCTCCCAGAAGCACAGCTTCCCCAAGAAGGTCACAGGGAGTGAGGATAAGCAGGGTCACTCCACTTTGCCCCCTTGGACCCATGTAATTCTTCTACGTGGTGACACAGCACCATATAATGGTTGGTGATTTAGAATATAATGCTGCGTCTGGAGGACAGCACCTCCCCTTTCCAGCGTATTGGCTCCAAGGTAGCACTTCTCCTGTGCCTTCAGTAAATCATTCTATTGCTCTGTCAGGCCAGCAGCTTCTGGGTGGTTGGATGTGTGATGGGACCACAGGATCTCTTGTCATGTGCCCTCTGTCAAGTTTCTTTGCTGTAAAGTGGGTCTCTTGGTCTAATGCAATATTATCCTATCTCCATGGATAGCTCTAGAAGCACTTGTCTAATGGTGCTAAGTCTCTGAGAGCAAAAAGGGCAAACCCATACACAGAATATGTGTATATTTCCGTTCAAAAAATCTCTGTCACTACCTGCTTAGAAAGGGTCCAATCTAGTCAGCTTGCCACCAAGCAGTTGATTAGTCTTTGCAAAGTATAAATGCTGCATCAGAAGCTCAGTGTTTGTCTCTGCTGTTGGCAGCTTTAAGAGCTAGATCAGCCCTGGTTAAGTGGAGCCCATGCTGTTGGGTCCACACATAATCTCCATTTCTGCCAGCATTGACTGCTCCCTTCATGTACCCAGTGTACCACTGGAGTGGCCAATGACCAAGACTGGCGTGCAGCAACAGGACACATCATTCTGTCTGTGTGATCATCTGGTGCTGCTTCTGTGTTGAATGCTTTCTGGTGGATATTTAACATGCATTACACAAAGATCTTGACAGTTTTTGCCACCCCCATAAGCCCTTACCCAGAATTCCTTGTCCTTAATCTTCCTTTATGGGCCCCTGACCAGTCAGCCAAGTCATCCACCATTTTACTTGAATTTATCTGTATTTTGGCCTTAGGCTACTTCTCTTTAGCCTGATGATAAGGTATATCATCTGAATCAGATAAAACAATTCTTAGAGCTAAATTCATAGCACTAACTATCCCTATTAAAAGGTGTCAAGTAACCTCTGCTTTCTACCTAGAAACTAGGGGGAAAAAATGAGCAAATTAAAACCAAAGTAAATGGAAAGAGGGAATAATTAAGATTAGAGTAAAAATCAATGAAATGAAAACTGATATGTTTTCATAGATTTTCTTATGATGCCAAAGCTGGTTCTTTGAGAAAATTAATAAAACATAAACCTCTAGTCAGACTGATTAGAAAAATGTTTAATGAAAGACACAAATTACTATATAGAAGTGAGAACATGACAGCACAATATCTATAGATAGTGAAAGAGTAATGAGGGACTATTACAAATAAATGTATGTTAATATATTCAACAACTTTGATGAAGTGGGCAAACTACTTAAAAGACACAAACTACCGAAAAGCACTCACAGTGAAATAGTCCAAGTAGCCTTGTGTCAATTGTGAAATTGAATTTAGTTTAAATCTCCATGCCCAGATAGTTTCATTGGTGAATTCCACCAAACATTATAAAGAAAAATAATACCAATTCTACTCATTCTATGAAGCCAATTGCCTTGACATTAAGACCAGACAAAGACATTACAGGAAAGGAAGGTGACAGACCAACATTCCACATGAACAGATGTAAAAATCTTTAATAAAATCTCGGAAACCAAATCCAGCAATATATTAAAAAGACCCTATGTCATAACTAAATGGACTTTACCCAGGGTTTATTCTACTTTAGAATATCAGTGTAATTCACTATGTAAGAGAACAAAGAAAAAGAAAAAAAGAAAAACTATGTGATCAGCTAGATACATAAGAGCATTTAATGTATCCAGTATTCATTCCTAATGAAAACTCTCAGCAAAGTAGGACAAGAAGGGCACTTCCTCAACCTGATAAAGGACACCTATGAAAAATCTATAGCTAACATCATACTTGAGAGTGAAAGACTGAATACTTTCCCCCTAAGATCAGGAACAAAGCAAGGATATCCACTCATCATTTCTATTCAGCATTGTAGTAGAGGTACTAGCTAGTACAGCAAGGCAAAATAAATAAATAAATAAAAGGCATCTGGATTGGCAAGGAATAAGTAACTTTTTTTTAGATGATAGAACCATCTATGTAGAAAATCCTCTATAATCTGAAAAGATGTATGGAACCATTAAATATATTTAGCAAATCTGCAGATAGAAGATCAACATATGAAAATGAGTTATGTATTTCTATATACTAGCAACAGTTGGAAATAGAAACTAAAAAGATGGTAGTATTTTTAACAGCATTTTTAAAATTAATGACTTTGAATGATCCAGGCCTAGAGACTGAAAACTACAAAACACTGTTGAGAGATTAATGATCATCTAAATAACTATTAGATTTACCTTGCTCATGGGTCAGAATATTTAATACTGTTAAGATATGATTTCTCCCCTAACTGATCTCTAGATTTAATGCTATTCTAACAAAAATATAAGGTTTTTTTTTTCCTATAGGCTTTCTTGGGGAAGCTGACAAAGTTGATTATAAAGTTCATATAGAAATGCAGTAGACCTAAAATAGCCAAAACAGCTTTGAAAAAGAACAAAGTTTGAAGACTTAGTTTATCTTATTTCAAGACTTGATATAAAGCTACTGTAATCAAAACAGTGTGGTGTGGTGTAAAGATAAATAATTCAATCATAAGTCAGAATAGAGATTGCAGAAGTAATCCATACATTTGGACAATTGACTTTTTTTAAAGTTTATTTCTTTTGAGAGAGAGCACAAGCAGGGGAGGGGCAAAGAAAGAGAGAATAGAATCCCAAGCAGACTCCACACTGTCAGTACAGAGCCAGACATGGGACTCAATCCCCAGAACCATGAGATTGTGACCTGAGCCAAAGTCAAGAGTTGGATGCCTGACCAACTGAGCCACCCAGGCACCCCTGAACAACTGACGTTTTGACAAAGATGTGAAGGCAGCACAGTGGAGAAAGGACAGCCTTTTGAACAAATGGTGCCAGAGCTATTAGACATCCATATACAAACCAACACACAAAGAATCTGTGACACATACCATATATAAAAACTAGCTCAGAACATCGTAGATCTAAAGATAAAATGTAAGACTATAAAACTTTTAGAATATAGGATAGAATATAAATCGCTATGGCATTGGTTCATGCAGAGATGCTTTTAGACTGTTAGAAGTGTGATTCACAAAAGAAAATAATTGATAAATATATAAAAGAACTCTTGAAACTTATTAATAAAGAAAAACAATCATTTTGAATTAGATTTTAACAGACCTTTCACCAAAGATGATGATCAAGTGGTAATAAACCCATGGAAAGATGCTAAAAATCATTAGTTGTCAGGGAAATGAAAAACTACAATGAATAATTCCACACACTATTAGGATGGTTAATATTAAAAAGACTGACCATACTAAGTGTTGGATGTGCTAGAACTCGCATGTGTTGCCAATGAGCTTGTAAAATACTATAACCATTTTGGAAAACAGTTTTGGGATTTATTAAAATTTAAATTTATATCTACCATATGACCAGTTGTTCTCTTTCAAGGGAAATGAAAGCATATGTCTACACAAATAGTTGTGCAAAGGATAGTAGCAGCTTTATTTGTAAAATCCAAATCCTACAGCAATCTTGTATTCATTATCTGTTGCTACCTAATGACTTACCTGAAAACCTAGCCACTCATAGGAACTGTGGGTCAGGAATCTGGGCCTGGCCTTGCTGGGCATTCTGCTCCACAGTCTCTCACAACACTGAAGTCTGTGGACCCACAGGGTTGCCATCTAATCTGAAGACTCGACTAGGTCGGTCACTCACGTGATTATGGGCAGGATTCAGAGGGCTTTGTCACCTGTGAGGCTCATTTGCCATTTAAACTTCCTTTAACCCAGGTGCCAGCAATCTCTGCTTAGAAAGCCCTGAGTATGCAGAAATGTGAGAATTCTCCTGGAGCATTATTTCCTAACAGGGAAATGAAAGCTCACCTCCAAATGTGGAGAGTATGGTGATGGCTGCCATAAACAGCAAGCGCAGACACAGTGTGGGTGACCAATTGCCGTGTTTCAGGACAGGTAGAGGCAGTGAGGCTGTCTGCTTGGGGAAATGAAGCGGTGGGTTTCTGGGCTTCTGTCTTCATTCCTGACACAAGGGGTGAAGCCAGGGCAGCTGTGGGCATAGTTCTAGTGCATGGATTCATCGTGACGCAAGATGATTAAGTCAGATTAAGTATTTACTAGCTTAAAAATAGGTATTTTAGATCTGCGTATGTCATTTTGGACCCGTTTTTAATTTAATTGACCTCATCAGCCTCGTTCCCTCTGACTCTAATTTCTATACCTCTTTGTTTAAATCATTTTTTTCTACAGGATCTTCCCAATAATATGATTTACCAAGTGGCCATTAAGTCTCTTCCTCAAGACTGGCTGTGGTGTGAAACCTGGTGTGATGATGAATCCAAACAGAGAGCCAAAACAATTGATCTGGTGAGTGCATGTGTTGTCATTTGTGTATAAGCAGATGTGAAAATGTTCAAATAGAAGTATTTTCTCTCTTACAAATGGAATGGCACCCATATGGCACACTGCTGCTTAGTCTGTTATTTACTATTATGTTTACTTAGGTTGGCCAGGCACAGGGCTGTGTCAGGGGGCCTCCAAGACCACCCCCAAGTTTGCTGAATCAGAAGAAGGACTCACAGGACTCAGAATATCATCATACTCATGGCTATGCTTTATTTCAGTGGGTACAAAGCAAAAGGGAAAGGATGTATGGGGCAGAGTCCAGAGAAAGCCAGATGCAGGCTTCCGAGAGCCCTCTCCCCATGCAGCCTCCCAGGGCAGGCTTAATCCCTTAAGGTGTCAGGAATTCCACAGCACACCTGAAGCGTCGTCCACCACGGAAGCCTATTAGGAACCCAGTGCCCAGGATTCTTACTGAGGGCTGGTCTCATAAGCACACCCCTGCCTGTCACCTACCAGGCACTTAACAATCAAACCACTTATAATTGCCGACATCCAGAAGGAAAGCAGGTGTTTAGCATAAACTATGTGGTTGGCACAGGTTAGGCACGGTGAGCCATCCTTACCAGGAACGGTGGGAACACTCCTGAAACCCACATTCCCAGATGCCAGCCAAGGGCCCTCCTCGCAGGCAGGCCTTTCCGAGGATAGCGATCTCAGGCTTGCTGGGTTCCTCTTTAATGCACAGGAGCGTCTGAGAGAAAGTCCATGAGCCGCTGAAATGTTCCTGGATTAACTATCATCTTAATATGCAATCAGTATGGTTATCCTGCCAGTAGTTTTCCCAAATGAAGATAACCCAAATAATTCTGTGTCTACCTGAATTATCCTATAAATGTCTGGTTTTTTTCCTTCCTTTTGAGAAAATTTTTAAAATTTTAATTTTAAGCAGTTTATGCTACACAGTTGGATTTTAAGCGGTTTAACTATATGTCTTCTAGACATGAAATATCTCAGACTAATTTATTGTCCAGCTATCTTGAACTTATATTCCAGTACTATATTGTTTTTAATAGTTATATGATATCGTCATTCTTTTTCTGACCATATTGTTTTTATGTGCTAATTTAAGTTTAATATAATTTATAAGATCTTCAGTTAAAAAATAAACTATCAAAATATTAGCATCCATACAGTTTTGAACAAAATAAGAGAGGACAGTAAAATCTAGAGACATTTTTCTAGGTACATGTAGAAACGCATAGGAAAGTGGTAGCATGCCAACTTGTCAGATTGCAGGCAAAAGTGACAGGAAATAGCAGAAACGAGATGGCATTGTTAAGAAGACAAGGGAATTTTCTAAAGAGAAGTCAAGAACATTGCTGAACATAACTTGTAAGATGTTATGGTTGTACTGTGACATGTAAGGTTGTGACTCCTACATTAGTGACATAAGGTCTCCTGGGGATCTCTAACACTTAGGTTAACATGAGCTAACTATAACAAACCCCCAGATTTCAGTGGTGCCACACTCACCTAAGTCCAAATCTAAGTGGGTGTCGTCAGTGAGTAGCATCCCTGTCCATCAGGACTCAGGGACCAGCCTCCATCCATCTTGTGGCTCCTTCTTCCTCTGAGGTGCTGTCATTGTCTGTACCCATCGGAAGCTGATCTGTCCAGTATGGCAGCCACTTGCCACATGTGGCCATTGAGCACTTAAAATGTTGCTAATCTGAATGGAGAGGTCTTATAAAGTTTGAATACACACTAGATTTTGAAGACTCAGTACAATAAAAAGAATGTAAAAATATCTCTTACTAATATTTGTATTTATTACATATTGACTTATAGTATTATTGATATATTTATATGTTTTACCTGTTCCTTTTATACTTTTATATGTGGCTACTAGAAAATTTAAAAGTACATATGTGGTTTCCATCATATTTCTGTTGGGTTGTGTTGATCTGGAGGGGAAGGAAAGAGTATGAGGAATGCTTCCTGACTCCTAAAAGCCACGGCCCCTTGGTGGATTGGTCCTGTGGAGCTAGGTGTAAGAAGAGCTAAGAAAATGTCATTCCCGGATGGGCAGCTACTTCTTAGTGATGGGCCTACATAGAAAAAAGATGGCATAAATTTTGGGGGACAGATAGCCATCCCTCCCTCAGAAACACTTAAAAATGGGAGAACATGCTAATTTGGGCCAACTTCTTGGGGAAAAAGTTAAGGGAGTTCAGACAAATCCCAAAGAAATGGCCTAATGAAGAGGAAAAAACGTGATTAATGGTATCAAGGGTAAGAATAAGAGCATTAATGAATATCATGATACTGTCTCAGCTCTGTTTCAGTCAGCCTGAGCGTTATTGACATTGGGGACCATATGATTCATAATTGCTGGGGCGGGGGGCTGTCCTGGGCACTAGAGGATGTTTAGCATCATCTCTGGCCTTACCCCCTAGATGGCAGTAGCACCACACTACCCCCCAGCCATGACACCCAAAAATGTGTCCAGACCTTGCCAAAGCTCCCTTGAGAGGCATGGATAGCCCATTTAAACACCACCATATAGATTGTTTTAATAGTTTCTGACAGAATTAAAATGAAAGAAAATAGTTCCATTATCCTCACTTTATAGAACATAATGCCTGTAAGGTTAATTTCTGCAAAGAAAATCCTCTTTTCCCACTTACTTCAGGAATATATTACTATAGAAAAAGATCCACAATGCAATGAACTGAAAATATTCGATGAGGCAGGGATTAAAGACAACAGATTCATGGCTCATACGTAACCGATAGCTTTCCCATAAGGAATTAAAGAGAAAACAAGTTACAGCAACTACAAGAAGATGTCACATGGAAGTGAGAGCTTCAAGATGTGTTCTCTATTAATGCCTTGTAAAGAGCAAATGGGATGGTTCTGGAACTTTGTGACATTTGTACGCCTCCCATAGTTCTTCATATCTCAGTTGGGGACGTCTCCATCCTTCACGTCACTCAAGTCCCACCTTCTGGCGTCATCTTTGACCTCTCTCCTCACAGCTCATATCCAGCACGTTAGCATCTTGTCGGCTGTACTGTCACGTACATCCAGAGTCAGGTCCGTCTCCTCCCGTACACTTTGGGTTTTGACCTTTTGAGTTCCCAAGAAACCCTATAGTAGGACCAATTGTTCACTGAGTCATTTACATCGACCAGGTATCAGTGGAACCGTGGAGATTATCTTATTTCAGCTTCCTCCCTTGGGATGAAGCAGTAAGATCCTGCCCCCGCTGCCCCCCCCCCACACCCAGTTAAGTGAAATGTATGGGTCTCACTACCAGTCAACAAAGAGTTGGAACCGAGAGAACTGAGTATCTGTATCCATTGTTACTCCACTGTGTCTGTCAGCAGGACTAGTTAATATGTTTAGACATGAGATTTGTAAACTCCGAATTTCACATCTGTCAGTATTTTGACACATGAGTTCCAGTTAACTGATTTTTAATATCATCACAGCTGCTAATTAGAAGCAAAGTCATATGAAGAGGAAGGAATGCTTTTGCTAAAGAAACTCAAGGAATTTCTAAAGGCTAACCAATACATTTGTGGAAAACCTGAAGTATATAAACCAGATTGTAGCCCAAAGAAAAGACAGGAAAATACTTATTGATACAGTCTGCTATGTTTTTACAAAATGGTCATGTAATTAGATCTTTTGTCAAAACATTTTGCAGAAGTGTTTGACAGACTCCTTGTTAACCATCAGAATGTTTTTAAACAATTTTTGTTTAAATTTCTGATTGAGGTATTTGCATTAAATACTTATTGCTTACATAAACTATCATTTGTCATTTCACTTGATCCTTTCCCTATTAAACTAATTTTAGTACTTTTATTTTTTAGTACTTTAAATATTTAGTACTTAGGGCTTTGCTTTTTATAAAATTTGTTTTATTTGTTCTAGTGACAAGGTAATGTCCTCAAGTATTTCCTTTGTTTCCTGGATAATGCTCTGTCCACCCTCCATCCCTCCCTTCCTTCCTTCATTCTTTCCTTAGTTGAAGCATAATTAACATAGGAGGAAAATAGTTTTTCATTAACCAAATTTTATTTAAACTTTTAGTGCAATAATCCCAAAACAAAAGAACCCAAGCTAAAAGCTGCTGCCAGGATTGTCCCAGAATGGGTGGAGTATGACACTGAGATACGACAACTATTAGATCACCTTGAAAACAAGAAGAAAAAGGCAGGTAAGCCATCATTCTGTGGTGGTGTCTGAATCATGTGTTGCCTGAAGTGAAATAATTATAGATTACAAACGCCTTTCTTGGTGAATTTATTAAATGATCAGATCAGAATTTCTTTCAGAAAATTTGTGACATTATTAAGAATTTCATTTTTATGTAGATTTAATAAACTCACAAATTTAAGACATGGATAGAGACTCTCTTCCGCCATGGATGTAACTTCAGTTCATATCACCACATAAATGGGTGTTAAAGCATTAGCCTCCTGACACAAGAGGTAGAAAATAAAAGTAGAAAAAACGGTTGTCTTTAAGATTACACCAAATTCCCCAAATGTGAAAATCTAAGCCCTGAGGTTTAGTGAAAGACTTACATAGAAACTAGAACTATTACCTCCTATCTTCTAAATTAATCCCATACGGAATATGGATTTCCCATGTGTTCCTGGTTCTAGTAGCCCTAGTCAGGGCTGGAGGGTGACTTGGATTAGATTTGCTTCTATTCTAAGGTTAAAATGTGGTTACGTAGGCATTTCATACTCTACGTAAACCTTCAACAAGTAAGTGTTGAATATTCTGTTAAGGCTGGTATAAATTTCTTGATTGCCTCAGAATTCTCTGTCCTCATCAATGCCTAGGTCTCTCAATTTTTCTTTATTCGTTTTTAAAAATAGCACTGTGTGGGGTGCCTGGGTGGCTCAGTTGGTTAAGCGTCCGACTTTGGCTCAGGTCATGATCTCACTGCCCATGAGTTCAAGCCCCGCGTCGGGCTCTGTGCTGACAGCTCAGAACCTGGAGCCTGCTTCGGATTCTGTGTCTCCCTCCCTCACTCATGTTCTGTCTCTGTCTCAAAAATAAATAAACATTAAAAATAACACTGAGCTCCAGTCAGTGTTAGAGACTTTCAAACAGATTGTATTAATCCTCAGCAATAATTCTTTCCAGTGATTCAGAATATATTCTTATTTTCCTCAGCTTTATTTTTTCTAGAAGCTGAAATGTTAAATATAAACATAAAAATGTTATATTTAAGGGCGCCAAGGTGGCTCAGTCAGTTGAGTGTCTGACTCTTGATTTTATGTCATGATCTCATGGTTTGTGGGTTCAAGCCCTACATCAGGCTCATTGCTGGCAGCATGGAGCCTGCTTGGGATTTTCTTTCTCTCTCTCTGCCCTTTCCCCGCTTGCTCACTTGTGCAAGCAGATGCATGTGCACTCTTGCACTCTCTCAAAATAAACTTAAAAATATATATAAACTTTCTCACATAAGCGTGAAATTGTGTTTCATCTTGACTTTTTGTATTCCTCAACAAAACCATTGCAGTTATTTTCTGAGAGGTTCAGTATTTAAAACACATCCATGTTTTGTTAATTATTTTTTTTAATGTTTATTTAGTTTTAGAGAGAAAGTGCTCAAGGGAGGGGCAGAGAGAGAATCCCAAGCCCAGTATGGTGGGGCTCCATCTCACGAACTGTGAGATCATGACCTGAGCTGAAATCGAGTCAGATGCTTAACTGACTGAGCCACCAGGTGCCCCTATTTTTTATTAATAATTTAAATATTTTAAGCCACCATTTCAATTCAGAAGATTCTGTAAGTGATGTGATACAACTGTTTTAAAAGGGAGTTGAAGAAGACAGAAAAGGAGGTTTCAAAAAGGAGAACAAAGGAAGACCAAAAGGAAACTTTACACAGTTACCTCACAGATTTTTAATGAATAGAACATTGAGATGAAATGTTTCTCTTATCAAATTGGAACGAGTTAAAGGATTAATAATCTCCAGGGTTAGTGAGGGCCCTGACCAATGAGCACTCATAGACATGCAGTAGCTGTATTAATTAAGGAAATTTTACAATGTGTATAAAAACTAAAATATGTGTCCTTTGACTCAGTAATTCACTTTAAGAGGTTTACCTTTAAAAAAGAGAAGTGAGAGGTACCCGGGTGGCTCAGTCAGTTAAGCATCCGACTCTTGATTTCAGCTCAGGTCATGATCTCACAGTTTATGAGTTCGAGCCCCACATTGGGTTCTGTGCTGACAGCATGGAGCCTGCTTGGGATTCTCTCCCTCCCTCCCTCTCTTTGCCCCTCCTCTACTCGTGTGTGTGTGTGTGTGCGTGCGCTCGCTCGCACGCTCTCTCGCTCTCTCTCAAATAAATAAGAGAAATATATATACATGTTTGTTATGCCATTGTTCTTAATAATGAGAGAGAAATAATTGATCCATTAATAGAAGTTTGATTATATAAACAGTACATACAATGAAATATTGTAGTCTTTCAAGAGAATTGAGATAAATGTATTTTGTGGATAGCACATTTTAAGTTAAAAATAGAGTAATAAACATGGCATATTTGTTTATGAATATATACATATGTATGTGGAAAATAAGATTTATAAAAGATTATTGTATTTTTTACTTAATTTTGAATTACAAATGTAAGTCTGTTATAAACATGAAAACAACATGGAAATACTATATATAGAATAAAATTGGAAGACCTCTTTTACTCAAAAACAAAGAGGCAATCATTTTTAAGGCTGTGGTAGGCCTTGTTTTATAACTTCTGCCTTTCTCTTATTGTAAGCTGTGTTAGTTTTCTGGGGTTACGCTAACACAGTACCACAAAGTAGGTGACTTAAACAAAAGAAATTTTTTGTCTCACTGTTTTGGAAGCTTGAAGTCCAAGATCAAAGTGTCTTTAGGGTTGGTTTCTCCCCAAGGGCAGTGAGGGAGGATCTGTCCCAGGCCTTCTCCTGACTTGGAGGTGGCCATTTTCTCCATGGCTCTCTTCACATTGTCTTCTCTGTGCACAGGCCTGTGTGCAGATTTCCTCATCCTACAAGGACACTAGTCATATTAGACTAGGGTCTTCCCTGACATTCTAACCTCATTACAATCTCTGTAAAGACTCTATCTCCAAGTAAGATCACATTCCAAAGTCCTACAGATTAGGGTTCCAACATATGAATTTTGGAGAAACACAGTTCAACCTGTAACATGAATGGAGTTGAGAATCTCGTCATATGTTTAAGGGCCATTTGTAATTTCTTCTGTTCTTCAACTGCTTATTCTAATCTTATGCTCCTTGTCTAATACTGGAAAAAATTGATGATCTTTATTTCAGAGATTTGTGTTGCCGCCTTTATCATACACTAAATTCCTGTATGATTTATGTCTTATTTGGCACATTTTTTATCCTGTTCTGTTTATCTCTGTCTATACATGTGCCTATTACATACTTTTTTTAATTATTGAAGATTTATAGCATGTTTCAATACTGAGTAGGGCTCATCTACTCATTACTATGTTGTTATTGTTGTTTTCCTGGTATTCTTGTGTATTTTTCCACATAAGCTTTAGAATCATCTAGTTCCAGAAATTTTTCAGTTTTTCTGTTTTTGGTAAGATGTAGGGAGGAGGATGGAGGGAAGATTACATTAAATTTATTACTTAAGTTAGGGAGTATTGACATCTCTGTGAAAACTGTTCTTTGCATCTAAGAACATGTATCTTTCTATATGTTCAGTTTCATGTTTGTCATGAGTCATAACATTTTAATGTTAATCATATAGGTTTTATACATATATTTTAAGCTTGTTCCTAGGTATTTCATCTTTTTGTTATTATATATGGGATTTTCTCTTACCCTGTATATTACTGGCATTTGCTTGTACATAGAAAGATTATTGTTTTCTGCATATGAATTTTTATTCTATGATACTGAATTCCCATATTTTTATAGTAATATTTCAGTTGATTCTCTTGATTCCCCACCCCCACCCCCAGGATTACATACATCTTATCTGCAAACAAAAATATTTTTCCTCTAATCATTGTACCTCACATTGCTTTTTCTTGTCTAATTGCTTTGGTTGATATATCTAATATGATGTTAAATAACAGTGGTGTACTAGGCTTCTTTTTCTCACCTTGTTTGGCCAACCTTCTGTGTTTCCCTGGTAAGATAATAGCTTTGGACTAAAAAATTTATCTATTGAGGAAATATCCATTGATAGCTGTTATAATAAGTGTTTATATCAAGAATGAGTTGCATTATATCAACCACATCTTCAACAAAAATAGAAGTGACTGTATGGTTTTTATATTTGATTTATTAATATAATAGACTATATTAATAGATTTCCTAGTATTGAATCATTCTTATGTTCCAGGAACACACTCAGCCTGTTCATGACCTATTATTCTTTATTTTTACTTTTTTAAAATTAACATATAATTGATAGCTGTAACATTATACTAGTTTCAGGTGTATAACATTCATTATTGGCATATATTGGTGTGTATATATATATGAAATTATCATAATAAGTCTAATATTCATTACCATACATAGTATAAAATGTTTTTCTTGTGATGAGAACTTTTAAGATCTCTTCACAACTTCCGAATATACCATACAGTATTGTCAACTATAGTCACCATGCTGTGCATTAATCCCTATTACTTGTTTTATAACTAAAAGTTTGTAACTTTTGACCCCTCACCTATTTTTGTCCATCCCCTATCCTCACTCTGACAGCCACTAATCTATTCTCTGTGCTTGTGAGCTCAGTATGGTTTTATTTTAGATTCCTTATATAAGTGAGATCGTATAGTATTTGTCTTTCTCTGTCTTACTTATTTCATTTAGTCTGATGCCCTCAAGGTCCATTTATGTTGTATACAAATGGTAGGATTTCCTTCTTTTTGTGTAATTTTTTAGGAACTGCCACATGTTTTCCATTGTGGCTATAGCATTTTACATTCTCATCAACAGTGTACAAGGGTCCCCTTTTCTCCACATCCTTGCTAACACTTCTTATAGTTTGCCTTTCTGATAATAGCCATTCTGTGGGTCTGAGATGATATCTTACTGTGGTTTTGATTTTCATTTCCCTGATGATTAGTGATGTTGACCTATTTATCTGTCTTTTTGGGGAAAATACCACTTCAGAGCTACTGTCCATTTTCTTAATTGGATTGTTTAGTTTTTTGCTATTGAGTTGTATGAGTTCTTCATATATTTTGGATATTACCCCCTAATCAGATATATGGTATCTTTGTTCTGCAGAAGCTTTTTAGTTTCATGTGGTCCCATTTGTTTACTTCTGCTTTTATTGCCTTTGCTTTTGATGACAAATTCAAAAAATCATTGCCAACACTGATATCAAGATGCTAACTGCCTATGTTTTCTTCTAGGAGGTTTATGATTTCAGGTTTTGAGTCTTTAAATGTGAATTAATCTTTGTGTTTGGTGTAAGAAAGAGGCAAAGTTTCATTCTTTTGCATGTGGCTGTCCAGGTTTCACAGTGCCATTTATTGAAGAACCTGTACTTCCTCCCCCCCCCCTTGCCTATTCTTGGCTACTTTGTCATAAATTAATTGGCAGTATATGTGTGACTTAGGGCCCACCATTCTGTTTCAGTGATCTGTGTATCTGTATTTATGGCAGTGTCAAACTGTTTTGATTACTGTAGCTTTGTGATATAGTTTGTTTTCTTGTTTTTGGAGAGAGAGGATCCTCCCATGAGGGGCAGAGAAAAAGAGAGAAGCAGGCCTCACCCAAAGCAGAGCTTGTGTTCACTGAAGCAGAGTTCATGCTCACCTGAAGTGGGGCTTGAGTTCACCCAAAGCAGGGCTAGAACTCATGAACCTTGAGATCATACCTGAGCTGAAGTCAGATGCTTAACCACCAAGCCACCCAGGAACCCTTGTGATGCAATGTTAAATCAGGGAGCCTCATGCCTCCAGCTTCATTATTTCTCTATATTACTTTGGCTATTTGGTGTCTTTTGTGGTTCTTTATAAGTTTTAAAGTTGTTTGTTCTATTTCTATGAAAAATGGTATTGGAATTTTGATATGGGTTACATTGAACCTTTAGATTGCTTAGGATAGTATGGACATTTTAACAATATTAATTCTTCCAGTCCGTGAGCATGGAATATCTTTCCATTTATTTGTGTCTTCATCAATGTATTATAGTTTTCAGGGTACAGGTCTTTTACATCCTTGGTTAAATTTATTTCTAGATATTTTATTCTTTTTTGATACAATTGTAATAGATTATTTTCTTAATATTTCTTTCTTATAGTTTGGTATTAGTGTATAGAAACACAACAGATTTCTGTATATTGATTTTATGTCCTGTCACTTTACTGAATTCATTTATAGTTTTAACAGTGTTTTGGTGGTCTTTAGGGTTTCCTCTATATAATATCATGTTATCTTCAAATACAGTTTATGTCTATTCAACTTGGATGCATTTTCTTTTCTTGCCTAATTGCTATGGCTAGTACTTCGAATAGTATAGGTAGTATAGTACTTCTAATAGAATAGGTAGGCATTCTTATCCATGATCTGAGAGGAAAAGCTTTTAGCGTTTTGCCATTGAATATGATGTTTATTTTCTGTGGACTTGTCATATATGGCCTCTATTATGTTGAGGGACAGTCCCTCTATACCCACTTAGTTATGAGTTTTTATCATAAATGGATGTTTTTTCAAATGCTTTTTCTGCATCCATTGAGATGATTTTATCCTTCATATTTTTGTTGTTTATCATGTTGATTGATTTGTGGATATTAAGCCATTCTTGCATCTCTGGAATAAATCCCACTTGATCTTGGTGTGTGATCCTTTTAATGTATTGTTGAATTCGGTTTGTTAATATTTTGAGGATTTTTGCATCTTTGTTTATCAGGAATATTGGCCTGTAATTTTCTTATAAAGTGTCCTTTTCTGGTTTTGGAGTCTAGTTAATGCTGATCTTATAAAATGAGTTTGGGTGTGTCCTTCCTTGTCTTTTGTTTGGAAAAGTTAAGAAGGATTGGTATTATTTCATCCTGGACTTTTATTTCTCAGGAGGTTTTGGTTACTGATTCAGTCTTAGGTTTGTTAAGGTATTCTGTTTCTTCATGAGTCAGTATATTCATGGTAAGTTGTATGTTTTTAGGGACTTAGTCATTTCTTCTAGCTTGTCCCTGTTTCTTGGTGCGTAATTGTTCATAGTAGTCTCTTAGGATCATTTGTTTTTCTGTGGTTATATTTTCTTTTTATGTTACCTAATTTTTTCCTCTGTTCAGGGAAATTTTTTTTTTTTACTTCTATTCTTTTTGAATGGGGCAATCACATCTTAATTAATGTCTTCTCTAGTCTCATTATTATATTCCCTTTCTATTTAATTATCTCTCAGGTGGAATTTAGTGAAGAAGAAACATAGTCTGCCCTCTCAAATTGTGGAATAGGATGCATGTACATTGTACTTTAATTCATTTCTTCCTGAAAATATCATTCTGAATTCTCAGTGTTTTAAAATCAGTATGTGACAGCTCAGTAATGCAGAAGAAACCATTTTGGTCCCTGAGAGTCTTCACTGATCCTCGCATTTGTATCAGCTTATATCAGTATTTGAGTGCTCCCTCTTCCCATCATAGAAGGGGACCATATATGGCTTCTGCTCTTTGTTGCCTCCATTACTTTAGTGATAGGCTATTTGTGCATGGTGAGTAATGTGTATTTTTCAAGGCTTCAAATTGCCAGCATGCTGGGTCTTAGAGATAAAAAAGATAAAAAACGATAGGGTCCTTGTCCTCATAGACTCATGAAAGTTCCCTTCTGGGTGGTAAAATGTAAGTACTTATGATACAATAATATACAAAGAACTAATTTCATTTCACATAATAGAGCAAAAAGGTACTAACCAAACAAAAGGATCCTCAGCCAGCACTTATTTTTCTGTATCTCTGACCTTGGTGACATTGAGCTAATTTGATATTTTCAAGATTTCAATCACTAAATAAACTTTCCTCTTCCACAGTTTTGACACATGATGAACTCTAACACTGGCTTATATAAGAAGAGGGAAGTATTGCAAGAAATCTGCCACCTGCTGGGGAAGTGTGGAACTACTGCTAAGACTTTTGGACATTTCATTAAAGATCAGTGACATATTCAATTTAAATATTATTATTTAAAAATACATGCATTCAATGTATTGAATAAGTTTAAGTTATATAAAAAATGACCATTTAGTATTTAAAACTAGATTGTTTCTTTTTCCTTATTGCTTAAGACACTGGGTTTTCACCCATTAAAATGATATTTTGCCAGAGAGCCCAGTAGAACATAATTGACTAGCTGGTCCTCATGGGGATTTATCAAACCATCTGTGTCTGTGTATTCCAGCTCTTTGTACATCCATATTTGTCTGTTCTCAAAATGCATTTAAAATGAGAGAGACCTATTTTGTTTTTTCTTCTGTTTACCTCTGAATAATAAAAAATTAAGCCCATTTATAACTTATTTTTAAATGAAAGTTGTTTGATATTGTAATCATTTACCTTAAACAATATATTTTAATCCTATGCTGTATTTGTATTTTCTTAAGGTTCCTAACTTTTATTCCACAAAATTTTATTCATGGGCTTATTGAGATATGTATTCTTTCAAAATAAGTATAAAAAAGTACAAAAGTCACTTCAATGGGAACTAAATTAAGAAAATGAAGTTTGTTTTCCTGCTACGTATTAATAGTAGATGAATAGGAATAGTAAATGTTCAAAAACTATTCAGCTATTCTAGATGCAGGATCTTAGGAGTGGAATGGAAGAGACTTCCGTGTCATTTGAATCCCATCCTCTAAAGAAGCTGATTCAGTAGGGCTGAGCTGAGCATGGGAAATCATGATTGCTTAGAAGGTCTCCATCTGATCTCCTGACAAGTGTGGTATGGGAAACGTTTAACAGAGGTGAGTCCCGGCCACCATGCCAGGCCCCCTTACAAGGCCCCATCCAGGGGAGCCTCGGGCCCCTGGGAACTCTGCAAGACAACAGGGAGCTGTGTGCTTCGGGAGACAGGCTGGTCCATCTGAGCTCCACTGAACAAGTTCTGGCCCTTCCCTATTCAGCAGCACAGCCCACAGAGTATTCGAAAAGAGCCTCCCTGTTCCCAACTGCTTCATTCATTTCTCATTACAAGTCACAAGGGCTCTCCCTCTCCTGCTCACCCTCCCTTTGTTACTTGTTCTTGTCTGTGATAAAATGGAGTGTTTCAGGTGTGTCCTGCCCTGATGGAACTAGATTATCCTAGACAGCTTGATAAAGCTTCTAGGTAAGAGACTCTACAAGTGCTCAAGTGAGTCAGATGCTCCAGCCCAGCTAACCTGAGGTCTGCGTGGTGGTGGGGACAGAATCCCCAAATGACTGTAAGATGGCACCTACACTTCCTTGTCAGTCTCTTTGCACTTGCCTAAAAATTTTGTGGGGAGAAGGATCGGGTAGGTAAAGGCACCTAATTCCCATGCTCATTACTAACTACCATCTCTAATCTGCTAGATTCTGTATTTCATGGAGTATGAGCTGAAATTGCAGAATAACGTGAAGTCTTGATGCTCCCCTCCTAGTTTGTATCTTGTGATTTGAAGGGCACAGTGTACAAGTCTCATTTCCAGATGAGTGATAGCTTGTATTTAAAAATCCCGGTTTAAGGGGCGCCTGGCTGGCTCAGTCGGTAGAACATGAGACTCTTGATCTCTGGCTCATGAGTTCAGTCCCCACATTGGGCATGGAGCCTACTTATTTTTTTTTTTTTCTTTGAGAGAGAGAGGTGGGGGTGGGGGAAGGAGGGAGAGAGGAGAGAGAGACCTTGCTGAGAGGAATTTTTAAGTAAACATGACCAATCGTATAGTGGAGTCTAATCTAGAGCAGCACAAACTCCTTTTCATACAGAAGTCACTAAACCTACCACTGGCACGTAGCCGCTGCTTCTACCAGAAAATGTTTCTCCAAGGCTTCATCTGAGGAAGGCCAAAATATGAAGTCTCCAAAACCTGCACCAGTCCAACAACTATTTAAGTACCTACTCTGTGTCGTTTTGAAGTCAGCAGACCAGAACAAGTGGCATTCAGTCAATCTCCGAATGAAAATGTTATGAAGGGAAGTGTCAGGAAGGAAGGGACACTGGGGATGAAACTCGAGGTGGGAGCCGGGTGCTAGCTTGGAGGGGGAAGGGGTGACACAGGGTCGTCTGGGGGAGTTTGCAAGCCACCGGAAGAGCTTCCGGCAGTGGCCCTACGATGCAGGGCCGGGCTTTGACATCCGCGAGCACCACCAGGACTGCTCGGTGAGTATCTTTCTGCCTGCACGGTCTCCTGATAGTCCCGTTTATTCTAAGCGTTCTGCAGCACTTGGTCTAGCGGGTGACAGCCCGTGGACACCAGGACAAGTAGGCTTCTCCGGGATTTGATAAATGCCATTTGTCTCCAGGGCACGGCACCCATAATAAACCTCCCCCAGCGTAAAGGCCCCGTCTTAGGAGGCCCTCCCTGCATGTTAACATAGTGCATCCAGGAGGAGGAGATGCTGTTCTGTTTGCACTAAAACTGTACAATTTCTACTCTCATGAAGTCTCAGTAACTTGAGGTAATAACAGGCACTAAATATCGCAGGAAACCAAACACTACAACGGGTGATACACAGGGAGAATTAATACGATCCTAAGAAAATACTGGGAAATGTTAGTTGTTAGAAGAGTTATTCTTTGGTGTCTTTAAAGCGTCTTTCACACTGAGAAAACCCGAGGGTCTGGAAAGAGAAAATGGATCTTCCCTTCCTCCTCTTGTTCTCCCAGCAGCCGTCACGCCTGTTGGTAGTTTCATCATCTTCAGACTAAGGCTGACGGCTCACAGATTGCAAAGATAGCAGGATTGTTATTAAGAATTTGGAAACTTTGCGCTACCTGGGAAAGTTCTAAATCAGTGTTCTAGTCTTTTAATTTTAGGGTATGCAGGAGACTTAATTGAGAAGAAAGCTCTTTGGGTTTGTAGTTAGAAATCTGAATGAGACAGCATTGCCCCCACCCGAAGCAAACCCTGTTTTACGACTTTAACAGAAATGTGCCAATTACAGCATAAAAGTCTTCAAACAAAGCCAATTTAAGTATTAGATTTTAATAGTATTGAGCCTGAAGAACTGTCCACTTTAAGGCCTAGCTGTTCTAGGACTTTTGGGGGCTAAGAAGTTGTAGCTATTTCTGTTTTGTGCTCTGACTTTCCTTCACCTCAACATGAAGGATTGGTCACCCCGGTCACGGACAGCATGCAAGGCAAAGTTGGAAGGTAGGCTTCTCCAAAAGACTAAAAGTGAACCGAAAGCAAGAAAATACTGATTTGACCATAAATATTTTTATTAAATGTGAAAATACATGGGCATAAAAACAGTACCCATATTTGCAGACATATCTGAGACCCATTTGAATGAATTTTCAGTTTCTTCTTTATTAAAACACTAACTTGAGATGGATTAAGTTACTTAGCCTTGTCTCACTCAAAACCAACGATAGCCTTCCAGTAGGAGTAATATTTGGACTTCTCCACCATCTCCGGGACCCACCTCCTCCACGCTGTCTCCTTCCCCTGCGGGCAGGAGGGGCCGACCACAGACGAGCGCAGCAAAACCTGGTTCTATACACAAGGCCACGCGGTGGCTAATTTGACTCTTAAATCATTCAGCAAATGAGATCATCCAGTAAAAAAAAAAAAAAAAAAAAAAAAAAATCCCCACCTACTTCCATCGTTCGCAATCGCAGCCTAGACTCTGCTCACAAAAGGCAGGCTCTGCGTTAGAATAAGGATACTATTTGTTGACGGATGAGCACTTGCCTTCCTCCCGCCGGTCCACACAGACAAGCCCACTCTGTTCGCCGCGGCTGTGTGAACCTGACTAGGTGCCACCACTGACGTGTACCCTGAAAACGTCTGCGAGGCCCGTCACGGTGCCCCGGGCCGTAAGGCAGGCGGCTCGGACACAACTTGACGGAGGGACCGTGTTCAGTCTCTTCTGCATTTTTTTTCACGGGAAATGTCACAACTGCCGACCAACTTCATGCCGTTAAAGGTGAAATCTTTTGTTTTCCACCATGGATAGGAAATGCGGCCAATTTCAAATTGCGATTCTATGACCTTTTTTCCCACTCGCTTATCAGCATTTTTCTCTTTAAAGAAAAAAAAAACCAGGTAGTTTTTACATTCCACTATCAGAGTCCCCGAAAGTTCTGCTTTCATACTGATATTTCAAATACATTTTTAACACTGACTGAAGACGTTTTAAAGTTAGCATGACAAATTTCATCCAATTCACAGTAAACTCTTGAGGTTGTTCTCCATTTTTCATTTCTCCATGGTGAGAAAGCGCACTTGCAGAACTGGGCATTAAGTAAGTTTATTCTCTCTCTTTCAGGAACCTTCTCACGTCTCGGCCGCGGGCTCGCCCCCCGCTGCCGTGTCAGGCAAGGCGTCCAGAACGGACAGGTGAGACTTCGCGTCCGAGCTTACAGAGCAGGGAGGGAGGGCTTTGCTACAGCTAAGGCTCGGCACCCCTCGAGTTTTGCTTTTCCAGAAAGAGCCATCATGGTGGCCAGGCACCTGCGGGCCCCAGAGACAAGAGCCTGGAGAGTGGCACGTGGAAGGAGCCCCCAAACAAGTGCCTCTTCAGTCCCGCCGCCATGACCTCGCCCACCGGGGCCAGCGGGAGCAGTGACTCTCCCTCGATGGCCCGGAGGACTGTCTGCCCTCGCAGGCGTGGCGCGAGGCCACGGGCGCCGGGCAGGGCTGGACTTGCAGGTCCTTATTTTGTCACTGAGCCCTCCCTGTGGCACTGGCACATGGCACGGTGACGTCTCTTCTCTCTTCACTGAAGATGAGCGAGTAACTGCACACTTCAGTCACGCCGTGTCGTCCGAGCGGACTCAGCTGGGACAGTCCCCGGGGTAACAGCGCCCGGACGCTCTCCCGAGGCCCAGCCTTCCACCGTCCTGACTGCCTCCGACATCTCGTCTTCTCTGGATGGAAAGGCGAGTGATGTGACACTTCCTTGTTCTGATTCTGCATGAAAATTCTTACCGTGAAGGTGGGTGGAAGCCATTGCTAGACTGCAGAACGGCCTCAGTGAGGACGGACGGCCACCGAACCAGACTGGGAAAAATATTGCTGCTACAAGGAAGTGATGAGATTACTAAGATTAAAGAATATGCAAAAATGCATCTCTTAGAAATCATTTTCACACTGGCTTGAATTTTAAGATATTAAAAAGAAAGGAAAGCCGCGAACTGTACACTAATTTTCCAAATGCATTGTTAGACTTCAAAATAGATGTAAAAAAGCATGTGTGTGTTTTGCTTAACTCAACTATGTGACTTTTGTCTCTCAGCTTAAAGAAATTTTCTTCACATATGTCGCAGGGTGACCATGGGAGGAAACGTCTGTGCTTGGCTGCGGTGGTCAGGACACCTCCCACCGCTGAAATTAAAATGCTCGATTTCATAAAAACAATGTATTAGGCCCAGACTCGTCAAAATGCTCTGAGGCAAAAACAGAAACCTTTCCAGAATGAAGGTAATCATTCTTATTCAAAGTAATTCTTAGATTTTAAATGCAGCATTAATAGTTCCATAAATATTTAATATTCTTGATTAAAATAATACTTTTTGGGGAAAAAATTATCCAGTACACAAAGACTGAATAACTTCGTTTCTTAAAAGGTGAGAAGACGGAACCCCAGGAAGAGACGCCGTCTTGACGGTGGAAGCAGCGGCGTGGACTCAGTTTGTGACTGTGGACCTGTTCCTGGCAGGAGAACGCAGGGACATCGGGGAGAGGGGTCTACCGTTGAACTACCGCCTCGAACGGTCGCACGTGGGAGCGACCCAGCCCCAGAGGGTGGCCCAGGATGTCCGAGAAGCTGCCCCACCATCTTGATTACAAGTGGGGAACACGGCGTTCTCTGTCAACTGAGCAACTTGACATTCCCAAGCCGATCCTGTTACGGGAAATTGTTTAACTCGCAACTCCGGTTGTTAACGTATTTCATTCTGCACCTCAATCCTAGTTGAAGTAACAGCACTGCTGGATAACCCGCTCTCTTTAATTTGTTTCATGTTAAGCAGAAGCGCCCTGGAGTTTTACCGTCAGTTCTGTCTCAGCGGCCTCCCGCGTTCTCTGGCCGGTGCTGACCATGAAGTGCACACACTCCATACCCGGCCACAGCTACCACTTGGCAGCAGGTTTTCTAAAAGGCGGGCTCCGTCCCTCCCCGAGTGCCAGCCATGCTCACGCCAGCAGAGGGGACGTGCACGTGCATTCACGGAGGCTCTGTCACCTCACAGGTGTGTACAAGCAGACGGACTGACCAAATCTAAGCACAGGTGTCCCTAAGACCACACAGCTCAAACTGTTAATATTCTAAGAGTACTAAAACTTAACCCGTCCCCCCGAAAGCTCCAGCCCCCCTCCAGTGCAGGCGCTGAGGGGCCGTGCCAGGCTGGGAAGAGCGCTGGCACAGGCCCGCCTACCTCAGAGCCTCCTCCAGGGGCTCAGACACTCACATGGGCTGCTGCCCTGTCAGAAACAGAGCGAGTCCTCGCCTCTCTGCCTTCTCACACCCATCAACCTCCGGTCTAAAACAGGTAAGAACGGATTTTTCCTATTAAAACAACTCTTTGGTCATGGACAAACTAAAAGATTTGAATTTTTTTCATTAGGATCCCGGAACAAGTTTCTTTCTTTTTAATCTTTAAAAAAATTAAGGAAGAAGAGCAGAAAAACAGCTGGTTTAATTGAAGTGGAATTTAAATCTAAACGGTCCGCCTGAGCTGAAGGGGTTGAACCCCTGCCATGAGTTCCAGCTTCTGTGGAAAGGGTTGCCACCACCGCCCTGCTGGCTCTCTGCGTCCAGGGGATCTTCTCCATCATCAAATTTCTTCCTCATTTCTACGAGAGAGAAACCAGCAAATTAAGACCCAGGTAGTGACTAAGGCCCGGGGGAGGGGGAAGGGAGGGTTGCAGGATTCCTGGCGTCTCTCCTATCAAAACTGTGCATGGCACGCAGATCCCCGCTCCCCCAGTCCTGCCCAGCTCACAGGTCTGATCTCAGGAGAAACAGCCTCAGGAAGAAATACCTGTCACAGAAAAAGGGTTGAGGTTCAGGGCTGGAAAGGGGTATTTCTTGAAATTCAGGCCCCTGAATGTTCTCTCCTCACAAGAAGCTACCCGAGGAAATTCTCTGGGAAACATAATTGTGGAGAAGGAGACCTCCAACAGTCACCCCCTTATGATCAAAGAGCCACGTCACTGTCCTTGCCCCAGGAATGCAGTCTCAACTTCATCAACCCACCAAGCTTTCCAGGCCTCACTGTTAAGTCCAAACAGGCCGCCCTCAGGCTGTGCCTGTCAGTCCCAAGGAAGGTCTCTGATGAGACAGAGACAAATGCAGACAAATGGCAGAAGGGAACCCTGCAGGTGGCAGGAGAGCAAGTGACTAGACTCACACTAGAAAAAACTGTTCATCCTTAAAATAAGAACAGGGGCTAAGAAAAAGGAACAGAACCACGAGAACTCCGAGGCATCAAGAAAAGAGCCTCGTTTGTAGGTACTCTGTGACCACTGGCTCCAACTCCCTGCTACCCCTAGAGCTCAGCCCCAGGGTCGCCCCCCCCCCCCACCCCTCAAGAAGATTCCCAGCTCCCAGGGCGTTGTGGCTGCCCTGCCTGTCCACGGTGCCCGCTGAGGACAGACCATTCGAGGACGTTGCTGGCACTCATTTGCTGAGCGAGAGGACAGACCATCCTGCTGTGCTCACTGACTACACTGGCACCTCCCTCACAGGGTTCTAAATGAGAACAGAGGATCACACAGCTTCGGTTCCGTAGCAGGTGCAGATGTTCAAAAAAGATTTGCCAAGGAGCACACCTGGGTGGCTCAGTCAGTTAAGGGTCCGACCTCAGCCCAGGTCATGATCTTGCAGTTCGGGGGTTCGGGCCCATGTCAGGCTCACACTCTCTCTGCCCCTCCCTGCCTCTCTCCCTCTTTTCAAGATAAATAAATACACTTTAAAAATTTTTAAATAAAAAAATATTATCCAAATGGGCATAGATCTTGATTCCCTTCTATTTTTGATGAATTTGTCTAGCTCAAGTCATAGCTTCTACTCCTACTGACACGGCAAGGCACAAAAAACCCAACAGGTATTAGCTTAATGTTAAATTCCCTCTGGAAATGTCTAAGCATTGTTTGTTCAGTATTACCTAATTTCTTCATTTTCTCTCTTGTTTTCCAGGCCATTTTAGCATATGATAAAAACATTTCCAGCAATGAGTATCTAATGAACATCTGATTCGGGGCAAGGTTCCTGGGGAACATAGAGAGGACAGGCAGCCCCGAGGCTAGGTATACACACCCCTCCCCCTGGCACTCTGTTTCCTAATGGGCTCCCAGAAGTTTGGTATAAACTCATGAGTAATCTGGGAAAGTGGAAGGAACCTAAAACGTCCCACTCACTGGTAGAAAAACAGGCTCAAAAAGCTCTAGAAACTTGTGCAGATAGAGCTAAGAGTCATATCAGGCCTTCTGATTCCAAGGTTGTTGGTCTTTCCACTGCACCGGACACAAGGGCCCTGAGTCTGACAGGGGCAGGCGTGGCACTGGACTTCTGAAACTGCGAGGCGGGGGACCCGGTGGTCACCGGCTCCTACAGGGCGGCCCTGTCTCTAAGTCAGCAAAGGACTGGAGCTACAGGCCTGTGGATCGCAGTCTCGGCCATTTCAGAACAGAAAGTGACCCAATACCTGGGTCAGAAAGGACTTCTTTAGCAGCCGCGATGTCAATGAACTTTTTCTCAGCTTTTTTCTTTTCTTCTTCATTCTGGAAGTTATCCGGGTGCCACTGCAGTGCTAATTTTCGGTATGCTTTAATGATTTCTTGCTTTTTGGCATTTCTGAGCAGTATTAAAATAAACAATCGTTAGTTAAGAAGTGCCCAACACACAGCCACAAAAAACTAAAAGACAGTTACGATCCCACCAGCAAATCAGCACCTGGTTTTTCTAAGTGTGCCCACAGTCTGGACAGTCGTGCAAGGCGGTCAGTCTTCCACAGATACTTGTTCCCTAAGATCAGAATCTCACTGGGGAGAAACTACTTTTGATCTCTGCAATTTCCCTTATAAAAAAAGAAAATCACACAGACCTGTTTTTAAACTTCCTGAATTTCCAGCCTACCATGATACAATTCTTGGCATTAAAAGAGGTACTCTGGAGTCTGAACCCCACTTTCTATTTTGCCTCTGGTTAGCTTATTTAATAAGAACAAAGGTTCAGACTTTTGACCAAAAGATTGATGGTTCCCTTGTTGAGGGAAGGTGGATCTTACATGACCCAGCTTTTGTAGATCTCAGTGCCTGTAAGTTAATTCTCAAAGTGCCACTTTAGTTTTAGGCCTAGAAAAATTTTCTTTTTTCCCCCCTCTCCCTCCTTTCCTCACAAAAGAAATCTCACTCCTACCTCCTTACCCTTCCTAAATAATCTAGGCTAGGATCTATTCATGCTACAGTGTCATACCTTTGTCACCAACTACTAATTCCCTATCACTGCAGTACTGCAGTACTAGTCTCTGTCAAAGAAATCTGCCTGTAACAAAATAGCTTCACCATGTTAAAAGATGGTTGGGTTTAATCCATGACCGAAATTACAGAAAGAAAGCAAATGAATCAGAGAAAAAAGAAGAGCAATGATAAGCTTTAAAACAGTTGGTTAAAATTAATGTAAATTTTAAATTAGTAACTCACCTTTTTACTCCCAAAATTTTATAATAATCTCGTTTCTGGGACTGTTTCAATAGCCTTTGTGCCTTCTCTAGACCTTCCCGAATCTGCTGATCATTTTCATTGTGTTCCTGAGCAGTTTCATAATCCTGAATAGCTGTCAAAATTACGTTTAAGATAATGCTGTTAAAGGAATTGCAATTCATAACCTCCACTTATCCGGTAAGATTGATACTAAGTCACCATCCCGGCCCTTTACTCTGGTGCCATCACTGCGTAAGAGCCTAAGAAGTTATAGTGATGATATTGTCAGCAAACTTAAGAAAGGCATAGCATAATTAAGCTGATTTTAGGTAGCTTTTTACTCCCACTCAATAAAACTAACTGCTGTTTGTTTACTTTCACCACACGTTCCAGGTATTTTAATACCCCCGCTTTATACAAAGCAGTCTTACCATCACTAAAATTGAAGAGATTGTTACAAAGTAAAATAAGACCAGGGCAAAGAAAGTCTGCACAGTCAGCTACGGGTCCACAGTTCAGAAGAATCAGAGGCTTATAAAGGGAGCCCAAGAGGAACCATCAACAACCAGAAAGTCTACGTCACCCAGGGGTTTCAGCAGGAGCTATTACAAACCTGATGTTTATTTAATATTTTTTAATGTTTATTTACTTTTTGAGAGAGAGACAGAGTGTGAGTGGAGGAGGGGCAGAGAGAGAGAGAGGGAGATGCAGAATCTGAGGCAGACTCCAGGCTCTGAGCTGTCAGCATAGAGCCCGATGCGGGGCTCAAACCCACAGAGTGTGAGATCGTGACCTGAGCCGAAGTCGGACGCTCAACCGACTGAGCCACCCAGACGCCCCAAACCTGATGTTCTTTAAAGTATGAATCAAAGCAAAACAACACACACTGTCCCGGTATGGGAAGTCTGATAATCATCCACATTACGTCTTTTATCTCATTTTTGAATACTTTAATATCTAGAACACAAGGCATGTGGATATCCAAGTCATGCAGAAAGGAGCCAACGTAGCCAGTCTGAAACTATTATCCTTAGAAGAGCCTGCTGGTAAGGCTGGTCCTGGCTGGTGTCTCGAAAGGTGGGCTGCAGGAGTGTTCCCACCACCCCCTGGTAAGAATGGCTCAGCGTGCCTAAATGTTTGTACAGACAATGTGGTTTATGCTAAACATCTTCTTTCCTTCCGGGAGTCTGGAAATTGGGCATGGGCTGGGCGGAAGGTGCCTAACTGACCAGCCCCGGATAAACACCCTGGGTGATGGCTCTCTACCAAACTTCCCCAGTAGACAACGCTTTGTGAGTCTTGAGGAATTAGCTTGTCCTATGATGTCACAGAGAAAGACTCTTGGAATCTTCTACTTGGTTTCCTCTGGAATTTGCACCATGTGCCTTTTCCCTTTGCTGATGTTGTGTCCTTGCACTAGATCAAATCTTCACCCGAGTACAGCTGTATGTTGAGGCTCATGTGTCCTCCCCCTATGCAGTCACCACATCTAGGAGCGGCCTTGAGAAGCACCAATACAAGTCTTCCTTATTGTTCTCCCTGGATGGACATCGCAAATAATGGACTGTTGAATGCAAATTCCGGTTTTTATGGAGGTACGTTTCACTGTGGGAAAAGACCTCTCTCTAGATGACATGCCTGAGCATTTGTCTTGGCAACAGCTAATCCTGGAAGGCGTTTAGGAAGACACATCATCCTTCCTTCTGTCATAGTGCTAGAAGGTCAAAAGCAGTCTAAGGCCATATCACAATGCCTGTGTCATTCACCTAACTTCATCTCATCACATGGGCATTTTATCACCTCATATCACCACAGGAACAGGGGTGAGTACAGGACAATGATGTATTTTGAGAGACAACATTCACGTAACTTTTATTACAGTATATTGTTACAATTGTTCCATTTTATTATTATTGTTAATCTCTTACTGTGCCTAATAAGTTAAATTTTATCATAGATATGTATGTATAGAAAAAAACAGTATATATAGGGGTCAGTACTATCTGCAGTTTGGGGCATACAATGGGGGACTTGGAAGGTATCCCCTGCAGATAAGGGATGGTTACTGTCACAAGCCTGCTCCCCACAGAAAAATGAACCAATGCTATTTTTGATCCATGGGGGGTATGTTTAAATTTTTATCCTAATTCCTGCCTCAATGCATACATATTGCATATTAATATGAAACATTATTACAGTCACCCTAACCACAATAACATAAAATACCTTTCTAATCTAGTACACAAAACCATCATAGATAGTAGTGAGGTTTAACTTTACAATTAATACCCATAGCACTTGATATCATAATCTAGTAAGGAAATGTACTTTGAAGGAATTTGATACAAGGAGAAAATGTTTCAATATATGCAATTTTGCTACTAATGCAAACTCTACATTTTAAACATGTTTTCATTCTTAAATGTTCAGACCATCTCCTCAGAAGCAGTTTCTTTTATTAAAACTTAGGGTAGGCACATTTTTCCCCATACAGAAAAAATATAGAATTATAGGTTGTTTCCTACATTCACATGATAACAGGTAGGTAATTTAATTAGAAACTTACTATGGGTGATGTTAAAATGTCCCATGGACATTATATTTTCTCAGATTCCACTCTCTAAGGAGGAATCTTCAAAAATAAATAACACCCAATTATGTTTATCCCTGATAAACATATTTAGAAGGCCCTGAATAAACCATCTATTACTTATTAGCCAATTCATTTTCTATCCTCTGAATCTAAAAAACCTTCCAAAGTCCTTTTTCTGCCACAGTCCGTCCACTCAATTCTTAGGGAACAAAGCAAACTAGACCACGATGGCAGACAGAGGAGGGTGCCTCCCTTCCATCCCACTGCCCCACTGAAATGACCAAAAAAAAAGAACCAAGGCAGCACTGAAACCAACAGCAGACCAGAAATTTTCAGAAATTTCTGAAAGAGAGGCTTATTCATGATTACCATGATCCCATTTGCTTCCTAAGCGTAGAGAGCCCCAGCACAAACAGAAGCCCTCGCAGATCTGGGAGCCATCCTGTTTGGCCGAGGATCCTCAGTGCAGCCTGTGGCAGGCAGGAGCAGCTTGCGCGGCCATCAGGACAGCCCGGGAGAGGACTGAGGAAATGTCTGGGCGGGCTCTCCCTTTGAGTGTGCAGCCGCTCCTGCTGCATTCACGCCACCTGGGCCCAAGAATCATACTCTGAACCGAACAGAAGAGGCGCACGGGGTGCGGCCCCCGATGTGGCTGCGGGAAGCAGGAAGAGGGGCAGGACCGAGCCCACGGATGCTCAAGTACTCCACAACAGACCGGGACCAAACAAAGGAAAAGGACTCCACGCGATAAATAAAATGATTAATTTCTTGCTCATTTTGGCAACTGGGCAAGCGCCACAGGGGGAGTCTTCCTGTGAACGGTCCCACCCGCTTAAAGCCTCCTTTAAGCTCCCCAGTGCAGGAGCAGCATTTCAGAGACAGATGTGCACAGCTGCACAAGACTGCCCTCTTTCAGCCCTTCCGTCCACTAGCAATCCCAACAAATACGTCCAGAATTTGACTGCTTCTCGCATTTCCCCAACCACCGCTGTGATGTCTGCAGTCCATCATTAGTACACCTGAACCACTGTTCCCAGCCTATACCCTTATTCCCCTAAAAGTCTGTTCTCACTACAGGGACCGAGAGCCTCAGAAAGAGAACATCAGACCCCAATACAAATATGCCCCTGGAACACCGATCATCTCCTCCAGGATACCATGTGAAACAATCAAGCTATACAAAGGCCTGCTAAACTTAGCTCATATAGGCCATGAATCCAAGATGAGAGGGGGAAGCAATAGTGAGAAAGCCCAATGGCCAAAAAAAACAAAACAAAACAAAACCCCACACAGAAAATACCAGCAAAATATACTTTCTATGAGTATGGGCTCACCCTGAAGTGACAGCCTATATCCTTTGCATATTATGAGAACCATGAAATCCAGAGGCAGAGAGTGGAGAAGACTTTACTCAGGAAAAGACAGAGAGAAAAAAGAGAAAATGAGAAGAGCAAATAACCCTGGAAACCCTAGCAACTACGTGCTCTCTGAAGGTGAGGGCTCGCCCTCGAGTGTAAAAGATATACCCCCTTGGTGAAGCAAAGGAAGTGGGCAGAGGGGCAGCAGGGCTGGCAGCTGATGACCTCCTGGACACGGTTTGGTTCAGAGAAGCAGAGAGGGCAGGGCTATGTAGAAAGGCCATTTTAGCAGGAGGCAGAATGTCTGTGGAAACAGTGAAGCAGAGAGTATTGCAATTGTAAGTACAGAAGGCTGCCCTGTCCCCAACACACACACACACACACACACACACACACACACACATACACACAGGACTTTCCCACCAATAGCTAGGGCAGGATAATTCAAGTCATAATTTTTTTAAAATGGTACAGCATCAAGGCACCTGGGGGGCTTAGTTAAGCGTCTGACTCTTGGTTTGGGCTCAGGTCATGAGCTCACGGTTCGTGGGTTCGAGCCCCACATCGGGCTCCATGCTGATAGCTCAGAGCCTGTGTGGGATCCTCTCTCTCCCTCTCTCTCTGCCCCTCCCCTGCTCATGCTCTCTCTCTCAAAATAAACTTTTAAGAAAATGGTACAGCATCAATTCAAAGACCGTTTTTAAACTGAGACAGGAGAAGAGCACCAAGACTTACCTGATAAACATACATCAGAACAAGAGCCAAAGAATACATGAGAATTCTGAGCAAATGTTATGGCATGAATTTTTAGAACTTAATCCAATCACCACTTGTAGGATAATCACAAAGCAGAATAAGAACTCAGCAAAGAGAGAGACAAAGGAGATAAAAATGTGAGTAGTCAGTATGCAAGAAGATCACAACTATCACAGAATTACAGATGAAATGAGAAGGAACACCGGAAGCAGCATCATGTGGAAAAAAATAAGGATCTAGCAAAATGAAATGGAAATAAAAAGTTTAAGAAGACATAGAGAAAAAATAGCAGCTATACACGACAAGCAAAGGGAATACAACCTACACATAATTAGATCTTGGAAGGAGAAAACCAAACCAATACAATAGAACAAAACAATTCAGATTAAATTTAAGACATTTTTCAATCTGTAAATTCATTTGTTATTTCAGGAAAGGGCACACTAGGTGTCAGGGCAAAATGGATGGGAACGGTGAAGAGGAAGACCTATGCTGGCCAGTCTCTAATTACACATTTGAAAGATGAGGGCTCTTTGAACAACCAGATCAAAAACAAAACCTGGCCCCAGATTTTCCAGAGCAATATTCAGTGCCAGGAGACAATGGAACAATAACTTCAAGATACAGAAAAAGTGTGAGCAAAGGATTTTCTTATCTAACCAAACCATCCTTTAAGAATAACTGTACAAACATAAAAGAAATGAGAAAAAACTTTCCTAGGAGCCCCTCGAGGATGAACTCCCCAAGGAGAAAGCTAGTGAAACCACAGCCAAGGGAGGGATGCAGGAGGAAAAGAATAGAACTGATAAGTCGAAAGGTTTATTAGTTCTTGCCCAAAATCAATACTTATCTCTAACCTAATCAAGAAAAGAAAGCAAGATCAAATACCAAATAAGAGAAAAAATTAAAATAATGAGAATACTTTGCTAAATTCTGTACAAGTAAATTTGAAAACTCAACTGAGTAACTCAAACTGATCCCAAAAGAAACAAAACCTGAACAGAACAATTTTCACAGAGAAATAAAAAACCACCTCCCAGTAAAGCAACAGGATTTCCATGGGGAATTCCACAACACTAAAAAAGGAAAATTTCCAAATAATTACAAAAAACTACCCTAATTGATAGTTTGCTATATATAAAAATCTGGGGTAAAAAATAATTCTTCCTCAGAGTTTTTTGAGAATAAGGCCATACTCCTTTCTGGACTTGGTAGGAGGGGGTAGGAGACAGGAAGTGGCGTTCACCAGCAGAATTTAATGGTCACAGATGTGTGCATTGCTAATAGCAGACGTTCAAAATGCATAAAGGAAAAATGGACAATATTAAAGAAATAGAATAAAGTTTGCAAGCTTCACAACAGGTAATTAAAGATCTTAACGACTCTCCTCTCTCAGCAACTGATGGGTGGGCTGGCACTTGGCTGCAGTCTCAGGGTATCTGTAGCAGCACAGTTGCCCCAACGTTCCTGGGGGTGGGCCAGCACCCGGCAATTGCTCAGTGAGACCCTCCCCCAGAGGATCTGAGCAGGTCAAAGCTCAGGGCCCTCAGAAGTGAGGCATTTGGAAACACAGCCCCATCTGAGATAAAACTTGGGAGGGAGGTGCCACCTGGCAGGCTGACAGCTTGGTCATAGGCACTGTAGAAGCAAGGAGTGGATGGAAGCCGCAGACAAAGGAAGGGTGCTTGATTGAGGGTTGGCAAGAGCACAGAGTTCTGATGCTAGAGACTAGGTAGCTAGGTGACACCATTTTCACCCCTCCCACACAGGCACATACACGCCTACATGCACTATAATGATCCACCACCGTAAATTAAGCAGCGCCATCTAGTGGAAAATGGAGCTGTTACACCAAGCCCTGTCCAACTGTGCCAACCATGCTCTAGAAGAACACAAGTCTCTCTGCCTACTTAGTTTATGGACTATAAAGTGCTTCATAGTTTGACTTCTAGGGGCAACTGGATATAATTTCAAGTGTATTTCATTCTGTTCACTGGTCCATCTATTCAATTTTTTTCTTTTTCTTTTCTTATTCTTGAATACAGAAAGAAGAAATTTATTTTTGTTTTTATAAAAATTTAATTTTTTCTACTATATTTTTTCTTTTTGTAAATTTTTAAATTCTATTTTACTTTCATTTCATTTTATTCTATTTTAGTGCATTCATTTTTTTTATTTTCAAAGGTTTTCTTTTTTCTTTTCTTTCCCTTTTTTCTCTATTCTATCCAGCTTCTTTAAACAACCAGATGAAAACACACCTTGGATACAGCATCCTTTATTTGATTTTGTTTTTTTTTTTTAATTTTTAATTTATTTATTTTATTAATTCTTTTTCTTCCTTCAAAGTGACGAGACAAAGGAATTCACCCAAGAAGAAAGAACAGGAAGAAATGACAGCCAGGGAAAACAGATACAAGCATGATGTCTGAACCAGAATTTAGAATCACAATAATAAAAATACTAGCTGGGGTTGAAAAAAGTATAGAATAGCTTTCTGCAGAGATAAAAGAAATCTAGTCAGGACAAAATTAAAAATGCTTTAACTGAGATGTAATCTCAAATAGATGCCACAGCGGAAAGGATGGACGAAGCAGAGCAGTGAATCAGCGATTCACTTATGGACAAACTAATGAAGCAGAAAAAAAGAGACACTAAGGCAAAAGAGCACAATTTAAGAATTAGAAAACTCTGTGACTCATTAAAAAGGAACAACATCCAAATCATAGGGGTCCCAGAAGATGGAAGAGAGAGAAAAAAAGGGGAGAAGGTTTATGTGACCAAATCATAATGAAAAACTTTCCTACCTGGGGAAAGACATCAAAATCCAGGAAGCACAGAGGACTACCATTAGATTCAACAAAAACCGACCATCAACATGGCATATCATAGTCAAATTCACAAAATACTCAGGCAAGGAAAGAATCATGAAAGCAGCAAGGGAAAAAAGTCCTTAACCTACAAGGGAAGACAGATCAGGTTTGCAGCAGACCTATCCACAGAAACTTGGCAGGCCAGAAAGGAGTAGCAGGATATATTCAATGTGCTGAATTGGAAAATACACAGCCAAGAATTCTTTATCCAACAAGGCTGTCGATCAAAATAGCAGAGATAAAAAGTTTCCCAGACAAACAAAATCTAAAGGAGTTCATGACCACTAAACCAGCCCTGCAAAAAATTTTAAGGGGGAATCTCTGAGGAGAGAAAAGATGGAAAAAAAGAAAAAGACCAAAAGCAATAAAGACTAGAAAGACCAGAGAACACAACCAGAAACTCCAACTCTACAGGCAACATAATGGCAATAAATTCATATCTTTAATTACTCACTCTAAATGTCAATGGACTAAACGCTCCAATCAAAAGACATAGGGTAAGAGAATGGATAAGAAAATAAGATCCATCTATGTGCTGTTTAAAAGACACCCATTTTAGACCTAAAGACACCTTCAGATTGAAAGTAAGGGGATGGAGAACCATCTATCATGCTAAGAGTCGCCAAAAGAAAGCTGGAGGTAGCCATATTTACATCAGACAATCTAGATTTTAAAATAAAGACGGTACCAAGAGATGAAAAAGGGCATTATATCATGATTAAGGGGTCTATCCACCAAGAAGATCTAAAAATTGTAAACATTTATGCTCCAAACGTGAGAGCACTGAAATATAAAAATCAATCAAAAACATACAAATTGATAATAATACCATAATAGTAGGGGACTTCAACACCCCATTTACAGCAAAGCACAGATCATCTAAACAGAAAATCAACAAGGAAACAATGACTTTGAATGACACACTGAACTGGATGGACTTAACAGATATATTCAGAACATTTCATCCTAAAGCAGAATACACACTCTTCTTGAATGCACATGGAACATTTTCCAGGATAGATCACATACTGGGACACAAATCAGCCTTCCACAAGTACAAAAAGATCAAGATCATACCGTGCATATTTTTCAGACCACAACACTATGAAACTCGAAATCAACCACAAGAAAAAATTTGGAAAGACAACAAATACTTGGAGACTAAAGAACATCCTACTAAAGAATGAATGGGCTAACCAAGAAGTTAAAGAGGAAATGAAAAAGTACATGGAAGCCAATGAAAATGATAACATCACAGCCCAAAACCTCTGGGACACAGCAAAGGTGGTCATGTGAGGGAAGTATATAGCAATCCAGGCCTTCCTGAAGAAGGAAGAAAGGTCTCCAATGCACAACCTAACCTTACACATTAAAGAGCTGGAAAAAGAACAGCAAATAAACCCAAAAACAGCAGAAGACAGGAAATAATAAAGATTAGAGCAGAAATTAATACTTTAGAAACAAACAAAAAAACAAAAAACAAAAAACCAAAAAAACCAAAACAACAACAACAACAACAACCAAAAAAAAAAACCCAGTAGAACAGATCAATGAAACCAGGAGCTGGTTCTTTGAAATAATTAACAGATAAACTCCTAGCCAGTTTGATCAGAAAGAAAAAGGAAAGGACCCAAATAAATAAAATCAAGAATGAAAGAGGAGAGATCACAACCAACACTGCAGAAATACTAACAATAATAAGAGAATATTATGAGCAATTATATGCAATGAATTGGGCAATCTGGAAGAAATGGACAAATTCCTAGAAACATATAAACTACCAAAACTGAAACAAACAGAAAATTTGAACAGACCCATACCCAGAAAAGAAATCAAAAATCTCCCAAAAAACGAGTCTAGGGCTGGATGGCTTTCCAGGGGAATTCTATCAAACAGTTAAAGAGGAGTTAACACCTATTCTTTTGAAGCTGTTCCAAAAATAGAAATGGAAGGAAAAACCTCCAAACTCATTCTATGAAGCATTACCGTGATTCCAAAACCAGACAAAGACCCCACTAAAAAGAACTACAGACCAATTCTCCTGATGAACATGGATCCAGAAATCCTCAACAAGATACTAGCTAGCTGGATCCAAAAATACATTAAAAGAATTATTCACCATTCGTAGCAACATAGATGGAACTCGAAGGTGTTATGGTAAGTGAAATAAGTCAGGCAGAGAAGGGCAGATACCATATGTTTTCACTCATATGTGGAATAGGAGAAACTTAACAGAGGACCATGGGGGAGGGGAAGGGGAAAAAATAGTTAAGAAGGCCATGGGGGAGGAGAAGGGGAAAAAATAGTTAAGGAGGCCAACCATAAGAGACCCTTAAATACTGAGAACACACTGAGGGTTGATGGGGGTGGGGGAGAGGGGAAAATGGGTGATGGGCATGGAGAAGGGCACTTGTTGGGATGAGCACTGGGTGTTATATGGAAATAAACTATAACAAATAAATAATAAAAAAAGAATTATTCACCACGACCAAGTGAGATTTATACCTGATATGTAGGGCTGGTTCAATACCCACAAATCAATCAATGTGATATATCACATCAATAAAAGAAAAGAATCACATGATCCTCGGGATGCCTGGGTGGCTCAGTCGGTTGAGCGTCTGGCTTTGGCTCAGGTCATGCATGATCTCACAGTTCGTGAGTTCGAGCCCCGCGTCAGGCTCTGTGCTAGCTCAGAGCCTGGAGCCTGTCTTCAGATTCTGTGTCTCCCTCTCTGACTCTCCCCTGCTCACGCTGTCTCTCTCTCTCTCAAAAAAAAATTAAAAAAATAAAAAAAAGAATCACATGATCCTCTCAAAAGATTCAGAGAAAGCATCTGACAAAATACAGCGTCCTTTTTTGATTAAAAAAAAAAAAACCCTCAAGAAAGTAGGGATAGACAGATCATATCTCAAGATCCTAAAAGCCATATATGAAAGACCCACCACTAATATATCATCCTCAACGGGGAGAAACTGAGAGCTTTCCTCCTAGGGTCAGGAACACAAACAGGGATGTCCACTCTCGCCACTGTTACTCAAACACCCTCACAAGTCAGACAACACAAAGGAATAAAAGGCATCCAAATCCACAAGAAGCCAAACTTTCACTCTTCGCAGACACCATGACACTCTATATGGAAAACCCAAAAGATTCCACCAAAAAACTGCTAGAACTGATCCATGAATTCAACAAAGTCGCAGGATATAAAATGCATAGAAATCAGCTGCATTCCTATACACCAATAATGTAGCAACAGAAAGAGAAATCAAGGCATTGATCCCGTTTACAATTGCACCAAAAACCGTAAAATACCTAGGAATAAACATAACCAAAGAGGTGAAAAATCTATACACTGAAAACTACAGAAAGCTTACGAAGAAGCTTGTGTGAAGAAGACACAAAAAAATGGAAAAATATTCATGCTCATGGACTGGAAGAACAAATGTTGATACTACAAAGCAATCCACACATTGAATGCAATCCCTTTCAAAATAACACCAGCATTCTTCACAGAGCTAGAACAAACAATCCTAAAATTAGTATAGAACCAGAAAAGATCCCGAATAGCCAAAGCAATCCTGAAAAAGAAAACCAAAGCTGGAGGTATCACAATCCCAGACTTCAAGAAGTATTACAAAGCTGTAATCATCAAGACAGTATGGTACCAGCAAAAAAGCAGACACTCAGATCAATGGAACAGAATAGAGAACCCAGAAATGGACCCACAAACAAACGGCCAATTAATCCTCGACAAAGCAGGAAAGAATATCCAATGGAATAGACAGTCTCTTCAGCAAATGGTGTTGGGAAAACTGGACAGTGACATGCAGAAAAATGAACCTGGACCACTTTCTTACACCATACACAAAAATAAACTCAAAATGAATGAAAGACCTAAATGTAAGACAGGAAGTCATCAAAATCCTAGAGGAGAAAGCAGGAAACAACCTCTTTGACCTCAGCCACAGTAACTTCTTACTCAACAAGTCTCCAGAGGCAAGGGAAACAAAAACAAAAATGAACTACTGGGACCTCATCAAAATAAAAAGCTTCTACACAGCAAAGGAAATAATCAGCAAAACTAGAAGGCAATCAACAGAATGGCAGAAGATATATGCAAATGACCTATCAGATAAAGGGTTAGTATCCAAAATCTATAAAGAACTTATCAAACTCAACACCCAAAAAACAAATAATCCAGTGAAGAAATGGGTAAAAGACATGCATAGTCACTTTTCCAAAGACGACATCCAGATGGCTAACAGACCCATGAAAAGATGCTCAACATCACTCATCATCAGAAAAATACAAATTAAAACTACAATGAGATACCACCTCACACCTGTCAGAATGGCTAAAATTAACAACTCAAGCAACCACAGATGTTGGCGAGAATGTGGATAAAGAGGATCTCTTTTGCACTGCTGGTAGTAATGCAAACTGGTGCAGCCACTCTGGAAAACAGTATGGAGGTTCCTCAAAAAGTTAAAAATAGAACTACCCTACACCCAGCAATTCCACTACTAAGTATTTATCCAAGGGATACAGGTGTGCTGTTTCAAAGGGGCACACAATAACATGCACTCCAATGTTTACAGCAGCACTATCGACAATAGCCAAAGTATGGAAAGAGCCCAAATGTCCATAGACAGATGAATGGATAATGAAGATGTGGTGTATATATATATATATATATATATATATACACACACAATGGAGTATTTACTCAGCAATAAAAAAGAATGAAATCTTGCCATTTTCAACTACGTGGATGGAACTAGAGGGTATTATGCTAAGCGAAATTAGAGAAAGACAAATATCATATGACTTCACTCATATGAGGAATTTAAGATACAAAACAAATGAACATAAGGGAAGAGAAGCAAAAATAATATAAAAACAAGGAGGGGGACAAAGGATAAAAGACTCATATATATGGAGAACAAACAGGGTTGCTGGAGGGTTGTGGGTGGGGGGATGGGCTAAAAGGGTAAGGGGCATTAAGGAAGACACTTGAGATGAGCACTGGGTGTTAAACATAGAGGATGAATCACTGGAATCTACTCCTGAAATCATTATTGCATTATATGCTAACTAACTTGGGTGTGAATTTAAAAAATGAATGAATGAATGAATGAAAAAAGAATAAAGAGAATAAGGGACACGTGCAAACAACTATTTGTGAAGTTTGGCTCTTTCACCACAGTTGATGATTCTTCATTTGTTCAAGAATCAATGGCATGTTATTGGGCATATTTTCACACCATATGCAGATGCTTGTAGAACATAAAGAATGGCATCCCAGGACTGAATGGCGCCGGACTGCAGCAGGAATCCTTCTCCATGGCACCATATGTGGATATGCTGGTTGGGTTACTATCTGAACGCAGTCACCTGTGAACTCTGCCCATCACTTCTGTGTGATCCAAAACCATCTAAGAGCCCCCAACGCTTGCCACCATCCTGACTCATTACTGAGAATCTGTATTCTCTAAATTGACAGAAGTCAAATCTCAGGAAATAAACCAACCGGGTTTTAAACTTAACCTAGAACCTAAGCTTTTCACCTAAGTTGTATATAGATACCTCACGGAAGATTTCAAAAAATGCCATCCCTCTCATCAGTATGATACCATTATCATTAATTTTTAAAGATTCAGCTTTATGTTTATTAAATTGTGACAAATATAGGTTTTAATTAACTGAAAAAATATGTCGAATGCACACAAAAAGAATATATCTCTCATTTTTAAAGTTTATTGAATTTTTATTGAGTGTTATTTTAGGATTAATTTTAATAAATGTACACAAGGGCTAAGAAAAGAGTCTATACTTGCATACTATAGAATTCAAAATTTACAGCCCTGGTATATTTCTCAAATCCTCTACATAATGTTGTTTATTTTTTGACCACTTGATTTTTCATGGAAAACAGATGCTAAAATATCCTATAGTTATGTTTCTTTTCACTTACATTTTATTTATTTTATAATTATTTGATGCATTAAAGCTCATAGTTAACATTAAAAAAAAAATGGGCAGAAGACATGAACAGACACTTCTCCAAAGAAGACACACAGATGGCCAAGAGACACAAGAAAAGATGCTCATCACCACCTTCATCAGAGAAATGCAAATCAAAACTACAATGAGATACCACCTCACACCTGTCAGCATGGCTAAAATCAGTAACACAAGAAAACAACAGATGTTGGTGAGGATTCAGAGAAAGGGGAACTTTTCTGCACTGTTGGTGGGAGTGTAAACTGATGCAGCCACTCTGGAAAACAGTATGGAGGTTCCTCAGAAAGTTAAAAATAGAACTACCCTATGACCCAGCAATTGCACTACTGGGTATTTACCCAAAGAATACAAAAACACTAATTCAAAGGCACACACGCACTCCTATGTTTATAGCAGTGTTATTTACAACAGCCAGGATATGGAAGCAGCCCAAGTGTCTGTCAATAGATGAACGGATAGAGATGTGGTGCATATCTACAATAGAATATTATTCATCCATAATAAAGAATGAAATACTGCCATTTGCAATGACATGGATGGAGCTGGAACATAATGCTAAGTGAAATAAGTCAGCCAGAGAAAGACAAATACCATATGATCTTCGTCATATGTGGAATATAAGAAACACAAAAAAATGAGCAAAGGGAAAAAGAGAGTGAGACAAATCAAGAAACAGACCCCTTCTTTTTTTTTAAAGTAATCTCTATACCCAACATGGGGCTCAAATTCATGACCCTGAGATTAAGAATCGCATGCTCTACTGACTGAACCAGCCAGGTGCCCCTCAGACTTAACTCTAGAGAACAAACCAGAGAGATGGTCACCAGAGAGAAGTGGGTGAGGGGATGGGTGATATAGGTGATGGGATTAAGAACTGCACTCGTGGTGATGAGCACTCCCAGTCATTAAAATAAAAACCTAAAAAATAATGGCTAAAATGGTCAAATTTATGTTAATTTTCCTGCAAGTAAAATAAATAAATAAATGACGCAGACTCTAATTCAGGACTAATTCTAAATCCCATACTCGTTCCACTATGAACTTATTGATAAACTAACTACCTTCATTCATTCAACAAATATAGGAGTGCCTGCTACATGCCAGGCACAAGTAGCCGAGATGGATCCATTAATGAAAGACACAGGCCCTCAAGTAACTTACGTTCTAGCTAATACAACCCCTTATCTCATAAGGACACTTGAATCATCCCTATATTCAAAGGAACTTTGCCAACTGTTTAGTATTGCTTCAGTGTCAGTTTGTTTCTCTGAAAAGCTATGAAAAGAATTATTCCAGGTGCCTGGGTGGCTCAGTCGGTTGAGCATCTGACTTGGGCTCAGGTCATGATCTCATGGGTCATGAGTTCGAGCCCCACACTGGGCTTGCTGCTGTCAGCCTGTCAGCACGAAGCCAGCTTTGGATCCTCTGCCCCTCCCCTGCTCACTCACTCTCTCTCAAAAAATTAAAAAATTACTCTTAAATCTGAAGAGCCTCTTTCATTTTTCATGATCTCAGAGGCACCCTCAAACAACAATCTTACTTTACTCACTTCCTAGTGAGTGGAATCCCCTAATATCATTCCTGATAATTCTGCCACAATCTCTAAATTAATAAATCTCCATGTTCTATTATTCACTAACCTAAAACTTTGTTTTTCTTTATTCATTACATTCCTACCATCATTTTTAATTGCTTATTTAAATAAAGGCTAAGCCAGCAAACAGAAATATAGAAAGCCCTCAATATTTTAACTCAGGGTTTCAAAATATTATTTAGCCTAATTAAGATTATTTACTCATCATTTACTAAACCTTCAACTCAAATCTAAATTAAGAAATAGCCTTCAGTTTAAGTTATACAGGTGTCCTTGGCACCTTCCCCCAAACTGAGAGGCCTAGCAATCCATTCTCAGTCTCTCCATGAGGTTGGCAATTGCCATATTTGTGACTCGAACAGCCATTTTACTTGAAAACCTTAATTCAGAAAGATTCCCAGTGTATAATCCAAACCCACCAAGAAAGACAAAGAATAAACTCCTGTTAATTTTTTTAATGTTTATTGGGGGGGGGAGGGCAGAAAGAGAGGGAGACATAGAGTCTGAAGCAGGCTCCAAGCTCTGAGCTGTTAGCACAGAGCCCGATGCGGGGCTCAAACCCACAAGATCATGACCTGAGCCAAAGTCAGATGATTAACTGAGCCACCCAGGCACCCCAATAAATTCCTATTTAAAAGAAATTTTTAAAGGAAAAAACAGACTCGGAAGACAGATCTATTCTACTAAATTAGTATTAAGCATCTTTTTCTTTAAGAATTAAGCTGTCAAGTTTCCCTAAAAAACAAGTCAGTTCAGCTTTCAAGTTACAAAAGCATCTCCAAAGTATATTTAGTAGCCTACAAGATTTAACCATTTTTTTTAACAGCTAAGCTTTTCATATTCTTCTGCAGCTGCTGTAATTTCACAATTAGAGCTGAGAGTTTAAATACAAATGACAAAAGTCCCTTTGATGAAGAGTTCCAAACACTATGGGGAATCCAAAATCCTAAAGTATGGCCAATCTCACTGAGGAGACACAGTAGCTCAAAGTGAAAAGAACAAGGATGCTAACAGGATCTTTTTGAAGATCACTTTATGTACATTCCAAGCCTCCACCAAACCTCAAGGACTATATTATAAAATGTCCCACAAAGAGCAGTAACTAGGGTTGTCATCACTCATAGGAAACCACTTAGGAGCAAGATTCTTTTCAAATGTGAAAAGCGGAAAACAAATGATCAGTTTGTCTTTAAAAAAAAAAAAATGAGTACCACAAACCTATGTAAATTATCACTGTTGTAGATGCATTCTCAGTATGTTTAAAATGTTACCCAGGATTACCACTTACCATATTATAATTACTTTAACATTACATTAAATGTAATACATATTAATAGCTGCATGCTTTTTTATTAAGTAAATATTCACACTTAATTGGATGGGGGAAAAAGAATACCACAACCTAAGGTTCACCAGAAAAATGCTCATCATTTTCAATTTAAAATGCTTTACCTGATTTGAAATGAAAACTCTGCAATAAGGACTATAAGGCTCACTTCTTTTAAAAACCATCTTATTTAAATGTTCATAGCATACAGTCACATGAAAAAAGCCATAAAACAATAAATATGAAAGGATTTTTTTAAAACGTATATTGCTGTATATGCCTTAGTTATCTTCCGAAAATAGGACCCTGCCCTTATTCAAGCCCTTACAACATCTAACAGGAAACTCTGTTACTTCAACTTGAACAAAGTTGGATAAGCAACTATCCTAATGTTACTAAACAGCTTTTGGTCACAGAAGATCATTTTAGGGGCATCTGGATGGCTCAGTTGGTTAAGTGACTGACTCCAGATTTCTGCTGAGGTCATGGTCTCACAGTTTGTGGCACTGAGCCCCACATCGGGCTCAGTGCTGACAGCACGGAGTCTGCTTGGGATTCTCTCTCTCCCTCTCTCGCTGCTCCTCCCCCACTCGTATTCCCTTCCTCCCTCCCTCTCTCTCTCAGAATAAACTTTAAAAAAAACAACTTAAAAAAAGGTCATTTTATACGTAGGGCATATATGACGTATCTATGTATGTTGTAGGTACAATATGCACACTGTACACATGCACAGATCACACACACACACACACATATATGCATAAAACAGACTAATCCATATGCACAGAAAAAGTCTGAAAGATAGAAGTCCCGAATGAACAGCAATTATCTCTGATGACATGAAATCTATCATTTAAATTTTTTATTTTGCTATTTATCTATTCTAACTTGTCTACACAAATAAAGGCTAAAATTTTTATTTTTATATTCCCCTGAATGGGTTTCAACAGCAGAAATCTCTCCTCATATGGTATATACCTTTCTAGTTCCACTAAGGAAGACGGTAATTTTCAGATTCAATGCCATCTTCCTCAACTCATCAACATTTCCAGCTACTCTGGTAAACTTGTTCTAAACAAAAAGATGTTAAACATGTGCTAATTTCATACACATCAACTTTTAGATACTGCAAATGAAATTCCTTACTTAAAGACTAACCTTCATCATACATTTCTTCTATTAAATAGGCCTCTGCTCGATCTTTCAGAGCGTTCACATTGTCGGGTTCCGTCTGTAAAACTTCAGAACACACTCGAATTGCTTCAACAGGCTTCTCATCCTATAAGTAAATGTGAGAAAAGGATTTATGGTTTTATGCCATATATTAAGTTTTCACATTTCTGGGAATGAATCAACTGTTACCTTAGAAAAGCAGTGGCAAATTCTTTCTTTTGAACGAATTGTATATTCAGCAACATTTGGCTCTGTTTTCATGACAGACTCATATTTGCTGGTCGCATCTGTGTATCTGTTAATGAGCAAATCATCATGAGTAACAATGAAATTCTATTTCAGGGGCTAAAGAAAGAACCCTCTACCCTTCACTAAATGTTGCTTAATCAATTCACCTAAATGAGTATGTGCCTTCGAACACTACTTTTACCTTACTAAGTTACCTCTGCCATCAAAAGTTGGGAGATAAAACACATGAGCACAGAAAATATTTATGTACAAATCAAAACATACCTGTGAATACCAATCAAACAAAATGATGAATTTCTTTACAGAAAAATGCTCATGATTTTGAAACGAAGTAAAATACCTTGTTAAAGTCTGACTTACACAAGGCATTTTCAGCAAAACAGGTTTTATTTCTTGGTCACTACACAGCTTCATGAAAGAACAGAGCCTATTATCCACATGTCATTTTACATAATGAATGTCAATACTCACAACTAAGTACAATGTAGTTCCCCACAAAAAGAACCTGCTTAAATTCCCAACTTACTAGCTTCCTAAGAACAATAAAAGCTATTTCAGCATTTTTTTAAAACTGGTGAAAAGTATCAGTCATGTTATACACAAAGTTACTTTCCTCAGTAATGGCACACTAAACAACAGCTGAACGTCACAGAAAAAAAAAATTAAGGCCCCACCCTTCCCAATGCCAATAGGTCAAGGGGAGAGGCCGTGATGAGGCATGCCCACGCCCCCACCACAGTGGTGTCAGAAGCCAGTGGGAAGCCAGGACTTTCATCCAGGCCTGGAAATAAACAGTCCCCCAACCTCCACCTGCTCCAAGCAGAGCCCCACACCTCAGATATCAACAAAGGTCTAGGGGGAAACTTCTACCTCCCCGACAGTAACTGATGCCCACCCCTGCTTTGCTGGAACAATGTCAGAAAAAGCCAGGCAAAATGGAAGATTTAAATTAAAAACCAGTCTTATAAAATGAAAGTGTCAAGGTTTCAATCAAAATCCACGCATCATACCAACAAACAGTAAGATCTCAAACCTAATGAGAAAAGACAGTAAACTCCGATACCAATGATCTGAGGAAGATCTTAAAGCAGCCTTGGCAATAGCAGCAAAGTGACAAACATGCTTAAAGAAATGAAAGCAACAGACGGCCTTGGCAAAGAAACAAAAGTGATACAAGAATAACGTTTGGTTATCAGAACTGAAAACGAGAAAAACCCAAATAAAAAGTTCACCGAATGTGCTCAACAGTAGAATGAAGGGGACAGAGAAAAAGAATCCATAAATTGGAATGATAAAAAATCACCAAACCTGATCAGAAAGAAAAGGAATGGAGAAAAATGAACAGAGCCTCGGGGACCTGTGGGACTGTAACAAAAGAGCGAACATTTACATCAATCGGTATCTAAGACAAAAAATAGAGACAGGGTAAAGAGCCTAAAAAGTACTTCAAGAAATCACGGCACCTGGGTGGCTCAGTCGGTTAAGCATCAGACTCTTGATTTCAACTCAGGTCATGATCATGGTTCATGGGTTCGAGCCCCGCATCTGGCTCTGTGCCTACGACAGCTCGGAGCCTGGAGCCTGCTTCGGATTCTGTGTCTCCCTCTCTCTCTCTGCCCCTCCCCCACTTGTGCACACTCCCTCTCTCTTTCAAAAATAAATATTTAAAATACAAACTTTAAAAAGAAATAATGGCCGAAATTTCCCAAATTTGACAAGACACAAACCTACATATGATAGAAGCTAAATAAATTCCAAATAGGATAAACACAAAGAAATCCACACCAAGATACAGCATAATTAAACTTCTGAATACTAAAGACCAAGAAAACAAATCTTGAAAGCAGTCAGAGGAAAAGAGCTCATTTTAGGGAATAATAATCAGCATGACCACGGATTTCTCATCGGGAAGTGCGGAGGCCACAGAGTGGTACGATATTTTTCAGGTGCTCTAACAAAAGGACTTAACCCAGAATCCTATACCAAAAGAAAATCTCTATATACTCTGTATACAACTCTATCACTCCAGATACCACATGATCTTTTAGTAATCAATTTATATGTCTGTCTCCCACACTAATCTTGAAGCTTCTTAACACCAAAACCCATGTCCTATTCATTTCTGCACCTCTACTACATTGTCAGTGCCTGACACAGGAGATGTTCAATAAAAATTTGGTGAAATATAAATAAATCTGCAGGTAAGAATACTATGAAGTTACTATTATTTATATTCTACCTTATTAAAAATAAGTACAGGGGCACCTGGGTGGCTCAGTCATTGAGCATCCAAATTCGGCTCAGGTTATGACTTGCTGTTCATGAGTTCGAGCCCATGTCAGGCTCTGTACTGACATCTCGGAACCTGGAGCCTGCTTCAGATTCTGTGTCCCCCTCTCTCTTTTCCTCCTCTACCTGTACTCTCTCCCTCTTTCTCTCTCTCAAAAATAAAGATTAAAAAAAAAATTTTTTTTTTTTTAAAGTACAGCTGCAGTAGCTTTGCCAAGGCCCAGAGCTATCTGGGATAGGCTATCCTCAATGGCTAAGGAGTAAAAGAGCAAGCAGTTCAACTGATCTTTGGTGTCCAGAAAAGACAGAGAAGGGAGGCTGTAGGGTGCAGACAAGTGTATTCTTACCTGCCGTCTCTGATGAGCTCTTCAGCTGATTCAATTAGCTTATTAAGTTTCTTTACTTGTTTATAGTGTGCAAAACACCTTTTATGATCCTGGTCAAGTTTAAGACATTCACGAACCTCACTGCTCATGTATTTAAAAAGAGAAAAATGCTCCAAGTCAAAATAATCAATGAGTAGTTTTCTATACTAAATACAGAAATCACAATAAAAGGTATTTTTTGTAACAATTTGTAACAATTTGTAACAATTAAAACACAATGACTTAATAATTGACCATATACTTTTACATATGGCATTGTGCCACACACACATATTGATTCAAATTAAAATGACTTAAACACCCCATTTTCTTTCTGCAAATATAGTATCTCTATTTTAATAAGCATAGCTCATGAAAATAAACTATGTGGAAATAGACTAACTTAGGGAAAATACAAAATAAATAAAGAATATAAAAACTTTAACCATAGTTTTAATTTAAAATTAAAATTTTTAATGGGATTATTATCTTATTCCCAACAATGAAAAGAGGATTGAATGTGTATGTCACTAAAGCTGACCTGAGCGACAGTTCATGGTCTCCTAGTTGATAGTACAGTGTGCTGATTTTATAAAAAGCCTCAGTATTATCATTCTTCAACTTTGATGCAGCTTTTAAGTCACTTATCGCTTTCCTAGGTTCCCCCTCTTTTATGAAACATTCAGCTCGAAGTTCCCGGAGTTCTGCATCCCAAACACAAACCTTGAGAAACAAGAGAACTAGACTTTAAGAAGCAGTCAACTATGCACACTTATACTTCATCCCACGTAGTTGGCTGACACATTTATCAGCATGAAACCATCTTCTATTAATGTAATTTCTCTATCATAAAGCATTAAAAAGTCTGATACAATTCAGATGTGACAAAATAATTTCTCCAAGGATATCTTAAATTTTAATGGCGGAAGGGATGTATATGCTAATGAGGCCCCTTTCCTACTTCCTTCAATTATATAATTTTAAAACTCTGAAAATAAGAATACATGGCATTACTATTAGAAGGTTGTTCCCAGTGAAGCATATCTGATTTTGAAAAGTATTCTTTAATCAGATTTTTGTACTTAAATCAACAATTCTAATTTCTAGTTCCAAAAAATAAAATCTACATTCTAAACCTGCGAAGTATTTCTATTCTACTAATAACTAGATAGAATTCTCTTTTGTAAAATGTTGTCTCCTTGAAACTAAATCCTCATACCACAAAAACAAAGAAAAGGCAAAAACAATATGAGAAGGTGGAGGCTTTGCCATTTCTACTTTATCAAAAAGTTGACAATGTTTATAAATGCACGAGTGTTTTTTTAAATGTAATCCCAAAAGTTCACCAATAAGGCCCGTGGAAGTATCTTTACACATTTCTTAGAGCTGTTCTAAAGTCATATCAACTTTTCACATATATTAAAGCATCAAAATCAACATGTACATAAATTAAATGTCTTGGCTAATTGGTCAAAATGGTTAGTCTAACTACTGGAAGGTAAACATTATAACTTTGTTTCCTGAACAAATCATAAACAAAATAATTTAATAAAACATGAATTCCACTCAACCGTATCACACAATTTCCTCTATAAAATTATTTACTGCCATGCTTAAATGGAATTGTACATCAAAGTGCTATGAAAATGATAAACAAACATGGATTAGGATTGCTCCTACTTGAATACCTTAGTAGACTTCCTTCTGAAACCATCTGTCTTTAAGTCCTTCAGAGGCAAGGAAACTATAAACTGAGCTCTTGTCTTGACCTCTGGGGCTGTCAACTTTCCATTTGCTTCTTCCCTACAGACTTCTCACTCTAAACACTCTTCCCCTGAAACATTACTTTTCCTTTTTCTTCAACCAATTCTTTCATCTTTTACCCCATTATCTAACGTCTAGAATTCTCTCCCCCCCCCACAAAATATAAAATCAAACAAAAACAGTAAAGCAAGCAGTGTATAAAAATATGTAACTCCCATTCCACAGCACATTGAGTACATTTACTGAAAACTGCAGTTCCAAATTTTGTTCTATATAAACACCATCTCTCACTTAAGAGCTAAAAGCCCAAGGACCAATCTGATCTTATCCTCTCTAGGTTGCTTGTGATACATAACATGTCAAAGTGTATGAACATGCCTCATAATAAAAAGCAGCATGTGTCAGGCTTGCCAGCTATAAAGTCTAAGAAACTTACCTCTAAAATCTTATCAAGGAAGGTTATAGCAGCAGTATAATCTGAGCTTTCAAAAGCATCAAGCGCTTGTGAGCGCAAACGCTGCATTTCATCAGATTTCACAAGTTGAAACTGGGCTTCCTTTTCTTCATTTTCACTTGGATTAGATTTGAGCTATAAGAATGAGAAGAGAAATTGAGCAGAGTTTTTAATCTCTTAAATCTATTACCCACAGTACACACAACGATCTGACAATTGTAAATACTTAAATTCATCACGGGATAAGGTAAAGAGATGCTGGCAAAACTGGCTTGTGCAAGGACTTGCCCCTGGGGCTGACCAGCACGAGGGCATCTTTACCTCCACTCGTAGGGTACACAGGAGCGAGCTGTGAAATGACCTATGGTCCCCAAACCTTCCTAGAACGCAAACACACGTAGGACTGTGAAAGGGCAGAGATGAACGAAGTAAGGAGAGCACCCTCCTCACTAGTAAGTAAAGCTCTGCAGAGTAATGGGAGTTTCACGTAGTAGGCCTTCTAGTTCTATTTCCTAAATATGTATTTTTAGGTATAAAATGATTTTACCAAAATAATGAAAAACATAGGGAAACTGAGGAGATGGCAGTATTTTTTAGGGTTATAGGACAAAAATTGGCACCAGAGGGACTAAGCTGTAATGAGCAAGGAAGAATTAATGGGGGAAAATTAGAGTAATACTTTATTAAAAGGCTTCTGATGGAGTTTTAAAAGATCTACACATTGTCTCTCTTTTTTAATAACTTTATAAATGTATAATTTATACCATAAAATTCATGCATTTAGAGTATGTGAATCTGATTTTTAACAAATGTACCAAGTATGCAACCGCTACCACAGTTTTAGGCCATTTCTGTCAAACTTCTAAGATCCCTTGTGTCTGCATACAGTTCATTCCTGCTCCCAGCCCAGCCTCAGGCACAGGGTCTCTGAACGATTTCTTCCTCCAGATGGAGAATCTTAACTTAATGGCTTAAAAATTGAGTGCCTACATTAAAAAGCTGCTGACTTGGGTGAAGGGGTACTTTTTTCATGGTGATTATAGTTTATATGTAATAACTTCTGAAATCTAATATTCTTACCAAGATGGGAATCATAGTCGATTGGGTTCCGATTTGGGGTGAGGTGGTGCCAATGGGAGATTATTTCTAGAAATGTCTCACCTTCAATGGACCAATCACACTACTCCCCCTTTTAGTGGATCCATTTTTTTAAAAAACACCCTAATAGCTACCTGGTAGGAGAGAACACTCCACATGAGAAACTGTGAGAATATTATTTCTTGGTAGAGGCTCTGTATCTCTCCATTTTGTTTTTAGGATACTTAAGGTGTTCTGTTTTATCTGTTTAATCTTTAGCTTTGAAGGGGTGGAAGGGTCTCCAAGTATTACTTACAACCTCCACTTGCTCTGGTGAGGACTGTCCCTGCATGACTGAATTATCCAGCTGAAGGGAGCTGAGAGAGACCATGGCATGCTTATCTATGACTGTTTTATCACCCTCAGGATGGTCTTGAATACTTCTGAGAGACCACACTGGAAGGAGGATAAATGCACTATCATGTCGCTCTGGGTAAAAGTAGTTTATTGATAACTTATTTCTTATATGTACATTTACCGCTCCTTTCTGAACAGAATATGTTAGCATGTATTAGAGATTACCTCTTCTGGATGGAATTTGCATCTTTTCTCTCTCAAACTTTACAGTCTAATCTCTACCAAACAATTTTTCTTGTTGGAAAGGGAGAGTGAGGAAAGCCCTAATGGAGGGCTCAGGCTCACTCAGTACGCAGACAATGAGAATGAGAAAGAGGGAGTGAGGTCAGGTCGTCTGGAGCTCGTTGAGGCTGGAGGGAACCAGGAGGAGAGGGAGGAGATTCTCTCAAGGGGGGAATAAAGGAGTCTAAGGACTTACTTATAACCCTGAGGAGTTTCAAAGAGAGTTAAGGGAAATGAACATTTTCACTCCTACCACAGGTTGGGGCTCCTCCAAGATACTTATGTGCAGGGATTGGACCCTGCTAGCATTTCCTTCTCCTTTTTTCATATTTCTTGATATCCCTTCTCTTTTTTAGTGTTTCATATTTCTGACCCTTTCAACCAAACCGCTACCTATGACAATATTTTATTTCTTATTTCTTACCACTTACCATGATCAATGAGCCTTTGGATATAAACCTGTAATAGCTATGGGATGGGGGCTTGTTAAAAGGGGTGAGCTGCTCTCTAATCTAAATACACTCCTATTTCTGGGATTTCAAATGAACACTACACATTGGTAGTTGTGGTGAGCAGACTTCTAAGATGGCCCCAAAAGACCCCCACCTCCTGGAATTCATACCTTTGTGTGAGCCCCTCCCCTAGGGTATGGGATGGAGCTGGTAACTCCTTTTAAGAAAGAGAATATGACAAAGGTGACAGGATGTCACTTCCTTAGTTAGGTACAAAACACTGTGACTTCCACCTTGCTAGCACCCACTCTCTTGCTGGCAGTCTCTTGTCTTCTCACCTGCTCACTCTGGAAGCGAGCTGCCCTGCTGTGGGATGCTTTATGGGGAGACCCACAAAAGAAACAACCAAGGGAAGCCTCTGGCTGACACAGAAAAAACAGAGGTGTCAGTCTAACAGCTCAGGAGGAATTAAATCCTGCCAACAACAAAGTGAGTTTGGAAGTAGTTCCTTCACCAGCCAAATCTTCAGATAATATTACAAGCCTATGTGACACCTTAACTCTGGCCTGGGTGAGACCCTGGAGCAGAGGACCCAGCTAAACCTCGCCCAGATTCCTGACCCCATGAAGTGTAAGATCATAAAGGTAGGAATGCGTTAAGCTGCTAACTTTGAGTAATTTGTTAAGCAGCAACAGAGAACTAATACAGTAGTTTTACCATTTTTCAATGGCCAGGTTGCAAATGTTTCCAAACAGTTTTGTATTACTAATGTTTTAAAATAAAATCCAAATGGGGGAAAAAAAAAACCCTCAACCCAAACCTTGGCTTTATCACTTACTATCTGTATATTATTTGCATTTACTTCACCAATAAAGCGGGGATAATAATGCTTACACCCTGAGGAGCAGTCACTGAGAAATCAAAAAGACCACCACATAGCAAGTATTCCAAAAAATGCTAATAAAAATTCCAAGCTCTTTTTTGAACTTTCTGTAATATATAAATTCAAAATGAGGACAGAATGCAAAAGATGTAATACACACTGGAAAAGGCCATTCCATTTATTTCCCATTGCATTACATGCCAGCCAACTTAAACTGGATGCCCTGTATAAGAGTGAAAGCAATTAAAGTCCCAGAATAATAAAACCTTAATTTGACTCAAGGTCAAAATAAAATTAGACTTTGGCATAAAATACATTCACCAAACTGCTTGTTGCTCAAAAAATTCACCTTTCTAATCCTATTAAATTTAATTATGGTTTTAAGAGGTAAACAGCACAAATTTACATTTTTAATTTGATACCATTTGATAACATAGAAAAATAGTAATATTTCAGGTATACTGCAACATTCTCTAGCAACTTCTAGAATTTGCCTTCACAAATTCCTTCTGCAGCCTTTAAGGGAACTATACAAAAGTGATACTAATTTGAATGTCAATAAAAAGAAAAAGCCCCAATTTTTGAAAAATAATTGGATCCAAGTCAGAGGGTAGGTGATTGAGTTGAAGTATTCTAAGGTCCCTGTAATTTTCCGGAGGAAGCTAAAGACATTACCTGTAAACCTTATTAAGCATGGATGTTGAAATTCCTGAAGTATTGACTAAGAGAAAAAGATATCTTAAGGAATATGTTGACTGACAGAAAAGAAATAGTTGGATAAATAGAATCTAAGAGAAACAGACACAAAAGATGTAAAGTTGCATTTCTTATACCAACCAAGCCAGCAAAAACTACACTGTTGATACCCAGTGTTGTTGAAGTTATGGGGCCCACGGAACCCCCCAAACTGCTGGTGGGAACGTAAATTGGAATAACCACTTAACAGGACAGTGATAAGCTGTTTGGCCAGGTTTAAAATGTCCATAACTTTCAAAGTAGCAATTATCTTCTTAGGTATATACCCTATAGTAGTGATTCTCAGTGTATGATCCAGGGACCCTTGGGAATTCAGGGGTCTGTGGGGACAAAAGCATATATGGATAAAAGACTACGTATGCACTCAAAGTGAAGGCAAAACTAATAGATTTCATTATGACAGAGTACTACAAGTTAACTGGCAGGATTTCAGAGTCCTCATTGCAACTAACCAATAACAACTACTGGAGTTTTGGTGTAACATCAAAGAGTATCCACAATTATATGAAAAGACTATTAAAAAATTCTTCCTTTTCCAACTGCTTATATGTATGAAGCACATTTTCTTTAATAATACTTCAACCAAAACATAAATCAGATCTGGGAATCTGATGGTCTTCAAGAAAACCACATATTAAAGAGATTTGTAAAAATGTAAAATGTAAAATCTCTTATTATTAAATTTTTTGTTGTTTTTGAAAATATAGTTAGGTTGCATGCAAAAAAAATCTGTATTAACATAATGGGTTTGTTACTTTTAAATTAATAAATATTTTTTAATTTCTAAAATTAACTTCTAATCCTGTAAATACTGACAAAGAAAAGGTCTTTGAAGTCCTCCATATTGACCAGTATAATGGGATCCTGAGAGTCATCCTAGGAATTGCTGCCCTAGAGGGACTCAGCACGTACAAGGAAAACGAGCAAGAACGTTCAATGAACCTGGCAAAATATAAACTCAAATATTTATTAAATTCATAAATAAAACCTACCAGAAACAAAACATGGAAATGTTAGGAGAGGCTAATTCCTTGCAACTATAACACAAGAAAAAAGATTTCTTCAAGATTCCAAAACTCTCTTGTTCCCTCACACAGTTTTAATCAAACCAACACCCTCTTCACGTCCCATCTCCTCCTAGCTTCCCTGTTCCATACTATGGTAGTAATCGCTTCTCTCTAAATGCTGAAATCATTTAAGAAACTCTTAACATGGAAGTAACCTAAGAAATCATCTTGCCCAATCAACTCTCACTTTGTAAATGAAAATACTGAGTCTCACAAATGATAACTTGCCCAACATCACCACACAGCTAATCAGGAGAAAAAGTGAAGTGGGTCTCCCAACTTCTAGCCGTGTGTCATTCTCAATCTTATCTTTTTTCTATGTCACTTCCTATAAATATCTCTGTGCTATTAATTTTTCACATATTTAGTGATTATTTCCTCCAACTATATCTGCTAAAAAACACGATATATGCCTTTATGCCTACATTACATGCCTATTTTTCTTTTTCATTTATACTATTATCCATGAGCTAGATTTTACTGCTCCAATTTTAGATAAAGAAATTGAATGATTATATGACTTGCCAGAAGTCTTGTTTACATTCCAACTGAGGTCTCTATCTCCAAAGCCCATATTTTGGATGATGGTGATGATGAAGATCAATCATGACCGCAGAAAACACTTACTGAGAGCTTTCTAGGTTTTAGACAATATTCTAAAGCTAAACCCTAAAGGACATTTTGGATTATCTCCATTTTACACAGGAGGAAACTGTGACTCAAAATCATTTCCAGAGCCTACATTCTTAACCGCTCCCTCTCACGTGTACTCTGACGCCAAACATGCAACTGCCCCCCTTACATCTCCAACAGGACATCTTAACAGCATTTCACTAAGAAAAATTCCACGTCCCATTCCCAATCCACTGCCACTGTCACCATCCCATGCTATTCAAAAATGGCTCCTCTTATTATTTAGAATCATGCTAGAGTCCTCTTTCCTTGATGTAATTATGAGTCCAACTCCATTTTACTGTTGATATCTTTTAAGCCTCATCCTTCCCTCTTCCTTTTCTGCCTCACATCTGAGGAAGGTGATAAGAAAGCATACGTCGATTTCTCTCAGAGTAGAATGAGTCTTACCATAAGCCCATCAATGTGACTGCATATGCACAAAAATGGTCTAGCACACCTGAGTCCAGTTATTAACACCATTGTTACTATACATATGGATTTTAACTGCCAAAGACTTCAAGAAGTTAATGTATACAAAAAGGCAACGAACAGAACGGTGTGATAATAAAAATGTATGTCTAGGTCTCAAATAACTCTTTCTACAAGCAGAAAATAAAAATACTAAGTTAAGGAAGACATTATTTAACCAGCAGCATTTATTCTTTTAATAGTACATAAAATAATGACATATCTTACAATTGATGGCTCCTTATATCTGGTGAATTATGGAATATGAGCCAGTATTATTTCTGATTCAAAGAAAAATAGAGCAACTGTAGCAAGCTGCTATAGCACACATTACTATCTTTATATTAAATTATAACCAAATTTATTTCATGCTTTTATAAGTACTACAACCTTTTCTTCCTAGCTCATAATACTTACTATTTTTTTTAACTTTGGTTATTTCTGATTTAGTTAACTTGAGGCAACACACTCTTTCTGTACTAAAAAATTAAAGATGGAAAAAACAATGCCTAAAGTTATATTGATGCATATAGTGGATTTATGTTAGTTTGTTTTCAAGTAACATAAACTACCAATGAAGAGTTTATTTATTAAAATTCCTACCAAAGGTTTGTACTTAAATTAAAAATTAAATTGCAACTGGCACTGATATTTATCTAGTAATACAGTCGCTCACCAAAAACAAAATGCAAGTTGCATATTTTATTTTTGTCAAAATAAAAAAATAACAAAATATGCAATAAACATTTAAACTGATCATTACCTTTACTGTATTTGGATCACATGGACCGCTGCCTTGATCTAGATATTTTTCACTTAAAGCCAAAGCATTGATAGCAAAGATAAATAAGGAACAGATAAAACACTCAAGACCAAGAACAGATGAGTTTAAAGTACATCTACTGGTATCTTGAAGTTGATAAGAAGAATTCATAGATCACAAATTATTAAATAAAATGAGTTTCTGAGAATCAGGAAAATTTTAATTTTTTTAATGTTTATTTTTTTGAGAGAGAAACAGAGTATGAGTAGGGGAGGGGCAGAGAGAGAGACACACACACACAGAATCCAAAGCAGGCTCCAGGCTCTGAGCTGTCAGCATAGAGCCTGACGCGGGGTTTGAACTCACCTACCAGGAGATCATGACCTGGGGCGAAGTCAGACACTTAACCGACTAAGCCACCCAGACACCCCAGGAAATTTTTATAAAAATAAGAGAGTCAGGGTAGCCTGGCTAGCTGAGTCGGTTAAGCATCCAACACTTGGTTTTGGTTCAGATCAGCACAGAGCCTGCTTGGAATTCTCTCTCTCTCTCTCTCTCTCTCTCTCTGCCCACCTACACTCATGCTGTCTCTCTCAAAAATAAATAAACTTAAAAAATAAAAGAATAAGAGAGCCAGACCATATGATCATTTCAACAGATGCAGAAAAAGCGTTTGACAAAGTATAGCATCCATTCATGATAAAAACCATCAACAAAGTAGGTTTAAAGGGAACATACTTCAACATAATAAAGGCCATATATGAAAAACTCACAGCAAACATCACCCTCAAAGAGGAAGAACAGAGAGCCCTTCCCCTAAGGTCAAGAATAAGACAAGGATGTCCACTCTCACTACTTCTATTCAACATAGCAACTGGAAGTCCTAGCTATAGCAATCAGACAACAAAAAGAAATAAAAGGCATACAAATCTCTAAGAAGTCAAACTTTCACTATTTGCAGCTGACATGATATTATATACAGAAAACCTGAAAAACTCTACCAAAAAACTGCTGGAACAGATAAACAAATTCAGTAAAGCCGCAGGATACAAAATCACTCTACAGAAATCTGTTGCACTTCAATACACCAATAATGAAACAGCAGAAAGAGACACTAAGAAAACAATCTGATTTACAACTGCACCCAAAATGATAAGATACCCAGAAATAAACCTCACTAAACAGGTGAAAGACCTGTACTCTGAAAATTATAGAACACTGATGAAAGTGAAGATGACACAAAGAAATGGAAAGACATTCCATGCTCATGGATTGGAAGAACAAACATTGTTAAAATGTCTATACGACCCAAAGCAATCTACACATTTAATACAACCCCTATCAAAATACCGACAGCATTTTTCACAGAACTAGAACGAACAATCCTAAAATTTGTATGGAACCACAAAGACCTGGAAGAGCCAAAGCAGTATTAAAAAAAAAAGCTAAGTTGGAGGCATCACAATTCCAGACTTCAAGTTATATTACAAAGCTGTAGTAATCAAACAGCATGGTACTGGCACAAAAATAGATATATATAGATCAAGGGAACAGAATACAAAATCCAGAAATACACCCACAATTATATCAATTAATCTTTGACCATCCAATGAAAGACTATCCAATGAAAAAAAGACAGTCTCTTCAACAAATGGTGTTGGGAAAATTGGACAGCAACATGAAGAAGAATGAAACTGGGCCACTTTCCTACACCATACACAAAAATAAATTCAAAATGGATTAAAGACCTAAACGTGAGACCTGAAACCATAAAAATCCTAGAAGAGAGCACAGGCAGTAATTTCTCTGACATCAGCTGGAGCAACTTTTTTCTACATGTCTCCTGAGGCAAGGAAAACAAAAGTAATAATAAACTATTGGGACTATACCAAAATAAAAAGCTCCTGCACTTGTGATGAACTGGAAGTGATGAATCACTACACTGTACACCTGAAATCAATATAACACTGTATGTTAACCAACAGAAATTAAAATAAAAACTTTAAAAAATAAATTTAAAAAATAAGAAGCTTCTATACAGCAAAGGAAACAATCAACGAAACTAAACAGCAACCTACAAATTGGAAGAAGATACTTAAAAAGGACATATCCAATAAAGGGTTAGTATCTAAAATATATAAAGAACTTACAAAACTCAACACCAAAAAAACAATCCAATTTAAAAATGGCAGATGACATGAACAGACATTTCTCCAAAGAAGACATACAGATGGCCAACAGACATGAAAAGATACTCATTGTCACTCATTGTCAGAGAAATGCAAATCAAAACTATACCTCACACCTGTCAGAATGGCTAAACTCAATAACACAACAAACAACCCGTGTTGGCGAGGATGCAGAGAAAGGGTAACCCTCTTGCACTGTTGGTGGGAATGCAAACTGGTGCAGCCACTTTGGAAAACAGTATGAAGGTTCTTCATAAAGTTAAAAATAGAACTACCCTGTGGCCCAGCAATCACACTACTAGGCATTTACCCAAAGAATACAAAAACACTAATTCAAAGGGCCACATGCACTCCTATATTTATAGCAGCATTATTTACGATAGCCAGGATATGGTAGCAGCCCAAGTATCCATCAATTAATGAATGGATAAAGAAGATGTTTAAGAAACAGGACCACCTGGGTGGCTCAGTTGGTTGCGTGTCCAACTTTTGGTCTTGGCTCAGGTAATGATCTCATGGTTCGTGGGACTGAGCTCCACATAGGGCTCTGCACTGACAGCATTGAGCCTGCTTGGGATTCTCTCTCCCTTTCTCTCTCTGCCCCTCCCCTGCTCACTCTCATGCTTTCTCTCTCTCTCAAAATAAACTTTAAAAAAAAAGATGTTTCAAAAACAAAACAAATGAGCAAAGGGGAAAATGAGGGGGAGAAACCAAGAAACAGACTCTTTAAGAGAACAAACTAACAGTCACCAGAGGGGATGCAGTGAGGGAGGGTGATTAAGGGGATTAAGGAGTGCACTTCTGATGAGCACTAGGTGATTAAAATAAAAACTTGAGGAAAAAAGTATAAGAGAGGCAAATTTTCTCCACCCATCCTTATCTTCTAAATAATTATTCTCTGAGCTTCTATCTGAGGGAATAGCATGGACATGTAACCAATTTGAACAATCCAGAAACCTGGGCATCATACCTAATTATTCCTTCTCCTTTACCACAATCGCTGCATCTCTCTTTATCCAACCTCCTGAACGTCTACTTATTTCTCTCAATCCTCACCTACTCTAGCCTAATCTTCGGCCTCCATAAAGTCACAATTGGATTACTCACTGCAACAGCTTAATTATCAGACTGTCTGCTTCCATTCTTGTCATCTTCCAACCCATTCTCCAGAGTACCCTGGGTTTTGCTGAAGGAAAACCCTGATCATGACATTCCAGCATAAACCTTCCATGACTACTAAACAAATGAACACATACATACCCAGGTCCCAGCACTACATATGTTCTCTTTGCAAGCAGACCCCTGCTTACCTGTCCAGCATTCTCAAACCACTACTCCAGTGGTATTAGAGGTGTCGATTTCTTAAATGACAGGATATTCACCTTCTGCCTGGATGTCCCTTCCCAGCCACTTTTCTAACACAGATTCATTCATCCTCTTAACATTCAGACTTCAAGTACATTCCCTCCTTTAAAAAAGCTTGACTCCAGACCCCCAAATCCCACCTAAGTTAGGTGATCATTCTGTCTTTCCCACAGTGCTCAGTCACATTTGTCTTATGATACCATATCTGCTAGATTATTTCTTACCCCAGTACAATCTCTCCAAAGGCTGAGACTAGTTTTCTTTATCAGCAACTCTCTAACACTACCTACCACTAACCTACCACTCTGCCTTGCAAATAATATGCACTCCAATGCTCACTGACCTAACAAATGACTACATGTACTGGCTACAGCAGGAGTCATTGATGGTTCAAAGACAAACAAAACCATTTAAAACACTGATGAGGATTAGGCTAGCTGGTATGGACCTGAGGTGATGCTTATTTACAGGAGACCCTCCAACAGCAGAGTAACCTGTACACAGAGCAAAGAACAAGATTCTCACTGTGGCCCAAAAAGAGATTAAGTATATTCAAACTTCTGTTCCGTTATGTAAAATGTAGCTAAATATATCCACCTGGCTGTACATAAGCACTTTATTAGTATGATTAAATCTTTACTATATGTAATGGGCTGGTAAATGCTCTTATATACCATAAAAAGTGCATTTAACTAAAAATATATAAAGCAAACAAATTATTATAGATCCTCTATATTCACAAATATTTAAATATTAAAGTATAAGAATTTTTATTTGGTAAAGATAAAATACAGTCGTAACAAAATTTATCTTTTCAAACGAGACCCAGAGATCATCTACTTTACGGTACCAAACTATAAAGACAGGATGTCATCTATACAATTTCTATGCTTTGCAATGAGGTCAACAAGGTCCGCAGAAGGTAAGAACTTCTCAAAGTCACTTTTCTTCTATGAAGTACCAATGTTATCAGTTGCTTACGTAGCTTTCCAGAGATTTTTGTCTGTATATAAGCAAATACATATGTTTTCTAACTCTTCTTTACGTGAATAACAACAAATATTCTGCACCATGTGAAACACATATACATGTTTGAGTCCTGTGCCCATATTCAACAGGACTAGCCCTCAGGGCATGCATACAATTACTAATGATAGCAGAGAAGTGACAATACAGTGCATAAGAATGCAGATTCTGGAATCCTCTAACCTACTTGCTTACTACTGGTGTAATCTTGGGCAAGTCACCAAACTTCTCTGAACCTCTATTTCCCCAGCTGTAAAATGAGATTACCAGTATACCAGACCCCAGAGGCAGAATAGTGTTTAAGTGAAATAATCCATACAAATCCCTTAGCAATATGCCCTGTGCATCCTGACTGCTGTCCTAACCATTGCTAAAGTACAAAAGTAGGTCTAAAACCCAAGGCTCCTTACTGCCTCTTGTTCCCAAACTTGTCTTTTTTCTTCAAAATTTGTTTTATAGAACTTTAAAACACGAAAAGAGTTATAAATTTTAAAGAATTGCCCCTTACACCAGTTTAAGCCACATAAAAGTTTTCTGTAATCAGAAACAGCATTTACACACAATTTTTATTTTGCCCTTTAACTGACTTTATTTTGTACAAGTAGGTCTATAAATCAATAGCAAACATAAATAATTCTTGATGAATATTATTCTATCATACTGATACAACATCCTCTAATAGTTTCCAAAACAAATAGAAATAAGTATCATTGGGCAAAATGTTTTTCTTTCATAATACTTACCACCAGATTTTTCTGTAAAAGTTCTGTTTATACTTGCAATGTCAACAGTATTATATAACTGGGAAATTTCCTTAAACTCTCATCAGTGTTGGGCTCTGTGTTATCTGTTTAATCTTGCTAAACAGAACAGATAGTAGTCCTGTGAACACTTCTAAAATCTCTACATTTAGAAAGACAGACACTGCAGACACTGGGTTTGGGTTTGTATCTCTTGTGCTATCCACCTGATAATATTCTTTTATCATTTTCCCAGTAGCACCTAAGTACCAAATGCTTAAAATTTAATCATTTATAAATATGTTAACTGATAAGTTCTTCCCAATATTCTCATTTCATGACCCTCTAACACCTATACCCTTGGACCACTGTAATTACTGTCCAGACAAAAGATAAACATGTGAGATTTTCTAATTATTAATCTGAATCTTAAGTCCAGGTATTTCCAGGTCACCTAAATTTATTCCAAATGAAACATAAAATAATTGTAAAGTAGATAAATTCTGTATTTGTATCTTTCTATAAACCAAATCCAATCTAATTATTCTTACACACAATAAAATTGTTGTTACGTATTAAACATAGCTTTTGCAGTGTTAAGATTTAACTTGGCCCCCCATCTGTATTCCTGTTAAGATTTCTCTTACAGAACTGGGGTGCCTACGTGGCTCAGTCAGTTATGTGTCTGACTCTTGATCTTGGGTCAGGCCATGATCTCATGGTTCATGAGTTTGAGTCCTGCAACAGGCTCTGCATTGACAGCACGGAGTCTGCTTAGGATTCTCTCTCTGCCCCTCCCTGCTGCTTGCTCGCTCTCTCAAAATAAGTAAATAAACATCAAAAAAAATTTTTTAAAGATTTCTTCTACAAAATTAAATATGTGAGCACTTTCCTGAAGAAAAAAATCACAAAAAAGATTATTCAATATGAAAAATGAAATTAAAAACACAGTACCATTTAAAATTATTCCAGATAAATAAAAAAACAGGTATACACATTTAACAAAATATGTAGAGGATCTATATATTGCAAGTTACAAAACAATTATGAAAGAAATCAAAGACCTAAACAAATGGGGAGGTATATTATGTTCATGGATCAGAAGACTCAACATAATAAATATCTCATTTCTCCCCAAACTGACTTTTAGGTTTATTGCAATTCCTTTCCTTTCAAAATATCAGCAAGGCTTTTTGTAGACATAGACTAGTTTATTCTAAATTTATATAAAAAGGTACAGGCCAGGGAATAGCTAAAATAATACTGACAGAGAAGAATAAAGTGGGAAGGAATCACTCCACTCCCTATTAAGACTCCTTATAGAGCTAAACCATCAACAGAGTATAGGAATGGCAGAGGGACAGACACACAGATAAGAGAAGAGAGAACCCAGAAATATACCCACCCAAGTAAAGCAAACTCTTATTTTTAAAGGTGCGAAAGCACTTCAGTGAAGGACGGAAAGCCTTTTCCAAATATGGTGCTGGAACAACGGCATATCCAAAGGCAAAACAAATCAACCTCAACCTAAACTTCACACATTATACAAACATTAACTCAAAGTAGAGCACAGACTTAAATGTAAAACATAAGACCATAAAACTTTTAAAATATAACAGAAGAGAAAACCTTTGAAACACAGGCTTGGGGAATAGTTCACCAAATCAGTGTATGCAGAAGAAAAAACAAAATTGATGAATTGGATTTCATAAAAATTAAAAACTTCTGCTCTCTGAAACACCTTGTAAAGAGTAAAAGACAAGCTATGGACTGGGAGAACATATTTGCAGACCACACATGTGATAAAGTATTTAAAATACATAAAGACGGGCACCTGGGTGGCTCAGTCAGTTAAGCATCTGACTCTTGATCTTGGCTCAGGTCATGATTTCATGGTTCGTGTGACCAAGCCCCCAGTCAGCCTCTGTGCTCACTGTGTGGAGTCTGCTTGGGGTTCTCTCTCGCTCTCTCTCTGCCCCTTTCCTGCTCGCGGGTACACCCATGTGCTCTCTCAAAATAAATAAACTTCAAAAAGAAAAAAACAAACCAAATCCACCAAATGTGACAAAACCACATACTAGCAAGCAAGCAGAGGAACAGAAAATGGCACAGTCACTCTGAAAGCCGGTTTGGTGGCTCCTTATAAAACAAAACAGGCAGTTATGACACAACCCAGAAACTGCACTTCTAGGCATTTATCACAGGAAAAGGGAAACTTCTGTTCACACTAAAACCTATACAAGGATGTTTGTAGCATAAAAAAAAAAGTTCATAGCAGTTTTATTCATAATACTGAAAAAGCGGAAACAATCCCAATGTCCATTAATTGATGCATGGGTGTCACACACATACCACGGAATACTTAGCAATCAAAAGGAACAAACTAAGTGATATATACAACAATGTGAATGCATCTCCAGGGAATTATACAGAGTAAAAAAAGTCAATGCCAAAAGGTTATATGCCGTTTGTCCATGTATGCAACATTTTTGAAATGTCAAAATTAAAGAAATGAATAACAAATTAGTGGTTGCTGAAAGTTATGGATGAGGGGCCAAAACAGTATGTGAGGAAAGTGGGTGTGGTTATAAAAGGGCAACCAGAAGGATCCTTGTGGCAACAGAAGTGCTCAGTATGTTAACTGTGGTGTAAAGAAAACATGTATCACATTAAACACACACACACAGAAACGGACACTAAGCCTAGGTGGCTCAGTCCATTGAGCATCAGACTCTTGGTTTTGGCTTAAGTCATGATCTCACAGTTTGTGGCATGGAACCCCACATCCGGCTCTGCACGGACCATGAGGAACCTGCTTAGAATTCTCTCTCTCCCTCTGTGTCCCTCCCCAGATCGCTCTCTGTCTCTCTCAAAATAAACATTTTTGTTAAAAATGAACACTACCACTAAAACTGAGGAAATCTGAATAGACAGGTAGATTGTATCAATGTCAATATCTTTGTTGTAATATTGTACTATAGTTTTACAAGATGTTATCATTGGGAACAGTGTGTATTGGGTAAAGGGTACACAGGCTCTCTCTGTATTATTAATCACAAGTGTATGGGAATCTACAATTATCTCAATAAAAATTTCAATTAAAATCTCATTCAATCTAGTTGCACACTGTCATGGAAGTATCCTGTAATAATAGTGAAGGCAGTTTTAAGAACACACTAGTAGAAGTACGATTGTCAGAAAACAATCTCAGAGTAAAAATGCTGGTTCTTTGAAAGAATAAACAAAATTGAGAAACCCATAGTCAGGCTGATCAAAAAGAAAAGAGACAGACCCAAAATAGATAAGATCATGAATGAAAGAGAAGAGATCACAACCAACACCACAGAAATACAAACAATTGTAAGAGAATAGTATGGAAAATTACATGCCAACAAACCAGGAAACTTGGAAGAAATGGGCAAATTCCTAGAAACTCATGCACTACCAAAACTGAAACAGTAAGAGACAGAAAATTTGAACATACCCATAACCAGCAAAGAAACTGAATCAGTTATCAAAAATCTCCCAACAAACAAGAGACCTGGCCAGATGGCTTCCCAGGGGAATTCTACCAGACATTTATTTTTTTTAAATAGTATTCTCTTTTTCTTTTTTTTTTTTTTAAGTTTATTTATTTATTTTGAGAGACAGCATGCACATCTGAGTTGGGGAGGGGCACAGAGAGAGGATCCCAAGCAGGCTCTACGCTGTCAGCACAACAGAGCTTGACATGGGACTCAAACCCAAGGACCAGGAGATCATGACCTGAGCTGAAACCAAGAGTCAGACACTCAACTGCATTATTCACCATGATCAAATGCGATTTATTTCTGGGCTACAGGGCTGGTGCAGTGTTTGCAAATCAATCAATGCAATACACCACATTAACACAAGAAAGGATAAGAACTATATGATCCTCTCAATAGATGCAGAAAAACCATTTGACAAAATACAGCATCCTTTCTTGATAAAAACTCTCAAGAAAGTAGGGATTAGAAGGAACATACCTCAGCATCAAAAAGGCTATATATCAAAGACTCACAGCTAATAACATCCTCAATGGGGAAAAACTGACTAAGGTCAGGAACAGGACAGGGATTTCCACTCTCACCGCAGTGGTTCAGCTTAGTACTGGAAGTCCTGGCCTCAGCAATTAGACAACAAAAAGAAATAAAAGGCATACAAATTGGCCAAGGAAGAAAAACTTTCACTCTTCACAGATGACATGATACCCTACATGGAAAACCCAAAAGACTCCATGGAAAAACTGCCAGATTGATATATGAATGCAGCAAAGTCACAGAATATAAAATCAACATACTGAAATTGGTTCCAGAAAGGGAAATTAAGAAAACAATCCCACTTACAATTGCACCAAAAACCTTAAGACACCTAGGAATAAACCTAACAACCAAAAAGGTAAAAGTTCTGTACACTATAGAAAACTATAGAAAGCTTATGAAAGAAACTGAAGAAGACACAAAAAAATAGAAAAACATTCCATGCTCATGGACAGAAGAACAAATACTGTTAAAATGTTGATATTACAAAGCATTCCACACATTCAATGCAATCCCTACCAAACTAACAATAGCATTCTTCACAGAGCTAGAACAAACAATCCTAAAATTTGTATGGAACCAGAAAAGACCCTGAATAGCCAAAATAATGTTGAAAAAGAAAACCAAAGCTGGAGGCATCACAGTTTCAGACTTCAAGCTGTTTTACAAAGCTCTAATCATCAAGACAGTAATGGTACTGGCACAAAAACAGACACAAAGATCAATGAAACAGAACAGAAAACCTAGAAATGGACCCACAAATGTATGGCCAATTAATCTTCAACAAAGCAGGAAAGAATATGGATTGGAAAAGATAGTCTCTTGAGCAAATGGTGCTGGGAAAACTGGACAGTGACATGCAGAAGAATGAACCTGGACCACTTTCCTATACCATACACAAAAATAAATTCAAAATGGATGAAAGACCTAAATGTGAGGCAGGAAACCATCAAAATCCTATAGGAGAACACAGGCAGGAACCTCTTTGACCTTGGCCATAGCAACCTCTTATTTGACATGTCTCCAGAGGCAAGGGAAACAAAAGCAAAAATGAATTACTGGGACCTCATCAAGATAAAAAGCTTCTGCACAGCAAAAGAAACAGTCAACAAAACTAAAAGGCAACCGACAGAATGGGAGAAGATATTTGCAAATGACATATCAGATGAAAGGTTAGTATCCAAAATCTATAAAGAACTTATCAAACTCAACACCCAAAAAACAAATAATCCAGTGACGAAATGAGCAGAAGACATGAACAGACGCTTTTCCAAAGAAGACATTCAGATGGCTAACAGACACATGAAAAGATGTTCAACATCACTCATCAGCGAGTCACAAATGTTCAACATCACTTATCAGGGAGACACAAATCAAAACCACAATGAGATACCACCTCATACCTGTCAGAATGGCTAAAATTAACAACTCAGGAAATAACAGTTGCTGGCAAGGATGTGGAGAAAGGGGAACCCTCTTACACTGTTGGTGGGAATGCAGCCACTCTGGAAAACAGTATGGAGACTCCTCAGAAAATTAAACATAGAACTACCCTATGACCCAGCATTTGACTGCTAGGTATTTATCCAAAAGATACAAAAATGCTAATTTGAAGGGGCACATGCACCCCAATGTTTACAGCAGCACCATCAAAAAGAGCTAAATTATGGAAAGATCCTAAATGGCCACTGACTGTTGAATCTTTATCCAAAGAAGATGTGGTATGTGTATATACATATACATGTATGTGTGTATGTGTATATATATGTATATATATGGAATATTACATATATACGTATATGTATATATGTATATTTATACATGTATAATATATGTATGTGTATATATATATACACGTATATATGGAATATTAGTCATCATAAAGAATAAAATCCTGCCATTTGCAACAATGTGGATAGAACTAGAGGGTGTTATGCTATGCAAAATAAGTCAGTTAGAGAAAGACAAATGTATGATTTCACTCGTGGAATTTAAGAAACATAAGAGGTGAACATAGGGAAGGAAAAATTAGATAAAAACAGAGGGAGGCAAACCACAGACTCTTAAATACAGAGAACAAACTGAGGCCTGCTGAAGGGGAGATGGGTAGGGGGTGGGCTAAAAAAGTGGTGGGCATTAAGAAGGGCACTTGTTGGGATGAGCACTGGGTGTCATATGTAAGTGGGTCCTACTCCTGAAATCACTATACACTGTACGTTCACTTATTTGTTTTTTAAAAAATAAAAAATAAAAGTACAAAGTCCCCCTTTTGTTTCTGTGAGGTTTTTGGCTGTTTTTTTTTTTTGTTTGTTTATTTTTTGTTTTTTTTTTAGAGAGAGAGCGCAAAAGGAGAGAGTGTGGGGGAGAGGCAAAGGGAGAGAAGGAGGAGGAGGAAGAAAGGGAGAGAGAGGAGAGAGGGAGGGGGAGAGAGGGAGGGAGAGATAGAGTGAAAGAGCGAGAGAGTGAGAAAGCGAGAGAAAGCAAGAGCGAGAGCAAGAGCATGTGTCTCTTAAGCAGGCTCCGTGCTCAATGTGGAAACTGACGCAGGACTCAATCCCACAACCCTGGAATCATGACCTGAGCTGAAATCAAGAGTTGGATGCTTAACCGACTGAGCCACTCAGGCACCCCTGTGAGGTTTTAATATTGATCACAAAAGAGACATTAACTCAAGACATACCCAAACTCAAAGAACTCACTTTTCCAAAAGAATATAGCCAATGCCCAGTAAGGATTAATTTTTGCTAAAGCTTTCTTCTAAATTGTGTTATTTCTAAAAGGCTACTCTAATGTTGTGATTGAGAAACAATTCTACGTAAAAGATTTAAGCATTTGTTTAAAAGAAGGAAACTCATTCTTGTGTTTCATCATTCATCCATCCATTCAACAAATTTTTCACAATGCTTGCTGTGTACAAGAACAGAGCTGGGGACTCAGACGCCATCACATCCCACCACCTATCCTTCAGCCTGCTCTCAAGCACCTTCCCAAGTAGTAAGGAAAATTAAATAAACATAAAACGACATCCAGTTTTACTGAGACCATGAGACAGCTACTGATTAGATTTTAATAAAATTAAGTCTAATGTTTAATTTCTCTGCATATAACCAAGTATTGTGAAAACACCGAGGTTATGAAATACTAAGGTTATAAAATACTGAGGTTATGAAATACTGAGGTTATGAAAATATTAGAAATCTGTTTTATTTTCATAGTGGTTATCATCTAGTAACTAAGTATTTTTATAAACTACAAAAATGCAAATAATGAACAAGGGGTTTTATACTATTGATCCTTGAACAACACAGGGTTAGGGGCACCAATGCCACCTACCCCATGTAGTCAAAATCCTCATATAACTTCTGACTCCCCCCAAACTACTAGTAGCCTACTACTGACCAGAAGCCCTAACAATAACATTGTCAATGAACATATATTCTGTATGTTATACATATTATATACTGTATTCTTACAATAAAGCTAGAGAAAAGAAAATATTATTAAGAAAATCCTAAGAGAAAATGCATTAACAGTACTTATACAGCCCATGCAGCTCAAATCCATTTTATTTAAGGGTCAACTGTATATATGCCCTTTCTAGACATTTGTTCAGAAACAAATCCAGATCGAACAAAAATGCAGGTCTTAAAATAAGCTTCATGAGGGCATAAAGACACTGGCTGTCTCCTCAACAAATCACTTTTCAATCACATGTAATCTGTAACATCCCCCAATGAATTCAAAACACTACACTTCATAGAGTAACCATACAGGAAATTACAAAACTCCCTTTTAAGAATGTCTCATTATTCCTTCAAATCACATGAACGGTTTCCCAGGGCTTTCTAGAGGACTTTCAGAATAGTTCAGTTGATATCTCTAGATTCTTACGGAAAACAAAGTAGAACACGTGAGTAATATAAACCGTATTAAAATTACATATTCATTCCATATACTTTACCTTCCAACTCTTAAAGTGATTCTTTAATGTCAGCCACTATGTATTAATTCAGAAACTGTGATTTTTATATACACAAATCAATGATTTTCCCTTTTAGCTATAAACTTATTACTAAATGTCTTACTATATAAAAAAATAAATCCAACATATTCACTCATCTTCATAAAGGTGTTCAACATCTTCATAAAGCCAAATACAAGTTGAACTTACCACTTTTTTAAAATCATCTTCTGCTTCATCAAGTTTTCCTTGTTTGAGTAATAAGTGACCTCTCTGTAATCTTGCCTAGAAAAAAGAAAGGGTGTTCTGAGAACCACGAATTTCCAAATTTTCTTTAAACACAAAGAATAAAACCAAATAACCTAATGAACTATTAATGAAATATTTATTTTGCCAATGCCCATTTGACTTGGCACTCTCGAAAACAATTCCTGGAACCAATGAATGTATATAACTTTTAAGCATTAAGTATGCTTCCTTCAAAAAACTTTTTGTGCTATCTCCCCCAAAATTGAAAATATGTATCCACACAAAATCTTGTACATGAGTGGTTAAATCAATAGCTAAAAAGTGGAAACCATCCAAATTCCCATTAAGTAAGAGTGACATACACACACACACACACACACACACACACACACATAAATAGGAATATTAGCCAAGTATCAAAACATGCTACACATGTTTTGCTACACATGGGTGTACTGTGAAAACAATATGCTAAGTGAAAGAAGTCAGACACAAAAGGCCAAATACTGTATGATTTCATTTATATGAAGTGTCCAAATAGGCAAATCCACAGACAGAAAGAAAAGTGGTTGCCAGAGTCCAAGGCATAACTGGGGAGGGACTGTTAATGGGTACTCGATTTCTTTTAGGGGAGATAAAAATGTTCTGGAACTAGACAGTGGTGATGCCTGCACAACCTTCTGAATACACTAAAACATCACTGAATTATACACTTTAAAAAAAGGACCAATTTGATGGTATGTGTATTTTATCTCAATTTAATTCTTTTTTGCATCGTAATAACTTTTTTGTCACCACAAAAAAAAGTTGTATAATTTGGAACGTTACCAAAATTTTAGAAATAATTTTGTTTTTATTAATTCTCAGTAGAAATACTCACTCTACTCTAACCAAATAACAACACCTCTTCCCTTTTCCCATACATCATTTTTCCCCGTCCATCTCTGATAGTCCTCTTCTTCTCATGTGCATGATCCCATCTCTTCCAAAAATACTAACTCTCTGATGACCAATGAGACCGTAAGACAGAAACCATATTGATATTCCACTAAAACCTAATACATTATTTTACACTACAAAAAATTTCCGATTCTCTGTTAAGGGCATCGACACACATAAAAAGCAAGATGAAAGCCACTTTAACAAATTAATGCTAGGAAAATGAACTACTTAACCTTTGTGAGAGGTTGTGCTCAGTTAGCGAGGTAAAGTAACAGATTAAAGAAAAGTCTGACACTTGGGAATTCCATCCTAAAATAATAGTAATATTTCAAACCAAACATTCACCCATATCTAATTAGGTATCTTAAGTCCTTTCTGGAATATAGCAGGATACAAACAATAAATGGGTTACCAAATTAATTTTGAAACCATCTAACCTATTCCATTATTTTAAGGCATTACACTAACTTGCCAAATATCAGGATATCCCATTAGATTGTAAATTCCTCCATTTCTGAAGCGTATGTGTTGGTTGCAGGAGAGTGCTCCGTCTAATTCGGAATTGTGTCCTCACCACAAACCACTGCACAAGTGATCTATCTCCTTTTCTTAATTCTTCCTGTGACAGCCTTAATTGGAACTACTGTCAGTCACCTGATAGCCTTTTAATTCAACGGCCGCTTGATCAACTGGTTACTCAGCCTCACATCTTGCCCTGTGCTCCCCTCTACACAGAGGTCTTTCTAAGCCACAAGGCTGATGTCACTGCCAAGCTTCTACAATTCACCAAATGTACCCACGGTTCCTCTTTCACACAGACCTTTGATTCCAGAGACTTTGGATTGTTCTTGCTGCCCAGTCTACTACACAGACACACACACACACAGACACACACACACACACCAGCTTCCTACACTCCCCATTATACCTAGCAGGCCGTTCCTCACCTTTAAAAACAAATTACCTCTTCCAAATTCCCTAATGTTTTCCATTAATGAAAGTTTAGATGCACTTACTGCAGTGAAATCCATCTTCAATTCAATCACTTTAGTTAAATCAGGAAGCGCTGCTTTTGATTTGCCCATAGCTAAAAAGACAGTAGCTCTCCGATAGTAAGCAATATAGTTATCTGGGTCACCATCTGAAAATTCAAATAATAAGTATTAGCTCTTGGTAATTTATTTAAAAACCCAAATCACCTAAACCATACTAGAGTTTGCAATTCCCTTAAGGCATTGAGTCTTTCCATCAATAATGGGTCGAGTTGACTAGCAAGATCACTACAAATAAATCCAGAACAGGATTGGCAAACAATAGTCTCTGAGCCAAATCCAACCCACAGGCCTCAAGAATATCTCTTACATTTTCAAAGAGTTGTCAAAAAATAAAAATAAAAATAAATGCACAGAGACTGTATGGCTGCAAAGCTTAAATATTCATCATCTGGCTCTTTAGAGGAAAAGTTTGCCAACATCTGATCTAAAATATTACTGTATTTAACTTATAACTTTTATAAGTATACAATTCAGCCTTTGTCATTACTGAAATTTCCTTAAGTAAAATACTGATTGAGGGGCACCTGGGTGGCTCAGTCGGTTAAGCAACTGACTTTGGCTCAGGTCATGATCTCGTGGTTCATGAGTTCAAGCCCCATGTCAGGCTCCGTGTGGATAGCTCAGATGCTGGAGCCTACTTCAGATTCTGTGTCTCCCTTTCTCCCTCCACCACTCATGCTCGCTCTCTCTCTCTCTCTCTCTCTCTCTCAAAGATAAACATTAAAAGTTTTTTTTAAAAAAATACTGATTACAAATGTGACTATGCTTTATTCACAGGATTTAAGAAAAGTATAGACTTCCAATTAAACTAACATATTAAATGTACAATCTCTGCTCCCTCACAAATTCCAACTAAAATGGCAATGAAGAAATAAAGGTACAAACCTTAGGACAAAGGAGGAGAACAGAAATGAGACAAGACTACTTAAGTTAACAATATTTGAAAGGAGGAAAACAGATGGATGCATTAGATTTTTTAGCTAATTCCAGTTTACTTAGTGTCTACAATTAGAAGTAAAACTTGTGCTGACAGTCCTTCTAGAAAGCAATTTTGAAATACGTGTGTGTGTGTGTGTGTGTGTGTGTGTATATATATATATATATATATATGTGCTTGACCAAATTCAGCCATGTGTCAAACAAATATTTATTTACGCATTTATGCACACAGTTCTACCATAATAAGATTTACAACCAAAACTCTCCGAAAGTTCTATCCATGAAGGTCTTATCATCTGAGAAACATGACGAATGGAATCTATGGCAGGATAGTATATCATCGTTTAATATTACAGTTTTGAGCAGTTGTTAATGGCATTAACCTACATGAACCACGGCTGGGAAAAGAGGGCAGGAGGAGAGAGTAGGCTATAAAACCATATATGAAAGAAGATACACAAATGGCCAAAAGCATATGAAAAGATGCTTACCGTCACTAACCATTAGGGAAATGTAAATCAAAACCACACTGAGATACTACTTCCCATCCATTAAGATGGCTATTACAAAAACAAAGGAAGGAAGGAGAAAACAGGAGAGAGAGAAATGGAGAACAACTGCTTAATGGGTAGTTTCAGTTTGGGAGGATGAAAAGACTCTGGAGTTGGATGGTGATGCAGGTTGTACAAATATGTGAACACACTTAATGCCACTAACCTAATACACTTAAAAATGGGGTCAAAACAGTAAAATTTTGTAATATACTTTTCATAATTATAATTGATTATATATTTGATCATAATACTATTTGATTAGGGTCATATTTTTGAAAAACTAAGAAAACTGGGCATTTTAACAATAAAAAAACTTAATTTTTTCCTCAAATCTAAAACAAAAACAATCCATACATCCCAGCTAAGCATCACTGAGATTTCTTTCCTGATCAATTTTGCTCAGAAGACCAGGAAAAAAGAGCATAGTCGGCAGCCTGTATATATGGTATTGCCTACAAAATGCTATAATTAACCTGAGGAAAAAGTAAGAAATCAAGTAACTATAATTAGAGCATAAATGATATAGAATATTTTTAGGTTCAGTTTATATTTGATTTAGAATGCAGAATAAATTAAAAATATGTGAGTCTGGTCAGCATAACTGGCCAGAAGAATGATTTGATACCAGTCACTTTTAAGTGACTGGCTCTCAAAGTAAAAGAAAATTCATCACATGTCAACAGTAGTTACCTGGGCAGAGAGATCAGATTTTCTTCTTTATACTGAACATACATATTCCAAAATGTTTCATAATAAACATGGAGTACTTTTATATTCATTAATTTAAAAAAATTAAGTTTTCCGTGACTTACTTATACCAAGCAAAAAAAAAAAAATACTAGAAATAACATGATTTTAAGACCTGGAGTTTACATCACACATGATCATCTTTGTATGTCCAAATTCTACTCAATCTTTGAGGCACAGCTCAAGTGACTCATCTGATGACACATGTGAAAATATACCTTCCATTCTCTCAATTTCCATAACATTCTATAATATAGTATACCTCTTACTGTGCCCATAATACTTATCACTCCCTCTGGTATCAATTATTTATACACACACCTCAGTCTAGAGAAAATAAACTCCTTGAGTGAACTCATTCTAGTATCTCCATATCATCTGGCCCACATATACTCAAATAAAAGGAAATGGAAACAAATTCCTGATCACCACAATACAATGCCAACAGTGAGACCTGCCTGGGACAAGCAAGGGGCTAAGGTCAGTACAGACACGTCTTTTTTTTTTTTTTTTTTGGTCTTTCTTTCATTTCCACAGGACACTGTAGTACTCAGCAGGTCCCTGGAGCCAGCTAGCTTTCCCACAGGGTCCCCTCACCGCTACCCTATCCCAGGAGCTCCCTCGCTTCTGGCCTTGATTCCTGGGTCCTTCTCATTGAGAATGCCCAAGAAACCCTTCACATTGGCTTCTGTTCTGTTTACTTTCCCTAGTGCCATCCTGCTGTGGACAAGAAGGAAACATGCCAACATCAGCCCTGCCACAAACCAAGAGAAACATTTCCCAGCCTCCGGATGAATATGGTCCCCTTCCCATGGGTCTTCCTTCCAGAGCCAGATCTGTAAACCCAGGGAACAAATGCTCTGTTGTCATACTCTGTCCACCCAGAAGACGTTGTCCTCAGAGGGGACAAGAGAGGGAGGGGGCTGAGGTCTCTGCTGCATGGCCCACCCTCTGGTCCCCGTGGTCCTCCCAAGTTGGCACAGAGGGTCTGGCAGACACTGCCATCTCTTGCTTTTGGAAGAGTTGATGCTTGTAGATTCTGACCTCACTGGTCTGGGAAAGGTCTTCCATTGGGAGTGCTTTCCATCCAGGAGGCAAAGCAAACAAACATCTGGTCACATAGTTCCCTTCCCCCTGCCAGCCACCCCACTAGGGGAGTCCAGAAAACCAACCTGGCTCTTAAAGAGATGTGCCTCACCAGGATATTCAGATCATTCTCCCATAAGAAATCAGCAATAGCATTTTGAAAAACAGATGTTGGCTTTTTTTGAACTCTGTATCTAGTTCTTTCAAGAAAAAAAAGAATGCTTAATGCTAGCGTTAGGCAACTTATCAAGAGGGTACCTACACTAAAAATTGCACTGAACTTCTATTTGGGGAAAAAATGACCATTTCAGTCCATGTAGAAAAACCACCAAGGAGGATTACATATGATACAGCTTTTGTGTTAAATATTTGATTATACGTACATAAAAAAATGTCTATATACAATAATCTGGAACATTCACTTGCATTTACTTTATTCTTCAGTTTTTAGGTATTTTTAAGATATGAAATGGGATTAGAGCCCCATTTTATAACAATGAACTTACAAACTTAAGGAATCAGGGGCGCCTGGGTGGCTCAGTTAGTTAAGCGTCTGACTTCAACTCAGGTCATGATCTCACGGTCTGTGAGTTTAAGCCCCACATGGGGCTCTGGGCCGACAGCTCAGAGCCTGGAGCCTGCTTCAGATTCTGTGTCTCCTTCTCTCTCTCTGCCCCTCTCCTGCTCATGCTGTGTCTCTCTCTCTCTCAAAAAATAAAATAAAAACATAAGAAATTAAAATTAAAAAATAATCAAAATAATTTTAAAAATAAATTAAGGCATCAAATGACAATGGCTCAGCATATGAATCAAGAATCAATGTTCTGGGCGCCTGGGGGGCTCAGTCTTAAGCATCGGATTTCAGTTCAAGTCATGATCTCACAGTAGGGGAGTTCGAGTCTCACACTGGCTGAGCTTGAGCCCTGCGCTTCAGGTGAGCCCTGCTTCTCTCTCTCTCTCTCTTTCCTCCCCCCACCTCCCTCTGCCCCTCCAGGAATCTTCTCTCTCTCTGCTCCCCATTCACTTGCATGCTTGCTCGCTCTCGCTCTCTCTCTCTTTCTCAAAATAAATAAATAAATGTATTCTTTATTTTTTTCTACCTTTTTTTCATGTTTTCAGTGAACATCTTGTTTATTTTTTTTAATATAATTTATTGTCAAGTTAGCTAACATACAGTGTATACAGTGCGTTCTTGGTTTCAGGGGTAGATTCCTGTGATTCATCACTTACATACAACACCAGGGCTCATCCCAACAAGTCCATCCTCAGAGCCCTCACCCATTTTCCCCTCTACCCCACACCCCCCATCAACTCTCAGATTGTTCTCTGTATTTAAGAGTCTCTTATGGTTTGCCTCCCTCTCTGTTTGTAACTATTTTTTCCCCTTCCCTTCCCCCATGGTCTTCTGTTAAGTTTCTCAAGTTCCACACATGTGAAGATATATGATTATCTGTCTCTCTCTGACTTATTTCACTTAGCATGACACCCTCGAGTTCCATCCATGTTGCCACGAATGGCCAGATTTTATTCTTTCTCATTGCCAAGTAGTATTCCATTGTGTATATAAACCACATCTTCTTTATCCATTCATCAGTTGATGGAGATTTAGGCTCTTTCCATAATTTGGCTATAGTTGAAAGCGCTGCTATAAACATTGGGGTACATGTGCCCCTATGCATCAGCACACCTGTATCCCTTGGGTAAATTCCTAGTAGTGCTATTGCTGGGTCGTGGGGTAAGTTCTATTTTTAATTTTTTGAGGAACCTCCACACTGTTTTCCAGAGCCGCTGCACCAGTTTGCACTCCCATCAACAGTACAAGACGGTTCCCGTTTCTCCACATCCTTGCCAGCATCTGTTGTTTCCTGAGTCGTTAATTTTAGTCACTCTGACCAGTGGGAGGTGGCATCTCAATGTGGATTTGTATTTCCCTGGTGATGAGTGACGTTAAGCATCCTTTCATGTGTCTGTTAGCCATCTGGATGTCTTCTTTGGAAAAGTGTCTATTCGTGTCTTCTGCCCATTTCTTCACTGGATTATTTGGTTTTCGGGTATTTAGTTTGGTACGTTCTTTAAAGATTTTGGATACTAACCCTTCATCTGATATGTCATTTGCAAATATCCTCTCCCATTCTGTCAGTTGCCTTTTAATTTTGTTGGTTGTTCCCTTTGCAGTGCAGAGCTCTTTATTTTGATGAGGTCCCAATAGTTCAGTTTTGCTTTTATCTCCCTTGCCTTCAAAGGGAGTTGTTCTTAGTTGTATAAGGTCACTTGAATGCAAAACAAAATAGCTCTCCCTAGATCTTCATCTTAAAATACCAACAGTTCCTAGAACTAGTGTCCATTCCTATAACATTGTGCATGAAGTGGCAACTGAACAAGGATTGGTTTAAAAAATTCATGCTTAGGGGCACCTGGGTGGCTCAGTCGGTTAGGCATCCAACTTCAGCTCAGGTCATGATCTCACGGATTGTGAGTTTGAGCCCTGCGTCAGGCTCTGTACTGACAGCTCAGAGCCTGGAGCCTGCTTCAGATTCTGTGTATCCCTCTCTCTCTGCCCCTCCCTTGCTCATGCTCTCTCTCTCTCTCTCTCTCAAAAATAAACATAAAAAAAATTTAAAACAAAAAATTCATGATTAGTTTCACATAATACAAAATGTGATAACCTTGAAAGTATTCACTTATCCTGTTATCCATTCAATATACAATACAGTTCATTATTTAAAATACTTGCAAGCCTACCTATAGAAATAGATTTCATGTGAAAACATGTCATTCAAATTGTTATACTAGTTTATTAGAAATAAAATACAACTACTATCTGAAGAAAATACATCAGAAAGCCAATTACAAATGATGTTATAAACAGTGGTAGTGGAAAACAGAAAGAACACCACACTTGTCAAAATATAGAAAAATTTTATTCTTGCTCCCAGCTAACCCAATTCTACCCTTCCTTTCAAACTTTTACTGAGGACCTACCAGAGATTAAAATAATAATGGCAAAATAGGATACTACCTATCTTTATGATCCCTCTCTCACTCTCTCTCCCACACACACACACACACACACACACACACACACAGAGGAATATCACTCACCCATAAAAAAGAATTAAATCTTGCCATTTGCAACATCATGGATGGACCTAAAGGGTATTATGCTTTATGCTAACTGAAATAAATCAGGAAAAGATAAATACCATATGATATCACTTACTTTATTTTTAAATATTTTAGTTTTAAGAAACCTCTACACTCAACATGGGGCTTAAACTCACAACCCCAAGATCAAGAGTCACATAATCTACCGACTAAGCCAGCCAGGCACCCTCCATATGATTTCACTTATATGTAGAATCTAAAAAACAGCATAAACAAACAAAAAACAGACTCTTAAATATAGAGAACAAACTGATGACTATTGGATGGGGTGGGGTAAAGAGATGGGTAAAATAGATAAAAAGGATTATTTTATAAATAAGTCAGAGATGAAACACACATACTATAATAAGGTTGTATGACGACAGATGACCACACTTATCATGGTGAGCACTGAATCATGTGTAGAACTGTCAAATCACTATGTTGTCCACCTGAAACTAATATAACATTGTATACTAATTATACTTCAGTAAAAATAATGATAATGGTAATAACAACAATAAGATTCTACCTAGTCTTAAGAAGTTCACAATCTTTTGAATTAGAATGTGATGTTCAAAACGTCGCTAAAGTACTTTCTTTCCTTCTGTCTAAATGTGACTAGCAAATGCCCATCCCCGTTTCCCAAATGAGGTCCAAATGTGATGAGAAAGCACCATGATATGTTTGTGACAAATAAATGTAGACATAGATTTTGTTTTCTGATTTAGCAAAACTATAAATGTGATACTGATTTTCTTACCAAGCAAATAGAGAAACCTATCTCATTTCAGACATGCCTACCATTTAATCCACCACATCAGACAGTCACTCCTGCCAAAGATAGCTCAGACATTCTGTTAGGTCTATCAAAAACATGATTTCAGACCCTAGAATTCATTATCTCCTTAAGACCATGCTGTGAGAATGAGAGTCAGATCATTTTCATACTGCACTGCAGTTTTCTCTAATGATAAATCTCTAAACAATACTTGTGTCTGACTACTTCATGACTTTGAAATGGATGCAACTATTTCAGAAGACTAATTGGAAAGTGGTAATCAACATGCTTCCTTAAATCAGTTTCCAACAGATCAAGAATATTTCCCCATCTTAAATTTTAAAACTCCTGCCAAAAAATATTCATATGCCAGTTACAAAAAAACTTCCTATCACAGATGGCCTGTACCACTCTGTAGGAACAATATCTGTTGCTATTGAATTTTAATACATAAACCTTTTACTGCGTTAAAAATATAATCATAAAATCGACCAAGTCCAAGTAATTTTCAAAATGCACCAAGTAATTTTTCAAGAATGAAAATGGAAGGGTGGCACAACCATAAATAATGTCAACTACAGCATTATAATAAGAAATGATCCGTTGATACAATGCTGCCAGCCAAATTCTATTACAAGCTTTCATATCAATTTCTAATCACAGAAGTTAAAGAAATAAAGTACACCACGAAATTTAGAAGTTGGGAAGTATAACAAACGAATAAACATTTAGTGAACTCTACATAGTTTAAAGCAACGTATTAAACCATGAATGACATTTTGCCACAGAAGATCGGCATATGCCTTACAGCAGCAAGCGCACAACTTGTGTCTACAAGTCAGGAGACCCAGACGAACTCACTGTTGGAGAGAGGCTCTCCCGAACTCACCGGGCTCCCTGAAGCAGCCAGTGTGGCCACACTAAACGTGAAGTCTGGTAAACGAGACAACTGCAACCGAGGATCTAACACTCTTTTCTGATAAACACACTTTCAACAGGAGGGTCAGTAGGCCATGGCGCCACCCCCACCAGCTCCCGTACACTGCCATCATATACAATTTAATCTTTATTTTCTACAGTGAGCTATGATCTGTGTTTGACACAAACTAAGGTGATGAGTGTCCCAAACTACACAGGTCTTCCCAAGAAATCGTGACACGTGCACCATCTGAGAATTGCTGCAACTCGCCAAATCACGACGAACAAAAGAGCACAGCTCTCTGAACTCTGAAGGCGCTGGCGCTGCTTCACATTCTCCCTTTGGCGAATTTCACAAATGAATCATCATGTCTTAGCTTTACTAACCAACATATGACAGTGAATACAATATTTTATTGGGTATTTTGGAGAAGCACCATCTTAAGAGTTCAGGTACAACAGTGAAGCTAAAGAAAAGTAGGCAGTCATTTTAAATGACTGTAACAATACACCACGGCCCTTAATGTTTCTGCTAAAAGGGAGCTTAAAGAAAGCAAATGATAAAGTAGAAAATAGGTAGGAGGTGTAAGTTTCTGCAAATATTCTTACAGTACTAGGGCAGAATCAATATTTTTTTAAGACATGCTTTATCTAAGACAATAATTGAAATTTTTTTTAATTACCACACCAGAGCAGTTCAAGTCACCATTACTGGACTCAGTAATGACATGGTCATTGAGTATTCGGTCTCCAGTGAAAAGTAACCGGTGCAAATTCTTGTGCCGATTACCTACCACCTCCCAAGGGGAGCTAACTGCTAAAATGGAGAAAAAAAAACTACCTAAAAGAAACTTCACATAGTTAAGAAAATTTTATTAATATATCAAGTCTTTTTTTAAAAGTCTTAATTTTCAGAATTAGAAAAATTCTATTTCTACAGATCTTACACGTGTGATTGTACCCTACTTTCAAAAAAAATCTTTATATACATTATTCTCACCTAGTCTTCACAGAAAATCCTTTTAAGTGGCACAGTGAAAATTGCTAGGAATATGCAGGTAACTTGTGTAAGTCTATATTTACTTACATAACTTGACCGATAATCAGGTGGCAACGCCAAGATTAAAAACCTTGGTTTCCTGTTATTCCAGAGGGTTAATAATACCAGTAATAAAAATGTGAGTTACCAAAAACCATGAAGAAAAATACTGCCAAACCAAAATCTAATTATGTTCTGTTCACAAAGTAAATTACAGGAGTGGGATGACCATTCTTCTGGTGAGCAGAACTTTATCTTATCAAAAACACAGAAGAAAACAAACAAACAAAACACCCACCTCATTACCCTACAGGTTAACTTGTCACTCTTAACCATCCCAAACAAAGGTGAGAATGTGTCATTTAATTTAAGAGAGGATTCCGAAAGGTCAGTGTCAGAAAGTCCTAGCACAAAAGTGTATAAAAAATCCTTCAAGCTCTCACTTAGAACCTATTTATTGTGGCCATCCCGTTTCCCTCAGTCCCAACAGATTAAAAGCTCCACCAACAGTAGAAACTACAGACAATTATAAGTGAGGAACAGGACAGCCTAAGTGATGGAGGAGGTCTGACCAACACAGAAGAGGCAAAGGGCCCCCCAAGGGCCTCAAAATAAAAGAACTACACTTATGATCTCAAGTCATCAAGAAAATTAAACTGTCTTTAGTGAAATCTTTTGGGGGGGGGGACTATATAATACAAAAAAAAAAAAACTATATAATACAGTGAGAAAAGCTGTCAAAATTATCTTGACTTATTCTTGATACTGTAGAAAGTCTAAGTTATCTGGAAAATTCTCTTATGTTAGATACATATGCATTTAAGTGTTGTGTATTTATTTTATTAATCTATTTCACCCAGAATCCTGCAAATTTTTTAAATGTTTTCTTTAAACATTAACTAATGTTTATTTTAAATGTTATCCAAATGCTATTAATTAGAAATCACTATGACGGCCACTGAGGGTTTGGGTTCCAAGATACAAACCTACTGCAGCATGAAACTGAGACAAAGCATCAGCTAGCTGTCCAGCTGCAAGTAATTTCTTGCCCAATTCAAGATGTTTCTCAACATCTGCATTTACTCCACATTCAGCACCTAAAAACAACAACAACAAAAATCAGTTAACTTTCCAAGACCAAGATTCAATTCTGAATAAAATGTTTAAAATATAGTTATCTGCCTCAGGCATTTGCTCAGATAAGAAGAGTCGCAGAAGCTAAAGAGTGATAAAGAAAAGGTAACAGTAGAGCACAGTGCTTCATTTTATAGCATGTAAGCCACCCAAAAATACACTCTAGTCATATCAAAAGAATGTAACCAGTCTCAAAATATAAGGGAAACTGCATAACCCAGTAGTAAAAATACATCAAACAACAAAATCAGAATTCCTTTGTTACTCTAGAATCTCACTTTAATGGGTATTATCATCAAGTCCACTCTAATATTCAAGTACTAATTAAGCATCTACAATGTACCAGGCACCATTCTAGGTTTTGGGGATAAGTGAGCAACACACACACACACACAGACACACGCAGACACGCACACCTCTGCCACTCACAGCATCTGACATCATGAAGGAAGGAGACAGACACAAGAAATACATAAACTACACAGTATATTATATTAGGTGAGAAATACCATGAAAAAAGTCAAGCCACCTGAGGGCACCAGAAGTGCTCGGGCTTTCAGTATTAAAGAACATGGTCAAGGGTGGGCCTCATGGAGAAGCTGACATTTGAGCAAAGGTAAAGGAAAGGAAGGAACTCATCAGGCAGATATGTAGAAAAAGAACTTTCTAAGAGGAACCAGCTAGTGCAAGGGCCCTAAGTCAGGAGAATGCCAGCTTATGTCCCACAAACAGCAGAGAGACCATGATGGGCACCGCAGAGCCAACAAGGAAAACAGTACTATAAGATGAAGTCAAGAAGCAGAGGGCCTGACTATGTAGAGCTTTGCTTTCACTCCGGGTAAAATGGGGAGCTCACGAGGAACAGACAGAATGACCTGATCTGACTGACGAGGCCAGTTATCAACATGCTACCTCTTCTCCTCTGAATTCATCCTTCACTACCTGGCTTTAAAAATGGACTGGAGTTTTTAAGCATTTCTTCTTTACATTGAGCACAATATTACACTCTGTCACAGTAAAAGGTACGGAAGGGGCACTGCAGGAAAGACACCATCAGGCTCCTGTTGCCATCTTCATTTTGTTCTGGTTCCTACTGCACGGTGCATATGGGGAGGATACCCAGTAGTTCCCAGTCCTAGCCATATGCCCCTGCTCCAAGCCCTCAGCAACCCGGCAGCCTTGACCAGGCACTACCTTCCGTAAGGACACCGCGCAGTCCAGGCTGTAGGCCCACACAACACCCTGAATCCCCCCCACACACAGGCCAACCAAGCTGGGCTCACCTACACCTGAGAGGGTCATTTCCCACTTGCCCAGCTACAGAGGACCAACTCTAGTCCCAGCAACTCAGCAAACTTTTCTATCAGCAACTTCAGGTTATACCTATACCTTCTCTAATAAGGTAAACACAAGACTTGAGCAGGGGTTCCCCTCCAAATTGTCCCTTCTTTGGGGACCATCTGTTAGCCCTAGAGTATCCTTTAGAGCTCTCTTTACATCTTTATAGTTATTCTCCTATCATAGCCAAACAATTCTTTATATTAAACTTCCCTCTTTTAAATTACTCTGTGGTCTCTTTCTCCTGAATGGACCCAGACTTATATGCAGTTGGCACTGGGGAATGGTCCTAACAGACAGACCCACAAAGACAGGATTTGAGGACTGGTTTGGTCATGTCCTTGAGCTTGAATGCAGTGCTGAGCTCACTGTCAATAAGAAATAAGATGTCAGTAATCCATAGCAGGTATTAGAATCAGAATTAATCAAGATACCATTTGTAGTTGACAGTAATCCCATGCTAACTGGAAAACTGAAACTATTGCACTTGACCCCAATGACAGTAGTGATGAAGGTAAGGACTGTGGGGGGGGGGGATTCTTTTGAGTGCACTAGACGCTTTCAGAGAGAAAGAAAGCAGCTCAGCTCGAACCTGCAGCTCAAGTCTCTCTGAGCTTCCGTGTCCCTAACACAATCTTTTGGTAGCCACACAGCAGACTGAGCTGAAAATCAAATATAAAACTGAATATAATGTGTGTAGAAGGGTGCATATGGAAACTAAGAAGCCAAAGCATTTCTCATTTATGGTGAGGCTGATGCTAAGCTATTCAGATGTTTAGCATGATGCTAAACAGTGCCCGAAAAAAAAATCAGAACAGTCATCACTCGGGAAGGTGAGACAAAGGACAGACGGGGAAGGAGAAGAGAACCTTCTGGAGTGATGATAATGTTGTAATCCTGATAGAGGTATGGGTACACAGGGAGTTGCAGTTATCAAAACTCAGCAAATAGACACTTAAAATATGGACATTATACATACATTTTACACCCAAAAAAGCTGTTGATGTTACGCATGTTAAAGTATTTAGGGAAATTTGTGCTGATATTGTTTTGAAATATATGTATTTATATTTGTGTATTTATTTTGAATTGGGGGAAGGACAGAGAGACAGGGAGAAAGAATACCAAGCAAGCTCTGACTGTCAGCACAGAGCCCCATACAGGGCTCGATCTCACAAACTATGAGATCATGACCTAAGCCAAAATCAAGAGTCAGATGATTAATCAGCTGAGCCATCCAAGTGCCCCTTGAAATATATATTTTTTGAAAAGAATTAATGGGTAGAAAGAGAAATGCCCAGATAAATATGTGGTAAAACCAAGAATGGTAATTATATTAATGGCAGAATCCAGATGATGGATATAGGAGCATACACTATAAAATTCTTTCAATTTTGTGAAATATTTAATAATAAAATTTAAAGAAAATGTACAATATAGTGTTGTGATGGGGGAATACACACAGGATGCTGTCAGGGCACAAGTTAGGGCACCTAACACCTATAGTTAAATAAAATGTAAAATTCAGGGCACCTGGGTGGCTTAATGGGTTGAGTGCCCAACTCTTGATTTTGGCTCAGGTTGTGATACCAGGGTCATGGGATCAAGCCCTGTGTCGGGCTCTGTGCTGAGTGTGGAGCCTGCTTAGGATTCTTAAGATTCGTTTTCTTTTCTTTTCTTTTTCTTTTCTTTTCTTTTCTTTTCTTTTCTTCCTTTCTCTCTCTCTCTCACCCCCTTCCTCTCCCCTGCTCTCGTTCTGAAAAATAAATTTTTAAAAAATGAAAAAAATTTCAATTTCTCAGTCACACTAGTCACTAGTCTTAGTCACAGTCTAAGTGCTGGAAAGCTACTGGCTAGTACAGGAAACAGTGCAGAAAATACAGAACATTTCCCATCATCAAAGAAAGTTCTACTGGATAGCACGAAGGAGGGTTTTACTAAGTATCACCTGAAACCCAAAGGAAAAATGGAGAGAATACCACCTACATGAAAAAGCCTTAAGGGGGGGGGGGAAACCCCAACATTCCAAACACAAAAAACATCACACTTAAATGCCCAGAAGGAAGAGATCTAATGAGGCTTTCAGAGAAATTAAAGTCCTACATTTCAGCTCTCTCTCCTCTCCATCATGATTTAATTATTCTGGAGTGGGTCACGTTAAGTGCTAGGTGAGTCTCATAAATAGCCAGCAGGGAAGAGGGAAACCATAAGGTATCCGTTACAATAATCCAGGTGACTTGATGGTGATCTGAGTGTGGAGTAGCAGCCGTGGAAAGAAAGAAGAGTAGATTGCTCAGAGGAATAGAAGAGAGAACGATGACCACACGCGGCTTTCGCTGACAGTCTGGATGCGCAGGGCAAGTGAGGACAGAGCAGGAGTCCAGGGTCCCGGATATCCACAGCAATGTGAGCAGCTGTGTGAGCCTGCCACTTCAGTCATCAAAAGCAACTGAATTCTTTATGTCCTCTTAATAGAGCAAAGAGCTGAAAGAAATGCACTTTATCTTGCTATTTGCCCTACTAAACAAAGTAGCTTTTTCAGCTTCCAGTGTTCCTAGTTTCTGTGCAGTGTCTTGTTACCTTGGCTGCCTGCTGGACCCCTCCAAACAAGGAAGAAAGGGAAGAAGGGGAGGCAGGGAAGGAGAAAACCTTAACTTGATGGCCTCAAAAACTTAGGGTCCTGCAGAGCCCTGTTTGTTTGGGGAAACAATGTGAAAACGTCTACAGTATTTAATTAAGAGTGTGTAACATGTAGAGAAATTAGTTGGAGTTTTCAATGGGCTGGGAAAGCATTATTTTTCCATTTTTATAACATGTTTATTTATTTATTTTGAGAGAGAGAGAGGGAGAGAGAACGAGCAGGGGAGGGGCAGAGAGGGAGAGGGAGAGAGAGTATTCCCAGCAGGCTCTGGGCTGTAAGAGCTGTAAGAAACCAGGATCTCAACCTGAGCCAAAATCAAGAGTTGGCCACCCAGGGGACTGCGCCTCCCAGGTGAGGTGGGAAACAAAGGCAGAAGGAGATGGCGGATAGAACTGAAACTCCTTATAGCTGCAGCCCATTGACAGACACTTGAGGTGGCAGAGGAAGACCTCTCTCCAGGAACTCCCTGCTGTCTTACTGCTAATGCTTTGCCAGAGGGCAAAAACCTTAGCTTGACAACAGCTAGGCCTCCAGTATTCTGTGAGTCTGCACACGACAATCTCCTCGGAAACCTCCCCTGGACATTACCTCCCCCAACTCCCAACTATACAACCAGTCTCTCCAGAGGATCCAGGGCAGCTCCTCCTGCCCATGGGACGGATCTGTCCCTGTGCTTTAAAAAATCACCTTTTTTGGACCAAAGACGTCTTCAAGAATTCTTTCTTGGCCGTAGGCTCCAGGCCCCACAAACCCCACAATCAACCCAAAACCTCATCACCAGGCACCCCTATTTTTCCCTTCACAAATGAGAATATAGGCTCTTGCTCTGAAAATTCACTACGCATTAATGATTCAGAAACCAGTTATATTCTGATAGTGAGGGTCACCTGTACTTCCACCTAATTCCATACCATATCCAAAAATATAACCTGCTTTTCATAATGCATACTATGGAAACCAACGTATTTCATTAAACAAATGTTACTGAATACACACTGTGTAAAACTGTGGCCATAACATGGGGCGTCTGGGTGGCTCAGTTGGTTAAGTGTCCGACTTCGGCTTAGGTCATGATCTCACAGTCCGGTCTGTGGGTTCGAGCCCCATGTCGGGCTCTGTGCTGACAGCTCAGAGCCTGGAGCCTGCCTCAGATTCTGCATCTCCTTCTCTCTCTCTGCCCCTCCTCCATTCACACACTCTCTCTCTCTCTCTCTCTCTCTCAAAAGTAAATAAACATTAAAAAAAAACAAAAAACTGTGGCCATAACAGAGATGAATAGGGTGGTCTTCAAAGAGGCAATGAGGAGAATCCCTCAGGTTTTAGCCATTTACAAGAACACTCGAGCCTGCAGGATTCCCATGACTCTGGAGAAAGGCCGTTTTTGAACATTGCACTGGCATCTCTGCCGCATACTGAAGTATTTACAGAATACGTAATATGAAGAACGGCACTGACTTCAAAATAATCTTGAAGGAAAATGAAAGTATAAGTGAAATTAGATTGGCCATATGCTGATAAATTTTGCAGCTGGCTGACAGTACACCATGGTCCACGATACTATTCTACTTCAGTATATTTTTAAGATTTTCCCAAATTAAGTTTTTAAAAAATTTAAATCCCTTCAATAAAGAGAAAACTGGCTTATAAAAATCTCTTACAGTGGGGCATCTGGGTGGTTCAGTCGGTGAAGCATCTGACTTTGGCTCAGGTTATGATTTCACAGTTCGTGAGTTCGAGCCAGGCATCGGGCTCTGTGCTGACAGCTCAGAGCCTGGAACCTGCTTCAGATTCTGTCTCTCTGCCCCTCCCCTGCTCTCTCTCTCTCTCTCTCTTTTTCTCTCTCTCAAATATAAAATATTAAAAAAAAAAATCTCTTACATTAAAAATGTTTGAAGTAAGTGGACCACAGGGAGTAGCACATGAACCTACCTTCCAACATGCTCAAATTTACAGAAGTTATTTAAAAAATAAATGTATAACCTTGCGGGGGGGGGGGGAATTTTTTTTAAAGAGGGCCATAAGAGAAACAGAAATCTTAGAGGGGAAAAAATGTAGAAAGGACAGGATAGGGTTAGGGGGCAAAACCACAACCAAACACCTTCCCAGCAAATGTGCGCCACGGAGGAGCCCAAACTCTGATACAAGGAGAAGGGAGGGACCCTTGGATTTCCCAGTCTCTAGCCAGTCAGCCTTCTCCCACAAGCAGCATTCACACTGGCAATGAGCAATTCTGAAATTTACAAAGATAATCATAAAATCAATCTTTAAGAAACTAACACCAAATAAGAGAATTTAGGGGGGGAAATTAGTAGAACCAACAGGAAAAAAAAATTCTAAAAATGAATATAATGGACATTCTTACAAATTTAAAAGGATGCAGCATTCATAAAACACAGACCAAGTATTTATGCACTTATTGCTCTAGGAGTGGAGAAAAAATCATTTCTAAGTGCCATGACAAACTGCCAGAGGAAAGGAGAAGTACTTAATATGAAGGGGTCAAAGAAGTCTTCCCTAAGAAGATAAATGTTCAAGTTAAAACACAAAGGGGCAAGGGGGTAGGGAGGATCCTGAATCACAAGTGCCTCCAGAAAGCCAAAATGTGTCCAGACAAGGAGTACAAAACAAGTGCAAAGGGCTTAGGTAGGACCCAGCTCACCTTCAAGGAATCATGTTAGGAAGAGTAAAGGATAGGAGCCTGGGTGGCTCAGTCAGTTAAACCCTCAACTCTTGGTTTCGGCTCAGGTCATGAACTCACGGTTCCTGAGATTGAGCCCCATGTAGGGCTCAGTGCCTATAGCATGAAGCCTGCTTGGGATTCCCTCTCCCCCGCTCTCTCTCTCTGCCCCTCCCCCGCTCATACACATGTGTGCACATGCTCTCTCTCAAAATAAATATTTAAAAATAATAAAATTTTAAAAAAAAAGGATAGAGGATGCAGGCAAGATAGATCACAATGGGTCTTTCGGGCCAACATAAGAAACATACATTTTATTCTAAGTGCAAAGAAACATCATTAGAATGGGTCTTACCAAGGAACTCTCTACCTGATTTATACTTCAAAAAAATTTTTTAATGTTTATTTATTTTTTGAGAGAGAGAGAGAGAGAGAGAGAGCATGTGAGTACAAGTTGGGAAGGGGCATAGAAAGCCAGGGAGACACAGAATCCAAAGCAGGCTCCGGGCTTTGAGGTGTCAGCACTGAGCCCAATGCAGGGCTGGAACCCAGGAACCATGAGATCATGACCTGAGCCAAATTCAGAGACTTAACTGACTGAGCCACCCAGGTGTCCCCCTGATTTGCTTTTTAAAAAGACCCCTGTTGGTTGCAGTATGGAAAAGAGATTAGAGGCAGGCAAGAATGAGAAGAAGTGTGGTGGACAGCAAGTTGCAGTACGGTATATACACTCTGATCTCATTTATGCTTAAAAAATATATATAATATATATTTCTATATTAACTTTTTCCAGTAAAAATGTATTCATGTACTAACACAGGAAAAAATTAACAAACTGAGGAATGTGTTTTGTTAAAGATGTTCCTGATTGAATACTCACTTGCAATTGAAAACTCTTATAAAGAATATTTGTAAACACTACAGACATACCATATTTTACAATTAAGCAGCCAATGAAGTCAGGAAATAAAAGCAAAATAACCCTGCCTCCTTTCACAGCAGACTGTGAAGCTGGGGAGATCCCGGCAGGGCCCAGGATATTGGATCTCACTGTCTTCCTACCCTTGGACCTTTCCCCCAAGCATGTCAATAAAGTGGTTTCATCCCTCCCACCCCCAAAACAACAAACCATTACAACAAAAACCCTGCCTCACTTGTTCAAGTGTAGTTCAAAGGGACAGCATTATAATCAGATACTGCAGAGAATACAGGTGATACAGATTCTAAAATTTAAAGCACTCCTTTTGTAGATTCTAAAATATTTACGGACGAAATGACACTGCGTACGACAGGCTCCAAAATAATCCATGAGTACAGAAGAGATAATGTCAGTCATGAGCTGGTAATTGTTAAAGCTAGGACATGGGCACCTAGGGGTTCATATACCATTCCCCACTTTTGTAAATGTATGTAATTTTCTACAATAAAATTTTATATTAAATCCCTTTAAGGGATTAGGGGTGGGATATTAAAACAGTTAAAGACAGCTCATTTTTATTTTTTAAAGATAATTTCTAATATAAGCTATCCATCCATAAACATTTATAGTGTCTAGTGTAAAATACAAAAATTTGTGCATCGCTCATGTAGGGAGAAATGTATGTACAGAAGCCATGGTAGATTACAGTAGAGAAGGACTAACACTCAAATAAGAATGGTGAAAGCACTGTGTGTGAATTCTGGAACAATCCAGCCCATTGCAGGGGGCACAAGTAATTACAGGGGCCTGTCGATGAGATTCTGTGTATTCTCAAAATGCAGGGGGTCTGAAGGGGGTAGTCTTCAAAAGAGTATGAAGGTTTCATTTCAAACATTTTCCTAAAACATTTTCTCAAAGGAGGGATCAAATCAATGTATGGAAAAGAGGATTCCAGGCTGCTTGAGGAGGGAAGAAATTTGAGCATGAGATAAACTCTCAGTGAAAAGGCTTTCCTTATCCAACTATGAAAATGTTTAACAGGAAAGATACAACACAAAAGGAATTAAGAACCTACTATGGGCTGGATACTTTCAGTGTCATAATTTCACTTAATTTTCACAACCACCCTAGAAAGTAAACATCTTTCATACTCTTACAACTCAGAAAACTGAGGTTTAAAGAAGTTACCCATCCTGCTGTCAGTATCTGTCAAAACAAGATTTGATTCCAAAGCCCAACTTTCTTTTCAGCACAGCCCATGATCCTTTCCCCTGTGTAATCTAGGCTAAGTGTCCCACAGTTACGAAGCCCTGTATGCTTCATTCACTCAACCCATCATTTAATGTAACATTTGAGCACAATGGTATTCAACCTCCAAGGCCGATTCAAACTTAAGGCTAATAGGAGGCAAGAATGCATTTGGGACGTTCTTTGAACTATTCTATCAAGTCATTTCGGGTCAGACATCCTTCACTGAGTCACTGTGGTTTCCTCCTTTCACAGTGGTTAGAAGGAATGAGAGCTCAACACCCAACTGACTCTCCACCACCTCCTCATGGTGCCCTCAGGAGACCCCTCCTTGGCCATCACAGTCATGCATCTCCCTCACAGGTGCACCAGAACTACGAGCAGGAACCAGAGACCACCATCAACTGCCAGATCAACCTGGAGCTCTATGCCTCCTACTTCTAACTGTCCATGTCTTGCTACTTTGACCCCAATGGTGTGGCTCTGAAGAACTTTGCCAGACATTTTCTTCCCCAGTCTCAAGAAGGGAAACATACTAAGAAACTGAGGAAGCTGCCGAACCAAGCAGGTGACCAAATTTCAAATCTTTCAGAATATCAAGAAACGAAACCATGGTTAAGTGGGAGAGCTGGCTGAAGGCAATGGAGTGTACAAGTGTTACCCTTGGAAAAATGCATAATCTGTCACTACTGAAACTGCACAAACTGGTCCCTGACAAAAATGACCCCTACTTATGTGACTTCATTGACATTTATTACCTTAATGAGCAGGTGAAATCCATCAAAAAATGGGGGCCCCAGAATCTGGTATGGCAGAGTATCTCTCTGATAAGCATATCCTGGAAGACGAGTGACAACGACAGCTAAGCCTTAGGCTGGCTTCGCATAGCCATGGGGTTGACTTCCCTGGTCACCAAAGACAAGCATGCACATTGAGGTTTCCTTGAACTTTTCTGTAAACTATACCAATACTTCCATTTAAGTCATTTCATTTGTACCGTTCCCTCAGATAAATTTAATTTGGTATATACCCTACAAAAAGTTACGCCATCCTCTTACCCCAGAAGTTAAGTTACTCTTCAAACTCAATTTCTCTCACCTTCTAGGATTAAAAGAGGTGTCCAGCGTTTCTCTGTCCCTTCTACATAAAACTCAGATCTTTATTATGTTACAATTTTGTCCAATATAATTTCCATTTAATGTAAGTAAACATCACCTCCCTTACAAGAATTTTCCATGGCCTACTCCAATCATCCAGAAGGAATGATTATGCCTTCGGTGCACCTTAGTCACGTGTCCATAACAGACCCTGCCACAGTGTATAAGGGTTGTTGCGTGGGCGCCTTTCTCCCTGCAAGAGATGGTGTGCCTTCTAACTGGGATCTTCTCTCACCTTCTTCCAAATCCAGCCCCCATGCTGCTGCCAAAGCAATCCCTCAAAAATGCACTCCTAATAAAAAGGATACAGTACTTTCACATCGCTGGCTACATTCAACCGAAACCCCTTCAGACCTGGGGCATCTGGGTGGCTCAGTCAGTTAAGTGTCTGACCCTTGATCTTAGCTCAGGTCTTGATCTCAGGGTCATGAGTTCAAGCCCTGTGTTGGGCTCCATGCTAGGCATGAAGCTTATTTAGAAAGAAAAAAAAGTAAAAAAAAAAATAAAAATTTTTAGAAAAAAATAAACCCGTTCAGATCTGAAGGCAAACAAGACCCTTCATGATCAGACCCCATGACGTGGGTTCAGTCTCATCATGACCCTCACTCCTACACCTCTTACTTTACATTCCTATTGATCAAAATGAACTGGTTGTACCTCCATGAACAGACTATGTTCTCATGCCACATCCCTTTGCACTTGCTGTTCCCACTTGCCCCCTGGGACATTTCTACTCCATCAGGATTCTGCCCTCAAATGCTTGCTCCTGTGTGAGAGCTCCCCTAACTACTGCAGTGAGAGGATGGGTGGGGGAAACCCCCTTCTGTGCTCCTTTGACGTCTCCGCACTCAAAGTACGTGACTTTCAGTTGCAATGCCACTGTGTCCATATACTGACCTTCGCAGTGTGCTGGCCTCTCACTACCCCTGAGACTCCAACCCAGGTAAAAAGCAAGTTTGAGAGAAGAAACCATCTTTTCTTCTTTACGTCACCTAATTCAGTACCTTGCGCACAGTGGACACTCAATATTCACTGAATGATGTAACCATCTTCCTTCTTAAACGCATCACAAGTCATCAGAATTATAAAATACAATGTCTGGTTCCTCCTTGGTTGTGGCTATGAAGCAAGTGATTCAACAGCTCCCCTGGAGGCAGGGGCGCAACCCCATGAAGTTTTCTCAAGCAGCTCAGATGTGAAACAATTCTGTCTGCACAGTGTTCAACACAACGCCCTGCTGACTAGAGTAACTTCAAGCAAGAATCCCTTCAGACCCCGAAAGTCTGTTCCTTTTGTAGAAAAACAAATCTTTGGATGGTTTTCTAAGTCACTTTTCATGAACCTGTGAATATTCAAAGGAGAACTAAATCTGAAGCTTGTAGAAAAGCTTATCCCTAAACACGTGCCATACTAAAATTCTACTTTTGTCAATCCAACATCTCTCTGCATTATCATAAATTTCTATTTCACAAGAGTATATATATTTTATATACACTGGCAGCAGCATACAACAAAATACTTAGTGTAAAAGCAAAAAAAAAAAAAAAAAAAAAGAATACAATCCAAGATACGTAATAACAAGTACCAAATCAAACTGATACTACCAAAGATTCATAAAGACACTAACATGTACAAAGAAAAACTTATTTATAAATAATGGCTGTTTTCATAGTATTGCAACCCTATTTTGAGCCATGTATACTTTTTATTCCTTTGCCACATACTGAGAGACAGTGACAACGAGCTATCACCTGTTTTCTGATTAGGCAACCAAACATCATGCCATTTCCTAATCAGCATGAAACAGTAGGTTTCTCCTTAGACAAGCATAACCACAGATCAGCAAAATATACAGGAAGCATAAGAAAAAAGGTAGAGTAGTTAAGTCCTTCAATGAAGTTAGTACTAGAATCCATCATATTTTGGAGAGCAAAAAATAAAGAATTTTAAGAAATGCAAAGTTGAGGGGTTAAGAATATGATGTGGTGAGAATCAAAATCAAGACTCGAAGAACAAGAACAAAAAAGGCAAGAACTAGGGTCAAAGATACTAAGTTCAAGCCAACACCAGGTGACAGCACCAGCAGCAAGCCAGGGTGGTTATTCAAGTTGGAGCACTGAGAATGTGAGGGATGAGAGGGACCCCTGTCTGGCTCAGTCAGTACTGCGTGGAACTCTTGATCTTGGAGTTGTGGGTTCAAGCCCCATAGTGAGTGTAGAGATTACATAAAAATAAAATTTTTAAAGGAAAAGAAAAAGAATGTGAGGGATGAGGAAAATCCAAAGGTCATTCTACAAAGGCACATGAGGAAAAAAAAAGACAAAATACTGTCTATAAAAGATCTGATCTGAATCCAAGATTCAAGCAAGATGGGGGCAAAAGTCTGAAAGAAGTCTCATGGCAGAAACACAGAAAAAGGGGAAATTGGTCATAGAAAAAGCAAGAAGTGCATTATCTTAGCAATTCCACAGTCAACGAAGGACCAATGACAAAAGAGTTTCAATAAAAATACAGTGAGCTGGAAACCCTAACAGTCATTATGACCTAATAAGTGGTTCAGCCCAAAATGAAAAGAAAAGAGGCTGAGAAGTTGTGTGGTACATCTGAACTAAATGTCTGCACTGAAATCTTCCCTAGGAGTGAACTAGGAAAATAAAATCTATTGTAACCAGGTTTGCTCAGTTTCAATGGACATTGTCTGTCTTTGCTTCAATTAACTGTGAAGGCATAAATGTTGCGATGGCATCCCCTGTACAAGGAACTTAGAAAATAAGTTTGAAGAATCCGTAAAAAAAAAAAAAAGCTCAAATAGTCAACTTCACTCACCAATTTAAAAAATATTTAATGCACATCTACTTCATCTCAACGTGTTTTAGGGACAGAGATAAGAACTCTTTCCACAAAGCTTACATTCTCAAGATAACAGGCAAGAAAAGTAAATGAGATAATTCAGACAATGTGAAGTTTCATGAAGAAAATTCAAAAAGGTAAACAGAGGCAGTATATTAACTGAAGGAGAGCGTGCTTTTTAACACAGTATGTCAGGACAGGATCTCTCAAATATGAATGTTCATTTGAAGACCTCCTATGAAGCTTTCGAGACTGTGGGAACAGCAAGAATCAAGACTCTCATTCAGGAATAAGGCTGGCATTTGGCAGTAAAAGAAGTTGGTGTGGTGGGAGCCTAATGATGAGGAAGATTAGGATGAAAGAGGTGTAAGTAAATAAGAGTCAGATATGTAAGGCTTTGCAGTATCAGTGGAGTAACGTGTTGAAGAGAGAACAGAAGAGGAGGAAATAGAGACTATCAACAACTCTTCAAAGGCCTGCTGTCTAGAGAAGCAAAGGCACAGTTCAGTAGCTAAAGGGACACACGACATCAAAGAACAGTTTAGGATGGAAACACTGCAGCATGTTGGAGTGCTGATGTCAAGGATCCCACAGAGAAGAACAAAATGACAACACAGGAGAGAAACGGTAACTATAGGAGCAATACTTTCAGAAGATGAGAGGAAACGGAATCCAGGACAGACGTATAGGAATTGGACTTTGCCAGGAATAGAGATGCTTTATCCATTTTAATATAAGAAAAGTAGCAAACTGGGTAGAGATACAGGTAAGCTAGTGACTTTAGTGGAAGAAAGAAAAGGAAACTGCCCTGCGATGGCTTTCATTTTCTCAAATAAAGACAAGGTCTAAGAGAATGAGGTAAAGGAAGGGAGGAAAGGGGGATAACATTGGAGATTTAAGGAAAGAAAAGGTTTGAAATGCAGATTTTCAAGAATAGACATACTAGGCAATTGTAGGAATGTTGGCAGTATTGAGTGTGCATTTGAAATTGAGATTATACCTTAAAATGAAACCAGTCAGCAAGATTATCTCCATTTTTCTCCAGCCATGTTCAACTCAGGTACAACAAACAAGTCTGCCAAGTTGGACTGAAGAGGTGTTGAATTTTGCCACGTGAGTAGAACAAAAGAATACCGAGAGAAGGAAATTAAAGGTTGTTTTCAAAGGAGTGACTACAAGGTGGACCACTAAATCAAAACTGCGAAAGGAGGGAAAAGGATATATATGCTTTACAAAGCATGTCTTATGCCCCCAAGTGGTCTGTAAACTCAATGACAAAAACCCTGAGTTCCACACTATGTGTGTCTCATCAGAAAGCACTACAGTGTAAGCCTCTGCCGACTGATTAAATGAGTCTTTCCCATAACCAGAACTCCAAAGGTCACAAACTCATCAAATTCACAAAACAAATAAACAAAAATTTTTAAAAACAGTTTTCTAAAGATCTTGAAAGAAAAATAAAACTACACTTGAAATGTCTTAGTTCTAAAGAGCAGGTGATTGGGTTCCCATGATATCTCCATATAAACAAAGACAAACTGCTGGACATTAATCAAAGGAAAAACCATGACACTAGAAATTCACCTTAACCACAATTAATGCGCTTCATATGAGAAAATAAAGCCTAAAAATTACTACTAGGATTCCCATCAGAGGACAACCTGTCCCATAGAATCAAAACTGCATTTCAGGCTCTTGTTCAGCAAATGCTAACTAGTCAAGTAAATTGGAACTTTTACACTCCTAACTACAGCATATCACATTAAAATAATTCTAGAAGCTATCTGACCATCTGCTAAAATACTTAGTAAGGGGCGCCTGGGTGGCTCAGTCGGTTAAGTGTCTGACTTTGGCTCAGGTCATGATCTCACAGCTCATGAGTTGGAGCCCTGGCATTGGGCTCTGTGCTGACAGCCTTGAGTGTGCTTCAGATTCTGTGTCTGCCTCTCTCTCTCCGCCACTCCCCTGCTCTCTCTCTCTTTCTCTCAAAAATAAACAAACATGAAAAAATAAATAATTAAATAAATTAAATACTTAGTATATATAAATTACTGAAAGTCACTCGTTTTCCCTGCTTTATTTTTTCTTTCCAAATTTAAACAATGTCAGAAAATCCTAGAGACGACAAAACATACTTTCAGTAGGTTAGGTGAATATAGAAATTATCAATATCACTTACACCTAAATTTTGCCAACTGTGCTTTTCCTATAGCCAAATAAACGGTTTAGTCAGGTCAGTTCAGTGAAATAAAGAAAAATTGAGTCCCGGCAGCATGTTAGGAAGAAAAAGAGTTAAAAGAAGGTTTGGTTCCTACTCAAGGCCCCAAACAGAACAAACTATTAGAAAAGAATTAAAATAGCTACGTTATCTGTAACATGAGAATACTAGATACTACTAAAGTCTTCTTTCTGCTCCAAAAATTCTATTCCTAACCTAGTGCTTTGGACTTCCTTCTTTCAAGGGCCTTTTTGAAAGGGGGTGCTAAAAGAGGTAATCTTTCAATGCATAAGACTATTACATAGTTTCTTTCTTTGGATTACAATTAACAGAAAAGCCTAGAAAAAAACCAAAGACGAGTACTTTTAAATCAGAAAATAACTAGGCCAACTAATTCCTGGTGACCCTCTGTCACATGCAGCTCGTAGCTTCACACTCACCCTTCTCACACCCTCCTCCTTCAGTTCCTCTCCCTCCAAACCTCCGACCTCAATCCCCCTGAAGGACTCTGCGGTTCCTGAAACCAAACACGACTTAGTCTGGAAAACAGGAACTAACAGTTTGCCAATTTGGGTAGGAGGTTCTTTCTTATCTTTATATCCTTATCACCAAATTCAGTGTTAGTACATGGCAGATACCTAATTTTACTTCTCTATAGGACTTATTAGACCAGTGATTCTCACCAGTGATTTCTTTTTAGAAATGCAAAATTTCAGGTCCCCCCCAGACCTACTGAATCAAAAACACTGGTAGGGGGACCCAGCACTCAGTTTTAAAAAGCCCTCCAGGTGAAGACTTTGATGCACACTCAAGTTTGAGGGCCACTTTTAAACATGCCAGAAAATCAACTTTCTGTTCATTACTGCCAGTGGCAGGCAAGCAAACAAAATGCTGATTTTTCTCAGCGGCCTCCAGTTACAACGCTTGGGCCCACCTGATGTCGTCGGCCACTTAATTTCCATCTCCAGCCTGCACACAAGACGAACTTCAGAGTCAAATAACTGAGGCTAACTTACGGCTCGTAGATTTAACAGCTCTGTGACCTTATAGCTACACTTAATTAAACGCATCTGTAAAGCAGGAATAGTATCAAATACCTGCATGAATAAGACATCACTCACAGAAAGGTGTCTGGCACACAGAAGACCTCTAATAAACGAAACATCTTTTCCCTCTCTTCCTCCCGCCTGTACAAGTCCCTCTACCTCATACAGGCAGTGAGAAGAGCAGCACTCCTGCTCTCCGCTGACAACTGTCACCAACACCTCCTATTCAGAAAATCTCCCTAAGTGAAGTTTTTTCTTCTGGAAAATACTGTAGGAGGGAAATGAAGTATTAAGAGTCCTCCAGAACCAGGGCACCTGGGTGGCTCAGATCTCACGGTTCAGGAGTTTGAGCCCCATGTCGGGCTGCACTGATAGTGTGGAGCCTACTGGGGATTCTCTCCTCTCTCTCTCTCTCTCTCTCTCTCAAAATTAATTAATTAATTTAAAAAAAGAGTCCTACAGAACGATATACAGAACAGCAGTTCCAAAAAGGTAGTCCAAAACCCAGTAGGAAAAGCAAATCACACAAAAATGAGCACTTTCATTAAAAAAAAAATCACTAAATGGAACATAGGCAACTTTCTCTCAAGTGGTCAAAATAACTCACCAGTAGTAAACGGACATAAATGGGACACTGGGGCTGGGGGAGGAGGTGGTTAGCATTAGAAAATGCAAGAGAACTGGAATACATACATGACCCATATTAAAGTGGTCCAGGCATTCAAATCTCAATTCCTTAGACTGTCTGGAGCAACGTCAATGTCAAATCCTTTGCCCCAACGTTGTCACGGCTAGATGTTCCGATTTTTAGTTTAAAAAAGAATGTGGTCACCAGGAGAACAACGGTGAATGAGACCTAAAAAGTGGAGTGCCTTGCTGTTGTTGTTTTTTTAAGTCGAGAATTTTGAGGGGATTTTGCCATAAACAAGTGCCAACTTCGGCTCCTCACTCCCTCTAAATCTAACGTTAAGTCTCCTCCTGGAATGTGGGACCCTTGACTACACTAGCCCTTTGCATAGGAGTGAAAGTAGATCAGTGACTGTGATAGGTCATTTGTCACAGTCACCAGGTTGGAAGCATTAATTAGTTCAACTGGCACCTTCAGCTGTAATTCTTACTCCACTCGCTGCCATCTGGGATGGAACAGCCCTCTACTTTTGCTATTCTGTTAGAGTAGCCAACAATCCAATCTGTAGGACCCAAGCGAAATCTAAGCGCTTGTACCTTTTAAGGGGGGCTTTTTTTTTTTCTTTCTTTCTTTCTTTTCCCCAGAGAACTCGGAAAAACAAAAGCCTGCCCTAAGCTGAAGGACACCATGCTGGCCACAGTAAAACCACAAACTTAGCGCCTTGCCCTCCGGGACCTTGAATTCCAGCACCGGCTCCTCGAGGCACCAACCAACTTCTATCCACCGCGGAGTATAGCAGCGCGATGGTTACTCAACTTTTTACAGTCAACACTGTCCCCCCGCTTCGCGCAGCCGGACACGCTTCCCCCCCAACCCCCGTCCCGGAACTCCAAAACGAAAGACGCCTCCCCTTGGGCCACCTTTTACTGCCTCCTCCTAGCACCACTGACCAAGTGTCCCCAGGCGCCAAGCGACGGTCCCAAGCGAGGCCGGGGCCCGACGGCTGCTCCAGTCTCCGCGTCCCAGGACACGCCCGAAGTCGCAGCCCGGTGCCCAGCTCCCCTACACCCCCCCCCGACCCCCTCCGGCCCCGCTCCTCCCTCCAAACCCGCCGCCCCCGCCCGGCGGCCCGCCGGTCCCACCACCTTGTCCCCAGACAAACCCGGAACCCGGCGCCGGCCCCCGCCCTGGAGCGGGCTCAGGCCCAGCCGGTCCGCGCGGAGTCCCCGGCTCCCGCCCCGCGGCCCGGGCAGCCGGAAGACTCGCGCCGGGACGCAGGCGGGGAAGCGCCAGGGGGCCTGGCCCGGGCGCCAGCTCCCCCGGCCAGAGCAGGGCAGGACTCACCTTCGTACTGCAGGTCCACCAGGACCAACAGGAAGGGGAACACCGAGCCCAGCCGGCTGGTCACAGAGCCAGGGGCCACCATGTCCGAGTGCGCGGGCAGTGAGGACGAGAGACGGTGCGGGGCCCACCAGCCCCGCCGGCGCTCAGGGTGCAGCTGCGCCCGCCCGCCGTCGGCTCTCGCTCAGGCCTAAGCGGCAGCTGGCGCCCAGCAGAGGAAGGCAGCGGTGGGCGGAGCCCGGGCGACGCTACGCCCCGAGTGCCGCCGCCGCCCAATCGCCTTCTTCCTGGCCCCGCGCCTACTGGGCTCGCCGGGATCGTGGTTCGCGCTGATAGGCTGCGGGGACCGCCGCCCCGCCCCATCTCTGATAGGACAACGTGGAGGCACGAGACGAGGCAGCGTCCGCCGGTCGTGGAGCTGTCAGGGAGCTCCAAACGGCCGCGGCCAGCGGGAGGGAGGCGGCCGGGGCGGCTGTGTGGCGGCCGCCAAGTCCGCATGCGCAGGCCGCGGAAGACTTTTCGGGGCGCTCCTGGAGCAGGCGGTTAGCTAGGCGGAGGCTTTCCGGTGTGTTGTTTGGGGAACAAGGTGAAGACGCCGCGCCCGCAATGAGAAGGCCAAGCCTGGCCCCAGGAAGTCCGAGCGCCTGGAGTGGAGGTCTCGGAACGGACCGGCGAACCGCGGGATTCACGGAGCCTGCTACCTCCAGCCGAGCGTCTGGGAGCGAGTACAGACTCCACTGAAGAATACGCGAGAAACGGCCGGAGGCCCAGGCTAGGTAGAGGAGGGTGAGCTGTTGGAGCCTGGAGCATTCCAGGGACAGCCGGGCAGATAGATACACATTAGTGACCTGAGGCCTGCAAGAATGGTTTGGAAGCCCGGGAAGTCCGGGAACCCACTCCCCACCACTGGCCAGCGGACCAGCGTGCCCAGAAAACAGAGCAATTCTGGAAGATTCTGTGAAGAAGCAACCAGGGAGGCACAGCAGCTAAGACAGCCAAAGGGGTCTGGAGAGGATAGCCAACGTCAACCATAAGGGGGAGGTGGGGAGGGGGAGAGACCTGTTAGAACGGATCTTGCATCACGTCCTCATCTGGGGAAACTGTACAACAGAGATAGGAACTTGAACAAGATGAGATTCAAGTTGCTCACTTTAGCGTTAAGTTTGTCCAAAGCCATTTTCTCTGGCGTCCCCAGTGCAATCCAGCTCGCAAGCTGTACCCCCGCGATGTTTTAGGCGGAGTTAAACAGTAATGCTTTTCTATGTTTATTGCCAAGCATAAAGTTATTACTTTACCAATAAGTATAAAAATGAGTATTAAATAAATAAAACGTTCATGTAATATTTATAATAAATAGATGAATCTTTGGACAACTGGGATGAATTAATACTGATTTCTTAAACAGCTCTATGTCCACCCCATGTTCATTGCACCACTACTTAACAATAGCCAAGACATGGAAACACCCTAAGCACCATTAACAGATGAATCGATGGATAAAGAAAATGTGGCACACCTGCATGACTATTATTTAGCCATAAAAAAGGAAATCCTGCCATTCGCAACAACATGGATGGACCTTGTGAGCATGATGCTGAGTGGAATAAGTCAGTCAAAGAAAAATAAATACTATATGATCTTATATACGGAATCTAAAAAACTCCTACAGAGAACAAATACATGGTTGTCAAAGGTGGTCAAAAGTTTCAAACATCCAGTTACAAGATAAGTCCTGTGAATATAATGTACAACATGGAGAGTATAGTTAACAATAATACTGTATTTGAAAAAGTAATAATACTGTATTGTATATATGAAAGTTGCTATGAGAGCAGATGTTAAAAGTTCTCATCACAAGAAAAAAATTGTAACTGTGGCGATGGATAGTAACTAAACCTATAATCATTTTGTAATATGTACATATATCAAATCATACACCTACAACTAATACAATGTTATATGTCAATTATAGCTCAATAAAAAATGTAAAAATTGGGAAAGTTCTATGTCTTCTGACTTTTGATTATATGAAATTAAGGATAAAATGTTTTATATACAATGGGTAAACTCTTCAAAACAAACTTTCTAAATTAAGTGAATTCTAATAGTCAATGTCTTTATAAAGGTTTCTTGTGAAATTCTAATAACACAAATCATAAGGATTTATTATTTTCCAGATTTTATACCTAAATTATAGATTTATATATCTAAATATCTAGATAGCTAAGTATTTAAATCTAATATACTTCTAGATATTAATATCTAAATATCTCATATCTAAATTATATCCTTACATCTAAATCCAAGCATAGAAACAATTGCATTAAATGTAAATCTTATAAATAATTAAAGGACAGATAATGTCAAAATGGATAATAAAAGAAATAATATGAATCAATAATAAGCTATCTGGTATGATGATTATGGTCAGCTAATTTCAACAAAGATGCCAAGACAATTCAATGGGGCAAAGGTAGTCACTTCAACAAATGATACTAGGATAACTGGATATCCATGTACAGAAGAATGGAGTTGGACCCTTTCCCTAAGACCATATACAAAAACTAGCTCAAGTTGGATCATAGACCTAAGTACAAAATCTAAAACTATAAAACTCATAGAAGAAAATAGTAGTGAATCTTCATGTTCTTAGGTTAATTAAAGACTTCTTAGATACAACACCAAAAGCACAAGCACAGAGGAATAAAGTGGATTTCATAAAAATTTAGATTTTTGGTGCTTCAAAGGACACCATCAAGGAAATGAAAAGACAATACACAGGATGGAAGAAAAAAAAGTGCAAATTATAGATTTGATAAGGGAATCCTTTATATATATATGTATCCCTATGTATATACTTTCACAACTCAAGAATAAAAAGACAACCCAATTAAATGAGCAAAGAATCTGAATAGGCATTTTTCAAAAGAATATATGTAAATGACCAATAAGTACATGAAAAGATAGTCCAATTTCCCATTAGGGAAACACAATTCAAAACCACAATGAGGTACCACTTCATACTGGATACAATGGCTATAACCAAAATGAGCCATAGCAAGAGTTGGTGAGGATATGGAGAAATGGGAAGTTTCATGTATTGCTATTGGGAATGTAAAATGGCACAGCCACTTTAGAAAACAAACATCAAAGTGTCAAGTGTAGACTTACCATAGACCCAGCAATTCCACTCCTAGATATATAGTTAAGAGGATTGAAAACATGTTCACACAAAATCTTGTCACGTGGACATTCCTATTATATAATCAAAAGTAGGAACAGTTCAGGTGCCTATCAACAAGAGAGTGGGTAAACTGTGCTAAATCCATTCAATAAAATATTTGGCTCTAAAAAAGGAATAAAGTACTGATACATGTTACAACATGAATGAACTCTGAAGAAGATTATGCCAAGTGAAAGAAGCTGGTCACAAAAGGCCATGAATTGTAAGCTTCCATTTATGTGAAGTGACTAGGAAGTGCCTTTTTTCCATACAGGCAAAAAGATTAGTGGTATCCTGGGGTTGGGGGTAATGAATACAGAGTGACTACTAACATAGATAGGGTTTCTTTTTGGGATGATGAAAATATTCTAACATTAGGTAGTGGTGATGGTTGCACATGTCCATGAATATACTAAAAAAATATTTAATTGTACACATTTATTTTTTTATTTTTCAGAGAGCATGTGTGAGCAGAGAGAGGGGCAGAGGGAGAGAAAGAAAGAATCTTAAGCAGGCTCCCTACTCTGCATGGAGTCCGACATTAGGCTCAATCCCATGACCCTGGAATCATGACCTGAGCCTAAATCAAGAGTCAGACACTCAACCAACCAAGCCACCCAGGCGCCCCTAACTATACACTTTAAATGGGTAAATTCTATCAATTATAACTCAATAGAGTTCCTTTACAAAAAAAAAGTAAAGGGAAGGAAAAAAATACTTATCATGCAGATCCTAATCAAAAGAAAGACAGCTGGGGTAAGTAAAGTAGTCAAACCCATAGAAACAAAGTGGAACGGTGGTTCCCAGGGGTTTGAGGGAGACAGAATGGGGAGCTGTTGTTTCAGTTTTGCATTATGGACAAGTTCTATTGCACAATAATTGTGAATATACTTAACACTACTGAACTGTACCTTACAAGTGGTTACTATGGGACGCCTGTGTGGCTCCGTCAGTTTGGCATTAGGCTCTGGGTTTTAGCTCAGGTCATGATCTCATGGTTCGTGGGATCGAGTCCCGCCTTGGGCTCTGCACTGACAGCTTGGAGCCTGCTTGGGATTCTCTTTCTCCCTCTGTCTCTGCCTCCTCCTCACCCCCAAAATAAATAGACATTTTTTAAAAAAATGATTAGGGGCAACTGGGTGGCTCAGTCGGTTAAGCATCCAACCCTTGATTTCGGCTCAGGTCATGATCTCATGGTTTATGAGATCAAGCCCCATGTTAGGCTCTGCACTGTCAACAAGGGATTCTCTCTCTGTCCCTCCCCTGCTTGTGTTCTCTCTCTCTAACCTCCAGTTTCAGGAGCAACCTGAAAAGGCTTCCTCTGCCTGCATATGTGGGCCTCATGTGTTCGAGCCCCTCATCAGACTCTGTACTGGCAGGCAGAACCTGCTTGGGATTCTCTCCCCTCCCCCCCCCCCCGCCCCTCCTCCACTCATGCTGTTTATCGGTCTCTCTCAAAATAAAAATAACTTTTAAAAAAGTGGTTAAGGGGCATCTAGGTGGCTTAGTCGGTTAGGTGTCCTACTTCGGCTCAGGTCATGATCTCACAGTTTGTGGGTTCGAGCCCCGTGTCAGACTCTGTGCTGCCAGCTCAGAGCCTGGAGCCTGCTTCGGATTCTGTGTCTCCCTCTCTGCCCCTCCTCTGCTCATGCTCTGTCTCTCTCTGTCTCAAAAATAAATAAACATTTTAAAAAATATTAAGTGGTTAATATGGTTAATTTTGCTATATGTTTTTTACCACAATTTTTTAAAATGTTCAGCACAGCTGTGGAAAGAAACACATTAAAAAAGGAAATGCTGGATGACTAATATGGGACAAAATAGAATTCAAAGCAAACAAAATGACCAGGGATAAAGAGAGACATTACAAATGATAAAAGGATCAATTCAATGAGAAGACATAAAAATTCTAAAGGATCTGCACCTAACAACAGATCTTCAATATACACGAGGCTAAAACTAACAGAACTGAAAGGTGAAAGAGACAAATTTACAATTTTAGTTGGAGATATCAGTACTTCTCTCTCAGTAATACATAGAATGAGTAGACAGAAAATCAGCAAGGAAAATCAGTAGAACTGTTCATCAACTGAATACATCTGACATTTATAGAATACTCTACCGTATACACATTATTTTTTTAAGAAAATGTTTATTTTTGAGACAGAGAGCGTGGGCAGGAGAGATGCAGGGAGAGGGGGGCACAGAGGACCCGAAGTGGGCTCCATCCTGACAGCAGAGAGCCCAATGCTTTCTCAGGAACTGTGAGATCACATGACCTGAGCCAAAGTCGCACATTTAACCAACTGAGCTACGCAGGTGCCCCACAAATAAATATTCTTTTTAAGTGCACATGGAATATTCACCAAGATAAACTGTATCTACATCATAAAACAGATCTTCACCAATATAAAATAACTGCAATCATAAAATAAAAGAACTCATTATATAAAGTAGGTTCTCTAACCATGATACAATTAACCTAGAAATTAACAGAAAGGTAATAGGGAAATCTCCAAATATTTTTAAACAACACACTTCTAAGTAACCCATGAGTCAAAAGGGAAGTCTCAACGGAAATTAGAAAACATTAGAATTGAATAAAAATGAAAATACAACATACGAAAATAACCTTGGTGGGCAGCAGTATGACATGATGCCAGGAGGTGGATCAGAGCCAGATCATACAGTGCCACTTAGGTCATTACAAGGGAGTTTTCACCTTATGCTATTGAAAACGTGAAGTCACCTGAGAGTTGTTTTTAATTTTTTTTAATTTTTTTAATGTTTTATTTATTTTTGAGAGAGAGAGAGAGAGAGAGAGAGAGAGACAGTGTGAGCAGGGGAGGGTCAGAGAGAGAGAGGGAGACACAGAATCTGAAGACAGGCTCCAGGCTCTGAGCTAGCTATCAGCACAGAGCCTGATGCGGGGCTCGAACCCACGAACCGCGAGATCATGGCCTGAGCCGAAGCCGGACGCTCAACCGACTGAGCCACCCAGGCGCCCCTGTTTTTTATTTTTTAATGGTTTATTTTTGAGAAAAAGACAACACACGGGCAGAGAGAGAGGGCAACACAGACTCTGAATCTGCCTCCAGGATCCTAGCTGTCAACGCAGAGCCCAATGCAGGGCTCGAACCCATGAACTGAGAGATCATGACCTGAGCTGAAGTCAGACACTCAACTGACTGAGCCACCCAGGAGCCCTCACCTGAGAGTTTTAACAAAGGGTTGACATTATTGGACTTAGGTTTAAAAGAGATCACTCTGGCTTTTGTTTAAACAACAGATTATAGAGGGATAAGCAGTGTGGCCAGTTAGGAGGCTACTGCAGCAGTCCAGACGAAAGAGATGAAATATGGCGATGACAAAAGACAAAACAGACATAACAGAACAAGCTTAAAACATTGAGAAAAGACAGATTAGAATTTAAAAGAAGTACACAACTACAAATATGGTGGAGATGTTTTAATTTATAAGATAAAACGTCGAATGTCTTTATGCCAATAAATATGAAAGTAGAGATGAAAAGAAATATAGAATGAATAAGCCAATAGATGTTTAAGAAAGTAAATTAGTAATTATGTGTCTCTTCCTAAAAAAAAGCCACCTGGCCCCCACAGATCTGTAATCCCTGCTTTATACAAAGTGTTTCAGAGTATTTTTAAAGAGAGGAAAATCTCTCCAACTCATTTTAAGAGGCTTGATGATAAATTTGGAAAGAAAAGAAAATCATCAACTAAATTATGAGGATAGATAAAGCAGTCTTAAATGGAATATTTCCAGGGCAAATTCAGGTAGTTAAATATGAAAGATAACAAAGAAGAGGTTATCCTGGGATGCAAGGATAGATCAACATCAAAATGTCTTTCAGTGAAATACGGGTAGATGAAAAATCATTCTAATATATTAAATTCTTAAATAACATACAGAACTCATTCATGTTTTAAAAAAAAATAGGGGTGTCTGGTGGCTCAGTCAGTTGGGCATCCAACTTTTGATTTCAGCTCAGGTCATGATCTCATGGTTCCTGAAATCAAGCCCCACGTTGGGCTCTGGGCTAACAGCATGGAGTCTTCTTGGGATTCACTCTCTCCCTCTCTCTCCAAATAAGTAAATAAACTTTAAAGAGAAAGAAAAGAAAGAAAGAAAGAAAGAAAGAAAGAAAGAAAGAAAGCAAAAGAAAGAAAAGAAAAAATTATCTCAGCAAAATATGGAAGCAAACTGCTTTAACTTGGTAATTGATATTTATCAAAACTTCTACTTTGAAGATAGTAGGGTCCGGTCAGTATCTCCTTTTCTTCTTGGAAATCACCCAAAACCACCAGCATCCCCACAACAAATAAGAAACAGAAAAGCTCATTGCAACCTCAACAAAATGTAAGAGAATGTTGAATCTTCAATTCCCAAAGTAAGTGGGAAGAATGCCAAACAGTAGAGGAATCAGAGAGAGGATGCTGATAATGCACATCTAAAAGAAAAAAAAAATGCAGCAAGATAGTCCTCCAAGGTAGAGGCATTTCCTATACTGTAAAACCCAAATACCTTGTTTGCAACAAGACGAATGAGATACACTGGTTGGTGACAGAAACTACTTAGAACACACTCTAGTTCCAAGAAGCAAAAGATATGGACTTGAACATGATTCACTAATTTATTAATTATCATTTCCTGGAAGCAATGTAACACCACGGAAGAGAAGAGAAACTTCACATGATGAACAGTCTTGTGGTCACATGTCTCCCTTTGCACAGGAGTAAAAAAACTAGACTAATTCATACCAATCCTTGGATCATAAGAAAAATGATGACCAGTATGGAACAGAGCTCCATCTTTTCCTCTATACAAACTACCTACAAAAACAGTTCTAGGAAAACTTCACCTCATTTAAAGATAAATAATGAAAAAGGACAGAATCAAGTGGCCAATAGGCACATGAAACAGTTCACAATATAATTTGTCACCAAGGAGATGCAAACTTAAACCACTACACACTGACCAGAATGACTTAAAATAAAAGAAGTTTGACAATATCAAGGGTTGCAAGCATTTAGAGCAACTGTAACTTTCATACATTGCTGGTGAGCAGAAGATGTTACAAACTTTGGAAAAACTGTTTAGTAATGTGTTACAAAGTTAAATCTACACCTGGTGCGCCTGGATGGCTCAGTAGGTTAAGTGTCTGACTCTCGGTTTCAGCCCAGGTCATGATCTCACACTTTATAAGTTCAAGCCCCACATAGGGCTCCATGCTGCCCTGCAGACCCTGCTTGGGATTCTCTTCCTCTCCTCCCTACCTCTCTCTCAAAAACAAATAAGCTTTAAAAAAATTTTTTTAAAGTTAAATCTAGGTCTACTTGATGACCTAGCAATTCCATTCCTAGGCATTGGTATTAGAGAAATGAAAACATATGTCCGCAAAAAGCCTTGTCCAATAATATTCATAGCAGCTTTATGTATGATAGCCACAAACTGAAAATATCTCAACAGGAGAATGGATTTTTTTTAAAAAAATGATAAACTCATTCATATAATGATTTTAAAAATATAAACACAAAGGACTATGTACTATAACAATATGACTATATTTAATAATATTGAACTGTACACTTAAAATGATTAAGATGATAAATTTTTGTTATGTAGATAGATAGATTTTTTAATTATTTATTTTTAGAGGGAGGGAGAGAGAGAGAGAGAGAGAGAGAGAGAGCATGCACATGTACAGGGGAGGGGCAGAGAGAGACAGAGAATCCCAAGCAGGCTCTGGGCTGTCAGAGCAGATCCCCCACACGGGGCTTGATTCTAGGAACCGTGAGATCATGACCTGAGCCAATATCAAGCGTCAGATGCTCAACCAACTGAGCTACCCAGGTGCCCCTTGCTATATATATTTTACCATAATTAAAAATAATAATACAAAAGACGATTTACTGAGTAATTCCATTTATATGAAAAAGTTCAAGAAAAAAACAACACTAATCTATAGTGATAGAGGTCTGAATAGAAATTACTTCTGGGTCATGGGTTTTATCTGTGAAGAGTATGCAGGGTCCTGCATATTGGAAATGTTATATATTTCGATTTGGTGATGGACCACAGATCGTGATATATTTAGATGTTACATATATTGTATGATCATAGGTAGTGTGTACTTCTTTGTAGCTAGTACTTTCCTGTGAATATGGAATAGATCAAAAGAACAAGTAGAGATAAAGATCCCAGGAAGGAAATGTAGAAACAGCAGTGAGAATCGAAAGCTGACAAAACTCAGGAAAAATGTGGAAGAAAAAAGAAGCAGCAGTTACAGCAATGAAGGTCAAACTGGAGAGGAAAATCATGCTGAAAACCTAGAAAGATATGTATGGTATAGGAATGAGAAAAGAAAGTAAAATGAATTTAAATAAAACGTTTTTCAAAAATTAAAATATGAGCTGTGGCTACATGGGTGTGTTAATTTTGTGATAATTCAAGGTGAGATCTGGGCAGTTTTCACACAGATATTATAATTCAGTAAAAATGTTTATTAAAATAAGGATTGGCAGAAAAAATTGATGTGAAAGCCAGACAAGCAATATCCAATTCTACACACACTTCTGAGTTGCCAACAGAGAAAATGGAAATACAGGAAGAGAATACATGTATCAATACAGAAGACAACTCTCCAAGATTAAAAGAAGATTTGAATCCATACCTTAAAAGAACACACTTTGTACCAGGAAAAATTGCCTCAAAACTGTCATTCTTGAGACATATCCAGGTAAAAATGCTGAATTCTAAGGAAAATGAAGTAATAAATACTATGAACAGCCAGACAAAAAGTTCAGGTCATTTATAAGAGGAAATAAGCTTAGACTGGGTCGGTCATTGTTGAGCATTCATTCCTATAAGGCAATTGAGCAAAACTTATTTAAGAACAAAGGCCACACACACACAAAAAGAAAAGAGCAAAGGCCACAGAGTAGCCATTTTTAACACGTGAGGACACCAGAATATTGTTCCTCTGAGTCATTTTTGAAGAAATTTTCTCTGGACTCACATATTATATTTGCCTCCAAAAAAAATAATCTCATGAAGCTTCACTTCTTTTTAGGTCCTCTTTCCCCTTTGATGAGCCCCTTTGTCACAACTAAATTTCTGGTGCTTCAAATTTCTAGAAATCCTAAATGATTGGATTCATCACTGTCACGACTCCCATTATGATACCTAGCTAAAATAATTATTGAAATTTCATTAAAAAAAGAAATGTGTTGAGGCACCTGGGTGGCTCAGTCGGTTAAGGGTCCTACTCTAGATTTCCGCTCAGGTCCTGATCTCACAGTTCCTGAGTTCAAGCCCTGCACTGTGAGTGTGGAGACTGCTTGGAATTCTCTTTCTCCCTCTCTCTCTCTCTCTCTCTCTCTCTCTCACTACCCCTCCCCTGTGCTCTCTCTCTAAAAATAAATAAACTTAAAAAAAAAAGGAATGTTTACACAAATCGCTTGTTTTTCCCTTTTATTTTGACATAATTTTACACTTAAATGTGAACAAGGATACTCTCCCCTTCCTCCGTACAATGACTGGGACAGAGGGTGATTGTGGGAACTGCAGCACCCATCTTCAACCACAAGGGGGCAGGGCACAAGGAAAGTTGCCGAGAGCTGGGAGAAGCTGGGTGCCTGGTAACTTCCTGGAGCCAGTATATAGACCCACACTGCCTCCTTCTGGACGACCCTTATTATTTTTTTTTTAAGTTTTTATTTAAATTCCAGTTAGTTAACATACAGTATACTATTAGTTTCAGGAGTACAATATAGTGACCCAATACTTCCATAGAACACCTTTAAATGAGACATATTTATCCTGTTACCCCCACCCCACCACCCTTTCAAAAATTCATGATATGCCGCTTCACATTTATGAAAGACCAACATTAGTACCTGTTTTCTCCAACGAGGAGAAACCTGAAAAGGATTTTCTCTTTTATGAAAAACAACAACAACAACCAGAAATAGCGTTCAGCATTTGTTTTGCAGGGAGCCCTCACACAGGCAGTGTGCACTATCAGCAGCAAGAATGCAAGCTCCTAGTCCCCTGGGAGCGAGACTCAGCTTGGCAGCCATCAAGCCACCAGTGCTCTGAAATGTCCCTGTGAGCATCTGTGCTTTATCTCCCTGTATTTTGTGCATCCATTAGCAAGATGTGTCCTGAGGGATCAGAAAAGCCTAAGAAAGGTAAATTTGGGGGTCTGGGAGTGCAATGAATTAATGTAATTGCTTCTTTGCTTTACATCATTTCAGCTTACAGAAGGTTTCCTAGGAATGCCCTGTTTTCAGATTGGGGGAAACCTATATCCTACTATAAAGAGTTACAAAGATAGTACAAAATATCCTCATATACCCTTCATCTGGAGTGCCCGATTTGCCACTTGGCATTTATCATTCTCTGTCTTCAAGAGCTAACGTGTGACTTGGCTGTTCTGCCAAAAGAAAAGCACGTCTCAGAAAAGGGGGTGCTGTCCTTGTCTAGGTCCTGTGAGGAGACCACACGGATCAAAGCCACAGCAGCATAAAACCGATGTAAAACATAAACAGTAGACTTTTCTTATCCTCAACACGATATTTTGGGGATTGTTTGATACTCTGGTGAAAGCCAACTGATACAATTTCTGGTTGCCAGCCACTCTGGTATCTAGACTGTGTACTGGTCCCTGAAAGCCATCTTGTCCTTTGAAATAAAGACTTGATGTGTGCTTGGTGGGGAGGGAGGAGCTGGCTTTCACAAAGAGAGGGGTCAAGGGGCAGAAACAGCTCCTGAATGCTGCCTCCCATTACTATTCTGGGCGAAGGTAAAATTAAAAGGCAGGAGAACAAGAGTAGAAGAAAAAATGAGCAACAGCATATATCCCTAAAAAGAATAGGAACATTCTTATGAGTGCATTTGATTTTCTATCCTTTTCTAAGCAACAGTGACTGTCCTGTCTTGAGCTGGTTAGGATCCTAGTATCTGGATGAAGGAAGCTAAGATCCCAGAATCTAGATGGAGAATTGATAAGTAGAGGATACGTACCTCCCTGACAGAGAAAAATCCCAATTATTCAAGGCGATAGAAAGGTGTTATCCTTTGTTCAGAGATATTTGCATCTTTAAATCTTGACCCTTCCGTTTAGGGAGAGAGAATCTTGTGAAGAAAAGCATCAGAATACATTTGCTAAAAGCACGGTCATAGAGCTGGGAGGTAAAGGAGAGTCAGTACTGTTCAGACCAGACAGACATTTGTTACTCTTCTGCTCGGAACATCTTCCTCCAGGGGAGTTTCACTCCTCTCTCCATGCAGTTGTGTTGGCTACTGAACCACTGAGTGTATCTCTATCAAAAGTTCCCTTTTCTACTACCACCTTAGGGACCTTCAGATACATGACCCACACTAGGTCGGTCACATTCCCTCCCTCTCCCAGGAATTGAATCTGGAGTTGAATTTCAAAGAGCTGGAGGTAGATGGGGTTGAATTATCCTGTGGCAGGGGGATTGCCCTGAGTTACAGAGATCACTGGATCTTACCTGGTTACTGTCTTTCATGAAGGCTGATGGATTCCTGCTTTGATAATGTGAACCACCTACTATCCTGCCAGTCACCCACCCCAGAATCAGTTTGTTACTGACAAGCAAAGAACCTTAATTAATAGGGAAACTAGTGCCTGAAAATGAGCACTCTTGGGGAAATGTGGGGTGTTTGGAATTAGTTATTTGGCTTCTATGAGGCAGAAGAATCTGAGGCTCCCGTTTATATTCACTGACACTGTTCTTTCACTGAGTTTGGGGTTCAGGGAGCCTAGCAGTTGCTGCACTGACCAAATTAAAGGGATGAAAAAGGGCAGACAACCAGGTACCATGGGCGTTTTTTTTCACCCAATGTATAACTTAAAACAAGAGAACAAGATCAAATCTCAAATTTTCACCTTGGTGATATTCCAATTTTTTCTGCAACATTGACCAAAAAAAAAATCAGTTCCTTTCTAAAGCTGTAAGATTGAGGATGTACAAACCAAACCCAGAAACTGATTTTGTGAGTTGGGTTCGCAAGTCTCTGTACGTCTTTCGTATGAAGGTTAGAGAAATGATCCGGAAGCAGTACATCCAGGCAAGTGGGAAAGGCAACATTTAGGAGGATTTGTAGGACTGAATGAAGTGCATCTTTGAGATGGTATTGGCATCCCCTGGGAACTTGTTAGAAATGCAAATTTTCTAGCACTGCGCCAGACCTACTAAATCAGAGACTCTCAGTGGGCACAGCTCTCGGGTTTGGCATGTCTTCTAGGGGGACTCTGAGGAAAGTTTGAAAGGAGCTGGCATCGAGGAAACTGAAATCCTCAAACCTTTCAAGTCTTGAAATAACTCCTCCCCCTGCTTTCTTTGGCTGAGGACATGTCGCCACTTTTGCATGTGAGAACTAATAATTTCCCTCAGAGCCCAAGTCACGCTGTTGCTATGGCAACCAGCTACAAATTTCACATGGCCTTGAGAGGGGGAGGGGGAGGCAATCCTGACTACCAGTACATCAGAGTTAGAAGCCTAGAAGAAGTTGTAGAAATTTGCTTACTTATGTCCCCCCAAACTGGGAGAATGTGGGAATGGACTTTGAGGTTGTTAGATCAGGAGCATGGTCCCCATATTCTACCTGGTGGAATGTACAGATACGGAGAACTTCCAGAGATTGTGTATTCAGTGTGTAACAAATTGGGGAAAGACCGTCTGATGTAAATGTGCACGGAACTTTGTCCCATGACAAATTACACCCCAAAAGTTAGAAATCCCATAACAAGTCTAACGGAAGGAATTCAGAGACTCAAGGAAAAGGGTAGGTCTGGATAGATTATGCTCACCTAGTCCAAGCACCTCCCCACCACATCTTTGACATAAACTTTCATTTTTGTAATGAAAAGATAGATTGTTAGGGGGAACCAGTATGGCTTTTTATGGTAGGAAAGGTGAAGCGACTGTAGGTAGTTTAAGCAGTAAGATAATTGCACCCAATTAGATGCTTGCAAAATCACTGAAAGAGATGGAGAGGTGGGGGTGAGGGGTGAGGAGGGCAGCATCAGAGCTGTAAAGTTCTGGAGTTTGATCCTCTGGTAAGAAAAAAGGCACCGCTGTCTCAACAGCCAGTTGATGCTGTTGAGAGTGATGACTAGACACGCTTAGTTCAGCGGCTGCCTTCACCTGCTGATACTGATCTGCGTGGCCTTGCTTGCCAGCAAAAACAACGGCAGGCAAATAACTCCTGTCTCACTTCTCTCTTTCATGTCATTCAAGAGTGTATCCAATTGGCAGAAACCAATTTGCTTCCAGAATATGAGCTGGAAAGGAGTCTGGGAAAGGCATGGTGTTTAGCTTTACAGCCTCTGCTGAGCAAGAAGACACATTCAAGGAAGGAGGCATGAAGGCGTACTGAACGAATTCTGTATCCAGCTCCTAAGTGAAGTGACAGCTTTGTACAAAAAGCCTTAATTCGACACAGAATGCTGAGTGCAAGCACTGTCACTGGGATAGGCTCCCAGATCTCAGGGGGATGGAAGGAGCTCAAGACGCGTGCACCCATGTAGAAACTGCTAACCACCCACCAGAGGCAAACTGCGCTTGGTTCTGCTGGAAAGCAGTACCATGGCCATGGCAATCAGATTCCAATAGAAATAGCCCAGTCCTCATGGATATCCAGTGGTGATAAATTAATCAGGTGGCTCCAAAGTGTGGCAGGTCACAAAACCGTAAGTCCTCAATTGATTCGTATGATCCCTTCCTCCCAACAAGTGCCAGGACTGAGCCACCTTCCTTGACAGTTAGGTTTGGGTTTTTGTTTTTAACCTGTCTTCCAGACCTGAGTCAGTTCAAGGCAATACATTAATGAGGCAATTAAATTGCTTTTTTAACTTTTTAAAATATTTATTCTTGAGAGAGACAGACAGACAAGCATGAACGGGAGAGGGGGAGAGAGAGAGAGAGACGAAGACACAGAATCTGAAGCAGGCTCCAGGCTCTGAGCTGTCAGCACAGGGCCCGATGCGGGGCTCAAACTCGCAAACGGCAAGATCATGACCTGAGCTGAAGTCTGAAGCTTAACCGACTAAGCCACCCAGGCTCCCCTCAGTTAAATTGTCAGTTGAAATTGCCACCAAGCCATTTCACTACTTAGGCCACAGGGAACAACCAAAGGGAGGTATGGGTTGCTGTGGATGGTTTCAAAATATGGCCTCAAAATCTTTGAGGCTTCCTCCCTTCAAAGGCAAACCTAATTGTGACCCCATGGATGTGAGTCTAAGTGACTTGCTTATAACCAGCAAATACCCCTTTAAGCCCTACTTTCACTGCATCTCACAAATTTTGATGAGGTCTGTTTTTTATTTAGTTCCAAATTAAAAATTTCTCTTAAGATTTCTTCTTTGAGCCATGTCCTACATAGACATGTAGTTGTTTAATCTCCAAATATTTTGGAATTTTCCAGCTATCTTTCTGCTATTGATTTCTAGTTTAATTTTGTTGTTACCTGAGAATATATTTTGCATGATCTCTATTCTTTTATATTTGTTAAGGTGTGTTCAGTGGCCTAGAATGTGCTATCTTCCTGAAAGTTCTATTCAAGTTTGAGAACGTGTATTCTGTTATTGGATGCAGTACAGTTAACTGTTGAACAACACAGGTTTGAACTGCACAGGTCCACTTAATACATTGATTTTTTCCCAATAAATAGAGTACAGTACTATAATACATTGATTTTTTTCAGTAAATATAGTACAGTACTGTAAATGCATTTTCTCTCTTTTATGATTTTCTCAATAGCATTTTCTTTTCTCTAGCTTACTTTGTTGTGAGAATACAGTATACAACATGACTATGTTATCAGGAAGGTGTCCAGTCAGTAGCCTATCAGTAGTTAAGTTTTTGGGGATTTAAAAGTTATACATGAATTTTCAACTGTTTGGGGGGTCGGCACCCCAACCCCTGCATTGTTCAAAGATCAACTGTGTACATACATGTTGAGGATCATTATTTCTTCTTGGAACATAAATCCCTTCATCATTATGCAGTACCTCTCAGTGCCTGATCATCCTCCTTGTTCTGAAATCTGCTTTGTCTGAAACTAATAAAGCTGCCCTACACTTCTTTTGATTAGTGTTAGTATGATGTGTCTTTTGCCATCCTTTTACTTTTAACCTATCTAAGTCTTTATATATGCAGGGAGTTTCTTATAGATAACATATTGCTGGGTTGTTTTTTTTTTTATCCAATCTCTGACTAAAGACAATCTCTGCCTTTTAATTGGTTTATTTAGGCCATTCACTTTTAAAATGACTATGGATATAATTGGGTTACCATCTTATATGTTTGTAACTGTTTTCTATTCATTGTACTTGTTATTTCTTTTTTTCCCCTTGTCCTGCCCTCTCTGGTTTTAATTGAGCATTTAATTTTATTTCACTTTATTTTTTAAACATTTTAAGGGTTTTTTAAGTCATTTCTACACCCAACATGGGGCTCGAGCTCACAACCCCTAGATCAAGAGTTGCATGTCCTACCAAATGAACCATCCAGTAGCCCCCTAACTGAGCACTTCATATATTATTCTGTTTATCTTCTCTTTTAGCATATTGGTAATACTTCTCTTTTTAACTTTTTGGATGGTTACCCTAGAGTTTGTGATATATATCTGTAACTGCCTGCCAGCAGCACCACATTTGAAGTTACTCAAAAGACGCTGAGGCTGCAAAGCCTGGTTTGAACTTAGAATTCTTGGATTCTCAGCCAAGCTCCCAGGGCAGCACCTCTTCTCTTCCCACCTGGCACCATCCGGACAAGTAAGGGGCCTTATGTGCACAGGTATATAAGCACCAACCTGTATGTCGACACTATTTAGTACTTCTAAATAACTCTATTAGACCACCCCATGTGCCTAACCATAAGCAACATGGTCTACCTCTGAGAAGATGGATTTGGGGAAGCAGCCCAAGCAGGCTCTGGAAGTTGGCATGGCTGTTTATGTAGGAAATTCTTGGCTTCCATGTACCTGGGACATGGTCTAGAATGGGAAAGCACAGGCTACTGGAGGGCCTGGGCCATTAGCCTTTCGGACTTTTCTAAACAGCCAGGCTGGAGTGAAAGTCCTCTTGCTGCTGTGTAAAGGTGGTTCGGACCCAGATAGTCATGTGACTCATCTTTACACAGTTTGCGATTGCAACTCAGTTTTTCAAAAGTAAAGAGTATAATGTATAATAGTGGATATACATATAGCGTATAAATTATAAGGAAAAGGGAATGACTTAACCCCAAAGTTAGGACAACTGTTAAATAGGAAGATAGAAAGGGATGTGATGGTGGGGTGCATAGAGAGGGTTTTCCAAAATGCTAGGAATGTTTTATTTCTTAACCTGGGTGGTGAGTACACAAGTGTGCATTCTATTACTTTTCAAATTGTACATATACATTTTACAGACTCTTCATACTATATATAGGATATTATACTTACAACTAAAAGACATTAGCCAGGTGATCAAAATAAGGGCATACATGACATATATTGTCTGGTTCAATACATTTTAAGTATTTTGCTTCATAGTCCCACTTTGGATATCTAATCTTGGTTTTACCCCTGTAAGACCTGATTATGCTTAATAATAAATCGATGTGGGGGCGCCTGGGTGGCTCATTCAGTTGAGCATCCAACTCTTGATTTTGGCTCAGGTCACGATCTCATAGCTCGTGAAATTGAGCCCCACATCGGACCCTGTGCTGATAGTGCGGAGCCTGCTTAGGATTCTCTGTCTCCCCCTCTCACTGCCCCTTCTCCGTGCACTCTGTCTCTCAAAATAAATAAGCTTTAAAATAATAATAATAATAATAAATTGATGCTAATCACTACCCCAACTGCCTACCTCAATGAATGTAATTTTCATTGTTTCACACTTGCTATTTTCAAACGAGAAATAGGAACAAAATCTTGAAATAAATTAAGCTACATTTTTTGTTACTATAAAAATCAATATTTCTATTTCCCTTTTTTTAGGATATTTCTGTCTTCAAAAAATACTTATTTGAGCATTTGCTATGAGCTCAACATGCTAGAATACTTGAAATTCTCATTGTCTATTGGAGACAGATACCTAAATAGTTTCTTTTTTGTCTTTCTATCTTTCTTTCTTTTTTTGAGAGAGAGAGAGACAGAACATGAACAAGGGAGGGGCAGAGAGACACAGAAGCAGGCTCTGAAGCAGGCTCTAGTCTCTGAGCTGTCAGCACAGATCCTGATGCAGGGCTGGAACTTGGGAACCCCAAGATCATGACCTGAGCCAAAGTCTGACACTTAACAGACTGAGTCACTCTGGCGTCCTCCTACATAGCTTCTTAAAAGCGAATTATGTAATGATCACAGCCACTCCCTGCTGGGCTATGCTAACTGTTATAAGAAGTTTGAAAGGATCAAGAATGTATGATTGATTGCTGGGCCATGCCAAAGTCAACTGGTTCACTTTGTTTCTTCCAACTCTGCATATGTGGGGTACTGTACTGACAGTGCGGAATGAGGGATACAAGTAATTCAAATGGCATATCATCAAATAATGTTTAACAATCATCCTACACACACACACACACACACACACACACACACAACTCATAACATACCAGAAAGGGCTACAGAGTATAGGCTTTGCAAAGCAATGGTCTTTCTACTTCATAATGCTCGAAAATTCTACCTAGAGATCTTTATCCATTCTACTTCAGAGGATATTTATGGGATCTTGGATTAACTTTCAATTTAAGCATTTTAAAATTCAACAAATTTTCGGAGCCTGGGTGTCTCAGTCAGGTGAGCATGATCTCAGGGTTGGTGAGTTCAAGCCCGGCATAGGGCTCTGTGCTGACAGCTCAGAGCCTGGAGCCTGCTTCTGATTCTGTGTCTCCCCCTCTCTCTGCTCCTCCCCTGCTTGCACTCTGTCTCTCTTTCAAAAATAAATAAACATTTTTAAAAAATTCAACAAATTTTAAAATCTCACCAAGGCTGTGCAAGGCCTCATAATTTCAAGTAAAAACTAAAGAAAGGAATTCACATAAATACTTATTAAGCCACTACAATCCTTGAAGCCTTGTGCTAAATAAAGTGCGGTACAAAATTGATTGGGTCAGGGAGAATCGCAGGGAAGAGCATTTTACTGAAACATGTTCCCATCCTGCAAAGATTCTGCAGTTACTTCTTTCTAAGCGAAGAACGTTTTTTTTTTTTTGTTTGTTTGTTTTTGTTTTCTTGCTAGAGCAGACGTTAAAATTATACAGAAGACGCACTCAAGTTCCTCCATCTGGGTCAAGTTCATGGCTGTTATAAACGATACATAAATACGTATTTTCCGGATTACTCCTTATTTTAAAATACTGAATTTTGTCCCGTTGTCAGACCAACTGTTCCAATTTTCGGTTAAAAAAATAATCACACTACTCTCGAACCGCGACCTCCCCTCTCCTCCCGCTGTCAAACTTTGTACCACCAGAGATCCCCGCCTCGCGTCCTAAAGCGGACAAAACCGAAAGAGACGCGGAAACCTACGCGGGTTTACCCCGCGTGCGCTTCTGTGCACAGACCGTGATCCCGTTTTCCACGCCGCTCAAATGCACGGCTGCATTGGAGAGCCTCTTCCAGGTCCCTTGCATCTGCAGACTTCTGCAACGAAAACTCCTCTCTGCTTGGGAGCGAATTCACATAAAGCCCCTAGGGTAAATTACCTAGCTGAGGGCCGGGCCACCCGAAGGGTTGGACCGAATCTGGTTTCTCTTTGAAAAGCCTTCCTGGGGAGAACATCCCACGCCAGCAACAGAGCGCGCCCCGGCACCACGTGTCTGCACCAACGGCGGGATTGGCGGAGCGCATTTTAGCTCTGCGGTCTGGACGCGCGCGGTCCCGCCCAGCTGCCAGAGGAGCCGGGACGCCGAGAGGAGAGGCCGGAGGGAGCTCGCAGAGGGGAGGGGGGCGGGAGGGGGGTGGGGGATCCCGAGGCGCCAAGCGGCCGGGAGTCTGGAAAGGCCCGATCGGCGCCAGGCCCGCCGCGCCACAACTTGCCCAAACCAGACAGGCTTCATCCTGCGCCCTGGAAGAAGGAGCCGGCCCGCCGCTTCCCGCTCGGCTGCTCCTCGGCCTCCGCAGGCCCCGCCTGCGCCCCCCAGCACCTCTGGGGTCTGGGCCCCAAGCGTCGCCCCAGTCCGCCTGCAGCGCCCGGCGCCCGCCAAGGAGCGCGCAACTGGGGTGAGCCGAGCCCCGGGATGCGCCCGGAGACCTTGGGAGCTCGCGGCGGACTGGGCACCTCGCGGCCCGCGAAGCCGGGGCCTCTCCTCCCGCTTCCCCCCGGCTGCCAGCCGAGGCACTGCAGACCCCGCTGGCATGGCTGCGGCAGCCCCCACTCTCAGTTTACCTTTAACGGGCCGCGCCGAGCCCTCGCTGGAGCCCGCCTAACCCGGCCTTTGTCTTTTCGGGTTCAGCTGCCGGCCCCGCGACGCACCGGGGACGGGTGGCGCCACGCGGGGCTGCTGCCCAGCCCCGGGGTGGGGGGACGGAGGGAACGGGAAAGCGTGCCCCCTTCGTTCCTTCCGGCCATCTTGCGACCGAGATTCCACCAAGGGGCAAGGATGGCCAGCAGCGCGGCGCTCTGGGCCCAGTGGCGGCGGCGAACGCAGACGGGCACCTCGGCCCTGCGCGCCTCCTCCCTGGACCGCAGTGGGGGCGCGCGGACAGCCCTCTCGTTCAGCTCCAAGGGCCTGGGCCCAGAACCCGGGCGAATCCCTGGTAGCAGGCCAGAAGCACGGAACATAGGAGGGAAACAGGCCGGGAGCTGCCAGTTATTTAACCAAGTGCCTAATTCATTCAATCATTCTTTATCCACGTGTCCATTTGGCAAACTCTCAGCGCCTCACTGTGCCTGTCCGTTGCTAGGTGCTGGGGACATACGGTGAGCAAGAGAAACCACGGCCCTTGTTCCCGCCGATCCTGCAGTCCGTTGGATGGAGCCCACAGTACACAGACCTGCCAGGTCGGTAACCTGACGCCCTTTAAAGAGATAGGGAAACTGAGGCCTAGGACTGACATAACTTGTTCTAGGTCAAGCAGCAAGTAAATGGAAGGATGGAACTTTGAACCTAGATCTTTAATTTTACCCCAGCTGCAGTGGACCGTTAATAGTTCTTTTTTCCTAACGGCCCATTACAAGTTGTCTGGATGTACGGTTTATATGAAGTCATATGAAGAGCATGCTTCATTTCTTGGGTGCTTTCATATGGATTTATTTCTAGTTCACAATATCTGGAAACTGCTAAAAATATTTGATATTACAACTTGGATTGAAGTTACTCTGAATTGTATTTTCCTTTCTCCTGTTCACATATCTCAATGTTAGGAAAGAAAAAAAATTTCCTGATGGTTGGTCCAAGCAGGGACTCCCCGGTGGATTGAGGAATGCCTGGCTTTTCCTCAGGTCCTTGATCTCAGCCACATGCACCACCCAAAAGACCCCAAGAATGAAAGGCCTGATGTCTTCAAGGTGCTGCTAGAGCTATTTTAGCCTCTCCAGATAACAGAATGCAGCTGCCACACAAGTTTGTAAGGTAAACACCTGGACCCTCTAAAACTTGATGATACAAAGCTCATGGTTAAAGTTCCCCTCCATATAATTCTTTTTACCTTCATATTTGGAAAACGTATCCTTTAGGAAAGACAAGTATAAAATATATCTGTGGAAGATCCTTGACTTGTGCTTTTATCAGTATCTTGTATTTATCAGTATCTTACATTTATAGTTACGCAACCCATAGAGGAAAAGAGACCCCGTTTTAAAAAGTATTTTGGGTGTAAGAAGCTTAGAAAGCCTGCCATCAAATATAATTAGCTTTGCCACAAATTTAATTTTTTAAGCTTTATTGAGCTGTAATGTACAAATGCACCCTTAATTTTCAATGTACAATTTGATAACTTTTGACAAATGTGTTTACCCGGGTAATCAACAAACAGCACAATCAGAACGCAGAATATTTGTTACACCCCAAAAAGTGTCTTCCTGCTGTTTTGCGGCCAATTTCCCTCCATCCCATTTAATTTTACATAGTTTTGTTGTCTAACGTTTCTTAAGTTTGTGTGTAAAAGATGAGGGTGAATAGCCATTTCCGATCTCAAAATCTAAGGTGAGGACAGGACTCTCTCTCTCTCTCTCTCTCATATATATATAGGGGGGATGTGGCTCCCCACGCCTTCAGGACAGGGGGTGTCAGCCCCAGAGCCAGGGAGGCTGGTGGCCCTGGGAGCCGCGCTCCGGAGGTCCTCTCTCCCGTGAACGCGCTCGCCCACGAGGTCTTCTCTGGTCCCGCAGGGCCCTGGGCGCACGCTGACTGCGCAGGGGCCGGCGCGCCCTTCGCTCCTGGTCCGGGTCAGGGCGCTGCCATAGCAACGGCCTGGACGCCCAGACCTTAGGCCGCCGCCGCCGCGGGAGACCCGGCCATCTCCCGCTCCGGAGGGGTGGGGCGGCGGCGGCCCGGGAGGCGGCCCGGGCCGAGTAGACGCGACCGCCCCCTCCTCGGATTCCAGCGGAGGCTGCGGATTTGCTTCCAAGCATGGTAAGTAAGAGCGGGGAGGTCGGGCTGCCTGGCGATGTGGGACTTGGGGGTGGCCGGGGCTCCCCGGGACTGCCAGCTCCCTCACCACCCCCCACGCTGTCCGCTCCCTGCAGCCCTTCCAGAAGCACGTCTACTACCCGCTGGCCGGCGGCCTGGAAGGACCCGACGCCCCCGCGGCGGGCGCGGCCCCGATGGCCTGTGTGCCCCCCAGCGTGGCGTCGGGCCCCCTGCCCTTCTTCCAGTTCCGGCCGCGGCTGGAGAGCGTGGACTGGCGGCGGCTGAGCGCCATCGACGTGGACAAGGTGGCGGGGGCCGTGGACGTGCTCACGCTGCAGGAGAACATCATGAACATCACCTTCTGCAAGCTGGAGGACGAGAAGTGCCCGCACTGCCAGTCCGGGGTGGACCCGGTGCTGCTGAAGCTCATCCGCCTGGCGCAGCTCACCATCGAGTACCTGCTGCACTCGCAGGAGTTCCTCACCTCGCAGCTGCACCTCCTGGAGGAGCGGCTGCGCCTGAGCCTGGCCGACTGCGAGCAGGGCAAGAAGCTTCTCACCAAGCAGGCCAGCGAGATCAGGTTACTCAAGGAAGAGTGCAAGCGCAGGAAAAAGATGATCTCGACCCAGCAGCTGATGATCGAGACCAAAGCCAGCTATTACCAGGTGGGACCCTGCGTTGTGATTCCGATTCATAATCCAGTAAAATCCTCCATCACTGTTTGTTTTTTTTTTTTCTCCTTTGTAAGGTTTTTATTGTAAATCAGAAGAAACAACGTAGTTAAGCAAAAAGAATCGTTTTAACCAACAGCTGACGTGGTTCGTTACCTTCTGTAGACAACCAGAGGATTAATAATTAAACAAGCAACGAGCAACGTTGTCTGCTGTGCTTTACTGAAGTCACCTTTATAGACGCTGGCTGTTTAAGAGACTGTGCCCTCCTCCCAATCGGTGTAATGAAATATAAACCAGGGACAAATTGCTGTTGAGGTCTGCCCTCAAATGATCTGGAGTGATTAAATTTGTGGGGTTTTTATTTCAAGATATTTCCAAACTTCCTGAAAAGTTGTAAGAATAGTGCAAAGAACGTCATACACCCCTCACCCAACCCAGATTCTCCAGTTATTAACATGTGCCACGTTTGCTTTATTTTCTCATTCTCTATATACATATTATTATTTTTGAACTCTTAGCCTGTGAGTTCCTGACTCCTGAATAGTTCAATATGCATATCTCCTAAGAACAAGAACACTGACTAATGTAACACTATTAGTGATACAGAACAACAGTATTTTAATTGAACAGGTAGTATTTTAAATATATTTTTGGGGGGCACCTGGGTGGGTCAGTTGGTTAAGCATCTGACTCTTGATTTTGGCTCAGTCGTGAGATCTAGCCACACGGCCGGCTCTGTGCTGAGCATAGAGCCTGCTTACGATTCTCTCTCCCTCTCTCTGTCTCTACCCCGCTTGCACGTGCTCTCTCTCTCTCTCTCTCTCAAAATAAATAAACATTTTTAAAAAAGTAAAAATATTAACGTAACAATAGTATTTAAAAAATTAAAACCTCGTGCTCTTCTGTGTTTAATCTTTAACTATTATGGGTTAGATATTGAGCTAAGATAAATATTGTCATTTTTGAGTGTAACAGAAATCAATTGTACATATTTTTTTATTGATGAGGTGGAGGAAATGCGAAGGGTATCAATATTTGATAAAGTTATCAAAGTAAGCAATGGGCTGACAAGACTGATTTCATACCCTTACATTGTAGTCACTTTGGCTAAATATGAATTAAAAGGCCTCAGTGAATGGGCGCCTGGCTGGTTCAGTTGGTAGAGCATGTGACTCTTGATCTTAGGGTTGCAAATTCAAGCCCCATGTATAGGAGTAGCGTTTACTGAAAAAAAAAATCCTCTGTGGACTTAGGTATTAGTGGCGTGAGTAAATGCAGAGAACTGGGTGCAGGCACAGATTATGGTGTGGTTAATAGTGCTTAGGACTGACCTAACAGGAGCCTTGAGAGAAGTGTACTTAAGATAGGTGAATGATTGGGACAGAATACTGTTAGAAAGGCTTAGTGTTTAGCCTTGGGTACACAACCCCAAGATATAATCCTCAAGTGACACCTGATGTTGCTAATTGCCTATTTGTTTCCTAAATGCCATGTAGAAAGAACATATTTATAAATAGTGTTGGTTCTATCTAGACATTAAAAATAGCTTTGGTAGTAATCAGTGACATGTTAAAAGCTATAACATACAGAAATTTTATGTTTATGGAAAGTTTTTCATTCTTCTAGGTACTACAGAAATAGCCGTTAGTATTGGGGCGCCTGGGTGGCTCAGTTGGTTAAGCGTCCGACTTTGGCTCAGGTCATGATCTCGTGGTTTGTGAGTTCAAGCCCCACGTTGGGCCCTGTGCTGACGGCTCGGAGCCTGGAGCCTGCTTTGGATTCTGTGTCTCCCCCTCTCTCTGCCCCTCCCCAGCTCATGCTCTGTCTCTCTCTGTCTCTCAATAATAAACAAATGTTTAACAAAAATTTTTAAACAAACAAAAAAGAAATAGCTGTTAGTAAAGATTCTTAGGTGTGAATGATACACATGAATAAAGGTAAGGGCTCTGCTTTATTAAATGAGTAACACCTGCCAAGTTGGCCACTCAGTAGAGTCCCCAAATGACAGCATTTGCTGTATGGCGTGCCCTGAGGTGACCACGAAGAGCTAGGATTGCCCAGACCGCTTATTCCTACTTAGTGCGGTATAGATACACTTTCCTCTCTTAGGTGCCTTGCCATTGTCTCTTGATGGACTCTGAGCAGTGTGAGCCCTTTAGGGTGACAATTCCAGAGTTAGACTGCCTGGGTTTGAATCCGAACTCTTCCACCATGCAAGTCTGTTAACATCTAGACCTCCGTTTCCTCATGTGGAAAATGAAAACAGTAGTAGTAGGTATCTTTTAGGGCTGTTCTGACAATTCCATGAGCTAACGCACATGCAGGATAAGGAAGTCTCAGCAAACAGCATCAGATATGTGCGTGTTGATTTCCACACTGGCTTCTTGGTACTGAGCTGTGACTCCCCAGGATCTCTGCAAGGCCTCACACCTTTCCTGGGAGATGAAGAGCGGTGATATAGGAAGGAAGGCCAGGGGTTGCAGTGACGATGCTGTAAGAAGCAGTGATTCAGGGAAGGGAATTTAAGTCTGCTGCTAAGAATAATCACATAAGCCAGCTGGGGTTCCGAGATGTTACATTTATTTTAACTCCAGGTTTGGGCGTTTGGGGATATCTGGCCTGTGATAAAATTTATAGGAAGACAATTGATTTTGTTTAAATAGCTATTTGACTTTAGCCTGCAGTCATGAATTTGTGTTTAAATAGAGACTTCCAACATCTGGGGAAGTCTCATGGCCATGTGTAAAGGCCAGTGTGTGCCAATGAGATGTCTGTCAAATTATTTTTTTAAATGCCAATATATCATAACGGGACTTAGACTCCATCTAAGAAGAATTTTTGTTTTCATAGCTGGAAGACTCCGATTCCTGTCCATGCTTTAGCGCTACAGGAAGATTTTGGAATCTGTCAGTGCATTTCTGACCCTGGTTGCAGTTTTTCAGTATCTTGGAGTCGGAGATGAGTGTTGGGGGTAGAAAAAGCATGCATCTTGGGGTGCCTGAGTTGCTCAGTTGGCTAAGCATCTGACTTCAGCTCAGGTCATGATCTCATGGTTTGTGAGTTTGAGCTCTGCGTTGGGCTCTCTGTTGCCAGCGTGGAGCCCACTTCAGATCCTCTGTCTCCCTCTCTCTCTGCCCCTCTCCCCTCTCTCTCGCTCTCAAAAATAAATGAACATTAGAACAAAACATAAATAAAAAAGCATGCATTTTGCAGTTAGAGAGACATAGGTTAAAATATGCATCTGATAACACTGGGACCCAATTCATTCCCTGCACCCTTAACCAGCCTCTGGCAACCACTGATCTTTTTACTGTCTCTCTAATTTTGCCTTTTCCAGAATGTTATATAGTTGGAATCACTCAAGATGTAGCCTTTTCAGATTGGTTTCTTTTACTTAATAATATGCACTTAATGTCCTTCCATGTCTTATCTATATGGTCACCTACTGAAGAACATCGTGGTTGCTTCCAAGCTTTGGCAATTATGAATAAAGCTGCTATAAACAGATACATGTGCAAGTTTCTGTACGGGCATAGGTTTTCAGCTCCTTTGGGTAAATGCCAAGGAGTGCAATTGCTCGATCATATGGTAAGAGTACATTTAGTTTGGTAAGAAACCACCAAGGTGGCTGTATCATTTTGGATTCCCACCAGCAATGGAGGAGAGTCCCTGTTGTTCCACATCTTTGCCTGCATTTGGTGATGTCCGTCCTCTGGATCTTGGCCATTCTAATGGGTGTAGGGTGGTAGCTCATTGTCTAAATTTGCATTTCCGTAATGACACATTATGTGGATCATCTTTTCCTATGCTTAATTGCCATCTGTGTACTTCTTTTGTCAGGTATCTATTACAGTCTTGGGCACATTTTGTAGTTTTTTATTTTCTTTTGGTTAAGTTTTAAGAGTTCTTTGTATATTTTGGGTAACAGTCCTTTATCAGTTGTGTGTGTTTGGCAAATGTTTTCTCCCAATCTGTGGCTTGTCTTCTCATTTTCTTCACATTGTCCTTTGCAGAGCTGAAGTTTAGAATTTTAATGAAGTCTTGTTTATCAGTTATTTCTTTTTTGTAAATTATTTATTTTGAAAGAGAGAGAGAGTATGTGTGCATGAGGGAGGGGCGGGGGGGGAGGGAGAGAGGGAGAATCCCAAGCAGCTCCACACTGTGACATTGCAGAGCCCCATGCAGGGCTTGAACTCATGAACCATGAGATCATGACCTGAGCCAAGATGAAGAGTCGGTTGCTTAACCAACTGAGCCACCCAGGCGCCTTCAATTATTTCTTTCATGGATTGCGTCTTTGGTGTTGAATCTAAAAAGGCGCCATCGAGATCATCTAGGTTTTCTTCTATGTTATGTTTTAGGAGTTTTACAGTTTTGCATTTTACACTTAGGTTGGTGATCCCTTTTGAGTTAGTTTTGTGAAGGGTATGAAGTCTGTGTCAACATTCATTTTTTTTTTTTTTTGTGGATGTCCAGTTGTTCCGGCACCATTGCTGAAGAAACTCTCTTTGTTCCATTGTATTGTTTTTGCTCCTTTGTCAAAGATCAGGTGGTGATATTTATAGGGGTTTATTTCTCAGCTCTCTTCTGCTCCACTGATCTGTTTCTTCCTTGGTCTTGATTACTGTAGCTTTATATAGTAAGTCATAAAGTTGAATAGCATCAGTCCTCCAACTTTGTCTTTCTTCTTCAATACCTTGTTGGGTATTTTGGGACTTTTGCTTCTTCATACAAACTTTAGAATCAGTTTGTTGTTATCCACAAAATACCTTGTTGGGATTTTGATTGGGATTGCATTGAATCTGTAGATCAACATAGGGAAAATTCACATCTTGACAATATTGAGTCTTCTTATCCATTAACATGAATATTCATTTATTTAGTTCTTTGATTTGCTCTTCAGAACTTTGTAGTTTCCCTCATAGCGATCTTATATATGTTTTCTTTTATTTGTTTTGAGAGAGAGTGCACATGCACATGAGAGCATGAGCAGGGGAGGGACAGAGGGAGAGGAAGAGAGAGAATCTTAAGGAGGCTCAATGCCCAGCACAGAGCCTGACTCTGGGCTTGATCTCACAACCATGAGATCATGACCTGAGCCAAAATAAGAGTTGGACACTTAACCTGCTGAGCTAACCAGGTGTCCCTAGATCTCATACGTATTTTGTTGAATTCATACATAAGTATTCAGTTTTGGGGTGCTGATGTAAAGGGTGGTATATTACTGGAATATAGGAAAGCAGTTAGCTTTAGTATATTAATCTTATGTCCCATAACTTTGCTATACCTGTTTGTTAGTTCCAAAGTTATTATGGGTTTTTTGTTTTGTTTTGTTTGTTTGTCAATTCTTTGGGATTTTCTATACAGGCATTAATGTCATCTGCAAACAAAGAAAATTCTGTATCTTCCCTCCTAATCTGTATATATGTTATTTCCTTTTCCTTGCCTTATTGCATTAGCAAGGACTTCCAGTACAGTGTGGAAAAACAGTGGTGAAAAGGGCCATCCTTGCTTTGTACCTGATCTTAGTGGGGAAGCTTTGAGTTTTTCCACCATTAAATATTATATTAGCTGTAGGCGTTTGTAGCAGGTCTTTACCAAGCTGGGAAAGTTCCCCTCTCCCTGGAGTTTTTAACTCAGACTCTTCCACTTTGCGCCTCCAGCAATTTGTCAATTGCAGTTTAGGTTTTCCTACCCCTTCTTACCCTGAGTTCATGGCTTTTCTGTATGATTCAAATAGATAAAGTATCTATTTTTCATTTTTAGAAATTAAGAGTCACACTTTCCGGATAGTCTCATCCTTTTCTTTCTCCGGTGCTGTGCCTGTCTCTAGAGCCACACTGACATCTGAGTCCAGTGGGCAGTCCGTGACATACTAAACCCAGGCAGTCTTCAACAGCAAAGAAGGCTGGAAAGATTCTGTAAAGCGCTGTGCCAAGAAGTGTGCCATAATGGTGGCCTTCTAGGAAAGAGACCTGAACTTCTGATGCAGTAATAGTGATTCGCAATAAGGCGATACGTACATGAATAGAACATGCTAGTAGCACAATGGAACTGAAACTGCAAAATCCAAACTGAAAGAAAGTCAGTAGGACATGTGTTTCGTTTCTTCAGCAAAAGAATTGCAAAGACATAAGAGAGATGAGGGGCAACCTATAGACCAAAAGACAGTTGAGAGACAAAATGAGCAGTTGCAGGATATGGCCTTATTTGGATCCTGATTCAAAACAAACTGTAAAATTTTTTTCTAAGACAATGTGTGAAATAGCAGAGAAAAATAACCAAATGGTCCATATTAAGGAATTAATTTTCACATTTTAAACAGTGGATTAATATTATGATTGTGTTAAAAGAACATCATTTTAGGGACGCCTGGGTGGCTCAGTTGGTTAAGCATCCAACTTCAGCTCAGGCCATGATCTCATGGTCAGTGGGTTCAAGCCCCGCATCGGGCTCTGTGCTGACAGCTCAGAGCCTGGAGCCTGCTTTGGATTCTGTGTCTCCCTCTCTCTGCCCCTCCCACACTCGCACTCTGTCTCTCAAAAATGAATAAACATTAAAAATAATTAAGAAAAAAAAAAGAACGTCCTTTTAGAGATGGATTCTGAAATACTAACAAATGAAATATATAACATCCAGGTTTTAATTCAGGGTAATCCAGGAACAAAGCTATAGATGAAACAAGCTGAATTTTTGCTTAAAATTTGAATCTGTGTTAAAGTGGAAAACAGAAATATTTGTGGAATTTTTCTTCAGTAAAATGCATTTTAGGAGACCAAGTATTTCTAAGCATGTGTTCCATCATTTATTAATGCTGGGCTCCAGGGATAACGCTCTGAATAAGACAGATAAGAGCCCACACTGTCAGGAATGTGATATTCTAGAACCGAGAAGGATTGAGAGAGGATAATAGAAGAGGTGAAGTGGCTAAATGTGGAAATAGTAACTGATGAGTCGTGCAGTGATGAAAGTAAGACAGTGCAGTGGGACAGTGACTGGCAGGAGGGCCGTCCGCCAAGGTCTTGTTGAGGACGTGCCCGGTGGGGAAAACGCTCCAGGAATGACTCCTGAATGTCAAGAAGGAGGCCGGGGGGGTGGGGGGGTGGGGGGGAGGTCTGGGGAAAGTTCAGGCCGGGCACAAGCTAATGCAGAGGCTGAATTTGGCCTGCTTGAGGGACAGAAAGACGACTGGCATGGCTGGAGTGTCTTGAGCAGGTTGGTGACAGGCTGGGAACCACCTGTGTAACGCGAGCCGCATCAAGCGTTCCTGCAGGCACCCGGTGGAGCTACCCTGGCTGTCGCGAAATAGCTGTCACCACCCTGTGCTCAGTTTGGGGAGAACACCCTGGTTTACAGTTGTCTTTTTAGTCCTGCTTTTAGTATCCCTTGCTGGGATATCTTTTGGGGGAACGTTCCCAAGAGGTGGTGCTTTAGGTACCCCAATTTTAATGGAAATTAGGTGGGAGGGCACTTGATACAAATACTCAGATTTGTTGCTCTCTCCTTTTCAGTGCCATTTTTGTGATAAGGCCTTTATGAACCAAGCTTTTCTACAAAGTCACATTCAGCGCCGCCACCCTGAAGATTCTCACCTTGGTAAGTCGCGAGCTCAACTTCACAGACCTGTTTTCCTTTTGGTACCTTTCTCTCTTTTCAGTGAGACATGGTCCAGTGCATCTCTCAGTCCCTCTAAAAGTATAGTCTTTGTTCATTCATGAAATATTGAGCCCCTGCTATGTGCCATGCACAGCACCAGGCCTGGTGCTACAGGCGCAAGTGAAACAGACCAAGTCCTGCCCTCTGGAGTCTTACATTCTGTTAGGAGAGGCAGAGGAGACACACTTAAATAAATGAGTGGTTCCTTTCAAATGGTGGCAAACGCAACAAAGAAAATAAAACGAGAATGGGGTGGAGGTAGTCAGTAAAGTCTTCATGGAGGAGGCCCTATTTGATCAGAGACTGGATTGATGAGGAGGTCCCAGCCTGGGGAAAAGCTGGGGAATGAATATCCCAGACACGGGGAGCTCTGAGTGTCGGAGGTGTGAGGGGCAGGCAGCATGGCGTGTTTGAGGAACAGATAGAAGGTCAGTGGAGTAGAGCGAGCAAGGCAGTAGTGTGCAGGGACATTGGAGGGGAGGGGGCCAGGTCACGTGGGGCATCGAAGGCCCCGGGCAGGAATGTGGGTAGTGGCTGGTGGGAAGCGTAGGGGCCGTGGTGGAAATAGGTGGAGGAGTGAGGAGGCTGCCAGGGTAATGCAGGTGAGTGACATGGCAGCCGGACCAAGACGGTACCAGGGAAGACAAGAGAAGTGAAGATGGAGAGGACGTGTTCTGCACAGAGCCCACAGAGGTGTGACTCGGCGTGAGAACAAGAGATAAAAGACAGTCCTGGATTTTGTCCTATACATTTGGGTGAGTGGTGGTGATGTCTACTGAGGTGGGGACCTAGGGGCGGGAAGTGGGTTGAGGAAAGAAGGAGAATGAGAGTGTGTGTTGGTCAGGGTAAACCTGAGGCACGCATATAAATGCCATGCAAGTGGAGATGCATTTGGAGGTCAAGGTAGAGGCCCAGGCTGGAGATATGAATCCAGGAGTTGTTAGCAGAGCTGGGCTGGATGAGCTCTCCTAGAGAGAGAAGAGAAGATGGCTAGGGGCCAGGCTTAAGCCTCTCCCAACATTAGGAGCTCAGGAGGAGCAGCCAAGGGGGTGAGAAATAGTTATGGAGACAGAAGGGAGACCTGGGGAGACCTGTCACGAAAACCCAGGGAAACAAGTGTTTTGGGGAAGGAGGCAGTGATCAGTTTATTGAATGTTCCTGAGGCATAGAGTAAGATGAGGACTGAGAATTGATTATTGTTGTCATGATGGCTGTTGTTGACCTTGACATAGCAGCTTTAATGGACTGGTGGGGACAAAAGCCCAAGGGGAGTGAGCTGAACTGACAATCAGGTGAGCCAGTGGTCATGTTGTAGAAATTTACTTCAGTAACATTTGCTGGGAAGGACAGCAGAGACATGAGGCATTGTCTGCAGGGAAATGTGGAGCCAAGGGAAAATTTTTGTTTCATTTGATGTGGGAGATACGAAGATGTGTTTGGGTGCTGATATGAATTAACCATATGTAGAGGGGGGAAAATAAAGAAGCAAGAGAGGGCAGGAGTTCAGTGGCTTATCAACCACATTTCCTGTTATTTAAATGTTCTCAAAAGTAAAAAGTGCCAGGTCTATTTCTTCTTGGGCAGATCAAAGCATTCTGCAGATTGCCTACCGTCACCCACAGAAACTCTCATTATGATCTTAAATGTTTTCAGTATCTAGATGTATGTACTCTTAGCTTCTTACTAAGTACTTGCTTTCCCCTCTCTTTTTGTCCAGTCTGTTTTCATTCCTGCCTATTTTGGACAAACAGATTGATTTAGGAAAATAGCTTAAGTTTTGTATAAACAATATAAATGGCATAAAATCCCACTTGTAAGTCCTGGACCACTGATACAACTTAGCAATATAGTGGAGAAATTGGGAAAGTTAAATATTTTAATTAATCTACCATTCTTCCATGTGAAACTGACCTTCTTTCTCTTCTGTTTCAGTATCTTATTCTATCTCATACTCGTTTCAGAGAGTATTTCAGACTCTGAAATGAGTATTATTTCTTCAGGTCATCTTTGAGATTCTGACTTTCCACTTTGGCTTTCATACCTTGCATGTCTACACTCACAGACACATGTACATCCATTCAGTCATGTGCACATCTTCATGTAAGTACATGTACATAAGTACCTTCCCTTCACTTGTTGCTTCCTTTTACAACCTTCTGGTACCTCTTTTTGGCCCTGTGGACAGCTTATGGCCCCAGTTTGCATCTTGAATGCCAGCCTCTGATTGTCTTAGCACTGATGGGGTTCTCAGGAGAGTGTGGTGGGAGCCAGAAAGATAGTGACCTGCCACAGAAACTTCCCTTCTCTCACTGAGACAGGCATCTCAAAGAAGAGCCCAGGATTATTCCTCGTCACTATTATTATTCCCTGAATGGGCTCTCACACTGTCTCTGGATGGTAACCCAACACAGTGGCCAAAATAATCTGCTAAAAGAAATTCAGCGCCCAGTAACACGACGGGCTGCAAATAAACACTCATGAGCAAAAATTGGCTCATGTGGCATGAAAAAGTAACAATATCCCAAGTTGGAGCAGTTTCCTTTGTCTTTGTCTTATCAATAAGTCTCCGTAAGTTTTCAGATAGGTTTCAGAAGAGGTGGTATTTTAATAAAATATTTCTGTTGCAACAGAGTATAAGAAAAAGGCACAGACTGATAAGCTCCAGAATGAGATTGACCTGCTGAAGGAGCAGCTGCAGCTCACCAAGTCTCAGCTGGAGGCTGCACAGCACGCCCACGCTGTCAGGTTCTCTAAGGTAGGGTACCGAGTTCCGAAACGATGGGATGGTGCCAAGGATCGGGATTAATTCCTTTTAAATTAGGGTGGATTTTTTTTCTTTGTTGGGAAGTCTTTGATTACTGATTCAATCTCCTTATTCATTATTGGTCTGTTCAGATTTTCTGTTTTTCTATGATTCAGTCTTGGTAGGTTGCATGTTTCTAGGAATTTCTCCCTTTTTTGGAGATAGTCCAATTTGTTCTCATATAATCATATGCATAGTGGGCTATTATAATTTTATAATTCTGTAGTGTCCATTGTAATGTCTCCTCTTTCATTTATAATTTATTTGAGTCCTTTTTTTTTTCTTGGTTAGTCAAGCCAGAAGTTTGTTAATTTTGCTTCCCTTTTCAAAAAATCCAACTCTTAGTTTTGTTCATCTTTTCCATTGTTTTTCTGTTCTCTATTTTATTATTTCTGCTCCAATCTTTATATTTCCTTTCTCTTGCTAACTTTGAGCTTAGTTGTTTTTTTCCTCTAGATCTTGAGGCATAAAATTAGATTGTTTATTTGACATATTTCTTTTTTTCTTAATGTAAGCATTTTTAGCTGTAAACTTTCCTCTCAGAACTGCTTTTGGAGTATCCCGTATGTTTTCATATGTTGTGTTTCCATTTTTGTTTATCTCAAGATATTTTTTACTTCCCTTTTGATTCCTTATTTGATCCATTGGTTGTTTGATTAATTTCCACGTATTTGTAAATTTTCCAACTTTCCTCTTATTACTGATTTCTTCTTTTTTTTAATGTTTACTTTTGATTGAAGGAGAGAGAGCACAGGTGGGGGAGGGGCAGAGAGAGAGAGAGAGAGAGAGAGAGAGAGAGAGGGAGGGAGGGAGACAGTCAGTATTCAAAGCAGGCTCCAGGCTCTGAGCTGTCAGTGCAGAGCCCGATGTGGGGCTCAAACTCACGAAACTAAGAGATCATGACCTAAGCTGAAGTCTGTCGCTTAACCAACTGAGCCTCTCAGACTCCCTTTTCTGTTACTGATTTCTAGTTTCATACCATTGTGGTCAGAAAAGATACTCGAAATAAATTCAGTCCTCTTGAATCTGTTAAGACTTGTCACCTAATGTATGATCTATCCTGGAGAATGTTCCACTTGAGCTAAGAAGACTATGTGATCTGCTGGATACTATGTGTTGGATACTATATGTCTGTTGGGTCCATTTGGTATGCACTGTTGTTCAATCCTGAGTTTTCTTATTGACTTTGTATCTGGATGAGCTATCCATCATTGAGAGTAGGTATTAAAGTCCCCTATGATTACTGTGTTGCTGTTTATTTTTCCTTTTTATTCTGTTAATATATGCTTTATAAATTTGGATGCTGCAATTTTGGATGCATAAATCTTCACAATTCTTATACCTCCTTGATGAATTGACCTCTTTATTATTGTTAAATAACCTTCTTTGTCTCCTGAGAGACAACTTAATGCTTATTTATATTTGAGAGAGAGAGATAGAGAGAGCATGGGCGAGCGAGTGGGGGAGGGGCAGAGAGAAAGGGAGACACAGAAATGGAAGCAGGCTCCAGGCTCCAAGCTGTCAGCACAGAGCCTGGCGTGGAGCTTGAACTCAGGAACCATGAGACCATGACCTGACTGAGCCACCCAGGCACCCCAGATCTTTCTTTTTTAATGTAGGCACTTACAGCTATAAATTTCCCTCTTAGCACTGCTTTGGGTTCTCCATTTTTTTGTTTGTTTGTTTTGGTATGTTGTGTTTTAATTTCCATTCATCTCAAAATATTTTCTAATTTCCCTAGTGAGTTTTTCTATCTCCCATTGGTTGCTTAAGAGTACAGTGTTTCATTTTTAAGTATTTGTGAATTTTCCAGATTTTCTTCTGTTACTGATTTCTGGCCTTATTCCAGTGGGATTGGGAAATACACTTAGCATGCTTTCAATCTTTTAAAATTTATTGAGAGGGGAGCCTGGATGGCTCAGTCTATTAAGCATTCTAGTCTTGATTTTAGCTCACGTCATGATCTCATGGTTCATGAGATTGAGCCCTGCATCGGGCTCTGTGCTGACAGTGGGGAGCCCGCTTGGGATTCTCCCTCCTTCTCTCTCTGCCTCTCCCCATTCCCTCAAAATAAATAAATAAATTTAAAAATAAATAATTAAAATGTATTGAGACTCTTTTGTGACCTAACATACGCTCTCTCCTGGTGAATCTTCCATGTGCATTTAACAAGAAAGTATGTTCTGTTTCTGTTGGGTGCAGTGTTCTGTATATGTCAGAGCAAGATTGTTTATCGTGTTAAGTTTGCAGTTAGGTAAAAACAACAACACAAAAAACACAAACTGAAGGTCATTGAGAAATCAAAGGCTGATTGTCTAGACATTGAATTTAGCTCGTATAAATATGAATTTGTGTTTTGGGAGTGAGATGGGACTACTTTATCCAAATTGATACAGTATTGAGAACAGTTCTTCTGCTCAATAGACATTTTCCTTTAAAGTATGTTTACATTTTGCATATTGTTGCATATCTACTATACAAGTTCACAGTTCATGGAACTCTTGAGACTTTGGGCCTCTGTGTTTGTATTCTCAGAGGTATAAGGATGAAAGGATGCCATGTGCTGTTTGGTTTGGAAAAAATCACTGTGGACATTGCCATTATATGAAGTGCTACTGCAATCCTAACTGATACACACAATACTAGCTGAAGCTGTGTCCATTTATTTAAAATTTTGTATATGTCATTTATTTAAATCCTTTATATCAGAACTTTTAAAGCCATGTATTCAAATAATTTCAGGAATATGAAATGCAGAAAACAAAAGAGGAAGAATTTCTGAAGTTATTTGATAGATGGAAAGAAGAAGAAAAGGAGAAACTAGTTGATGAAATGGAAAAAGTCAAGGAAATGTTCATGAAGGAGTTTAAAGAATTGACCTCCAAGAATTCAGCATTAGAATATGTAAGTATTAAACCAAGAACTCCTCACAGTATTGATAGGGTTGTTGCCTCAAGAGATGGCATTAGAATGGCATTATGGCCAGTGGATCTAGAAATTACTTTTTTGTGTCTTGTCCCAGACACCCCTCCTCTTCAGAGTCCTAAGGGAACTTGAGACATACAGAAGACAGAGCAAGTCAGAAAAGTCATTTCTTTGAAAGTGGGAGCTTTGGCTCCAAATGCATGTGCAGAACACTTGGTCCATTTGAGGGGCGCCTGGCTGGCTCAGTTGGTGAAGCATGCAACGCTTAATCTCAAGATTGTGAGTTCGAGCCCCATATTGGGTGTAGGGATTACCTAAAAAACTAAAGATTAAAACACACCTTAAAAAAAAGAACACTTGGTACTTTTGGTTCCCCTGGTCAGATCATAGAAAGAGAGTCTCTCTTTCCTTAGCTGGGTAGGTTTACAGAGCCATAAACCATAAGCCTCCTCCCTGAATTTTGAAGCTTTCTAAGCTCCAAAGGAACTTCCTGGAAATGTGACACAGATCACCAGTGTGGAAGAAGGAAGCCAACCCAGAAAGACAGAAGTAGAATTTTTTTGTCCTGGCCAGTGAGAAGGACAGCGGTTCTGAGCAAGCAGAATGTAACTAAATGAGTCTCCATCCCCTATGGGAGCAAACTTGTTCCTCACTGCCCTGGTCACATGCATAGACAGAGACATGCCTTGCTGGACTGGGACCTTAACCTCTGTGACAGTGGCTGCTGTCCTCCAGCTAAGAATGACCTGAGCTGGATGGGCAGCCCAGTCCTGAGTCACCCTTGGGGAAAGAAAGCAAGATCCTTGAGCTCCCTCTAGGGGCCAGCAAGTTTTACAAACTAAAATGGAAGGACATTTTTGGAATACGGCTCAGGGCCTTCTCTAAGGCCTTGCATAGTTCAAGGTGAGGAAATCACAGCCTGTGAACTGAATCTGACATATCACCCATTTTTGTATGGCCACTGAGCAAGAAAGGTATTAATATTTCTAAATGGTCAAAAGAGATCAAAAGAAGAATATGTCACAACACATAAAAATTACATGAAGTTCACATGTCTGTGTCTGTAAGTTTTATTGGCATACAACCACACGTGTTCCTTAATACTTTGTCTGCGGTGCTGTTGTGCTGGAGCTGTAGAGGTGAGTGGTTCTGACCAAGGCCTTATGTGTCTCCCAAAGCCGGAATACCATCTGGCTCTTTGCAGAAAATTTGCCAGCCCTGTCTTATCTTTATAAAGCAAACATGGCAAAATGTTCACAGTTGGTTGAAACAGGTGTTCATTATGCTATTCTTTCAACTTTTCTTTTCCCTTTTTTTTTTTTAATTTTTATTTATTTTTGAGAGAGTGCACGAGCACTAGCAGGGGCTAGCGAGAGGGGGTAGAGAGAGAATCTCAAGCAGGCTCCAGGCTGTCAGTGCAGAGCCCGACACAGGGCTCGATCTCATGAACCGAGATCTTGACCTGAGTCGAAATCAAGAGTCCGTTGCTCAATCGACTAAGCCATCCAGGAGCTCCTCAACTTTTCTATAAGTTGTAAATTGCAAATAAAAAGTTGAGGGGAAATAAATTCGTATGGTTCACTGTGTCTTTTGTGTACGCTTCCTTTAAACAACTTCCTGTTGGTTCAGTTATTCCGTATCACCTCTCCTTGGTTGTTGTTTCTAAGCGTCAGAATGCCAAGGCAGTAATTTCTCTATCCATGGTTTCTTTTTTGACCCCTGCACCAGGAGCCTTTCCTGAACTCCTATCTGTGGGTCATGAGATGCCCTATTACCCACTGGTGGATTACGATACTAACCAGTTTAAGACTGGCTTCTCACGTCTTCTTCATCAAGGACGCACTTGTTTTCCCCCTTGCGATAAGCTACCAATTAGCGTTCTTTTGCCTCAGGTTCCTTCTGGGATTCTGTCCCCTGCTTCCTGCTCCCAGGGTAATAGTGGATTGGGATTTATCTCCACATAGGATTTTTTTCCCACTCCTACCTTTTTTTGTGAGGTGTGTGTATAAAAAAATGGCTTTATTGAGATACAGTTTCTATACCGTAAAATTCACCCACTTCAAGTACACAGTTCAGTGATTTTTAGTATGTTCACAGAGTCGTGCATCCATTCTTACACATTTCGGAATATGTCATCACCCGAGAAGCACCCCCTCCCCCAGGCCACTGGCAACCGCAGATCTGCTTTGTGCCTCTGTGAATCTGCTGATTCTGTATGTTACGTATGAATTGAATCATATAATATGTGATCTTTTGTGAGCAGCTGCTCACGGTTAGTATAATGTTTTTGAGGTTCATCCGTGTTGTAAGGATGTACACATATCACTATTTCATCCCTCTGTTGTTGCTGCACGATACTCCATTCCATGAATGCCATATTTCATTTGTCTATTCATCAGTTGACATGTGGGTTGTTTGCCCTTTTATTTTTAGCTATAGATGGTTTTTAAAATTATTATTATTTTTTAAGTTTATTTATTTATTTTGAGAGAGACAGAAACAGTGTGAGTCAGGGAGGGGCAGAGAGAGAGAGAGAATCCCAAGCAGACTCTGTGCTGCCAGCCCAGAGCCCAACACGGGGCTCGAACTCACAAACCAAGAGATCATAACCTGAGTAGAAACCAAGCCAAGAGTTGGATGCTTACCAACTGAACCATCAGGTACCCCTAAAATTATTATTTATAATAGACTTCATTTTTTTAGAATAGTTAGGCTTACAGAAAAGTTGAGCATACAGTACAGAAAATTTCATATAACACCTCCCTCTCCTACCCTATACACAGTTTTCCAATCTCCTGGCAACTTAAATTAGTCTGGTACATTTGTTACACTTGATGAGCCAATACTGATATATTAGTATTAATTAAACTCCATACTGTGGTCCAACTTCTTTAGCTTTTACCTCATGTCACTTTTCTGCTCCAGGATCCTTTCCAGCATATCATATAATATTTAGCTGTCATGTCTCCTTAGGCTTGTCTGAGACAGTTTCTCTGTTTTCAGTGACCTGGACAATTTTGAAGAGTACTTGACTCATCAGTAAGATGCCCCTCTACTGGAATTTACCCAGTAGATTTCTCTTGGTTAGACTGGGCTTATGGGTTTGGGGAATGAAACCCTCAGTGATAAAGTTATAGTTTTCATCACATCACATCACAGGTAAAACTCTCGTCATGATTTGTGGTTGTTGGTGTTGACCTTGATCACCTGGCTCAGGTAGTGTGGGTCAGGCTTCTCCCCTGAGAAGTCAGCCTCCACCAATTTCACACTGTACTCTTTGAAAAGAAGCTGCTGTGTTCAGCCCAGATTTAAAGGGCGGAACTATGCCTCCCACCCTTTTGTTTTTTTGGTTAACATGTTACCTTCTGTGATTTTTCTCAGGTTTTTTTTTTTTTTTTTTTATTGCTGCTAACTTTAGGAATAACATAACAAACAGAAAATTTAAACACATTGTCCCTAATGGGTTCATGGCTGCAGTTGCAAGATGCTGCTGGCCTCATCGCTCAATTATCGCAAGAACCTGGGCACCCGAGTGGCTCATCAGCCAAGCGTCTGACTCTTGGTTTCAGCTCAGGTCATGATCTCACAGTGCATGAGTTTGAGCCCCGCATCAGGCTCCATGCTGATGGCGTGGAGCCTACTTGGGATTCTCTGCCTCCCTCTCTCTCTGCCCCTCCCTTGTGTGCTGCCCCTCCCCCCAACCCCATTGTCTTAAATAAATAACCAATAAAAAAGAAAAATTGTATTAATATTAGGAATACAAATAAGTAAAAAAAATAAATAAATAATCATGAGAACTAGCTGCACTTAGTTCCTCTGTTCCTGGCAACTGTTAGAAAAGTATAAACATCTGCACCAGTGAGTTTGTGTTTATTTTCTTTTACAGCAATTGTCAGAAATCCAGAAGTCCAACATGCAGATCAAGTCCAATATTGGCACGTTAAAAGACGCACAGGAGTTTAAAGAGGAACGTCCTCAGTATCCCCAGGATTTCCAGAACGTGATGCAACTTCTTGATAGTCAGGTATGTGCCAGCGGCCAGTAACTGCATCCGGGGCCTGAATTTTCTTCCTGAAGCAGTTTACAGCAAGCACTTCCTACAGAAAAAGGGTTTGTCTCTTTCCGTGACCATGAAGCTAGTTCGTTTCTTCTTGTCTCCTGATACACATATAATTAACCATAGCTCTTCATCAGATGCCTGTTGATTGACTAATAGATGTGGATATAGACTGGTTGGCAAAATTGTTTTCATTTTTGCTAACATTGTCTCAACTTGAATTATGTGGGATTGCCTTAGAGTTTATTTTTCATATTTCAGAGGTAGGTCCTGCTATCAGAAGGCATGGAAAGGCATACTGAAGCACTAACTTTACTTTTAGAGCTGAAATACATGGCTGCAGTTTGTACTGATGGTCTTCGTCATTTATCAAGCCTAATCACAGTCATGTGGAAAGTGGGTCTGCAGAATCAGCATGGTTGTCATTCTGACAATTTCGCTCTCCTGGTTTAGAGGAACATTGTTTTTTACCAGGAAACAAATAATGATTAAAGTTTATGAATTTAGGATTTTGTTTAAAAAATATTTGCAAATGACATATTGGATAAAGGGCTAATATCCAAAATTTGTAAGGAACTCACCAAACTCCATACCCGAAAAACAAATAATCCAGTGAAGAAATGGGCAGGAGACATGAACAGACACTTCTCCAAAGAAGACATCCAGATGGCCAACAGACACATGAAATGATGCTCAACATCACTCATCATCAGGGAAATACAAATCAAAACCACACTGAGATACCACCTCACACCTGTCAGAGTGGCTAAAATTAACAACTCAGGAACAACAGATGTTGGCGAGGATGTGGAGAAAGGGGAACCCTCTTGCACTGTTGGTGGGAATGCAAACTGGTGTGGCTGCTCTGGAAAACAGTGTGGAGGTTCCTCAAAAAATTAAAAATAGTACTACCCTACGACCCAGCAATAGCACTACTAGGTATTTATCCAAAGGATACAGGAGTGCTGATGCATAGGGGCACAGGTACCCCAATGTTTACAGCAGCACTTTCAACAATAGCCAAATCATAAAAAGAGCCTACATGGCCATCAACTAATGAATGGATCAAGAAGATGTGGTTTATATATACAATGGAATACTACCTGGCAATGAGAAAGAATGAAATGCTGCCATTTGCAGCAACTATGCTAAGTGAAAGAAGTCAGCCAGAGAGAGACAGACACCATATGTTTTCACTCATGTGTGGAACTTGAGAAACTTAAGACCACGGGGAAGGGGAAAAAATAGTTACAAACAGAGAGGGAGGCAAACCATAGAGACTTAAATACAGAGAACAATCTGAGAGTTGATGGGCGGGGGAGTGTGGGAGAGAGGGGAAAATGGGTGATGGGCATTGAGGAAGGCACTTGTGGGGATGAGCCCTGGGTGTTGTATGTAAGTAATGAATCACGGGAATCTACCCCCCAAATCAGGAGCACACCATATTCACTGTGTGTTAGCCAACTTGTCAATAAATTAAATTTAAAAATATATACATATCATTTAAAAAAGCAAGTGTGTTTTTGGACTACAGACCACTGCCACTGTTTCTTACGTTGCTGCTCACGACTTGCCTCCCTCCCTGGCCACCTGCCTACCACCTTGCAGCCAGGCCAACCATATCACTGTCCTGTCCTATCCTCCCGTGGCTCCCCATTCTTCACAGAGCCAAGTGTGGAATCCTTAACCAGCAGCCAGTCCCTGCGGATCTGGCCCCTGTGTTACCCTGCACCGTTCTTGGCTTTACCTTGACCCTCCCGGCTGCACCAGACAGCTCATGGTTCCCAGAACACGGCATTCTGTGGTTCTGCTTTTGCCCTTGTGGCTTTCTTTGTCACACACCTGTCAGTTTGCAGGACCTGCAGCTTAATTCTTGAGCTGGGGCGGCACCTCTTCTAGAGAGTTCTCCTGGACTTCTGGACTATTGCGTTTCGGTAGTTCCCTCAAGCAGGACCTGCTCACGTACACCTTATGGGGGAACCGTCTATTGTTAGGTCCACTTTCCTCCTGTGCAGGGCGGAATGTGTCCCTCGGTCCTGGCTTAGCCAGCCACGACAGCCCAGCGAGGCCCCTGCCATGTGGTAGGGGACTGCGAATTGTCGTGCATTGAACTGTTGACAGTTGATTCCTGCAAGCTGGTCTCGGGAATTGAAGGACTAGTTATGAATCCCAAGGTCCCACCTCAATATCTTCTGTTTCCTACCTATGAGCTGTTGTCAGTTCAGAACCCAAGTCTTCAGAAACCTTGGTGTTTCTTGGGGTGCCTGGTATCAGGTCATGATCTTGCAGTTTGTGGGCTCAAGCCTTGCATTGGGCTTGGTGCTGATAGCACGGAGCCTGCTTCAGATTCTCTGTCTCCCACCCACCTTCTCTGCCCCTCCCCAGCTTGCACTCTCTCTCTCTCTCTCTCTCTCTCAAAGATAAATAAATAAATAAACATTAAAAAAAAAAAAGAAAGAAACCTTGATGTTTCCTTTTAGCTCCTTCGGCTACCAAACTAGCACCTATTTTTGAAAACAAAATTTTATTGGAACACAGCCAATCCCGCCCATTTACATATTATCTATGGATGTTCTCTTACTGCTACTTGTTGTGACCGAGTCCTATGGCCCCAGAGCCTAAAATATTTACTATTAGTCCCTTAAGAGAAACTGTTTGCTGACCCTGCCTTAGAGTTTAAGATTAAAACCAAGTGCAAGTGTATTTAAACACTTTTGAGTGTCTGTAGTCTAAGAAATGCTTGCTAAAATTTTACCAAGTAGGTGGTCGGGTTCCAGAGGTACCCACCACAAAGGAAGCTTCCATTTTGAGTGGATTTATTGCACATAAATTACTCTTGTTTTACTGTGTCGTAGGAAAGCAAGTGGACCGCTCGAGTTCAAGCTCTTCACCAAGAACACAAGAAAGAGAAGGGTCGGGTAAGACTAAGAAGCCAGTGGTCTGTCAGTGGGTCATTGTTTTTTAAAGAATACATGTGTTTTCTCTACCACAAAGGTAGTGCTTGTCCACTTAGTAAATTATATGGAGAAACGTGTGACAGAAATGAAAATTACTTACAACTTCTCTACTGACACTAACCACTGCTAACTACTTTGTTGCTAACCACTAACTACTTTGTTATAATTTCTTTCTCTGTCTGTTTTCTCCACAGTGAATGTAGCATTTCTGTAAGTCTTGAAATCCATACATACAGTTTTACGAATTTTGAATCATGCTTTATCACGGTGTATGCTTCTCACTTAATGGATCATATTCTTCTGGCTTTTGGGGGATTTTTTTTTAACATTCTTGTGGTTTTTTTTTATGTTTATATATTTTTGAGAGAGAAAGAGAGACAAAGCATGAGCAGGGGAGAGAGAGAGAGAGAGAGAGAGAGAGGAAGACACAGAGTCTGAAACAGGCTCCAGGCTCCACACTGTCAGCACAGAGTCTGATGCAAGGCTTAAACTCACGAACCATGAGTTCATGACCTGAGCTGAAGTTGGACACTTAACCAACTGAGCAACCCAGGCTCCCCAACATTCTCATGTTTTTAAAAATATTCTTCAAAATCATGATTTTTTAATGGCTATAGAATGATCTTGTGGATGTATCATAAGTTATTATTAATCATTCTTTTATTGCTGAACACATTGTTTCTAATTTTTCCACATTGCAGGTCAGCAGTCTAAATAATCTTTAATTTTAATTAAAGATAATTTAATGGGAGCAATCCTTTCATTTTAATGAAAACAATTTGATTATAATACTACCTTTCAGCTGAGTACATCCCAAATTTGCATCTCATAGTTCTGGGGCTCTAGGGATTGAACAGAGAGTTTGTTCAAGGAAGGTCGTGGCTGTGTGTAGGTGTAAAGCCTGTGCTGATTTCTCCAGCCTAAACCACCCTCTGAGCTCGGGTGAGATAGCCATCTTTGGACTTGAGATCTCCTGGGGCTTTCCAGGTGCCACATGTCTCAGATGAGGTGCTTGGGTTTGTCCCCAGATGTGCTTTTCTGTTGTTCAGTGGCATCTGGGCTAAGCGTCAGGAGCACGCCTTGAGCCCCATGTCTCCCTCAGCGCGCAGCTCCGGGGTATTGGCAGGGCCTGCCACGTGTCTCATGTCCACATTCTTCTGTACATTTCCATTGCTCTGAGCCCCTGCCGTTTTGAAAAGGACCCTGTAATTGGCCTCCCAGTTCCAACCTTCCCCATTCCCAGTTTACTCTCCAAAGAACAGACAAGACCATCAGGCTGCTGGCCACCACCTGCCACCTCAGCCCGGACCCTCTCTCTGAACTGACTCTCTCTGACCACAGTAGCCTCCTGGTAATTTGTAGAATATGCTGGCTTTTTTCTCTTTTCACACAAGGTTTTTGCGGCTGGGGTATCCTTCCATTTGCTCTTCAGGACCCGTAGTTTCCCAGCTCACTACCTGGCTGTTGACTTCTTCAAGGCCAGCAGGAGAGAGGCTTACCTGACTAAAGCCCACGCAGGATAATCTCCCTTTGCGTTAACTCAGAGTCCACAGATTAAGGACTTCAAAAATTTCTTTAATGTTTATTTATTTTTGAGAGACAGACAGAGTGTAAGCAGGGGAGGGGCAGAGAGAGAGGGAGACACAGAATGTGAAGCAGGCTCTAGGCTCTGAGCTGTCAGCACAGAGCTCGACGTGGGGCTCAAACTAACGAGCTGTGAGATCATGACTCGAGCTGAAGTCGGACGCTTAACCGACTGAGCCCCTCGGGCGCCCCAGGTTAAGGGCTTTAAATGTATCTGTCAAGTCTCTTCACGTTTGCTGTCTTGTGTCGGTTAGAAGCACATCTTAGACTCCAACCTGCGCCTGTCTTAGAGTCTGCTCTCGCAGCTCTAAAAAAATGCCATATACTGGGTGGCTTTAAACAAGGGACATTTATTTGTCACTGTTCTGGAGGCTGGGAAGTTGCAAGGTCAGGGTGCCAGGCACTTCAGTTCCTGGTAAGAGCCCTGTTGCAGAAGGCTGCGTTGTCTCTGTGCCTTCACGGGCAGGGAGAGAAGCAGAGAAAGCTCTCTGGTTTCTCCTAAGAGCACTAATCCCATCATGAGGACCCTACCCTAATTCATCCAAACCTAATCACCTCCCAAAGGCCCCACCTCCTAATACCATCACAGGGGGGATTAGGGCTTTGACACATGTATTTGGTGGAGGGGTGAGCAAGCATTCAGTTCATAACTCCTCCAAGAGAAAGGGTTTATACAGGGTGTGCAGTCTGGGGGTGCAAACTTGAGCGCCATTTAGAATTCTGCCTGCCACAGTCCCCCTCCAGCCTTGGCTCACAAGTCCTCTGATACCATGTAGTAGGTAGCCCCCTCCCTCACGGTTCCCATCATGTCATAAGTGTAACTCTGATCACTGTTTCACAGAGTTAGATAATTTATTCACTTGTTTACCGTCTCTCCGATCGGATCACTAGCCCTGCGAGGGAGGGACTCTGTCTGGTTCTCTGTTGTAGTCCCAACGTTGACTAACCTGAACTGTGATTGGCATTCATTAAGTATTTGCAGAATGAAGGTGGAAGGTTGCTAGTTGGCCAACAAGGCGATCATTCGACCTTGTTATGGATAGAGGAATGCTGACTGGAGGGGTCAGAAGAGCAGGGTTGAAAGAGTCGTCTGTTGGTATGAGCATAGTATCTGAACCCGGGCCCCTTAAATTCAAGGCCATGCTAGTCTACCTCGTTGCCCTCATTGCCCTGCTCACCTGTCATGCTTCAGGCACTGAGCCAGCTCGGGAGAATAGGCAGTGACAATTTTGAGCGGCCGTTTTTCTGGGAGAATGTTCTAGCTTCCCTTTAAGATGCTCTAAGGTAGTAATTCCTAACCAGGATGCACTTCAGCATGACCAGAGGCTCTCTCCCTAAATACACATGCCCAGCTTCACTCGCTGAGATTACGATTCAGTCTGGGACGGTTTCTGTTTTGGATCCATGGTGGGAACCGCCGCTCTTATGATTTGAGGTTCAACTCTTGTCCTTCAGGGCATCTTATAGCATTGGTATCTAGGGACGGAATTCAGGCTTCCTTACAAATGGGGGTGGTGTTTAGTCCTTGCTCCTTTAAAGCCTCCTGTGCTCCAGACCATTGTAGGAGTCCCAGTGGCCTTCCAGCAGGAAGAGAGTGCAGGTTGCAGGTTTGTACGCTTGGCCACCGCGAGTCGTGATGGAAAGACCGATCGTTGGTGGTTTGGTGGAGAGAGGCGAGGCCTTCCCTGGTTCTGAGCGAGGTGCCCTGCCCCACGTTTTAGGAGTGTGGGATGTCTGTGCTGCCGCTAGGCTCCGCTGCTCCATTGTTGTTGGTTTTGCTTGTTCTGAAGCCGCTTTTCTCCTCCCTTAATTTCTCTTAAACCCTAACAGAGGGGAGAATTCAATCAGGTTTAGTAATCTCTGCCTGAGACCTAACTATTAATTATTCCACATGATTGCTGCCTACGGTTCGTACAATGCACGTATTGTATTTCTCTGTTTAAGGGAAGTTGTGATTGCCAACTTTTTATTGCTTTACCTAGGTTCTTGGCAGTCTTTTTTTTTTTTTTTTTTAAATAACATTGGTAGGAGTTCAAAGGGAGTCACAGATAAACGATGGCATGCGCTTTTGACCTGACAGAAGACTATAGAGCTTGGGAGGTTGTATGGTGGTCATGTAACAAAAGGCAAGGAGGACTGAGTACTGTGTTCTGGGACAGAAAAGAGCACAGTACTTGGAATGGTAGGAGGTCACAAGAAATGGGCTCAAGGCCCCAACTTTCTGAAATAATTTCTGGCTATCCCTTGCTTAGACTGTTCTCTCAGCAGACTCTTTTCTGGGCTTTTCGGGTCCATTCTCAGTTCCGATAACGAAATGTTGCCATCCCTTAGCTTGTCCTATGTCCCCGTCTTCTGGGGGTCTGGATGGACCCCACATATTGTTGATTGGAAACCTCCACCCAAACCCCTGGACATTTTCACTGGCTTTTCCTTCTATTTTCCAGCTCACTGTTTCCCGCACTGCTTTGGGGCGCTCTCCTCATGGTCTGTAAAAACGTGGGGAAGATTCTTGACAGTGTTCTCCTGGGGGAGGTTCTTGCCATCCAGTAGGACATGAAAGGTTCTTCAGGAAACCTTTTCAACTTCGTTCAACCCAGTGCTTGTCTCGCCTCCTCTGGGCTCATAGCACTTCAGTGGGAAGACCCTAAAGTGTACTGAGAGAGAGCATTAACTTGTTGTTGTTGTTTAAATGTAAATAAATTTTTTGAGCAGTTTTAAGTTCACAACAACACTGAGCAGAAAGTACAGAACGTTCACAAATACCCCCGCCCCCTCTATATGCACAGTCCCCTCGTTATCGACACCCCACACCACGGTGGGTACATCTGTTGGAATTGCTGGGCCTATGTTAACACATCGTTGTCACCCGAAGTCCTTAGTTTACCTTAGGGTTTATTCCTGGTATTGCACTTTCTATTTCTATAGATTTTGACAAGTGTGAAATGACATGTAGATTGCGATTCAGTCTGGGACGGTTTCTGTTTTGGATCCATGGTTTGAACCACTGCTCTTATGATTTGAGATTCAACTCTTGTCCTTCAGGGCGTCTTATAGCATTGGTATCTAGGGACAGAATTCAGGCTTCCTTATGAATGGGGATGGTGTTTAGTCCTTATTGCATTAGAAAGAATAGTTTCATTGCCCTAAATAATCCTCTGTGCTCTGCCTACTCATCCCGCCCTCAACCCCTGATTTTTTTTTTTTTTACTGTCTGAAGACATAGCTTTGCCATTTCTAGAATGTCCAACAGTTGGAATCATATAGGATGTAGCCTTTTCAGATTGGCTTCTTCCACTCACCAGCATGCATTTAAGATTTCCCCAAGTGTTTTCATGGCTTGGTAGCTCATTATTTTTTTAGCACTGTATAATATTCCGTGTCTGGATGGACCTCAGTGTATTTATCCGTTCACCTACTGAAGGACATCTTGATTGCTTCCAAGTTTTGGCAATCATGAATAAAGCTGCTATAAACAGATGTGGGTAGGATTGTGTGTGCACATAAGTTTTCAGCTCCGTTGGGTAAATGCCAAGGAGCGCTCCTGCTGGACTGTATCGGAAGGTTGGGTTTAGTTCTATAAGAACTGCCTGTCTTACAAAGTGGCTGTATCATTTCACATTCCCACCAACGGTGAATGAGTTTCTGCTGCTCTACATCCTCACCAGCATTTGGTGCTATCAGTGCTCTGGCTTTTGGCCATTCTAATAGATATATTGCTATTACTTTTTTCTTTTTAAAAAAATTTTTTTTTGATATTATTTATTTTTGAGGGAGAGAGACAGAGACAGAGCACAAAGGGGGGAGGGGGAGAGAGAGAGGGAGACACAGAATCCGAAGCAGGCTCCAGGCGCTGAACTGTCAGCACAGAGTCCAATGAGGGCTCGAACCCATGAACCTCGAGATCATGGCCTGAGTGGAAGTCGGGGGCTTAACTGACTGAGCCAGCCAGGTACCCCAGTTGCTATTACTTTTTGATTTGGTAATTTATTTCTTAAGGCCTGGGGTATGCTTGATTGTTTATAAGTACTGTTTACTAGTATGTTCCTCGACTTAGTCACTAAATTTGAGAGCACGAACTTTGAAGCCATACATGAAAGTTCAGGTCTGGGCTCTTCCCCTCCAGCTGTCTCAGTTTGGGCCACCGACTTTATACCTCTCTAGACCTGAGTTTCCCCATCTGTACATTGGAGTCAAAACACACATCCGTTAAGATGTGGTGTGGATTCAGCAAGATGAAGTGCTTGGTGAGTGTTTGATTAAAAAGCCAAGCAAGGGGCGCCTGAGTGGCTCAGTAGGTTAATCATCCAACTTCGGATCTGACGATTCGTGAGATTGAGCCCCGCATTGGGCTCTGTGCTGACAGCTCAGAGCCTGGAGCCTGCTTCAGATTCTCTGTCTCCCTCTCTCTCTGCCCCACCCCTGATCATGTTCTCTCTCTGGAGCCTGCTTCAGATTCTCTGTCTCCCTCTCTGTCTGCCCCACCTCTGCTCATGTCCTCTCTCTCTCTCTCAAAAGTAAACAAACATTAAATAAATAAACTAATTAATTAATTAAATAAAAAACAGAAAGCCAAGCAAGTTGGGAAATTCTGCTCTTTGTACTTCTCTCAGGCACACTCACTGGCCCCCTTTCTTTGGTCTGTCTGCACAGCCTTCTCCATTTCCAGGGTGTAGGCTTGGAATGTCCTTAGCTCCACTGACCAAGGTGGTTTCCCCTGTGTTTAATGACTAGTGAAAGTGCTTTAATAATCTTTCCCTAAATGATTGCAAACAAATTCTTCCTGAATATTTTTACGTCCAGTATATGATTCCGTTTCCCGAAATGAAATCTCTAAAGATCAATCTGTTTATGAATCTTTGGATCTTTCTGTTCTCTGCATCCCTCCCACACCCCTCCCTCCTTCCGCCTTCCTTTTCTCAGTGAATATTTATTGAGAACCTGCCAACGGCCAGAGATGGTACTTGGTCACTGAACATATGAACCATTAAGGTGGGCTCTCCATCCCAGGCGCATGTGGACGCCTGAGGGTTTAGGACCACAGTGCAGAATGGAGACATTTCACATGCAGTTTGCAGACGGATGCCTTAATCTTTTTTCCAGCTCTTGTCACATATAGAGAAACTTCGAACCTCCATGATAGACGATCTAAACACGAGTAATGTTTTCTACAAGAAGAGGATAGAAGAGCTAAAGCAGAGACTCCAGGAGCAGAACGAACTGATTATCACGCAGAGACAACAGGTATATTTGGCTATCTATTGGCACTGTTAAGTGGCACAATTTATCTAAGAACATTTTGTTTTATTTCAGAGCATTTGTAAGTTAAGATAAAGGACGTAGGATATTTTCTTCCTTATGGTTGTTTGTAAAAGTAAATCCAACACAATCGTTTTTTCAAGATATTTTTAAAAAAACTGTAAAGAGCAGGCAAATTTATTCAATTAGAATTTAGAATAAATTTGAAGGTAGAGAAGCATTTCTTTTCGTGATTACATTGAGAAGAAGCCCAATCCAAATGCTACTTTTATAAAACTTTTGCCTTTGTGTTTTTGAAGTCCATTTGTCCTCTCACTTTGGGGGATTTCATGCAAATGTTAATTTGTTAAATACACCATCTGTCCATTATGTAGTATGTCCCTACCTGGTTTCAAACATGAATCATTAGAAAACTGTTTTTCTTTGCAGATTAAAGAGTTTACCAGTAAACCATTAAACAGTGTCAGTGAACCCAAAGGTGAGTGGACCAGGATCCCAGTGGTGGAGGCAAGGCAGGCCTCCCTAACTGTGCACTGGTCATCCGAAGAATGTGAGGTCCTGATGGTTGACGGGCACTAAAATGGCATTCCCATGGTGATTATAATTTGAGCAATCTGTTACTGCGATCCAGGAAGTTGAAGAATTTTACATACCTAGACTATTGTCGAGCGGCTGTATGTACTTTCTATCAGAATACTGTTATGCACAAAATACATACTTAGTAGCCACACCTCAGGACTGATGTGCGATAAGGTGAAGTTACAGTTAAAACCACAAGGTCTAGAGACACACTGGGCTCAGCACTCATCCCCGGCATTGTGCCGTTCTGTGAGTGTCTGCCTCAGTTTCCTCAGCTCTAAAGTTGGGATATGAGGAGTAACTACCTCATAGACTTGTTATGACGATGAAAGGGGAGAATGTATATAAAGTGCACCTGTTACACACTGGCAGTAGCTATCATTAATGACCCTAACCTCAGTTTCTCTGAGTTACTGGAGAGGTTTGCCATGTCATTCTCAGCCACAGCACTTGGGGGTTAAAGGTTTGTTCTAGGCACAGTTGGGGCACAGACAACCTACTGACCAGCAGAAATAGCCACCCATCCCCGTCTCATTCAGGAACGAGTCTAGAAGGGATGCTAGAGCCAGAAGTGCAGAGTCTCCTGATAACGCTTACCTTCGCCTGGGCTCCTTTCCAATAATCCAAGTTCCTGCTTGTCTCAGGTTGTTAAAGGGGTACTTGTCTACTTGGGGAGCCCAGGTTAGGGATTGGTAATGGGTGCGTGAGCTGCATTTCTTCCTTGATTCTGGGGGTTCCCAGGGGGTTCATTGACCTACGTACTTGGTTCCCTCTTGTTTTAAGATAAAGCTTCGGGAAGGGCTGTTGTTCCCTATAACTTCTCTTTGAATAGTGAAAGTTCCAGTAGCGAGCAATATCTGTATAATTACCTAGCATAAATATTTGACATAAATAAATACCTAGCATAAAAATAAAAATTTTATGAGGATTTATGTTAAATGCCTTTACTCCATTGGATGAATGACTATTTGTTGGTAAATTTTCTTTTTCCTGAGGGAAAAGATCAGTATAAGGGCTGACAAAATATGACCCATAGCTGGTGATTTTTCTTATTAATTAATTAATTTTTTGATTTCAGGGAATCCTTTCACTTGGCAAACATTCGAATCTAAGCCAACTGGCCCAGCTGTACCTAGTAAGTTTCTATAATAGCCTCAGGGTTCAAAAGATATTTTAAAAGTGCTAAACCAGTACATAACATTATTTTTAGAGACTTTCCTTTGAAAACCAGTGTTTTTGGGGATTACGTAATAATCTATTTTGAGTCCTGGCTTTGACCTAATTCTAAAACCCAAGACTGTAAATATCCATGCAATTTTGTGGTGATTTTGGGTAGCACACCTAACCTATTATTTCTCAGGTCGCCGGATCAAAGAGCAACTAAAAATTCTTGGGTGGCTTCAGTTTGTACTTGTGGGTTTACGATGTGACTGTATGTGGTGGCCACCACATTTTGGCGTCACTGAGGCTCAGCGCTGCAGGCATTGACCTGATGTCCTGTCAGTCACTCACTTGAGATGGGCTCAGCACGTCTGTCTTCCAGAGCCATCAGGACTGGGCTATAACCACAAAGACATAATCCAAAGTTTAGAAATGGACAGACTGTTTGCCTATTAATAGTTAAATAGTTGAAATATTATTCTTTTAGTCCATTCAGGAAAGTATAAGGATTGAGGAAGTAAGGGAGCAAGTGATCGTGGGCAAGAGAGGACATGCGTGTGAACAGGGATCGGAATACCACAGAAGGGGCCAGGCTGAGGCTGGGCACTGAGTGACAGCACCATTCATATGGGCCCAGGATGGTCGTGATGAGCGTATTTGGGAATTTGGCACAACTGACTGGAAAATGCTAATGGCTTTAACTGCTCAGTCTTCTCAGATGCTTCTGGAGGCCTCTTGATGTTACTTCCACAAGCCGAAGAGGTAGAGAAGTGCTGAGGAGGGAAGGGCAGTTTAGTGCCAAGAGTGAGGTTGAGGGGATAGTAGAAGCTGGGCTTACATCTTACGGAAAAAAATGCATTTCATAGAAGGATGACAAGGGTAAAAGGCATTAAATTGTTATTGTTCATACTTTGTACTTGGCACAATATTGGAACAAGCTTGTGTTCCAATAAAACCTTATTACAAAGAAAGACTAGTATGTCCCATGGGTTATACTTTTGCAAATCTCAATCTAGATTATGTAAGTTGCAAATGGCTTTGAGGGTTTTGTTTCCAGAATTGTTGGCAATTTACACACAGTTAGGAGTTGAACACTTCGCCAGTGGCCGTTGTAAAGACAAAAATGTCTGCCCGTGGAGGAAGCTGAGGTTTGTGGCCAGTACTTTTCAGAGTAGGATTAGAATTAAAGATCTATCATAATAAACTAATGAAAGAGAAAACTAACAGACAAATACATAGTCCAGAGAGGAAACTCAGGTAAGAATTGCCAAATATTGGAAGGGAGGCTGTAAAATCTGATTTTCTGAAGATATTTTAAAAGTAGCATTTAGTCTTACTTGAATCAGACTTCTCTCCAAAGGCTTTGACTGAGTTAATGCCTTCTCACAATGTGTTCCAGCCCAGTGATTGGATTTTTAAAATTGATTTATTGTACATGAATGTTTATACCAGCATTATTCACAACAGCCACAAAGTAGAAACACCCAAATGCCCATAATCTAATGAATAGATATATAAAATGTGGTCTATCCATGCAGTAGAATGTTATTTGGCCATAAAACTACGTGCTGATGCTGACATGCTACGTGCAACATAGATGAACTCTGAAAACGTGGTGTTAAGTGAAAGAAGCCATTTACAAAGCACCACAATATTTGAGTCCATTTTATATGAAATGCCCAGATTAGGCAAATCCATAGAGACAGAAAGTAGATCAGTGCTTGCCAGGGACCGTGGATAGGAAGAAATGGGGAGTCATGACTAATGGGTGTTTTGGGTGTGTGTGATGAAAATGTTCTAAAATTAGGTAGTGGTTATGGTCGTACAACTCTGACTTCACTAAACACCACTGAACTCTGTATTTTCAAAGGGCAAACTGTATTTCAATAAAGCTGTTATAGAGAATCGGTTTAGGTTAGCTGGTGATTGTCACCTGAAACATTTGTCCCTCATGATCTCTATATATCTTGACTGATTGGAGGAGCGCTTGATTGTCATCAAGTTGAGATGCCTATGCTTTCGTTACGGGAGCCTGTGAGCTTTCTCTCTTTATGCTGTTTCAGTGACTGCCTCAGCCCCACAGACTTTGGATGCTAAATCAAGTCTAACAATGGCCCATGGTAAGTTTCAGCCAAGTCTGAGCATTTTATGTGCAGTTTCTGCCCTGACTTAAGAGAACTTATTAACTAAAAGTGCTTCTGTGGGGGTAATTATGCAAAACAGAAGACATTTTAGCAAATGCAAAACAGTTAATAAAATTACAGCCTTCATATGTAATATTATCATAAACTGTGAATATACCTACTAAAGTCATAAAGTAAAACCTGTATATGTTGCTGGACTCACAAGCAGAGATTTTAACTTTGAGCAGGACTTTGATTATGTGTGATTTTGGGTGGAAAGTAGTAGGTGTTGGGTAAGAAGGTGATTTTCTACTAGACCAGCCAACCAGCACATGCCACAGGGCATGTGTGACTGTTTTTATAACTTTCAATGTGGCAGCAAGTCACCTTTTTTAAACAAACAGTTGCAGTGATTGGTTGGAAAAATCTAGGAATGACATGTGATGGAAACCAAAGGGAAAAGTAGGAACCACTGGATGAAATCACTGCCAGGAATCAGTTCTAGGACCAGGGCACAAGGATGATAATTGTTAATTACATGATCCAATGGACAGGGTGAATTTTTGTAGCCATATTTTATTTTTATACAATTAAAGTGCTTACAGTTTTTGCAAGCATGTTTTTAGTACATTGTTTTCCTGTAGTCACTTGTATATTAACTGAGTTAAAATGGGAAGGGGATCAACTTTTTTCTGTCTTATTTACAAATGCTTCTGGAATGTAAATGATTACTTCATTCTATTTTAGTTAGACTTAAATCCATGGTCAGGCAAGTCAGACTTTGTGTCTTCAGAAATGTTGTGGTTCATATTATCATGGTCTTATCTTTTTTGCTCACTGATGAATTCATAAAGTGTTTATTGCCCCTCACTTTTTTTCCAAAGGTCATTTCAGGCAGATCAGTACCCTTGAGCATATGTGTTCACACCATGTGATGCATAAACCCCCTACTTAGTTCGTGTTATTATTTACAAGTGTTTATAGAACATATAGGGTTTCTCCCTCTGGGCCAGTAAGAGAGATAAAATGTATGTTGCATCTATGTGAATTTGCTTTAATATTGAATAGACAAGGAAATTTCCCCGGGCAGTTGCTCTCTATTCATATTCTTGATCTTGGGTCTAAAATCTCTGTCTTGCCTTCTTTTTCAGGGTTGATTTATATAAGGCATTGCTGACTGCCTCTCTGTACTTCCACAGTGTGCTATAGTTTCTTTTTCTGTCTTTTGCTACTTTGTTATCATTAGCCTTTTCCATGACAGTGTCTGAGGTCTGCATTTTCTTTGTTTTATATTTTTGGCACCCAATAAAGGACTCCTATAGTAAGTATGTTTAGCTGTCTGGAGTTAATTCAAGAGTCCTGACAAATCCATCAGTTTCAAAGCACTGTGTTCCTTATGGACTTTGCCCTGATTGGAGCTGGGCTGCATGAACCAGCCATGCCCCCTTGTTGGCATCTGCTGGGATTAAAATGCTAGTTTTAAATGCCAGCCAGACCTGGCATGAGGCCTACAGTCTTTGGATTGGGATCTGAGCTGATTTGTGAGCATCTCGATGGGCAGGAGCAAGGAGGAGGCTAGTACAGGGGCCCACTGACCTGCCTCCCACCCCAGCCATGGCAGTGTCCCCAACTGTAGGGGCGGGGGAGGGGGCAGGGAGAGTTAGTCTGGATTGCATAACATTATTTAGCCCGATTACCTCTCAGTCTTTCCTTTTGTTCCATCTCAGAGCTTGATGAGGTTCTTTGCCATGAGAAATGTTGTGATTACTCACTGTCTTGAGTTGGAGATTTGCAGGTGGGAGGTTATTGGGTGGTGCTCTTGGACAACCCCCATGAGAGAAGACGTGGGTGGAAGGGGGCGCTGAACCCAGATACATCTGCACTGGAGGCCTCAGCAGATCTCACCGGGAGCTTTAGAGCTGGGATGGGCACTTCAGAATCTTCCTGGATCCAGCGATCAGTTACAAGATGTGGGTTGTCCCAGAGAGGAGGCAGGGGTGTAGGTCACTCCTTTCACCCAAGACCAAGCAAAAAGTAGAAGCAAAGGTAACAGGAACGCATGAGATGTGAATTAATGGTGCGGATGAATTATTTGGCTGAGCGTAGAGTATGCAGAAGAGATTTGAGGGAAGTAAGGTTGGTTGAGACTGTTCATGGCAAGCGCTGTATACCATTCTTGTGACATTTTGTAGCTTCTGAATGTTCTTGAGGCTGGGTGTGGCCAGACTTGGAGGGCTGGGCTTGGGGAAGCTGAGCGTGACCAGAGTGTATTCAAAGAATCAGAGCTGGAGAGACCAGCTGGGGGTCGAGTAGTGGTCTACAGGAGATTCTTCACCTAGGAATTGGGGTTGAGGTTTTGAAACAAGAGAGAGCAGACATACCAGCCGTTCCAGCGAACTGGCGGTAAGGTGCAGGCGCCGATGATTCAGGCAAGGGTGAGGGAAGGATTAAGAGCACGATGAGCACACAGAGACCGTGCCATTTAGAGAACTCTGGAAGACAGACACAGCCTTTGCCAGTAGGAAGGCACTACGGCTTCATGGCCAAGAGCCTGGACTTTGAAGGGAAGCAGATAGTCTGGATTCACAGTTGACTGAGGAAGCCGTAGGTTTGGGTTTCCTTGCCTGACAAATGGGGAGAGTAGTAATGGCTACTTCGGTGGGCTATGGTGAGGACCTTTGGAACAAGACACTGAGCAAGCCCTGGCCAAACGTAGGCTCCTGGGGTGCGGCTGACAAGTGCCAGAGGGTTGGATAGAGACCTGGGAGTTTATCTTCTGGAGGTTATGGTGGGAGACTGACATGAGGATTTTTCTGGAAGCCTCTGGAGAGTTCAGAGGGGAGAGACTTCAGTCTTCCAGTATATCAGCTCTCACCCTGGACCTCTCAAACCAGGACAGGAACTGGGTCATTTGGAGGCTGGACTTGTGGCTTATAAGGCATGAGTGGCAGGCCCTTCTCTCCACCGTTAGATATCAGTCTGCTAGTTTAGGGAGCTGGGGTCTGGTGGACCTCACTCTCTTTATTGTGGGAACCTGGCTTCCCTCCCCTACAATCCAGTCCTCTGCCCCATAGCAGCAAAGGTCACCGTTTTAAAGATTTGTTCTGACTCCAGAAAAATAAGTCCTAAGACAGTCACTATAATGTAATGATAGTAAATATGCATATGATGGTTTGGGGAGATTTTTAGGGAGCTTTTCCTTATAACTTTATTTTTGTCATTTTCATAAAGTATAGTAAAATATACATCATGTGACTTAAAAAATTGAAATTAGCTGTCCTCCTAAAATCCCTATTTTCAGCAGTTCAAACTAGTAAATCATCTATTTGTATAACTTTTAAATTTTTTAAACATTTTATTGAGATATAATTGATCTATAACATGTATCAGGTGTACAACATAATGATTTGGTATTTGTGTAAATTGTGAAATGATCACCACAGGGTCTTTTCCATCATCACACATAATTATAGTTTTTTTTTTCTTTATTTATATGACTTTAAAATCTTGCTGCTGAATAACAAATTTGAAAGCACATTTCTGATGTTCAGCAGGCGTGGTCCATGGATGGAATTAAATGCTTCTTTGTGTGATCGTGTTCATGTTTCAGAATTAAAGTAGACTGTTATTTACTAATAGGCTCTGTTCCAAAAGTTCACTGGAAGGTAGTTTAAAATGCATTTCTCCCAGTCAAGGTTAGATAGATTGACTAGGTTGCTGAATAAGCTATAAGAGCCTATTTATATATACTTAAGTATAATACATGTGTATTTATTTGTGTATACCTGTACGTGTGTACGTATGTGAGTCGATGCCTAAAACAGAGTACCAGAAATACCCTTCCGTAAATTAAATCTAGAACATCAGAGTAGGGGGTATTAAATCTAAAGGAATACGTGCAAAGCACATAGATCTGTGCCCACCAAGTTGGTGGGTGCTCAGTAATTGTTGGCCATTACTACCTTCAAGGTCACCCACACTGGGGTCTGGTGGTGGAATGAAAGGACCTCCGCCTTGTGGGTGCAGGTGGAGAGCTCCCTGGGGAGGCGCCCTGCGGCAGTCTCCAAGCTGAGGACAGTGAACACGCACTTCCTAAGCTAGACCTCCGGTTGCATTTTATACCGTGTCTGAAGCCTGACTGCCTGACGCCCCAACCTGACCTTCCCCAGGAAGGAACTTTCCCTCTGGTGATGGGATGGCATTTGGCTCTATCCGTGCTGCCTGTGGGTTTCCTAGTGCACAGTCCCGTTACCCTGGGAAGTCACCCGGAGGCCTCATCTCCCCGGGGCCCTGTTCTGGGGTGGGACTGGGAATGGCCCGCCTTGCCGTGCCATCTGTCCGCAGCCTTGCCCTGGGGGCCTCCCAGAACGGAGGCAGCTGTTGAACCGTGGTTTGGGGACACACAGGTGCATAAGGACGGGGTCTTAGTCCTCCTGCTTGACCCTCGGGCCACCGGTCCTCCACCATCCTGGTCCTCCCACTTGAAGGCCCCGGGGCTAGTGAGAAGTGGGAATCCCAGGGCCTTCGGCATTTTTAAATCTTTTTATTTTTTGGGAATTGAAATAGTTTCATGAATTTTCTCTTTAGCCACCTGATCAAAATACTTTGTAAGGAAAGTATTTTGGGGGGATAAGCGAAGAAGGCCTTTTGCCGTTGTGTCCTTGTGCCTTAAAAGAATCGCATCAGGCACGAGGTTGCTGAGTGAGTCACTGGGTGTAATTATTTGAAAATATAATTTCCTGAGGGGGCCACTGAATGGAAAAGACGTGGAAAGAGAAAATACCACGAAGAAGCGACCAGCTTTAACTGACCGCCTCTGTAGATTTTTCCCAGCAAACCCTGCTGTTTGGGGCATGACGAAAATACTGTGGAACTATATGGCTCTCAAAGTTGTCTGAAAGGAAACTAATTTTACTCTGCTGTTGTCCTGTTTGTGCTGTTCTTATTTTTCCCCACCAATAGAACAGGCGTTCCCATCGCACATACTGGAACCCATAGAAGAGCTTTCAGAGGAAGAAAAAGGTAACCAAGGGCTCCATCAGGGTTCCGACCTGCAGAGTCTGCTTAGAGGCTAAAACGGAAGCCTTGACAATCTGACCCGGTGGTGTTTGTCACACCATACCAAAATTAGGGAAGACATTTAGGTTTGGAGATTATGTTTTCAGTCTATCTGTAGTAATCGCTCATCTTATTCCTTTAACATGCTGTTGTATTTTCCTTCCCCTGCTTTCCTGCATCCTTAGCATCCGAATAAGACATTTTTGTGACAGTTGTGTGCCCAATGACAATACAAATATCTGTCGCACAGTAGGTATTTCTCACACCCTGGATCTGGAAAGTGAGTGGGTAAAGTGCCCATATCAAAATTACTTTAATAGCAAGAAAATCCTAACATTTAAGCTCTCAATGTAGAATATTTAGGTGCAGAATAAGATCTGTGTGGTGAAATTTGGGAGCTGTTCAAGGTTTGGGGAGACAATTGAAGTGATTGTTGCTGATTCATTTGGCAGTTCTCAAAATCACTTTCTGCTGATTAATTTTGAAGTTTATGAAAAATGTTCCACATTATTAAGCATATATTCTAATGCCAGACTTGTAGATCCTAAAACCATTATATCTGAATCCATTTGTCATCATTTTCTCCTTAATAATGATAATGCCTGACCATTTATCACCTCTTCAGGAGAAAGCAAATTGTTAATATCTATACGGATTCTGGTCTTACCATTTGTGTTAGAAAGAGAATTAAACTTTTTTTATTAAAATTTTTTTTAATCTTTATTTTTGAGAGAGAGAGAAAAAAAGACAAAATACAACCTGGGGAGGAGCAGAGAGAGAGGGAGACACAGAATCCGAAGCAGGCTCCAGGCTCTGAGCTGTCAGCACAGAGCCCCATGCAGGGCTTGGACTCACGAAATGTGATATCATGACCTGAACTGAAGTTGGAGGCTTACCCGACTGAGCCACTCAGCCACCCAGAGAATTAAAATTATATATTCCAATTTGTAAATTCTTAGTAGTTGTTATAGCTTCTTCTGTGTTCCCTAGACAATTTTTCCAAATTGTTTGGGAATTGAGAAGTGACTAAATCAGACACATCGATAAAACCTATGCAGTGTGTATTTTCAATATACTTGCAAGTAACATGCTTTCTCCCTCCTCCATGTCATTTGTTGATGTCTGGAACACAAAATATCTTACTCTATGCAGCATCTATATAATGCATCAGGAGGTTCATAGAAAGGGTCCAAAATTTTGAAAATGGAGCCTCAAATCATATGGTTCACACACATTTAAAAAACGAGTCAGCTAGGTTCCGAGTTCTGTTTTGTCCACCGTCACTCCGGGCCCCACTTCCACCCACTGGATCATTCTCCCTCTGCTTTGTTCAGAATTATTCCACCCAGACCGTGTAGGGTGTGAGTCTGGGATCACGGGCACCAAACACCATCATTGGTTGTTGCCACATGTGGGGAACCAGACCGGGAAAGAAAATAATCTTTGCCACCCTCCGCTGCATTCAGACACAGCTCTAGTGGCACCTAGGAGAGGGCTGGGGACCACCAGAAAGCCCTGAGTCCCAAGCGCACTGTTAAAGAAGCCAGTGACCCAGTGGATCCTTCCAGTGCCTCTGTGGAACCAGCGTGCTGGCAGCAGATTACTTGCCATCAATAAACTCAGCTTTGCTAACATTTTGCAGATGATGTCTGTACAGCTAAGTTTGGGCAGTGGATTGTGTGCAGAGCGCTGTGGAGGTTACCAAGAAGTGACGCATGCATGACTATTTCTGCATCCATACTTTTTTTGACAAGCCCCAGAGAGGCATACTTGATCTCGCTGTTCTATAGGAATGTTAGGATGTGAGGGCCAGGAGGGCTCTTAGAGGCCGTTTTATTGTTCAGAAACTTGAAACACGGGGATTGGGAGCTTGCTGCAAGTGGCGGGGCTTTGTTAGTGATGGGGCTGGAACCAAAGTCCAGGTTTTCTGCTTTCTGTAGTTTAATGCAAAGAACGAAGTGATAGAGGCAGGCCGGTCCGGGCCTGGTGGGTGCCCTTGGAGCAGTGTCTTTAATCTCTGTTTTTAGTGTCTTCAGGTGAAAAATGAGAAATTTAATCACCAGATGATGAAGTCCCTTCTGACTCAGAAATTCTGTTTTGGTTTTGGTTTTTTACTGTTTGTACTGCAATTATTTGCTCACCATGAATGGTGTGTCCTGAGTGCGATTTAACTGATCGTTTGTTCGGGCTGTTATCCACTGGCCACCTGCCTGGGTATGCTTTACATTTTAAAAAAATTTTTTAAAATGTTTATTTATTTGTGCGAGAAAGAAGGAAGGGGAGGGGCAAAGAGAGAGGGAGACACAGAATCTGAAGCAGGCTCCAGGCTCTGGGCTGTTGGCACAGAGCCCGACACAGGGCTTGAACTCACAAACGGCAAGACTATGACCCGAGCCAAAGTCAGATGCTTAACCAACTGAGCCACCCAGGCGCCCCATGCCTTAAAGTTTTTATTGAGACGAAATGCTGATCTCTAGAAAATTTTGTCTTATGGATCTTGTGAGCAAGATGTGCTTTAATTAAAATCTTCAGCTGTGATTGGCTTTCAAGTGATTCATTCCACGTTTACATAAAAACTTTTTTTCTCCAGTTCATTCTATCTTCTTTCTCTTGCCTCTGTTGGCCAGCCCCAGCCTTCTAAGAGTCCTTCCTACCAAGAGTTTTCTAAGTATTCATAATTGAATCCAAAGCAAGCATCAACACATAAAGTGAATTTGAGGACAGAGGGAAATGTTTAACCTGCAATCATTTTGGGAAACTCGGTCATCAGAATGAACTTGTCATCAGGATTGAGAGTGATGAACCCAGACCAATCAGCAAATAAATTCAGTTCACTTGACCCCAGTCCTGGAGCAGACAGAGCCTGGAGCCTCTCTGGCTGTGCTTCTGTGCAGTTCCTTTTATGTCCCGGAGACTCACCCCAAAATGACCTTTGTGCAACCAGGGCGGGAGGTGTCTCTTTCAGTGCTGCCACCATGCCTCCCAGCCCATCTCTTGGTACCTCTTCTCATTTTAGCCCTAGATCGTTGTACACTTGGTGGCCAACTAGCAGCCAAAGCCAGCACTCGGCCATAGGGGCAGCTTAGCCCTCTGGATTTTGATGCGTTATCCGTTCCTAGGACAGAAGTGCTTTTTTTCTTTTATGTTTGTTTACTTTTGAGAGAGAGAGAGAGAGAGTGCGGGTGGGGGGAGGGCAGAGAGAGGGAGACACAGAATCTGAAGCAGGCTCCAGGCTATGAGCTGTCAGCACAGAGCCCGACGCGGGGCCCAAACTCACAGACCAGACTGAGATTATGACTTGAGCTGAAGTCTGCTGCTTAACCGACTGAGCCACCCAGGTGTCCCAGAGTGCTTTTTTTTTTTTTTTTTAACGTGGTTCCACAATACTGGTGGGAAAACAGCATGAATGCTGAGAATATAAAATTCGAGATGACTTCTGACTTTTATTAATATATAATCTTACAAAATCTCGTAGTTTCAGTTTAGCAAGCCACGGTACCAAGGTATAGAAAAGCATTATCCTGCAGGACCTTTCCTTCTATTTAATGTACACATCGTCATTTGACTAGTTTTGCCCTCAGCAAAACCGATTATTAATGAACAGAAATATTCTTTACCTGCTGGAATCGCACTAAGGTTTAGAGAACATCTGAACCACAGGGCATTTTGTTGAGTCTCTTCTGCCAGTCTGAGTGCCATGGGTCCCTACAGCCCCCATGGACTGAGGTGAGTGGGGAAGAATGGGTGTCTGTGGGGACCCTGCAGCGCCAGACCCACTAGGTGCTGGCATCCAGTGCTACCTACCCTTGTTGGGTGAAATGGCCCTGTTTGGAGAATAGACTCCAAAATGATAGCACCGTTGTCATGTTTTCTCAGATCTGGTTTGGGACATTCACTAAGGGTCTGTGCAGCCCAGGATGTACAAACTCTCAACTCCTTTGATGTAGGACTCAGTTCTTCAGGGTCATGTAGTCATGCCCCGTCTCCAAATGCTCTTGAACTAGACATTTTTTACTTGGGGAATAAAAGCAGAACAGGGAAGGAAAAGCTAGAATCTGGCCTATTGTTTTTGCTTTGCTTTTAATTAGAAAGGCTCTTTTAAACAGAATATAGTTTTCCCAAGACTTGTATTAACCTCTTTTGCATTTTGGTAAATATTTTGGGAGGGATTATAATTTTCATATTTTGAAATTTAGTATAAACTTCTGAATTTATTAAGCAAAAACTTAATTATTTAATGTAAATTGGGCTTCTTCATAAAATGAAGAATTTTTATTAATAAATTCCAACTGGATTTAAGACAGATGAGTTCTTCAGAAAGTAGCAAAATAATTTTAGGATAAACCATTTGACTTCTAAAGAATTTATTTTTTCTACTGTGCTTCCTAGAGACATTTCCCTTGCATTATTTATCTAGTTATAATTCAGTTAAGTGGTGAAGAAAGAGTATTTAAAGACAATGAAGTTTTTTTTTAATGTTTATTTACTTATTTTGAGAGAGAAAGAGGAGGAAGAGAGGGAGCATGAGCGGGGGAGGGGGAGAGAAAGAGGGAGAGAGCGAATCCCAAGCAGGCTCTGCACTGTCAGTACAGAACTAGACATGTTCTGTAGACTGGCCTGAACCCACGAACTGTAAGATCATGACCTGAGCCAAAACCAAGAGCTGGATGCTTAACCGATTGACCCACTGAGTTTTAAAGCACACTTAAGATAATCTTGTTTTAAAAGCTGTGACACTTCCGCATTACATATTGTGCTTGAATGACCAAACCACCCAAAAACTTTAACACATTACAAAATGCTTGCTTGCTGTTTAAAAGTGGCATTTTTCCATTTTCTACTTAGAGATTTTACGTATTTGTCTCTTTTCTTATTTCTCTTCTTTTCTAAATTTAAATCCAAGTTCATTAAGATACAGTGTAGTATTGGTTTCAGGAGTAGAATCTAGTGATTCATCACATAAATAGATCACACGTGCCCTCCTTACCGTCCATCACCCATTTAGCCCATCCCCTCACCCAATACCCTGCCAGGAACCCTCAGTTTTCTTCTCTGTATTTAAGAGTCTCTTAGGGTTTGCCTCCCTCTCTGTTTTTATCATATTTTTCCTTCCCTTCCCCTATGTTCAATCTGTTTGTTTCTTAAATTCCACATGTGACTGAAATCATATGATACTTGTTTTTCTCTGACAGACTGATTTCGCTTAGCATAATACACTCTAGTTCAGGAATATTCGTTTAATTTTTTAACACACTTTGTAAACCTTATTTCAGGAAGGGAGAATGAACAGAAATTGAATAACAACAAGATACATTTAAGGAAGGCTTTGAAGAGTAACCCCTCCCTCAATAAGGAAATAAGAAACGTGTTGGAGCAGAGTTTGCTGGAAAAACTGGAAACCTTGGGGATTAATCCGGTAAGCTCGTTCATTCCAGGAACATTTGTTGGTTGTGCTTTATCTTGCTTTCTCGGTGGGAAAGGATCCGAGAAGAGAAGAAGGCATGTCTGTTCTCTGCTTGTGGATTCATTCTGTCCCGATGGCCCATCTCACACTGTTGGTTAGTCAGACACACACACACACGTACCCACGCACTCTGTGCATTAGGTCCTGCCACTCACAGCCTAGCACCACTAGCCAGTCATGTAGAGTCAGACATACATCCCCTGTCCCACTGCACTGGGAGCGCCCTTCGAGGCCAGAATAGTGCGTTGTCGTATGTTAGGGCATCTGCTTACTCCACACGCAGCCCTAAGGACAAAAGGTTGGCATAGTTTATGCTGACAAATGTTCATGAAGTGAAGAACACGCCAGGGTAATTGGGCTAACGTTTCATTTCTTCAGGATATACGTGGCCTCCCAAGTGATCACTTCAGTAGAGTGCTAAGAACCGTGGAATCAGCGAGACATGAACGAGAAAGACAAATACCCAACATTCAGCAAATTCGAGAATTCCTTGAACATGAGGTCAGCTGTAAAATTGAGGAGAGAACCTTACTGCCCTCAGGTAAGCCTGTTACTGACTGCCACTGCATTTCTGCACGTAGGAGCGACATCCAATTGCCTTGCATAATTTTAAATGGCTCACAAACTCTGGAACTTGATTGGCAAGTCTAATACCGTTTGAACCATTATATGTTGGGTCTTGGATTTTATTTTTATATTAAAAGTTGCCTGTGGTGCAGACTCTAGACCCAGGAGACAAGCTTGCTGATTTCAACTGCCAGTGTAGACAGTATTGTGGTGTTTTCTTCTGCTTTTCACTTACTGATCATCAGAACAATGGAGACTCATGAATGATACTACTATTCCAGATAAGCATGGTGCTTCTCAAATAGATGCCCTTTCAACTGGAGAAATACCCAAGGCAGTACACCTTCCTCCCAGAAGCAGACAACTGATTAGACAAAGACCTGTTTTCACTGATAGGACATCTGTTCCAAAGTGAGTATTATTAACCCTGAAGTTTTTGTGTTAATGTTTGTCCTAGCCAGCTCGGGCTGCCATAACAAAATGCCATAGACCAGGTGCTTTAAACAACAGAAATACATTTTCTCGCACTTGCGGAGATTGGAAGTCCGAAACCAGTGTGCAGTGTGGTCGGGCTCTGGTGGCAGCTCGCTTCCCGGCTTGCAGACAGCTGCCTTCTTTCTTACTGTGTCCTCACATGGCAGGCAGGGAGAGGAGTGGTCCCTCTTCCTCTGTTTAAAAGGACACCAATCCCTTTATGGGGGCCCCACCCTCGTGACCTCAAATTAATTGCCTCCCAAAGGTCCCATCTTCAGAGAGCATCACACTGGGGGTAAGGCTTCAACATGCAGATTTTAGGGGGACACACACATCCAACCCACAACAGAGGGGTTGTCTGACCCAGCGAGAGTCACACGTACAGTTCCCACCAGCCTGGCATGGGCACTGGCCCTCGCATTGCTGCTCATCCTCTTTAACATACGTTCAAAGCAAAACTCACCAACTCCATAGAAATTTATATTAAATTACTTTATTCACTCAAGCTGTTTCGAAGTAGTTTTCTGTTGTTTTTTAGAATTAGGAAAAACATCACAGAAGATCATTTTCCCAGAAAGTCTTCAGTGATTACGTGAGTACTTGGGAGTAGGGGGCGGTCGTTTAAAAACTTCTTTTCACTGAGCATTCCTTTTATTGTAAATTAGTGTGTGCACTGTGATTAAAGCCCTAAGGATTAAACATCATAATTGATTTGTTACTCCTTCGTGACATGTCTTTGTTTCTTTATCAGATTTTATGGAAGTCAGTAGCACTTATCACATCTTGACCTCCACTAAGAAGTGGGACCACCCTGAGTCATTTCCATTATTTCCCTCAGGGTCCCGTAGTTTTCAGTAAGCACGAAGAATTAAACGGATGATGTCAACTTTTAATGGCTGGATTCTTGGTAGCACAGTCAGACGATAATGCAGTGTTCTCACTCCTTGTGGAAATCAGTAATGGCCCTAGACCTTCCTGTCCTCGGCCCTTAAGGATCCTAGATGAGCTACTCTTAAACCGTGTGCCACTGACTGAGTCGTTCACCTGTTTAAGCCTGTTTTCTTATCCGTTCAATGGGATGATGCTGCCTTTCTTACAGGATAGTTCTACTGCAATTTAATATATGAAAAGGGCTTGCCTCAGTGCTTGGCCGTTAATGGGGGCTCTATAAATTATAGGTATATTTTTGGTTTTTACTTAATAATGTTTTTTAGTTTTGTTGTTTTACTTATATATAAGTAAATATAATTTAAATATAGATTTGAGTACTTATAAGTACAATTAATTTTATCATAACTGAAATTCATCATCGACTTTTTCTGGAGATATTAATACCGTAAATATCTCTTCTTGAGGTATTGAGTATATATAGTAGAGACAATAGGAACTATATATAAACTATATATATATGAACTATATATACATACATATAACTGTATGTATAAGCTATATAACTATATATGTAATTTAGATATATGTCATTTAGATATGTAATTTGTGTGTATATATATATATATATATGAGACAGTATAAATATAGTAGAGGCAATAAAAATGATTTACCCTTAAAAAGCACTTTTTATATTCATAATCTCATAGGAAGAGCCTTATTTCATGGGATGTAGTATAACAACATTGTCTGGAATTTAAACGCTCAAAGAATAGTCAGTGTTTTGAGAGAGAGAGAGAGAGAGAGAGTCGGGGAAGGGCAGAGGGAGAGAGGGAATCCTTTTTTAAAAATGTTTATTTATTTTGAGAGAGAGCGAGTGCAGGGGAGGGGCAGAGAGAGGGAAAGAGAATCCCTAGCACACTCAGTGCAGTAAGCACAGAGCCCAACTTGGGGCTCAGTCTCATGAACCTGTGAGATCATGACCTGAGCTGAACTCAAGAGTCAGACACTTAACTGACTGAGCCACCCAGGTGCCTCCTAAGCACTCAAAGAATATTCTTAAATGAACAAACACTACTCTGAACTTCTCACTTTAAAATGGGATGCTATATTAAAAGGCACATCGTTGTAAATCCTGAAATGTGAAAACGGTGCCGTTTGGGTTTTCATTTGTTTAGGACCCCGCCCTTCAGTTCAGAGGAAGAGTTGGACGGGGAGGACCTCATCCAGGCATGCGTATCCCCAGACTTACTTCTCGTGCAGTCATCCAAAACCAACAAGAGTATCTTTGTAAAGAACACTGTTAAAAGTGACACTGACTGGACCGAGGGTAGTGAAATCGAAGACTCCGATGTTTCTCCCAAGCCCACAGGTGAGCTGTTGTCCTTGAAAATCCTTTAGGAAATTTTGTTTAGCACAGTGGTTCCCAACCAGGGGCACGAAACACTGGGAGTCTGAGCTGGGAAAGTGCTCAAGGAAAGGATGGGGCTAATCCAAAAGCTACTGTTGCCTGAAGAAGATGGACAGGGCATAACAACTAATTGACGTGCAAGTGGAAGGCAAGGAAGGAGTTGGGGATGTCTAAGTGTATCAGTTTCCTAGGGCTTTTGGAACAAAGTACCACACGACTTGTGGCTTAAAACAGAAATTTATTGTCTCCGTTCCAGAAGCTAGAAGGCCAAAATCAAGAGTGGCAAGGCTCGTTCTTTGTGAGGGCCACGAGGGAAAGATCTGGTGTGAGCCTCTGCCCTTGGCTTGTAGATGGCTGTCTGGTCCCTGTGTCTCATCACATCACCTTGCCCCTGTTGGTCTATCTTTGTGTCTGAATTTCCCGTTTTTTATAAGGACACTAGTCATACTGGATTATGTCCCCCCCCCATGACCTTACTTTAATTTGATTACCCCTTTGAAGGCCTTATCTCGAAATCAGATCACATTCTGAAATATTGGAGGTGAGGACATCAGCATATGCATTTGGAGGGATGTAACTCAACCCATACACTGGGTGCCTGGAAGAATGGCTGTTCTTAGAGACGGGGCTGCCTTTGGAGATGGGGCCATTCTAGAGAAACAGAAGAGGCACGTGGGACTGCTAATAATTTGAAGAGAAGTGGGGCATAAGGGTCATTTCTTAAAAAAGAAATTCTGTATAATTCAGCTTCAACATTATACATTTTAAACACATCAGATATAATTAATTTATCTTACTGTATATAATTTATATACGTTCATATAATTATGTAAAATATAATTAATTTCAAAATAATTAATATCGTTTCTGAAAATACCCACATGAATATTCCACTTACACAGACCACCTCATTGAAATGAATGCTTCTGACCACAGCTTGAAGGAGACCATCCTTCTTTGATTTACAATGAACATTTTATTGCTTCTAGTCTAGGGGACTATGATCTTTTTAAAAGGAATTATCATAAGGGCATTAATGTAACTTTTTTTCAACCCCCAAAATATATCAGTTGATTTTAATTTAATAAATATGATTATTTGCAAAGTTTAGATTCTTTCAAAGCCGCCTATAAAGTTATTTTGGAACCAAACATAGAAAATGGGTTTTTTTAACTGTACCTATTTCCTGTTGGTCACATAGGAACCTCCATTAAAACGCTAACCGAAAAAGTTGAAAAGACAGTTTCAAATCACGGAAATGTGAATAAGCCATTTAGTGGGACTAACGTTGCTGAGGCATTCATCAAGAAAGAACTGAAAGAAGAACTGAAGGTGAAATCACTTTTGCTTGCTAGACATGCACAGAGAAATTCATCCTCTAATGAATATACCTTAATAATTGTGTTTCTCTTTGCAGTGAACTATTAAACAAATCTAGTTATTTAGTATAGCTAGAGGTTGAGACTTTTACCTTACCTCGTTTGCCATATTGCATTTCTTTCCATTCCATAGAGAATCAAAGATACTGGAATGCTAACTGGTGATAAGGCATCATGTGCTTATCAAGTATCACAGGTTTTCAGATAACTGTCACATGCCTGGCTTGACACGTGCAGGGGTTAGATTGTGCATAGAAACGTGGGACTGACTAGAACCTGGGGCCTCAGATCCAAGTCCATGGCACAACCTGACAGTAAAATAGGGACTTGTCGAGGTCTGGCCCACCTGGGAGCTGGAGTTGGTGGAGAAATGGATCCGAGAGACGAGAGTGGAGGCCGAGTTCTTCTCTCCCTGAGTGGAGGAGAGAGGCCCTGACACATGCCGAGTGGCCCCAGCACCAGGACCCTGGAAGCGTGTCTGTGGATGGAGAGCACCTGCTTCGTTTCTGGGCACTGCTCCTCTGGGTTGCCTGGGTCTTCCAGTGGGTCTTCCAAGACACTGCTTGCTTAGATCTAACTCTTCTCCTGCCCATCTCTGGACCCAGAGCATTCTGTCAAACTACTTTTATTCGTGTTATTTGTGTGGTACAAGCCAAAAGTGACAGAAAGTCATCACCCAAGCAAGTGCAAGCAACTGTGTCTTCGTAGAAATGTGTGCTCCTTCAGTTGGGGCCTTTTCTGCAGGGCCCCTGTGTGACATCTCGAGCAGTCCAATGTCACAATATCACAGAGGTAAGAGCCCCAGACCCTGCCTAGTTCCTACTTCGGGAGGACCTTTACTTTACTACTACAGCACAATGTTTCTGGGATTTTCAAAACTCATGGTTGGTAGAGTAGGTAAGAAACATACATTTCCAAGGCAAAAACAAAAAAACAATAAAAGAGGTGGTTTCATCTGCTTTCAAAACATAGCTTTCCAAGTTCGTTTCATTGCCTTCCAGAAATGACCAGAAGGAAGATCCTCCGAGATACCCCAAATTCCCATCATTCTGTGTCAGCAGCTCAGTCTAGCCGACAGAACGACGCTCACAGGGGCGCTAACATGTGCCGCATCTTTAAGAAACGTTTATTACTTTCCATTTCTTTTAGTGCACAGATGTGGATGATGATGACTGGGACATATCATCCTTAGAGGAAGAAAAATCTTTGGGGAATAAAACTGGGAAAGAACAGAAGGAACCTCCACCTTTGAAGAATGCGCCAAATTCTATTCAAGTGCCAAATGCCTGGGCTGCGTCTAATCTCAAGGGGCCAAAGGGAGAAGGTTTGCTGCTTTCGCGTCTTGCAGGAGCTCAGTCCATTTTCCAATTAGTTGTGTTTCCTCCTTATAAATATCTAATTAAGCTTTGTTAATATATCATACAAATATCTTGATGCTTTGTTATTTTTTTAATTTATTTTTTATTAAAAAATTTTTTTAACATTTATTTTTGAGAGAGAGAGACAAAGAGTGTGAGCAGGTGACAGAGAGAGAGGGAGACACAGAATTAGAAGCAGACTCCAGGCTCTGAGCTGTCAGCACAGAGCCTGACGCAGGGCTCGAACCCACAAACCGTGAGATCATGACCTGAGCCAAAGTCGGATGCTTAACCAACTGAGCCACCCAGGCGCTCCAGATGCTTTATGTTATTTTAAAAAGGACTAAATGTGCACACCTTCTGATCTGTATATATTTATTTAATTTGGGCCTAATCTTTGGATTCCAATTTTATTACTTTAATTTGAATATTATTTCTGAGAACGCCCATACGAATATTCATCCTTCATGCAGAGGCCTCTCAGAAATTAGAATTTCTGATCACACACCTGAGTGGGGCCGTTCTGGCAGTCTTCCTGTATTACTCTGTTCCCATATCAAATGGTTTTCTTTATTTTCTTTGAAGAAAGATTTCTCTTGCAACATCGTAGCCAGTGGGATGAATTACAAATGAAACCCTGAGTTGACATTGTTCTTGGATGAGACCTAGCGTCTGGCCAAGTCCAGGAACTTAAGTCTCAATATATGTTTAATTTTTAGAATCATAAAATGTAGTCTATATTATTTTAATCAAAGAAATTCTTGCCCATGGCAAAGCCACAGGGCACAGAAGGGCTTCTCCGTGCCCCCCTCGCCTCCTGCGGCACCTGCCGTCGGGTCAGTGTGGTACCTTGAGGACCCCCACATCTGAGTAGGGGGTTACACTAGCATCCAGACTCGTTACTGGAGACATTAACTGTTGATGTCCTGCTAGGACAGCTGGGGGATTGGCTCATTTTGTCCCCTCACTGCACCTGTCATGACCCTCCTTCAGGGTCTTCAGGCCCGTTTGTAACTTTAATACAGGCAGACGTCTCCCATCTGTCCTTTCCACTTTCATCAGGATCTCTTGCCACGTCACTCTGTAAGATGCTAAGAGGAGCCATTGCTAGGTCTGCCCTTCAAGTCACCTTTTCTCTCCTCCAGAGTGTGAGCTGTGCCTTTACCTCCACACTGTGCCCATCACTAGGTTATCTGTGCTGTCTGAAGGTTGATTCTGACCGTCGCAACCTGACGACCGTGTGTACATTACAGTGACTGTATGTACACGGGGCCAAGGGGGTGCTCTGAGTACCTTCCCTGTCTCCTCCCCGTAGCATGACCTTCGCCCCTCAGAGAAAACACATCTAGAGGACCCTCAAGTGGAGTTCTCTGCACGACACTATTTTAGTGGCTCAACACACTTCTTAACATCATACTGAAGCCCATGTACCCTAGAAAATCCATTTTTTTTTTTTACCATTTAATTCCTACTTGGCTTATTATAATAATTTTATTCTCCTTTCTTTACACCTACCACTCAGAGTCCGTAACAATAACAAAACCTTATCGAGCACAGTCAGAACCCAGACCCTGTGCTGAGCGCAGGGAAGGAGAGACGCTGAGTGGAAGCCCCCACCTGAGGGTCCAATGAGGGTGTCCTGGAGATGTGGCCATTCCGTGGCCTCCTCCACGGCCTGCGGGCGCTGGGGCGTGTGGATGGGTGACCGGACTCGGACACCGCAGTTACGCAAATTTACAGGCTCGTCCATGTGCTTGCTTGACCGCTGAGGCATCCTGTCCCTCGTCCTCTCTCTCCCTCCATCCAGGACTTCAGGATGAGTCAAGCACACTGAGAAGCAGCTTAGTAACTGTGACTGACTGGAGTGACTCTTCAGATGTGTGACTACAGCCCCAGCGTCAGAAGGTCCAGACGCCAACAGGATTTCGGTAATCCGCCCACAGGATTCGAGTGCTCCTGCCCGACAGTGTTTCCCACAATAATAAGGAAGTGGATTCAAAGAACAAGGGTCTCTTTAACAGCACCTCATTCAGTACTGAAAAACAAAAATGGTGGCCAACAGTATTTCGAAGCATACAAAGGTGTTTAAGACTTCTGCTGCTTAAAACTAATATGTCATTGAAGTCATAAAACGTTTCTTCAGAACGGTACTCTAGTGTTTAAGTGTATTTTTTCAACTAATTTTTAAGTGAAATTTTTTTTAAACTTATAGCCAGTTTGGGTTCGAATTAAAACTTTTTTTTATACCTTTCTTATATACATTGTCACATTGGAAGTGATTTATTATAAAATTCTGTTAGTATGCTTAAAATTGAATTAGTGGAATTGGTGAAATCTTAACAGTAGACTGGTTTTTTTTCATATAGAAATAAGTTTAGAGTTATAAAAATATAGCGAGGCCCATGCTAACTACATTTTCCAGAAGCACCAGTACCAGATGCAGCTGTGAGCCATTGTAAGCATGTTGCTATTAATTCTTTTAGAACTTTAAACACCATTTCGGCATACGCTTTACCTTGGATATTTTACGAATAAAATGTTGCTGTTTTAAATGTTAGTTTATCAGAATATGAATAGAAAAGATGGAGTCATTACTGAATTCATGTGTATGTAGGGTTTTTTTCCCCACTTTTTTCAAATGCCCAACCAATATTATAAAATACCTCAAAACTAATTAGTTCCGTTCTTAACAATTGTCAATGGTCTGAAAGTTCATATAAGTGTTTTTTGCATTTTTTATACTTTGTGGTACTATCTGTACTCTTGTTTCCAAAAAAAAGTAACATTTTAACTAACGGTCTGTTGGGTTTTGGATCTCTTTTTTAATTTGCCAACCTTTCAAGTAAAGCCCTCCATTACATCACTGTGACTGTGGATGAGTTATTCATTAAAGAATGAGTTCTGAGCTAAACTGACCTTGTTAGTGGGGTTAGGCTTGCCCTGTTAGCTGTACCACCGCAGCTAAAGTCACAACAATTTACTGTGCTTCTGCCCCGTCCCGGCCTGTCCCCAGGTCCCTTTCACTTTTCCGCTTGCACCCTTTCTAACACTTACCCCAGGCCATTTTATGCAGATGTACTCACTCTGTATGTAAGTGCTTTCAATCAAATTTTCATGTAGTAGGACAGAGATAAGCAACACACAAAAGCCACGTCCTGCCTGCAAAGGCACAGGGGCCACTGTGTTACTTCAACACTTATTTAACAGATACTTATTTAACATATTTATTTAACAGATAGTTATATAACAGGTACTTATTTATCAGATACTTAGTTAATAGACCTTGGGTCTGTTTTGCTTTTTTAACATGCATCATTAGTTCCTTTCATCAGAACAACTGTGAGACACAGTTATTATCATAATCCTCATCCTGAAGATGTAAGAAAAGGAGGGACGCCTGGGTGGCTCAGTTGGGTGAGCGTCCGACTGCAGCTCAGGTCATGATCTCACGGTTTGTGAGTTTGAGCCCCGCCATCGGATTCTGTGCTAACAGTGCAGAGCCTGCCTGGGATTCTCTCTTCCCCCCCTCTCTCTATCTCTTCCCCACTTGTGCTCTCTCTCTCTCTCTCAAAATAAATAAATAAACCTAAAAAAAGATGTGAGAAAAGAAGAATTATTAAGTAACCTGCCGAAGGCCCTATGACTAGAAAGTGAAAAGAGCAGGCTTTACCCGGGTTCTAAGCTCCAGGTCTGCCACCTCTTCACTCCTGACGGAGAGGGGTGGGGAAATGTGATGGACTTATTTAATCCCAAAGTACAATTAAGTTGGCACATCTGTGTTGCAAAAGCAGGTGTCCCCCCAGCAGGCCCCAGGACCTTTGCTGGCTCCAAAGTCAGGCATGACCAGAATCTCTCACCTGACTGGTGCTGACGCTCTGCCCCAGAACCCGCTTTCTGTATCAGAGACGCCCAAGCAGTTATTTAAGGTGGACATGCCAGGCAATGAGCTATAACGTCTTGGCCCCATTAGCCCTTCCTTGAGTGCTCGAGGAGAATCACAGTAGTGACAAGTGTAAGAGACTGGAAGTCAACGCTCTGCAGCTTGTAACCTGTTCATTCAACCCACGCATCTTTTTTTAAAAAAAATGTTTTTAACGTTTATTTATTTTGAGAGAGTGTGAGCAGGGGAAGGGGCAGAGAGAGAGGGAGACACAGACTCCGAAGCAGGTCCCAGGCTCTGAGCTGTCAGCACAGAGCCCTACAAGGGGCTTGAACCCATGAGCCGTGAGATGATGACCCGAGCTGAAGTTGGACGCTCAACCGACTGAGCCACCCAGGCGCCCCTCAACCCACGCATTTTTTGAGGACCGGGCTCAGATTGTCCCCACACTGTCCCCAAGATACCACTCCTTATACACCTGTTTAATATACAAAGGAAAAGAAACAAGGAATGGGGGCAAAGACAGCAGTGTCTGAATGATTAAGGACACGTTACAAATCCTTGATCCTTCAGTGCTAAACACAGGCTCTATAAGTGTATAAAATATATACAAATCCTGTAAATAACCTGTTTATTTTTTTATAGAAAGCCACAACAGAAAATGATTAGTATATAACTGTGTCAGAACATTTACATCCATACAATCAGCAAATTCTCCAAATTCATGTTTTAAAAATAGTTTGAGTGTGAATTACAGGAGGGCTTTGAAGGGATCACTTGCATGTGAACAGTTCACTTTTATGGTAAGACAGCTCGCGGAGGTTTTCTTTTCAGACATAAGCATTTTTATCAAACTGTTTTGAAGGGTTTGGGTTTGTGGCTTTAAGATCTCCTCCTGCCCCAGGATACTTTGTCCGAGAAGACATGACAGATGTGGCCCCGTTGTACGCGTATCCCATTCTGCAAGGCAAAACACAGTTCGGTAGGTCCCGTTTTTTACCCGGAGGGCAGAAACCATTTCCCCCACTTCCGTGGCAGCCAAGTTTCAGACCCTCCCTGGTTACTTTTAGTTAGCATTCTCTCTTGCGCCCCCAAACGTTTCACTGCCATTTCTGACCAGTTAGTGGGACTATGGGAACCCTATCAGGGGAAACTCATGGCTTGTGCATTTGTTGTTTTTCTCTTTTTAAACCCATCTTCCTGGACCCTGGGGGACCGCAGTGACCTTCATCAGTAATTTCTGCCTCTGTGAAAACGAGGTCAAGGTGAAGAATACACCCTTCATAAGTGCTTACAGAAATAGCTTTGGAGTGTAAGAATGATGAGCTCTGTTTTTTTTTTAATTAACTTTAACGAAGTATGTATTCTATTCAATATGTTTACTGTATTGAACATTATACTCACCATATATTCCTAACTTCTGCCAATTCTATTTTTTTTGAAGTTTCTTTTTTGTTGTGTTTTGTTTTTCGATGTTTCTAAGTATCGTGTGAACGATCTAGAATCTGCCGCACCTGTAACAACTGTAACAGGTCATTTTTATCTCTTTTTCATACCTGGGTGCTTTGTTGTTGTCAGATATTGAAAAGCAAAATATGACACCGCCAATTATGCAGAGTGAGGCTCCCGCCCATCCAATAAACAGAGCTGCTCCTAATTCATACCTGCGAGGAAGCATCACACACGCATTACGGCTTACTTCTTTGGGGAGTAAACAGTATTTAAAACTAACGAGCCAACCTTTACTAAATGCTCATCAGAAATTGCCACTGGAGCTTGTAGAGGAAGTAATAACACCTTGTATCTGCATATTGCTTTAAACTCTACTCAAAAGTGTTTTTCTGGCCATCACTTGATTGTATCTCCCCAACCTCTCGAGAGGAAGAGGAAGTGATCCCTAGAGGCAAGGCAGAGCCCAGGCCTCCTGACTCAACCAGTATCTTTCCTCTGGGCTCTAAGGCTCACAGAGATTTCCATCTATTTATCCCGTTGCACAGGGTAGATTTTTTTTTTTAACATTCATTTATTTTTGAGAGAGGGAGAAAGGCAGTGCAAGCAGAGGAGGGGCAGAGAAAGAGGGAGACAGAGGATCTGAAGTGGGCTCTGTGCTGACAGCAGAGAGCCTGATGTGGGGCTCGAACCCACCAACTGCGAGATCATGACCTGAGCCGAGGTCGGACGTTTCACCAACTGAGCCCCCCAGTCACCCCGACACAGAGTAAATTATTCAGGCAGACTCCGGTTACAAAATGGAAGGTTGCCTTTGCTTTCAGCTTAATATCATTTCATAAACATCTACTTGCAAATCTTGTACAAGGTGTTGAAGATCAGCAGAATATGCCGTCCCCAAGAGGCCACTCGGGCATGAGGGTTATTTTGAGTTGAAGGCAGCTGAGAAGATACAGGAAAAGCTCTCTGCCCTTTCCCATTTGCCTCAAAGCAGGACATAAATTTGTAAAGATGTCCCCTGTGTCCCCCACGGCTCCTACCAGGAAGGACAGAAGTTAATCACCAGAGACAATAGTACACTCTGACCAGCTCGCACATGGCACCAGGCGGATCATCATGACACTTTACTAATGAGCCCGATCTTCCATCAGATCCTCCATGGATCTGCCTTCCCACAATTTGCTGCCTGAGAAGCTCAGAGGCCCTTTCCCTGGTCACCTGTAAGCTTACTGTTCTTTTGTTAAGACCCTACATAAGCCCAGCTTCTAACTAGCCCTTCGAGTTACTCATCACGGGGTGCTCCCACAGGCATGCACGATGCACATGTTGACCAACTGTTTTTCTCCTGTTAAACTGTCTTTTGTCAGTCTATAGGGTCTCAGCTGAGAACCTAGAAGAGTAGAGGGAGGAAAAGTTAAGTTTTTCCTCCTCTACAGAGCCCCTAAAAAGTCTGTGGCTGGTCACAGTACTCTGCTGATGCCTCTGAGCAAATGCAAAGATAAACAAGGCAGCTGCTGCCTGGGGGACGTCCCCACATAAAGGGACAAATAATGCTACAAAGAACACGAAAGGAAATCACTTACTGTGGAGGGCCAGAGGCAATCCTTTTAGGGGAGGAACACTCACCCAGAAAAACAAGTAAGGAATGAGAAAAGTATGCCAAAACGTTAGGGGCTGTGTGTTCTCATGTTTGCCTGTCCTTTTTCGGAAGAATAGAGGTGTTTTTTTTTAACATTTTTATTTATTTTTGAGAGACAGACAGATCATGAGCAGGGGAGGGCAGAGAGAGAGAGGGACACCCGGAATCGGAAGCAGGCTCCAGGCTCCGAGCTGCCAGCACAGAGCCCGAAGCGGGACTTGAACCCATGAACTGCGAAATCATGACCTGAGCTGAAGTCGGATGCTCAACCGACTGAGCCACCCAGGCGCCCCATGGTTGTTTTGTTTTTAAAATTAAAGAAGCAATCCTCAAGATTTTTTGGCCCACAGACATCCACTGCAAGGCAAAAACTGATGGATGCCATCCCCAACCTAATGGTGCTTTTCAGGATAAAATGAAGGCCAGGTGGGAGAGGTCTCTTTTGGTCATGCAGAATCCATAAAGAAGAGCTGAGACAGAAAAGTAAGAGGCGAAGGTGAGAAGGGGCAAGGCAGCCCTAGGGGGGGCTCCCTCTGCAGCCGGCCCCCCGAAGCAGGTGCAGGGCTAGGCTTAGGTCTCACTACGTTACTGAGAGCTGCTGGCACGCACCCACCGCCTGCGCCCGTCCCGAGTTCTGCCTCATCTGTTTCTACGTGCCATACCACTGACTGAACTCCCCGCCGGGCATGGGCAGGCCCTCTGCTGTGATCTGAGTCGCAGTAATGGAAATGGAAGAGTGACCTTTACCGCCAGCCTGGGAAAGCAGGCAGCAACGCTAACAAGAGATCAGGAAGCTACGGGCCACTCGCTCATCTTCCCAGCTACAGAGGCAGTTTCGCAGCCTGTGTTCACAAGTGGGAAGAGGTGATGCACACAGTACATGTGGCCCTGTGGTCCCTTCTTGTCTCACTGCCGTGTGGCCTTCCCTGGGAAACCCAGGTGACGGCTTGAAGTGAGTTCAACGAGGGGGAAGCACTCATCCTGCACAGACACACTGGCCTGAGAGGACTCGAGGGTGAAGCGCACTGATGAAAAAGGGCTGGCCGGACCAAGACTGCAAAATTCACAGTTTCATAAAAGATGCCTTCGTTGAACACTGTGCAATCCATTGAAAAAGGATATCCTGGATTTCCACGACCAGCTCTTCTTTTACGATGTTTGAACATGATTATGCACGTGAAACCAGCAGACTGCCTGCCAGGTCGTTAGACGCAGGTCATCTGACCTCTTTAAAACACCTGTGAGTCCTACAGCAAGCTGGTACCAGATGCCCACCGTCATGCTTTCTCTGCGGACGGCTAAAAGTAAGCGCACTGAGCATTTCTCCTTGGAGGACATTATTGTGGGATTACTGTCTAATGGGACTTGCTGTTTTTCTCTACCTTGGTCCTCCCGTTGGAGTTCAGACTGTCTTCGTTCCTAATAAAACTATGCCTTAGTGTTCCTCTTGGTGTACATACCCACGGAAGCAACAGTCTGAGGTTTTTCTTAAAAAATATTTAGCTTTCTAAAATAGGATTCCAGTGCCGGGTACCACGGTTGATTAAAAATAAGTCTCTAATTATTAATAGTGCTCAATCGGGGGTGACGGTGATAGAAATCATAAACCAAGGCTTGGCACTGTGAATTCGCCCAACGGAGCATGCAAACATGTACACGGTGTCATCACAAATCAGAGGATAAATTACTCAGGCAGGACACATGTTGCAACTTGTGTCTTTAGACTCATTGAAGCCATCCTGAAACATCTGCAAGAATCATGAGTTTGTCTTATATTAAAAACTGGTTCGGGGCACCTGGGTGGCTCAGTCACTTAAGTGTCTGACTTTGGCTCAGGTCATGATCTCGCAGTTCATGAGTCTGAGCCCTGCATCCGGGCTCTGTGCTGACAGCTCAGAGCCTGGGGCCTGCTTGGGATTCTGTGTCTCCCTCCTTCCCCACTCATTCTCTCTCTCTCTCTCTCTCTCAAAAATAAACATTTTTTTAAAAAATTTAAAAAAACCTGGTTCACTTATTCCTGACTTAATATATTTTCATGTTCTTTAAGTCAGTAAATATAGACTCTATTCCAAGAAAAGTGCCATTTCCATTGGAGTCCTTGTGAATTCTGTCAAAGACAAACAATAAACAGTACTAGCTTAGAGGTGAAATCTTTAAGACTCCACATCTACATCAGCCATTTTTAACAATCTGGCTTTTGTGACTTGGTTCTTTCTCTTACAGAGATTTTTCTTCTTCTTCATTCTGTGGAAAGACACGTATAGCCGACTTACTCAGCAAGGACTCAAATTCGCACCTATCAGTGTGCGTGATCTGGCAAAAACCGGCTGGTATTATTGAGAGACAGGATTGAGAGAGAGCAATGTAATATCCCCTCAAATCTGTTCCAGAGCATGCTTCCTTTGACACTGACTGGGAAGCTTAGTCTCTGCCTGGAAAATCTTTCTCCACTTTTTTGGTAGTGCTAAGAAGCTGACTTCAACACCTCCGAGGATTACTGAATTTCAGATGCTCCGTTGCATGGCTTTCTTTCATGAACAATATCCTCCAGCCCCCACACCAGCTTCCCTGCTCAGAGCGTGCCCTCTTTACTGGACTGTTACGATCGCCAACATTTCTTCATTATTCTGAAAAGCTGTAAATCTGCTTAGCACCAGACAGATCCATGATTGTCAGGGTGAGGACAGAACTCCGTTTTATGGATCAAAATACTGTTTTTAGAGTATCTCAAATAATCCGCTCAGTTGATAGGACTAATCAAAAGCTGCCCATATAACTTTAATTCATTTATGTAACTGAATGTAAATTTAGTAAATAGGGGAAAACTTTACTTATATATAGATTAAACACTTAAAATTTCCCCCCCCCCCCAAAGAACCATAAGATCTAAGGCATTAAAATTTCCTCTGAACTGGGACGCCTGGGTGGCTCAGTTGGTTTAGTGTCCAACTTCGGCTCAGGTCATGATCTCATGATTTGTGGGTTCAAACCCTGCATTAGGCTCTGGTGCTGACAGCTTAGAGCCTGGAGCCTGCTTCAGATTCTGTGTCTCCCTCTCTCTCTGCCTCTCCCCCACGTGGGCTTTCTCTCTCTCTCTTTCAAAAATAAACATTAATAAATAAATAAATAAATAACCAAACTGCCCTCTGCACTATTGGGTGAAATTATTCTCACCCACCTGGCTGTGCCTGGGGTCCACTTGGAGGCCTTCATTCTGATCATCTCCTACTTCAACTCATATTTCAGCCCTGTAACCTTCACGGCAATACGAGGGAATGGATTGAAGAACGCCTTTTACTTGCACTTCTAATTTTTTTGTCTTTCTTGCATCCAAACCCCTATTATAACTTACTTGCCATCTATGGGGAGCTCGTATAGCCCACCCAGGTCACCACCACAGAAACGATGTCCCAGCAGGCACTGTGCTCATCATGTGTTCTGACGTGTACAAGAGACAGACAGCTCTGGTCTCAAGGATCTCAGAGTCTAGTGAGGATGGTCAGATATTAAGCAAGTAACAATAGCAAAGAGTAATGAAATTTAACAACAGCATCAGAAGAGCATGTTTTTGCCAAGCAAACATTACCTGTTTGCCCAAATCCACACAAATGTCATTCAAGTGTGTGTCTACAACAGTAACTAGTATTACTGTCAGCTCACTGTACTAGGATTTTTGTGTGTGTGTGAAGAATTTTTTTTTGCATAATTACATTCAATCCTCATTACAATCCTGAGAGATAGGTAGTGCTTCCTCATTTTACAAATGAGGAACCTGAAGCTCCAGGAAATTAAACTACTTGCTACATACCTCAGCTAAGTAAACACTAACACCAAGATTTAAAACCATAAGGTTTGATTCCGAACCTCAAGCTCTTAACCAGCACTCCTTCCTCCTTTTCATAGCACAACTTAGCTAAGTAAAAGATTTTATCAACATGAGAAATACAATCAATGCTATATATTTTTAGTTGTCATTTTTGAGAGATGGGCGTTTTCTCTCTCTCTGTGGCTCACTGCCCTCTCAGTGGCTCATGAGCTCCAGGGTATGGAATTTTTTCTCAATTCCCCTCAGGCTGTCTTTTCACCCAGTACAAAAAGAGGTGAGTGTAGTAATTAAAATCAGGGCATGTTGGACTGGAAAAAACAGAAAACGCAGCACCTCCAAAAACAAAACAAAAAGTATTTAGTGAATGAAAAAAAAATCTCCTTGTAAGACCCCCCAGAGGAGCGAAATGACCTTGCTGAAAGTCACAGAGCTAGGAGACAGGTCTCTGACATCTGGGATAGTATTTTTTCAAACACATTGTCTTACACCTCATTTTAACATGAGTGGTAGCAGCCATAATAAATATTCCAATTACCTGAAAACTAACGACCGATCAATTGATCAATCTATCGATCTATCTCTATCAAGTTTCAAGTTTAGAAAGCATACCATGTATTATCAATATAAACATTTTAAAATTGAATTCCACTGCCATTCTTTTAAAGATTACTACCTAAAATAAACGTTCTTCAACTCATAGGCTTATGTACTCTAAGGTTTAGATAACTGCATGAATAGATTTTATATTAAATAAGTATTCTGCAGGTATTATCTACACACACACACACACACACACACACACACACACATTGCTCCACACTCTTCTGGGGGCCCAGTTACGAGGATGGGCTGCGGAGCCCGCCCAGCCTGTGCATCTCCCCTCCCTGCTCACGGTCTAGTTTTCCTTACACAGTCCCATCAGCTAATGATTTCACTCCCACTACCCAGAAGATGCCACAGGATTTCTCACCTGAAGCTTCCCAGGAGACTTACAAAGTGGTAGCAGGTAGCTCCCAAATGACGGCTAACGTAGGACTTAAATAATAAGCATCCACTTCTACATGGAAACTTCGTGGAGAATTCTCACATTTAGGAAACTCAAAATAAAGACTGACCTTTTTGGTGTCAGTTCTAAATTGCTTTCCTGAGGCTAGATTAAAACAGGCATCCATGCATTACCTTTCTGTGTGGGATGATTTATCAACAAGATAGTTCAGAATTCTACAAACGGTATATATTAATAACGTGCTGATGTGATGAGTGCTCTATCTATGTTACTTTCTTCAATCCTCTTCACACTGCGAAGCAAGAGGGACTACCTTTCTTATCCAGACGGACAACTGCACCTCCTGTAAGATCCCAAAGGAGCAAGGGCAGGGCCAGGAGCTGAGCCGGGGTGTAATCCCGAAACCTGCGTCTTGGCCTATCTGCTACCATCCCCCTCCAACCGTCGGCACAGGAAGTATCTTTACAGAAGCCCTGATTCCTGCCAGGTACTCACGGAAATTTAAAATAACATCCACAGTGGAACAATATAACATTAGCCGAGGTAAATTACAATTTCAAAGAAATATCTCCTGTCCCCAAAATCACATAGGCCAATCCCAAAACAAATCTGTTGTTTAGCTCCGTCTCCAGTCATACGGACAGTTGGGGGGTTAACTGGGCCCTCTTTGGTTTTAAGTGACAGATGATGCACTGAGTCCTAATACTCAAAGCAGGTGCGATAACGTGTTCACACGCACACCCTGAAGTCTGAACCAGCAGACGGCGCTCGGGGGGCTGCGTGTAAAGACAGGAAATTCCTGAACCAATCGGAACCCCTGAGGGCACGGCCAGAGCTCCTGAGCACAGCTCGAGAATCCATGCGTGCGCAGCTGAGTGTGCACATCTGCTTGTGTCAAGAGAAAAATACACGGATGAATTTGCCGCAAAAAAAGCTTGAATCATTTAAAAGTGGATCCTGCGTTTTATTCAGAACCATCCATCGGGCTACCCAAAAGCGTTTTAGAATCAAACCAGGGAGAGAGGTCTGCAGGATGGCTCTCTTGGGAAGGGTCTCAAGAATGTTTCTGCGTTTGACAGTTCTGGTGGTTGCCCGTCTCTAACTCAATGCTACGACTGAAGTGATCAGAAAAAAAAGAAGAAATTATTCAAGCTTTGTTTCTTTTAAAGGGTTTCCTTTAAATGGTCCCTTCAAACCTGCCTTGTGTTTGACAGCAAAGCGTCTTAACAACAGTTATCACTTCTACCGGGTCTCCAACACTTCTGTATTCATTCCTCTGTGGCTCGCCTTCATACACTACCTACGGCAATGAACTGCTACACTAACGCACTCTGCGTAAGGGTCAGTATCCTTCAACATAACAGTTAACTCAGTTTACTGACTGCCTGCTCTGGGTGACGCATGCTTCTAAATAACTAATTACTGATCATCTCCATATCACAGAGGACGGACGCAGGACACAGAAAAGATACAGAATTTCTTCGAGGTTACATAGCAAATGAGCGGCAGAGCCAGGCTTTACTCCCAGGAGGCCAGGAGGGGTTGGATGCAGGTACTCACCCCTTAGCCCTACATGTATGCTGCCTGCTGCCCTCATCCCCTTAACCATATGTCCACACACACGCTCAGTCTTTCCACTCCAGGAGACGTGCAGACAGACAGACAGTCCTACACCACTGCCGACCGACCATCCTTGCTGTAAATGCCACGGAACAGGGACCAGACACACGAGATTCCAAACTTAGCAAGATGTGGCCTCTGCCTGGAGGTGCTCCTGGTCTGGTTTGGGAGAGGGATGGGGAAGGGCAGCACCGTGGGAGGGTGCCTCGCCCGAGTTCAAGTCCTGCAGGTCAGGCAGGTGTTCGCCAGCATGTGGCAAGGAAAGGGGGCTCAGGGGTCAGAGCCGAGTCACCAGGAAGCATGGCAAACTGGCAGGCACTGGGACTTCACGTACTGACCGATAAAAACAAAACACGGTTGCCAAACACTTCATTTCCAAGCATATTTTTAAGTCACGCTAGCGTAACCAAAGTATCCGAGCAATTATGGCGATCTGAAGTGAACACTGAAGGCACAGAATGACGCTTCTTAATATTTAACAGCTGAATTATTGTGTTCTTAATACATGGCACCTCCAAGGAACCCCTTATCCAAGAATCTGTGAGCTGTTTACCAACATTAATTCATTCTCTGAATAATCTCATGAGTGGAGTAAGCTTAAATAAACAAACATCCATAATTCATTACATTATAATAAGGACAGAAGAGAGAAGCCAAATATGCTGGCAAGGTCACATAGTGAGATCGATATTCCTTTGAACTTCACCCAGGAAAATGTGTAATCTAGAAAGGTACTTCTTGAATTATCTACTGTTCATTTAACTGGACAGATAGCAAAAATGAGAGAATTTATCAGAGAGTAGACAGCTGTTTATTTCTAACTACTACATAGCCACAGTGGTGAACAGGTTTTCCCAAGTAAAGCTTAAATCCTAAAGTAGAAACTAAATATATGCCAGGAATGAGTGCTAGAGATAAGTCCATGGTTTTAAACATTCTGAAAATAGAAAAGCCTCAAGGATAAGACCCAAATGTGAGAATACCTGAGCCAAAATCCTAATGATAAAATTTCATATACTAAAAGAGAATAAATCTAAGATTACAACATCCCGTTTCCTCAATTAGGGCATTTGGTTCAATGCTCCGACGTGCATGGGTTTGAAAAGAAGTTTCTTTGTGTCAATAAATTCCTACTTGGAACAGTTTATTTAAGAAAACAAATCAAGACCTTTAGGAAGTTAAGTCATTTGGACAACAAAGCGGTGGTGGGAATAAAAACTGAATTAAATTTCAACCCCCTGGAGGTAGGGGGTGTCTGTTACCATAAACTTGCAGAAAGGTAGACTTTTTTGGATTTGGTAGGTTTTATTTTAATAAAAAGGAGGAAGTTGGTTTGAAACAGCCCAAAGGGTAGAGTTGGGAAATCTTTTTCAAGGCTTTGCAGGAGCCCATCCTGAAGTCATGAAACATAATTACAACTTGAATGAATACAAGAGAAACAAAACAAAAGCAAAAACGAGAAGAGGGGTGGATGGCAGAACATGACCACAGTCAGATGTAACTCTTTAAAGAATTGCAATTGTGGGGGCGCCTGAGTGGCTCAGTCAGTTAAGCATCCCTAACCTTTGGTCTTTGGCTCAGATCATGATCTCACAGTTCGTGAGTTTGAGCCCCGCGTCAGGCTCTGAGCTGGAGCCTGCTTCAGATTCTGTGTCTCCCTCTCTCTCTCTGTTCTTCTGCCTCTCTCTCTCTGTCTCAAATACATAAACATAAAAAAAAAGAAAAAAGAAAAAAGAATTGCAATTGTGTCCAATGACTGCAGGCTAGGAGAAAGAGCTTCCCAGCTGTGTGGAGGGAGAGGAAGGGTTTCAGAAATACAGAGCCAGGAGCATAGAGCGTGATCCTGTTTTCACTGCTCCAGCCTCTGAGCTTTACTCCAGCTGCACTAGAAGCCACTCATCTTTCCTCACCAATAAGGTGCCTACTGAGTTCCTGAGTTCCTTGCACATAGCAGGAGCATAGTAGGAACCTTGTTGATGAGCTTAGTCATGTATTTCTAACTTAGGCAACTAAGGTGGGCCTTACATAGGAATGTCTTGGAAATCCACAGAAAAGATTCAATTAATATAGCACAGAATCTTTTTATTGGAGGGGGGGGCAAGTGAGTGAAGGGCAGAGACAGAATCCCACAAGGCAGAAAGAGAGAGAGAGAGAGAGAGAGAGAGAGAGAGAGAGAGGCAGGGTTCACCCGAAACAGGGCTCAAGTTCACCCGATGTGGGACTCAGACCCATAAACTGCGAGATCGTGACCTAAGCCAAAGTCAGATGCTTCATGACTGAGCCACCTAGGCACCCTTATATAGCACAGAATCTTAGGAAAAAACAAAAACAAATATCAATGAAACTAGGTTCTGAGCCCAGACTGTTTTCCAGTGCATTTTAGGGCTCAGGTGTGGGAGAGCTAGGATTTGCTCACCAGAAATTTAAATATTTTTAATGTTTATTTATTTTTGAAAGAGAGAGAGAGACAGAGTATGAGCAGGGGAGAGGCAGAGAGCGGGAGGGAGACACACAACCCGAAGCAGGCTCCAGGCTCTGAACTGTCAGCACAGAGCCGGATGTGGGGCTTGAACCCACCAGCTACGAGATCATGACCTGAGCTGAAATCGGCCACTTAACCAACTGAGTCACCCAGGCGCCCCATCTCACCAGAAATTTAAAGTGGAGCATGCGGCAAGCAGCTGTCTTCACTGCCTTCCCAAAGGCCATGTACATGCGTGACCGTGGACAGAGAGAAGGGTCACTTGGTGGTAGCTAGTTGGAGGAGGAGGAGTGTGTGAAAAGGATGGGGGAGAGGTGTGAGTGTCCTTCCCTCTCTCCTCAGTGGGCCCACACAACAGGAAGCTTTTCCACTAATCCTGAACCGACTACCTCTGCAGATAATCTCTTACCAGGCACGGTGCTGGGCTAATAACACAGCAGTGAAAGAGACAGTTTCTAATCTCAAGGAATTTACTCTCATGCAGGTGAACGAAGACACCAAAGAAAGTAAGAACCTTCCTGCTGTAGTACCTTCCAGATCCCAGCCCGCCGAGGGCTGTCCTGCCTTTAGCCCTGATTCTCCAAAGCATTCCTCAGTTCAGGCACAAAGTAAGTCAAAGACTGATGGCTGATTCTAGCAAACGCCAGCTGAGGCAACACTAGCCCCCAGAATATGCCAAATCAAAATCTCACTGTCTGGTGCCTGGGTGGCTCAGTGGGTTAAGTATCCGACTTTGGCTCAGGTTATGGTCTTGTGATTTTTGAGTTCAAGCCCTGCCTGGAGCCTACTTCGGATTCTGTGTCTCCCTCTCTCTCTCTGCCCCTCCTCCACTTCCGGTCTGTCTCTTTTTGTCTCTCAAAAATAAACATTAAAAAAAAAAATCAAAATCTCACTTTAAAAATTCTAAGACCTATGAAATTAGTTTATTATTAATCGTTTCTAATTTTTATTTCTCTATCCTTACTAGAAATGCTGATAAAAGGATGGGGTGCCCGGGCAGCTCAGTCAGTTAAGCAACCGATTCTTGATTTTGGCTCAGGTCGTGATCTCACAGTCGTGAGGTCGAGCACCACATTGGGCTCTGTACTGATGACACAGAGCCTGTCGTGGGGCTTAACCTCCAAAATATGAGATTATAACCTGAGCCAAACACAAGAGTGGGACACTTAACTGACCAACCACCCAGGTGTTATATTTTTAAGTCATTTCAGGAAAGAGCTAATAAAAATATCTATAAAGATAAGCTATGCCTTAAATATACATACAATTAAGAATCAATCTTAACAGCTAATACAATACAGTAATCGAATTCCTCTTTCCTAATCAGTTCTAAGCATCTATATATACACTCTCTTAATTCTCACAATAACTCTAGGAGAAAGTTCTATTCTTAGCCTTATTTCTGGATGAGAATATGGACAAACAGAGTAGGCAGAGGTGGAGAAAAGAGTGCCGACAGGACATGAGGGGGGATGAGGAAAACCCCTCCAAGTCCATATTTACTGGACTGAGTTTAATCAAAATCTGAAAGAAAATCTGAAATTCCAGTGGTACCAAACTGAGTTAGGGGACTGAGCATACAGCAAAGACAGAAGGAAAGTCACACAAAGGACAGGCTCCAGCTACCGGGTATTCACGAATTAGCCTTGCTTGACCTTTTGAGGAATGACGAAAATGATTTTTAAGATTCTGACAAAGACATCCTTAATAATTGTCAGGAAAATAAAGACAGCAATGTGGAAAAGATAATCCAGAAGAGGGAACAATGTCTTTAATAAAAGAAACCATGAGAAATACAGTTTTGTTGTAGATTTCAGATACCAGAGCCTGGAATAAAAATGTATCATTTAATGAAAATTATTAGTTCCTTTAAATATCATTAACATGTTTCTTTTTATTTTTTTAATCTTTATTTATTTTTGAGAGAGAGAGAGAGAGAGAATGAGCAGGGGAGGGGCAGAGAGAGAAGGAGACACAGAATCGGAAGCAGGCTCCAGGTGCCGAGCTGTCAGCACAGAGCCTGATGTGGGGCTCAAACTCAAGAACCGTGAGATCATGACCTGAGCTGAAGTTAGAGGCCTAACTTAAAAATCAGAACACATTTTCCCAACATAAGCAGGGAAGTAAAAATTACACTGGCATCTCAAACAGCCATTTTCCCCCCATTTCATAAAAGTTAAAATAGTTTTTAAAAACATATAAAATAAGTTCCCAGGATGGAAAATATATATAGCATACTGTCACAAAAATCATGAAATGGAGTATTATAAATCATGGGTCTTAGAGCAAGGATGCCTGGTCTCACTCAGAGTCCAATCAGACAGTACCCAGTTTAGTTTAGGTTCCCTTGCACACATTAATTGACCTCTTTCCTCATTAAAAAAAAAAAAAGGTTGTACCAAGAGAACCTACTTGATAAGGCTGTTACAAGAATAAAATAAAATGATAGAACAGAATATTTTTAATGCTCTGCTGGGTACATGGGAGGGGCTCTCCATGTGCTAGCTGCTATTTTCATTATATAAGCATATATTATTTAAGAATAAAAGACACCAAAGACAGGACTAAAAAACCAATTCCCTAAAGATTCTTAAATCCTCCAGAAAAAAGTAATGCACACCTGACCAGCTATTTTGGCAACTATGTTTTAAATTCCTGTCACATTTGATCTGAAGACTGAAAGAGAATCAGCGGACCGGTTGCTAACTACACAGGTTCATACTGATGAGGCTTTCTACAGGGGTATCTGGCTATATTCCCATGAGAGACACAATATTGCATATATTATTATTTCTAATTTGGTATCCCTGGGGTTTTCCCAAGGCAAAGAAATAAACCTAGGGAAACTATAAAAAGCAATAGCCCATAGTTAACAAACCACCACCACCAACAAATTGATCTGTAAATGCCAGAGCATTCACCGGCAACCCAGACCAGTCACATCTGGGTGCGGTCTGTGCTACTCTGAGAGCATTTTTTTTTTTAAACGCTGCATAATGTACAGTTTCTTTATAAAGCTTTATTAGGTGGAGCTTGTTAAGGAGCTAATTTAAAAGGCTAATTAAAAATGAAAAAAATGAGGGGCACTTGGGTGGCTCAGTCAAGCAGGCATCTGACTCTCAATTTCGGCAGGTCATGATCTTATGATTTGTGAGATCAAGCCCTGCATTAGCACAGGGCTGGCTTGGGATACTCTCCCTCCCTGTCTGTGCCTCCCCCACTCGAGTTCTCTCTCTCTCTCAAAATGGATGAATAAACATTTTTTAAAAATGAAAAGATGATACTTCATTTAAATGTCATTAACAGATTGCTAAACTTCATGAACATCTTCCCACGTCAGTGTGTGAAGCCATGATGGAAACCAGTTCAGACACCAGCACCTGGCAAATACCAATCCAGGTGAACAATGATCAAATCAAGCTCTTTATTTTTTGTTGTCTCACATCATCATCCTTCCCTCCCCCACCTTACACCTCTCCTCCACTTGTCCTCTACTTAACCCCAATTTAATGACGTACAATTTAATGAAGTACAGTGGATGATGTTCAGAATTTTAAATCCTATGCCTTGAGCTTTTTAGACAAGACACTATGTAACACCAATGCAGTAACTAAATGCATCTTTTGCCAATGTAGCGCATAGTATGTTTACTCTTGAAATGATGCCATCAAATAATATTTATCAGTGTGTCTCACTTTCATGAGCCATATAAGGAATTTATGTATCTTGATTTAGAAGAGTCATTCTCATACATTTCCTAGAAGCTAGAAACATACAGACTGAGAAGAGTACTTACTTCTGCTCAACATAGAGAGGATCAAAGAATTCCGTTGTGATTTTGTTTGCGTAGAGGGAACAACCGGTCATTGAGCACAGCCCTACAAAGTATCAGAAGGAAAGTACCACAGTTAGTGTCATTTCGTTCACATCATGAAGTACCTTTTTGGGAGAAAGTTACTATTTACCTGACAGTATGAATACAATCCCAGCCAAACAAGCAATTTTAGCTTTGGCTTTATCTGAGCCTCCGACTTTGGTACACTTCATTCCAAACAGCGCAAATATGGAACCAAAAAAGCCCAGACTGACAGCCGCAATCATAAGTCCTCTACATGCCTGGATATAACCTGCAATTAGAGGTCATCGACGTTAGCATGAAACATGTGGCTTTTGAGGGAGAAATCCGCATTTTGTACTGTCCTTCTGAATGAGGGTTCTGTTCTCTGAAAAAAACAACCACTGTGGTCAAATAGCGCATCGTAAGAGAAGCCAGAAGGGAAAGCAAGTTAATCTATATGAAGTGCTGGTACATGACACGCTTCTAAGACTGGCCTATGCCTATTCCTCGGGATAGATCCCTTGTTGTCATTCCCACATTCACAGAGGAGGACACAGGCACCAAAGGTTATAGGCTATGCCAGAGATGAGTTAGGAGGACGCTGAAACGCATTCCATCCACTTCCGACTATAAAATCCATGCGACGTTGCCCTTCTCTGTAAGAAATATCATCTACCACCATCTCAACCTTCCTACTCCTTTGCACGTTGGACCTTTTATTTTTTTTCTTAATGTTTATGTATTTTTGAGAGAGAGTGTGTGAGCAGGGGAAGGGCAGAGAGAGAGGGAGATGCAGAATCCGAGGTAAGCTCCAGGCTCTGAGCTGTCTGCACAGAGCCCCATGCGGGGCTTGATCTCGTGAACCATGAGATCATGACCTGAGCCGAAGTCGGACGCTTAACCAACTGAGCCACCTAGGAGGCCCATGACCCATTTTCTTAATCACCTGTTCTTATTTGCACAGCCAGGGTAGGGTAAACTTCAACGTGGCTTTTGTCCAGGCACTAACAAATTTTAAATTCATAGAATTTAAACCAATAAACTTTTAGCACAGAAGGTCCTTTTCCTTCCAGCTGGAAACAGTGCCATACGTCAATCTGAAATAGCGATGGCATATACTAGGTGTAGGTAAATGTTGAGCAAATGAACAGGCATGTGCATCAAGTTTACATGTGGAATTAATTTTTTAATTTGAAAAAAACTCATAAATATAGCAAGTCATTTATTGTTAGTGTTCAGACAAAGCCTACAATAAATAATAATTCTAAGACTACAGTAATTATAAATTCAAGACATAATCCTGGCACATAGCCTCTAGCCCACGTTCCTTTGGGAAAGCATGAAATTTTAAGTGTTAATCCTATTGCCAGAATCCATTTTGAAGAGTACACAGAAGATGCTCTGTTTAACTGCAATAAAATTAGGCCTCCGCCAATGCAGACTGCAATGACAATGAACTTCTAGTTTACAGTGTGAACTACCTCCAGGTAGAAAGTAATTCCACCGGAGGTGAGGCTGTCAAAAACAGCAAAACAAATTTATTTTTAGCACAACAGGATAACAGAGGCTAATTTTGGTAGCCATAATCAGTGCAGGGCTATCTGGGTCTCTGCTGCCAAATACTGACCCAGGTTTTTAAAAAATTTCAACTCTCGGTCCCCTCGCCAAAAGCCAGGGAGCAGGTGGACGCACAGAGAGGAAGGCTGTTTGTTCCCTGTAAGATTAAAGGCCATCCACCAAGACAACCACAACTGGCTCATCATTTACCACCAGCGCTACTGGGACAGCGTGGTTTCATTTTTCTCCCAAGACCTCTATTAATCTATCGTTTTGAGGTATGTTAGTGGATGCCCACTGCAATCACTAAACAAAACAGCATGGGTGTAGAGGTAGCCACTGTAATGTATGTTTAAAAAAATTAGCCTCGACAATTTATCATTTACTTTAGGATACGTATAGGCTTTATGTACAGAAAACGCAGGAGCCTGGCAAACGGTTAAGTCCTACCATCCGATCGTTTAGAACACGACTGTGTTTTCCCAGATGAAAACAGTGGTAAGAAACCTCAGGCCGGGGTATGCAATCCTTAATATGACCTAATGTGGAAATAACAGTAGTCTGTAAACTTTATTCAACCATTACTCATAATATTCTTTTCTGAGGTTCTCACTCTGTTCTCCCGTCTCAGCCCCCGTGCCTGCAGCAGAAATGGACTCTTGGCACAAATATGAAAGGAGCAATACCGTTTCTGATGTGGTCGGGTCCTTCCGAGTACCAACCAGAACCCTGACTTGGAGGGAAAGGTGCGTCTCTCCAGCCTGGAACAGTAGCAGTAACTTGCTAACTCACTGCATGCACAATCATTGGTTAGATTTTCTGAAACAGGGAACAAAGAGCAGGGACTGGGGTTCCTCGGGATAAACCGCACCCCCTCCACGGCCAGCTCTAAATGGAATCCAGGTGTTGGTATCCCTGGTTGTGTAAATTAGGAGCTACCAGTCCTTAAAACATCCACAGACTCGGGCCTTAGGTGACTTCCAACAAACTCAGAGTTTATCTTTTGCAAGGCAGACCTCTACAACCTTGCTTTTAACAGTTCCAGAGGGCAAAACTTCTAAGTAACACCATCAAGTGAAGTGGTAGTAAAAACCTAGTCAAGGAGGCCATTATTTTTGACAGGTTGAATTTACTGACACCTTTAATAGCTAATTAACACATTAAAGTGCTGAGGCATGAACATATTTACTCAGAAGTTCTCTGAAGTATAATTTATAGTTAACTCTCTTGGAAGAAATGGCAAACATTTCCACTAACAAAAATAGATGGCATCTACTAAAAACAACCTGGCTGAAAATGATTCTCAGCTGAAGTTCATGCGGTGCTTTGAAAGGAATACGAGCTGGCGATACACAGAAATCACTAGCTCGTTCAACCGTGAAAGTTCCAATTAGTAAAATACTGTGACTTTAAATTAACGAATTCTGTTGGAGGAAACTGTCAAGGCGTCCCTTAAAAGTTAAGGGTTTTCCAAATGATGTGTACCTCCTTTTCCATTTCAAACTAGCAAAAATGAAAATATCCACTTGGTGGAGACAATTCCCTAGCAGCACATGTGCCAGGTACTGGATGGAAGGGAGGAAAAAGAATGGGCTTTTCTTATGCCAGGAGCTTTGTGTACTTTTTGCAAACCCTCTGAAAGAAGGGTAGGATCAGAGGAAGGCATGAACTACGAATCTCAGCTGTCGTTCTTCCATTTACCTGCTGTGTGTCCTGGATTACATTACCTTATCTCTCTGAGCCTCAGTTTTCTCATCTGTAAAACAGGGATAACAGCACTTACTTCACAGGATGAATAATATGAACAGAGTGACTGGTGACTGGTGAGAAACTCATCAAAGCTTCCTTCCATCATACTAAGATTGATTCTAAGCAGAACTGGGAGTTGGGGTCTTAACATAAAATTAAATCTATACATTTAGTTTATCTCAGCCTCATTTTCCTTATAGGGAAAACTGGGGTTGCAATGATACCCCCCCCCCAAGGATGAGGAATCAGTTTTGACCTCGTACAGAAAATTCGGAATAATGTCTCCATCATCTGCACCCAACAGGCTCCTTCTTCACCTAAGGCTAGATGAGAGAGAGCCGTGGGCCTTCTCCCCTCCTTTCTGGATTCTCTTTTTAACCTAGAGCTTCTTCCTGGGGTAAGGGGAGGATTGCCTTGCTCAGGCCTGTGGTCACCACAGTCTACAGTAATGGAGCCTTCTCCTGCCTTAAGAGCAGTGTCAGGAGGTCCAGTGTGCCATGTGATGTCGGCGGGACGTGCCTCAGAACAAGCGCCCAGCAGAGGCGGCTGCCCCAGGGACACAGCAGACAGCTTACAAGCAGAGAGGCCTGCTCTGGGAAGGTCACCTTGTAGGAGGAGGAATCAACTCCTCTCTATGTGAAAAGGTAGCAGTGTGATTAAACCCCCCAACCTGTTATTCTGGGAGACACAGAAGAGTAAGATTGATCACTTTCGGATAGGCAATGCCTTCGTAAGCCACAGAAAGCAAAGGCAGCAGGAAGAGACTGATAAATTTGATTACGGTACACATTTCAAAGTTTTGTGTAAGAAAAGACATCATAAGTTTAAAAGACAAGCGATGGGCTGAGACTGCAACATATATATAAGAAATCAAGGAAGATTGACACCCAGAATTTTAAAAAACAAATCATTTACAAAATCAAGAGGAAAAAACAGACTGGGCGTAAGATATGAACAGGCAATGCATGAAAGAGAAAAAAAAAAAGGTCAATAAATACATGATGGTAAAAATCATTGGTAAAAACCAGGGAAATACCAATAAAAATGATAACAGGATAATAGTGACCCATAATACTGGATGAAAAACTTCCTGGTGAGAATGTGCAGAAATAGGCATTCTCGTTTGTTGTTGGTGGAATGTAATTCAGAGCTATAAACTGAACATTAAAATGTACACTCTGACGGTACCATTTCTCAGTATCCACTTCACAGAAATATACATGTGCCCATAGAGATGAATTCGAAGATTTTCAGTATGGCACTAACAACAATGAAAAGCTGGAAAGGGTCCATTGCCCCAACAGTGAGAAAGTGGTTACATACACCAGTCTGTCCAGATTTACGAATACCATGCACTTGTTAGAGTTACTTCTCTATGTATGGACTTGGAAAGAGATACTATTAATTTTAGAACACCGTGCATCAACAGGGAGTCTGAAGTCAGTTGGATTTTTTTAAGTCATTTTCTAGACACACAAGCACCCACGAAAGGCTGGGTTGTGTATAAATGTCACTCTTTTCTCCCTCCTCAACTCTCTCCAAAGCCTCATTACCGAGGGCTCTGCCCTTCTTCCTCCTCACAGCCCCACCTGCCCCAAAGTCGCCATGCCAACTCCACTCTCACCTCAGAGACACAATGTGAAAACCTCACTATTCTGCACCCAACGCACTTCATGGAGCATTTACTTCTCACCCCCCTCTGTCGTCTCCCAACTGTCTTATAGAAGGAAGCAGACATATCTGGCGCGCTAGCTCGGGTAACAATACAGTTACAGTACAGCAGTGCACTCTGGTCAGTAACCATCAATCCCAATTTCCTCAGTGTAAACCACAGAAGCAAGAGCCTGCCTGTTCAAAGCATCAACCTGAATGCGTTTTTCTCAGCCTCATTTTCCTTATAGGGAAAACTGGGGTTGCAATGATACCCCCCCCCAAGGATGAGGAATCAGAGTTTTGACCTCGTACAGAAAATTCGGAATAATGTCTCCATCATCTGCACCCAACAGGCTCCTTCTTCACCTAAGGCTAGATGAGAGAGAGCCGTGGGCTCTACGGAGCACAGGAAACTCAATGGTAATTCTAGGCGATCGACAGTGACCCAGCTACTTACTTTACACACCAGGACAAAGACCTGGGTGTCATCCATCTAAATCCAGGCACATATTCCCAGTATATGGAGGTTCCATCAAAATACCACCACCCTGAGCAACAGTTTGCTTTCCATCATAGGGGAATTTTGCAAAGCATAGGGTGCTTTGCAAGCACCATCATAGGGGAATTAATTCTTGCCTTTTATTGAATCAGCTATGCAAATAAAAACCTGCAGTGGGGTAGTTTTTTTTAAGTAAAAAAAAAAAAAAAGGGGAAACACCTCAAATCTAGAGATAAATCAAATGACTATCCTTAACTTTCTGCTGGGCTCTATCTAGTCCTGTGCTATAAAATCCTGGAAGAAATCTGCCTCGAACTTGAGCAATCATTGTACCAGCGTTGACATCTACTGTTCTCTCGAAACTAAAACTGAGCCAGGTTTCTAGAACATCCACCTGATTCAATACGGTATAGAGCCCAACTAGCAAGAACAATGTAGAAAACAGTCTACAAGAGAACAACAGGTGAGCGACCTGAGGAGCGGAGGTGGGAGGCATGGACCCAGAACTTGGCAGTCTCTGGCACGAGATCCTTGCTCGCCAGGATTCTCTACCCACTGCGCACAGGCAAGGGCTATTTATTTTCCTAAAACTTGGAGGAAGCATTAAAGCCCAGGCAGACACGTTTGTTGAAGCGTGGGGTTGTTTTCTTCTTGGGGGAGGGGGTGGGAATGACACTCCCTGCAATATGTTACTTTTTCTCTTGCCTACTTTTAAAAGAACTAACAAGACGGTTAATGGGAGTTCAGGACAAGCAGAATCAGCTTGGACGAGTCGATACCATTTTAATCAGGACCCAGCTCTTTCGGGGAGCGCTGGGTGAAGGAGCCAAGCGTTGCTTGCTCCGTGTCCTAACATCCCCGAGGGTGGGGGTCCCACGACCGTGTTCTCGACTCTCAGGACTGCAAAGGTGCTCCCCCCACCCCTCAAGGCCTGAGTCGCCCCCCCCCCCACCACACACACGCCCCACCAGGGTGCGGGGCTCGGACAGGAGCCCCCGCGGGCTCTCCGCGGCTCCCTCAGGCTCTAGCGGGGAAAGCGGGGCTCGGTCGGCCACCGCGGGGTCCCGCCCAGGGGTGCCGCCCCGGGGTCGCGGGGCCAAGAGGGCGCGCGAGGGCCCGGGGCGGGGGCCGAGGGGATGCAGACCGTCCAGCGCCAGCATGGAGGGGAAGTCCTTGCAGTTGGAGACGCCCGTGGAGTCGGTCACGCACGTCTTCCACAGGTTGGCCCAATAGGTGGCGGTGGTGATGACCGTGCCGTCGATGGTGGACACCTTCCAGTAGTCGGTGGGCAGCGTGGAGGACACCAGCACCCAGCCCGAGATGGAAACCATGAAGGCGATGATCTCCGAGGCCGTGCTCGCCATGCCGCCCGCTGCAGCCGCGCCGGCGCTCGCGCTGGCGCTCCCACTCGGCGCCGCGACCCCCGCGCGCCCGGCCCCGCGGCTCCGCCCCCGGCCCGCCCGGCCCCGCCCCTCCCGCCGACCGGCGCTAGGGGGCGCGCCGGGGCCCCAGGACGGGACGCGCCCCCGGGGACGCGGAGGGCCGGCGGGCCGCTCTCGCGGTCGCCGCTCGGGTTCCCTGCGGCCGGCTGGCCTGGCGCCCGCGGTCCGGGGCAACTCGGCCTGCGCTCCCCCCGCCCCCCGCCCCCCGCATCTCGGGGCCGGGACCGCCGAGAGCGACGGTCCTGTTGGACAGGCTGGCAGCCGGATGTGGACGACCCGCAGCGTCCCACCCCCACCCCTTCCCCTCCGCCCGCCGCAGCCCTGCCCGCGGCAAATAGAGCGCCTTGTAAAGGCAGAGCAGAAAAAGCCTTTTGTAAGCCCTGCAAGGACACGGCCTGGTCACGCCGAAGCCCTCGGCTTGCTGAACTCTAAAGGTTTTCGTGCTACGCTCGTTTGCGTGACTCTGTTCAGCCCGTCGCGGAGTTCTGGCCTTGAAATCGGCCTTGCCCTAAACTCCGGCAGTTCTTTTTGGCTCCATGATATGCGGAGAGTCATTGTGCCGAGGTGTGTGGCACAGGCCCGATTCGAGACAGCGGCATATGGAGGACACAGGCTCCATGGGGGCCGTCGTTGCGATTTCGATCTTGAACGTTCCAGCCACATAGCTGGCCTCCTTGTGCTAATGCGCTACACGTAGCGCACGCATTTAAGACATTTTTCATGTGTGTCCTTTCCAGCTCCCAGGTCTGGGAGCCTGTTCTGTCAATGGATGGTTCTGGCACAGGGGAAACCGCTGTGTTGTTTTGCTTTTTTTTTTTTTTTTTTTTTTTTTTTTTTTAGGACTTCCACCTTTTGCACGTGATTGAAGAATAAACTCATTCATTCCTTCATTGCTGTCTCAAGAGTTAAACATAAAGATCAACGTGTGTGTTTTCAGTTTCTGAGGTCATAAACCTGGGCATAAATGAGGGAACAAAGACACTGGCTTTACTATGGGGCTATTTGTCCATTTAAAGTTATTGTAGTTCTTGCAGCTTTCAGGATTCACATCTTGCCAAACTAACCAAAAGTCTAAAATCTATAAATCAGTCTCTATAATAAAGCTACTTGCTAACCCTGTTTCACACTTTCATTCATTGTAAAGAATTTCTCAATTCTTCTTTGTCACTTTTTGTTAAATATATGTATATTTTTTTCCTTTTAAAAATTTTAATTCCAGTATAATTAACATACAGTGTTATATTATGTTAATGTTATATATCTCAGGTGAATAATATAGTGATTCAACTATTCTATACATTCCTCAGTGCTTATCACGATAAGTGTATCCTTGTCACATTTGGCTTTAACCAAACCAAACAGAATGAAATTAGAAGTGATTAGATGTCTGTGGAGAAGAGAGAAGGGTAGACTATAGAATCATCAAAACTTATATTTGGAAGAACCATTGGAGACCGTTAGGGCATGTTCCACACTCAGCCCAATTACTCTGTTTCTTTTTGCTTTTTAATTTTTTGAAGTTTATTCATTTTTGAGAGAGAGAGAGAGAGAGAGAGAGAGAGAAAGCATGAGTGAGGGAGGGGCAGAGAGAGAGGGAGACACAGAATGGAAAGCAGGCTCCAGGCTCTGTCAGCACAGAGCCCGATGAGGGTCCCAAACCCACTAGCGGTGAGATCATGACCTAAACTGAAGTCCGGCGCTTAACCAACTGAGCCACCCAGTGCCCCCCAATTATTCTATTTCTTGTGATAATATTCAGTTCATGCTCCAACCTTCAGGGCCATGGGGTTCAATGCATGTGTTCTGGGTTTGTTTTGCATTGTATTGACAGCCTTTTAGAAAGTCTTTTTTTTTACAATGAACTCTAATCTGTCTCTTTTTCTTCTACCTAAATGCCATAATCAACACAGAATAAGTCCTACCTTTGAGCCACACAGCAGCCTCAGGAGGTGTGGTTGAATGTGCGTGGTCATCTCGTGGCTTGTATGAATGAGAATACGGGTGAGGATGGTTTGCAGATGGGTAGGAGGATGTAGGATCGTTCCGCTTCTCCACTGCTCTTGGTCCCAACTTGTCCTGGTGTGTGGAGCTAAAAACCAGTTTGGCAAGCACCTAGCTAACCTCACCCTTCTCATCTTGACTACCATTCAAATCGATCACCTTTGACTGTTGACTATAAACTGTCCTCTATTCTTTTGCATGATTTGCCTTTTTAAAGTGCTTTTATTATCTGGTTTCTTGATATTTCCACTATTCTATGTCATGTCCCCTTCTGAATGATCTGCCTATTTGTAACCCAATTTACTCTTCAGAAAACACAAAGTCATGAATTCCTAAAATTCAAAATTGCACAAATTTTGGTTTTGTACTTTATTTCTGGTTTTGTTTGTCTCTTTGTGTCTTCCTCATGGAATATACTCACTAAAATTATTGATTCCTTCTCCTTTTTTCTTTTTTAAGACAAGCAGTTCCTAATTTATCACAGGTTTTATAACAGCTTAGTTATAAGTTTCATTGTTTGGAACCAAAAGCTCCTTTTTGTTTTAAAAAAAGAACTATGAAGAATGGTTTGTTGTTTTAGACCAGCCCCCAGAAGTTTATTTAACAAATTATGTAGCTTTACTTATTGTACTTAAAAAATCTATAAACCCAGACCACCACTGTAACATCGTTTCCAGAGGAAATAAATTCAGAATTCCAACTTGGAACTCCAAGAAAGACTTTCTCTCTCTCTGCTGCACCACCAGACCATTTAAGCCAGAATCTCTGGGGGTAGCTCTGGTAGTGATTTTCACAAAGCTTCTAATGCATAGCCAGGCTGGGAACCACAGCTCTGACTGGTCAAGATGCATATATATGCATATAAACTGTTAATATAGTAAAACAGATGGTGTGCATTATAGAAAGAAAGAATATTAATCTCTTGGTTGAAAACTGTGAAAAAAGACATATTCTTTTACTGTAGAGATTGTAGCACACAATTTCAACTTCAAAGGGATTGAAAATACCGTAAGCAATCCATAAATTAAGATCTGGATGGCAGCGCTATTAGCTCCTTTGCCAGCTGAAAGAGACTAGGGTCGTCACGCCTGTGGACTTGATTAATTTCCTTTACTTTTATCCTTTGTCAGTTCTATGAGGTTGGACAGCCCTAAACTTGTTTCTTTTTCTTCCCTGGCACATACTGCATAATTGCTATAGAGAGTTATATTTTAGAGCCCACAAGTGCCTGACCAAAAGATGAAAATGTTAACTTCTCTTTAATGCCTAAAGAATATTATGTAATGAATCAAGCATTTATTTTAAAATGTATTATATCTTCAGCATTTCAAAACCAGTTTAGTCAGAAGAAACCTAAGTGTAGCACACACAATGTAATCCAGCATAAGAATGTCCAGAAAATGAAAACAGACTGAATAGAGATTTTTTTGAAGTCGTGCATAAGTGGCGTGTTTCACTTTAAGATTATAGAATCCCAAATACCCTTCACAGTTCATCTGCAAACCCATTCACAAAGTACCTTTCCACTGTAAACACTTCCTTATTTTCTTTAGGATTCAGTGAACTGAAATTTTTATTTAATTATTTGTAACTATCTTTTAAAATTTTTTTAATGTTTTTTATTTATTTTTGAGAGAGAGAGAGAGAGAGAGAGAGAGAGAGCATGAGCAGGGGAGGGTCAGAGAGAGAGGGAGACACAGAATCCGAAGACAGGCTCCAGGCTCTGAGCTAGCTGTCAGCACAGAGCCCAACGCGGGGCTCGAACCCATGAACCACGAGATCATGACCTGAGCCAAAGTTGAAGGCTTAACCGACTGAACCACCCAGGCGCCCCAATGTAACAATCTATCCTTAATTTGAATATAAAGTGACTACAGCCCCTCTAAATTATTCACATTAACATCTTAATTAACAATCATTTGGTCTTTATCGAGAAAAACCTACATTTTTTCAATATGCAAACTAATAATTTATCCATAAATTAATAAATTTGACATGAAGACATTTAATGTCCTGAAATATATTCTGAGCCTTTCCACTTTCGAGACCTAAACCATTGAGATTAGCACTGGAAGTTATTTCTTTGGCATTATTATGGTTATTAAGGAAAAATAGAGGATCCCCCACCCCACCGCAGGGTTGTTCAATAGGAGCGAAACCAGTTTAGCCGACTAAGCAGGAGATTTGCAGAAATTCTTTACTTGAGATTCAACTCACCTGCCAAACAACACAGGTGTGCCTTTTAACAACGCAAGGATTTTCTAGGCATCAAATTTGGTTTCAGTATACATTAGCTCCTTCCTAGATTCCAGTGAGGCGGGTGCTGCTAATCAGGTGGGAAGAAACTGAGGTTCTGATAAATATGGTATTAACTAAAAAAACCACTGCCCAGGAGCCAAATATTGTTACACCATGTTAGAGAAGACATTAATGCCGATACTAAGATAGTAAAATAGCATGTCTGTGTTCTACTTCCTTCCGTTTTCCCTAAGACTCTCTGTTTATCTTAATGCTTTACAGGAACTCTATGATCTTTGTAATCTCCTTAGCACGAAAGCTACAGAGTGATAGGAGTATTATGGGGATGAATACTCTTGCTTATCACTGTGTCACTAATTGTGTGTGTGTGTGTGTGTGTGTGTGTGTGATTTTTCTGCAAATTGTAAGGGTGTTGTATTTTGGCATTTGGTATCCTCTGAGGCTGTGCTGTACCAGAATGTTTCACTGGGCCTATTACAAGTGGGTGGCATGTATCTTGTGAATTTGTTTTTCCTGCATTCATTTAAAATGAACTCATTCCCAATTCTTTTTTTTTTTTTTTTTTTTTGAGAGAGGGGGTGGGCAGAGAAAGAGGGAAGCAGGCTCCAGGCTCTAACCTGTCAGCACAGAGCCCCACGTGGGGCTTGAACCCGTGAACTGTGATATCATGACCTGAGCCAAAGTTGGATGCCTAACCAACTGAGCCACCCAGGCACCCAGACACATTCCCAATTCTAAGGTATCTTAGGGCCGTCTAGATTCCTCTTGAGACCCTAGAGGGGTAAGGTTTGGCCCCCAGCAGCTCACAGCTGTCTTGGTGAATATCCCAACCTGGAACCACTCTCGCTCTGGGATGCTGGAACCGTCCAGTGCTTGCAGATGGATTGGTTGTATTTTGCTGGTCAATAACCATCTTATGAGTACTAATAAAACCTACCCACTCAGACTAGGCAGCAAGTAAATCAGTGTGTTTTGGGCAAGTTGGTTTTTTTGTCTGAGTTGGAGCTTCCTCGTTTGTAAAATGAAGGGGTTCTTCTCGATGGTGTCCAAAAGCACTTTCCACTCCAAAGTCTCTGAGTCAGATTCTTAATGAACTTGACCAGTCACAGACCAAATCAGCAAGGAGAGAAGAGAGGCAAGAGCTTTCCTTTGTTGTCCTCCTTGCTTTCTTTTAAAGATTTTTGAGAGAGAGAGAGAGAGAGAGAGAGAGAGAGAGAGAGATGGAGCACAAGCGTGGGAGGGGCAGAGAAAAGGAGAGAGAGAATCCCAAGCATACTCTGGGCCATCAGTGCAGAGCCCTATGCATGGCCTTGAGCTCAGGAACTCTGAGATCATTACCTGAGGCCAAGATCAAGAGTTGAACACTTAACCACCTGAGCCGCCCAGGCGCCCCCTCCCTGTTTTTTCTACCCACCATTTTCTGCCATTGCTCTCCCTTTTTTGCTATATATTGAAAGGGCTGTTATGTGTAGAGGCATGGGGGTGGGGGGATGCATGAAGATAATGTTTCTAAAATCTCTGTGTAATTTATTTTCAACTCTTATTTTTGTTTATTAGAAACATGTGATAAAGCAGGGTAGTTCAATGTGCTTATGAAGCAGGGTGATGTAGGGGACAGAGGGCAGACGAGGAAACAGGCAAGAGAAACAGAGACTGCTCAGTAGAGTGCCCACAAAGAGAGAAACCAGGAAGCAAGAGTGGGATTAGTCCAAGGGAAAGACCTGGGGTGCGAAGACGTCCAAAGTGCTGCAAAAGTGGGAAATATAACTAGACAGGGAAATATAACTCTTGAAGGTAAGAGGAGGTGAACAGCTGCATGACAGAGGAAGGGTAACAGAAGTAAGGGTAGGGGCTAAGCAACCACTAAACATTGGCTGAGAAGAGCAAGATAGAGGTGAAAAAGGAGATGGCTGGTCATGAAGAGGAGTGGAGAGTTGTGTCCACAGCCCTTACCTTCCTGCATGAGTGTAAGGGCAGGAAGCAGAACATTCCAGTGACTGCTACACATGAAGAGACTTTCCCCTCTCCCGGGTCCTCAGAATAGAGCTGGGTGAGAATTTATTCCAAAGTACTCAGGAGCGCCATGTTTGCCATTTGGCTCACTTGATTGGAAACATTATTGGAAGTTTACAATGAATCCTTTAAGGGTCAAAATGCAAATTCTGACAAAAACACACCCATAAGCAAATAATTAATGATGATTTCTTTCAAAAGGTAGGCTTGCTCCTGTTTTTATCTACTAAAACTTATACGAGTACCTTTTAGGTACCAGTCACCAAAGTACTTCACCCATTTAATAACCCTTTGGAGTGGGTACTGTTTTCATTCCATTGTAGAGACCGAGGAAACCAAACCACAGAGAGGTGAAGTAACTTGCTCTAGAACATGGTGGAAATAGGGTTTCAACTTAGCCTGCATAGTCCAGGAGTCACACTCTCCTTTGTACTATGTTGCCTTCTACCAAAACAGTCCGAGTAGTTGTGTATTCAGTCAGTATCCACTGGGTATATGACCAAACACACCCACAAAATGAATTAAAACAATTCCAGATAATTTGTATTTCCCTTCATTTTTCAGGATAATGGCTTTTATAATCAGAAGTATTTGAACAGGATATCTAATTTCCTTATTTAATTTCGTTGTGTGATTAAGTCTTGTAACAGATGAACGGAAGTTCATGAATAAGATGTTTAACCATATCCCAGGCAATGCTGATTCATTGTATCACAGTTGGTGTCTGGAACAGTTTTCTTAAAAGGTGCGTGTGTGTGTGTGTGTGCGTGCGTGTGTGTAGATGTAAAAATGCATGTGCATATGTATGTATATACACATATTATAAAATGTTCATTAGAGTGCTGTTAATTCTGTCTTTTCCATGTTCTGAGTCTTGTCCAATCCTCTCAGCCAGTTAGAACTTAATGAGCGCCTACCCTTTTCCCTTACTATCCTGAATTGGTGTTTGGTGGTGTATGATATTACCTTGCTATGGACTGTCTTGTCTTTATTTTGTTTTCTGATGAAGCTTTGACCCATATGAGCTAACAAAGGGTGTGCTACAATAAAACAAAGGAAAAGTATCCCGTTCAGATGTAAAATGCAAGCTTTTTCTTTTTCTTTTTCATTAGGTACTGTTGGGTTGTTTCTGGAAGGGCCGTATCCCATGCCATGACCATAGCAGGGTGGGATGGCTCCTGTTTTGTCAAATCCTAACTACTTGTTTTATCTGTCTATATAATCATTATATTACTTTAAAACCCAAGGTTATCCATCTCCCGAGTTCATGTTCTTATTATATTTAAATAACATCCTAGTCATTCAAATTCTGAGGGCATTCAAAGATACATTTTCAAAGACGAAAAATACAAATACTTCAAAGCTCCAGTTCTGGCTGGCTCAGAAAAGCATGCAACTCTGGATCTCAGGGTCCTAAATTTGAGCCCCAAATTGAGTATAGAGATTACTTAAATAAATAAAACTTTTTTTAAAAAGTTCCAGACATTACTATATCCACAGTTAAAAGATAGGTCATCATTTGAATATTTTGAGGTCCATTACAATTTATGTTCTCCGTTGACCTTCTCTTAACTGATTATGAGAGAAAAATAGGGGTGTAGGGAGAGAGAAGTTTGGAATATTGCACTGAGATCTCAGGGAGGCAGTGTGTGTGTGTGTGTGTGTGTGTGTGTGTGTGCGCGCGCGTGTGTGAAAGAAATAGATGGGAGTAAAAGGATACACAAGAGTAACATGTAATAACAAAGGGAGGTGTTTTCTCTTTAAAGCATTGATTGGGAGTGAAAGTGATAAGGGTAGGAGATGATGAAGAGAATTTTCAATACGAGCTTGTATGGACTCAGGGAATGAGGACAGTGGAAGGACCATTGACCAACTTCGGCTTCACTGTGTTGCTTCAGCCCTCGTTTTCTCTCAAATATAGATATAGATATAGGTATAGACATATAGCACTGGAGATTTCATGTCTCTCAAGAGCAATAGTTCATGTTTGGGTAGATGAGGAAAAGGAAGGACACAATGACTGAATTAAGCATTAGTGTCATGTCAGCACAACTCATTTCTTCTTTATTTTTTTCCACTGATGGTCCAAGTTTTGGAAAACAAACTTGTAACCAGAATCTCCTCTATACCGAATATTATGTTTTATTTGCTAGGTGTGCCCAAAATGCAAGTTTTCTTGCCCTTTGGTCTTTGTGTTCCATTTCTTCTCCTACATCTTTGAAGGCATCCCCAGCAGCCACAGAGCTTGTTGGAGGTGTCTTGAAGAAGTGATGGAGAAAACAGAGGTGGTCAGAAACTGCTGAACATCACTGAAACCTGGGAATTACCAATTATTATGGGAATGGTGGCCTGAAAAAGCTACGGTGACATGATCATTTTGACATAAGGGGATTCAAAGGACTGGGGAAGCCAGTGTAAGAAGTTAGGACTCATTGCCATGAGATGCTCACACCACCCATATGGTTCACTCAATTTTTGCTTTCATTTTGAGAACAGCACTATTTATTCACTGCAACAATTCATAATACACTTATTGGGTGCCTATTATGCTCCAGGCACCCTTCCGCACGTTGCAGATATGGTGAACAAAATGGACTAAATCTGGAGCGTCTGGGTGGCTCAATCAGTTAAGCATCTGACTTCAGCTCAGGTCATGATTTCACGGTCTGTGAGTTCAAGCCTCACATCAGGCTCTGTGCTGACAGCTCGGAGTCTGGAGCCTGCTTCAGATTCTGTGTCTCCCTCTCTCTCTTTTTGCCCCTCCCCCCCCAAAATAAATAAACATCAAAAAAATTTTTTTAAATGGACTAAATCTCCACCCAAATATAGCTTACATTCTGTTGGAAGAGGCAAGAATAAGGAAAGAGAAATATTTGGTATATTGGATGACATATGCTAAGGAGTAAGAAATGAAGCCAGTAGGGAGTGGGGGTGTTATGCCAGGTGTGTGTGTGTGGGGGGGGGTTAGTTTTTAAATTTTAGTTAGGTATCCAGAGGAGCCCTCCCTGAGAAGATGACTTTTGGGTAGAGACCTGAAGGCAATGAGGGAGCTAGCCCCATGGATAGTTTTCTGCCGGGCATTCCCAGAGCCGGGAGCACATCCACCTTGTCTGAGCAAACATTGAGGAGGACAGTGTGGCTGCAGCAGAGAGAGTGAAGGGGAGCGTAGTGGGAGATGGGAACAGGGTCTTTCTGTGTGACCTTATAGGTCCATGCGTGTACCTGAGTGTCTGTGTCTGTGTATTTCTGAGTGTCTCTATGTGTTCTTATCTGTTTGTGTGTTTCTCATGTCTTTGTGGGTCTGTGTGTGTGTCCATGCATCTTTGTGTGTGTATTTGTGAGTGTGTATATGTGGGGGGTTGGTGTATATACGTCTCAGCAGCTTGTGGAGGGCTCTGTAAGTCCCAACAACAACTTTGGCTTTTACTCTGACTCCAATGGGGAGACACTGGCAGGTTCTGTGAGAAGAACCTGGTATCCAGGTTAAGTTTTAGGATCACTCAGAATAGGAAGGCCAGTGTAGGAAACAGAATGCCAGTTGGGAAGCAAGGGCAATAATCCACCTGAAAGATGGTGGTAGCTTGGATCAAGCTGGTAGAAGTGCTGTGGTGAGAAATGGTGGGATTTTGCATTTTGGAATCTCTTTTGAAGGTAGAGCTGACAGGATTCACTGATGACTAGCTGTGAAGTCTGAGTAAAAGAGAGAAGCCAAGGAAAACATCAGAGTTTTGGCCTCAGCCACTGGAAGGGTGGAGTTGTTTCCTAAGTTGAGGAAAGCTCTAGAAAACAGGTTTAGGAGTGGAAAACAAGAACTCCATTTCTTTTTGTTGTTTATTTATTTTGAGAGATAGAATGAGAACGAGCAGGGGAGGGGCAGAGAGAAAGGGAGAGAGAGGATCCCAAGCAGGCTCTGCACCATCAGCACAGAGCCCTACTCCAGGCTAAAACTCATGAACTGTGAGATCATGACTGGAGCGGAAACCAAGAGTCAGACGTTCAACCAACTGAACCCCGCAGTCGCCCCAAGAGTTCGGTTTTAGACATCTTGAGTTCGGTTTCCCAGTATACGTCCGGGAGGAGAAGCCATGTAGGCAATTGCATCTACAGGTCCAGAGTTGGGGGCAGAGTTTCAGGCTTAAAAAGTACACTTTGGAGTCATCTGTGGTTAGGTGGCATTTAAACCACGACACTAGCCAGAGTCTCTCAGGCTGAAGGTAGATGGGAAAGAGATATTCTAGGAGTTAAGGACAAAACAATTCTAGGAGTTGAGGATGAAACAGCAAAAGAGATTGGGAAGGCGCAGCCATCTAGGTCAGAGAAAAACCAGGGCAGAGTCTGGAAGCCACGTGAAGAAATTTCTTTAAGGAGGAAGAAGTAGAGTGATTAATGATTAATGTGACTGAGGGACAAGCTGAAGGAAGACTGAAGAAGAAAGACCATGGTGGTTCTCAACGGGAGCCGTTCTTTGGAGAAGATGGGGCACACACCAGACGGGAGTGTGGTCAGTGGAGAATGGGAGGGAAAACTGGGGGCAGGAAGTGTGAACAGCTCCTTAAAGAGAGGAGAGAAATGGTGTGGGGGCTGGAAGTGGATCATGCAAGGTATTTTTGTTTGTTTGTTTCTTTGTTTGTTTCTAAGATGAGAGAAATAATCACCTCCTGCTGTGTGCCTTTGTGTAAATTCAGGAAAGGTGCCGTTTCCTCTGTATGGCTGCTTGGAGAGCAGACTATGGGCCTATGGTCCCAGGCCACTTGCAGCCATACCTCAAAACTGCCGTTGTCACCACCCCTTTCCCCAGTGTATTGTCACCTGGTTAAATTCTTTACGAAAATAGTTCAGATGCAGCTTTTCCATCTGTATTGATGTCTATTTGAGTTTGTACTAAAACACGTTAGTTTGATATCATTTAAAAACAATGGCACACACGTTTTATAGTTCTAGAATATTAGAGTTAGAAAGTACTTTAAAAATATTTAATTCAAATTTTATAGATGAGGAAATCAGAATCCATAAGTGACTTAGTGAATATTGCAGTACTGTACCAATTGGAATGACATTTTGTGTATGTTACTCTTCCAAAATGGTAAATTTGAAAAACTACCCAACTTTAGCGCAGAAGAAAAATCTGAATTACAAGCAAGTTTTGACTATTTAGAAGTTGAAAACTGTTCTCCTCAATACATCTGTGCTGACAAAATATTTACAAGTATATTACAAGGTGGTTTTTGTTTCAGGTTAATGCAAAGTCATCTTTATAAATGACTTTTGAATAGTAACGTGAAAAGAAAGGAAATAATTATGAAATTGTGTGCTGATAATACGGTAGACAGATAATAGACACACCTTTTCTTCGTGGTTCAAAGCAATAGCTGTTTCTATGTTTGATTTAGGGTTTGTAAAGAATTAATAAAAAGATCTAAAGAACAAGGCTGATGTCATGTTTTGCCTGTGATTATTACAAACTGCCACACCTCTAGGGTTTGGGGCATAAATCTTTCTGACAAACAAATATGCCCTAAGTCAACGACTTCACCACCGTGCAATTCATCCACATATGTAATCCTACAGAGTTAAGCAATGTTTTGTCTTCCAATCAAAACACTATGTGAAAGATTATATTGCAGTTTTTTGACATGGTGATTAAAGCAGCCAATGAAATTTAGTTAAGCAACCTGAATGATAGATAATCTGTTTGTTAGTTTCTAGATTTTACATACCATAGAGGAGAAAAGCAAATAATAAAATTCCATTATCTCATGTTAATTTCCAGATGAGATGAAGAGGATCAAATAAAGCACAGATGTTATTAAACTGTACATACAGTATTATAGGCATTTGATAAATAGTCATTGAATTTAATTTATCAAAAAGGACAGCTTATAATATTGGATGAAATGTTAAGCATGCTCTCAAAAACTATCTATAATTGTCTAATTTTAATTCTTTCAAGTAAATTATCTTTAAATGAAGAGAATGTCATATTCTTTCAAATTATAATCTTGCAACAAATACAGGGCCTTAGTTTATACTTCAAATGATCAAATTAATCCTCAAATAATTGCTCTTCTTGTCTCTTAAAACCCGTTTGTGTGTACATATTTAAACAACATATTTTCGCTAAATGTTTTTTCCACACATGGTTTGACACCACACAATATGAATTTAGGAACATGCAGTAAGTTTTTTCACGTGTTTGTTTTGCTGTTTTTATTTTTGTTTTAATAGTCTCTACACCCGACATGGGTCTTACACTCACAGCCCCAAGATCAAGAGTCACATGCTTGGGGCACCTGGCTGGCTCCGTCCCCAGTTCATGTAACTCTTGATTTCGAGGTTCTAAGTTCAAGCCCCACATTGAGTGTATAGATTGCTTAAAAATTTTTAAATCTTAAAAAAAAATAAAAAAGAACTGTGTACTCTACCGACTGAGCACCACCCCCCCGACCCCGACCCCCGTTTTGCTCTGTTTGTAAGCAGAGTTGACTATAATCTATCTGCAATTGCTACTTGGCAACTTGAGGCACAGGTTAGGATCACCTGTTTCTTATATCCTTTTTCCTAACAGTCCATTAATTTTGACTTGCAAGATACTTGGGTTTCACTGGGTTAGGAAAAACCAAGCTCAACTCTAAATAGCATACAACTCCACAATCCTACCTAGGTAAAATGGCACTACTCCTGTCTCTTCACCTCCTGGAAAGCTCTGGCTGACTCTCAGTCTCAGAGCAGAAGAGTTCTCAAAAGGGTGGATATTAGACCTTCATATATATATTAGTGTTTGCCTTACCTAATTACTGAACAAATGTAAATGGGTGTCTTTAGTGATTATGACCTTTTTAAACTATGGTTATGACCATAGTTTTTTGTTTAAAGTTTATTTATTTTGGGGCACCTGGGTAAGCGTCCAACTTCGGCTCAGGTCATGATCTGTCAGTTCACAAGTTCAACCCCCCCGTCCGGCTTTGTGCTGACAGCTCAGAGCCTGGAGCCTGCTTCAGATTTTGTATCTCCCTCTCTATCTGCCCCTCCCCTGCTCATATACTCTCTCTCTCTCTCTCTCTCGAAAATAAATAAACTTAAAAAAATTTTTAATCGCATAGGAGAATATTATATCCTCCTCCCCTTCAAACAATGTCCACAAAGAGAAAACAAGAAGGAATGGGAGAGACAAAGGAAAAGAGAAATAGGAGAGAAGGAAAGGTTCAAACGGAGCAAAGGCAGCTGGAGTGAGGTGTGCTGTGGTCCACACTGGGAACCAGCAGGAGAGTTACAATCACTGAGGAATCTTCCTCACCACCCCAGGCATGTACACTTCATTCTCAAATGTTGCTTTTACTTTTCGCTCATTCTTACCCCAGCTTTCTACTACTTCTGGTCACTTGCATATATTTGCCTCATCATTGGAAGCAACGAACAGGAGCCTACAGCCTGGTCATTCCAAATTCCTCCTCGTGTCTAAGTTTTAGGAAGGAAAGGCGGATCTATTGTAGGGCACTGGTGCTGATATTTATTCTCATGTCTAGAATTAAGCAATTTGTAGACATGAGAATTAAACGATTTGTAGACATGCGAATACATGGTCCCACAGCAGGGCAGTGCCGGAACCAGGTTTATCAAAGCACAGCTGCTGAGTTCTCATTGTGCGCACAGGGCCACGGGCCACGGGGCCCCCAGGCTGTTCCAAGCGGTGTTCCAAATCTCATACTTGTCACCTGCAAGGAACTTCCTATGCCCATGGTTGGGAACAAGCCTGATTAAACATAACACAGTCAAAAGAGCCTCAGTCCCAAAACCTCCAAACTTTAAAAGGACTGCATAATCTCTTTCAGTTCCAAACAAAAAGTGTCATAGGCAATAAACTGATATTGTCACTGTCCATGGAAAGAAGCAATAGTCCAACAAACATGAAATTTCGCTCGATTACTCAAGCTCTAAAGTTAGAGGTGCAGTCATATATTTACAGGTAACAGAGGGAGCCGACTTCAAGAATTAATATCATTTCTCATTCCGAAGCACTAGCCAGCACCTGATTTTTGTTTAGCTTTTTCAGATATTTTCAAGTATGCCATGTGTTTCTTCCTTAATCCAGAGGAACAGCTAAGAAGTAGTCTTTTGTAACTTAATATATATCCTGTTAGATTTCATCTGTAGACAGTTCTTTAAGGTAAATGTTTGTTAAAGGATCAAGATTATCCTTTAAAAGCTGAATAAGAACCAAAAGGATCATAAGCATTTGAGCTCAAAATAACGTACATCTTTTTATTTTCATAATATTCCTTTAAAAAAAAAAGAATGTGCAAGTGTTGTGATGACAATATTCTGGAAAAGTAGAAAGTATAACTTCAATAAGAAATTAAGTCATCTCATAGTTTGCTTTTATTATCCATTTACCTTTATATATTATTAAATCCCTCATAACACAACAGCTTTCTTCTCACTGCATCTTTCTGACTGAAAAATTTTTTAACTTTTATTATAAAATCAGATTCATTTTTTAGGGTTGCCTGGGTGGCTCAGTTGGTTAGGCGTCCGACTTCAGCTCAGGTTATGATCTCACTGGCAGTGAGTTCAAGCCCTGCACTGGGCTCTGTGCTGCCAGCTCAGAGCCTGGAGCCTACTTCAGATTCTGTGTCTCTCTCTCTCTCTGCTCCTCCCCCGCTCGCATCTATCTCTGTCTCTCAAAAATGAATAAACATTAAAAAAAAATTTTTTTAAATCAGATTCATTTTCTAAACAATTCGATTTTGGTATGTGAGTTCTACACCACTGAATGATGACTTTTAAAGTCATCTACCAACTAGAAAATGGTCATTTCAGAGAAGATATATTGAAACAAGCTGTATTCCCAAATATCTCAATGTAAATACTGGATGAAAAACAGATTCAAAATCCAATCCTATCACCAGCCTCCTCAGTCTCTCTTCTCTATTGTTGTTGGAGCATTTGTGTCTTTGACTCCTTTATACCCTCCACTTTCACATAGCTGTCCTTAAACATTTTTGATAGTTGATTGATCCGGTTCCTATTATTGAAGAGCAAGAGAAAGTTTCAGGAACATAACAAAATTTGGCATCATCCAACAAGTTGACTATTTAAAAAGCACCTCCTTGGTGGAGTCTACAAGAATGAAATCTAAGAGGATGAGGGGTGTTACTATATGGGGTACAACAGAACAAGGGTGTAGGCTGTGGCAGCAGCAGAGGAAAGGAGTCATCCCCCACCCCACCCCCACCCCGCCAAATACAGAAAAGAAAATGTGGTCTGGGCTGTGCCTTAGAGAAGATGGAATTAGATCTTATAGTCATGAAGGGAGGAAGCTGGACAAGATGCAGAATGGGAATCCCAAGGTGAACACACACATTGGCCTTGCCATTGGATGGTGTGCATAAGGAAGGGAAGTTTTGGCCAGACACCAGCAGAACTCAATGTGATAAATCAAATTATAGCACTCTATGATCATATAAGAAGGGGAGGTAGGAGCACTTGTTGGTAATTCTTAGAAATACTTTGGCAGTGGGTCTTAGATTTGTAATTAAATGAAAACTGGAAATAATGTTTGGTTCTTATTGTCACGTTGGTTCTTTATCCACATGCAGTTCTTGTTGGCAATGGCATTGTAGAGTGGGGCATAAATAGGGACCATGAATTTAGCTCTGCTCTTGTGTGCGACTTGTGTGTTGCCATGGGAGGATGTGGTTGTTTGGGGTCCTGGTTAATAGTCCTCAGTGTCTAATCAACTCAAGAATAAAGTTTCAGTGATTCTCTGCTCATAGTTGGTTTCATTTTGAGGGCTAGAAGCCAATCAAAATGGTGTTGTTTCCCCTACATAAGTGCTCATTGTTACCAGCACCAGAAAATTACCACTTAGGTACTATAGCTAGAGAAGCCAGTTATAGAAGCAAGAGTAAGCTAATACATGCATAGAATTTTCGGATTTGGAAGTGCCATCTGTGGAGTGAGGTTCCGTCTTAATCTATATATCTCAAACACAGAATTTGGTCAAGTGGATTTCTGTTAAGTAAAAGGTACCAATGGTATATTTCTACTATTGAAAAAATGACTTATTTGGGGCACTTGCCTGGCTCAGTCTGTAGAGCATGTGACTCTTGATCTCAAGGTCATGAGTTAGAGCCCCATATTGGGAGTAGAGATTATTTAATAATAATAATAATAATAATAATATGAAAGAAAGAAAAAATGACTTCCTCTTTGCATTTCTTTCATTTCCATAGCTTGTACTTAGGAAGCCCACCAAAACTTCAGCACGCCTTTGCCATATCATTTCTCTGAGAAACCGTATACAAATCATGGTGAGATTCAACCTAAAGGAAGAGCTAAGATCAGAATTCACATTATCCCCTCTATTCACCAGTCATAAGGCTTCTTGTATCTGAGAACAGTCATACATACTGGATATTTAAAAAATGAACAATTCCAGGGGCACCTGGGTGGCTCAGTCGGTTAAGCGTCCAACTCTTGATTTCAGCTCAGGTCATGATCTCATGGTTCATGGGTTCAAGCCCCTCATGCGGCTCTGTGCTGACAGTGTGGAGTCTGCTTGAGATTCTCTCTCCCTCCTTCTCTCTCTCTCTCTCTCTTTCTGCACCCCTCCCCTGCTCATGCACTCTCTCTCTCAAAAATAAGATAAACTTAAAAAGATGAATAATTCCACTGTGATCAAAACAAAACAAGGCAAAACAAACCCCCCCGATTAGCTATTAACCACCCACACACATGTCTGAACTATATTACTTCTCTAGTGATTCTTACAGCCATGGTAAAATGGAAATACACCCTAAAATTAGAAGATTGTAAACAAACTGGGTTTTGGAAATCCCATTTAATGTTTAATTTTAAAATGTCGATCTTAATTTGATGCGGCTACCCAAAATAGAAAAACATTGGCTTCAACTTAGTCCGGCTCCTCTCTGAAACTACTCTAAAGGCGCAAAGGGCCCTTAATTAGCACTCACACAATAGGACTTAATTCATACGCATATGCCACAGAAATAATGTTTCTGCATTAAATTACAGCAGCTGTGAAATTTAAATATTACTAGGAGTCAGCGAGTTTTGTAAAATACTGTACTATATTTCCTGAGAAATTTGCGCCCTCTTTTGGATAAAAATTGTCAAGACATTTAAATGTGAACTTTAAAAAATGTAGTCAATGGCTTAAAAATAAACACAGTTTTGTTTTAAAGACCGTGGAAAAGGAGGAGAAAGAACAGACGTTAAAGACATTGTAGAGACAATATTAGCAGAGCTGCAAGGTCAAGATTTTGCCACTGCAAGACAAAAATGGCTATATGAAGGACCCACTATTAGGAATCTATCATTTTCTTTTAAATCAAAATGTATTATGGCCATGAGAAAGAATGAAATCTGGCCATTTGTGGCAACGTGGATGAAACTCGAGGGTGTCCTGCTAAGTGAAATAAGTCAGGCAGAGAAGGACAGATACCATATGCTTTCACTCATATGTGGAACAGGAGAAACTTAACAGAGGACCATGGGGGAGGGGAAGGGGAAAAAATAGTTAAGGAGAGGAAGGGAGGCTAACCGTAAGAGACCCTTGAATACTGAGAACAAACTGAGGGTTGACGGGGGTGGGAGAGAGGGGGAAATGGGTGATGGGCATGGAGGAGGGCACTTGTTGGGATGAGCACTGGGTGTTATACGGAAACCAACTTGACAATAAACTATAAAAGAAAAAAAAAATTGAACATGAAAAACAATGTGTTAGGAATTTTTGCCATATGTTAAATTACCAAGTAATGTTCCTTAGGGTCAGTCTTCTCTAGAAAACAGTGGTGAGCCTCTACCTTTCTCTTGAGACTATAATTTTTGTATGGACAAGGGCAAATTGTCCTTTGGGTGGTCTTTCTGCCTGGATGAAGCAGATCTCAAGGAGCTGTTTCTTTCAGATGTAGGGAAATATACAAACATACTTAAAGATACCTTGGGGGGACATTTTGAAAATTTTCTTCATTTTTCTTTTTTAACCAAGCATCTCGGTAGAGTTGTCTATCATCACTGTATCTTTCTCCACCATCCCATTGGCCTCTCAAGCCAATGCTACCTTGCTCACTCCACTGAAACATCACAAGCCAAGGTGACACGTGGCTTCATGTATGGGATTTAGTAGATATTTCCCATTCCTTATCATGCATCTTGTTTGACCTTTCTGTACCTTTCGACACAGAGGCCCAGTGGTTCCTCCTTTGTGAAACACTTTCTTCTTTGGTTTCTATGACTCTGTTTCACTTCTGTCTCGCTGCCTGTCCATGGTTCTTCGTCTGTCTCCTGCTTATCGGCTGCCATCCCCAGCATTCTGTGCTTGGCACTTACCCCTTTTCATGTCACACCTTTTCCCTGGGCAAACTAAGGGCTCCAAAACAGAATTCCCTGACCCAGTCCCAATGTCCAGTCCCCGGTGGCCACCTTCTCCTTTTGCTGGGGGGCTTATAGGTACTGCAAACTCAGTCTGTCCAAAATCGAACCTCTCATCTTTAACTCAGATTTCCTTTGCTTCCCACCTCCCTCCTTCTTCCTTCTGTATTCTCTGTCCTTACTCATGGAACAATGTTTGTTTGTCCACCAAGTCTCTCCAGCAAGTCATGATTCATTATGAGTCATGTTGGACCCCTCACATCCTCTGTTCTCCACATCACCCCATCTGGCTGACTCCCCTCTCCACGCCCACATCACTCTTCCTGATTCAGGCCTTCATCACTTCTTCCATTGACTATCACAATGGCCTCCTGCTGATCTCCCTGCCTCTAGCCTCACCCCTCTAAGCCATCCACCATATGACTCCCCAGGTGACTTTTCTAAAAGATAGATCTGACTGTTTCTTGTCCCCTTTTAAAGCCCTTTACTGGTTCTCCAGAACCCACAGTGTGAAATCCATGTATTTCTTATCAGAACATACAATATATCCCAGGGTCTGCTGCCCATCTCCTGCCACCGCTGACTTTGGAATGATCAGCTGGGATCATACCAAAACCACCTCACAGAGTTCCTCTGCCCAGATTGCCTTTTTTTTTTTCTCTCTTAATCAGCCTGGAGAATTGCTTTCCTTTAACTATTTAGACAAACTCTTTCCTCCCCAGTGGCCAGGTGTGAGGGCTACTTCCCCCATTCTTCCCGGCAGCAAGTTTCCATTGGTGCATCCACCACACAGAAATGGAGTTTTTACCTGTTTTTCCACTGGCCTATGAGATATTTGAGAGCAAACACAGAATCTGATTCATCGTTATTGTGGTTTTTATTATAACAATATTGGCTACCGTTTATTATGCCCGGGGTTAAAAACTGAGGTTTGGAGATATTAAATGAATGGTTCAAAGTCATATGTACCAGTTAATTGCAGAGTTGTGACTTAATCCTGGGGTTTTTAGGTCTAAAATCTGTGCTCTTTTTAAAATAATGCACTACCAATTGGAGGTTTCCTGGTAATATTGCTAGTACCAATAATAAGTGTTATAACTACTACTGTGAATCAAGAATTCTACTAAATGCTTTATACAATGATAAGTTTCTGGAGAACTGGGAACTGATTTAGTTTCAATTCAACAGTTTGATATAAATAGTTCTTTAAAAATTTTACGTAAGATATTTGTAAATTTGACAGGAGTATAGTTAAAGAGGTGGACCAAATGGCCCAAAGTCTCCTTTCCAGCCCAAGATTCCATAATTCTACAAACATTTTCTTCTTTTGACTTAAAAAAAAAGTCTTTTCATAAATTTATTTTCTTTACAAGCTATGCTGGCCATAGTTCATATGGTTATAACAATATGGAGTTTTTTTTTTCCCTATTGAAACAAAAACCCCAACAAACCAACAACAGTGTCTATGTGTTTTCCTATGTAACCTCCTATATAACTGATGCTGTGCACTGCTGGGGATATGATTTGAATTAAACAGGAAATACAGTTTATTTGTCACAGGGTTTAAAATCCAGCAGAGATTACACGTTACCCAAATGATCCTTTGAGTGGCCATATAATTAGGAACTGAATCAAATGCTCACAAATAAAGGACTACTGTACTCTGAAGCTGTACGGCAACCAGCCTGATCTGTCCTCTGTGTCAGGAAGAATGCCCCTGAGGAAGTGAGCTAGGTCTGAGGCTTGATGAACGAAGTGGGATACTCAGGAGGGGTGTAGGAGGAGAGCCTTGCAGATACAGCCAGCAGTCTGTGGAGGGATCTGTGGTAAGAGACAATCGGAGGAGGGTGAGTGTGGAGGGAGCTGTCACACTGGGGCCAGCAATCAGCACTGCTGGGCCCTGGGTACCTAGCCTTCACTTGGATTGCCTATAGACCTGAACTTTGATCCATTCTTCGCGGTTGCCCAAAGACAGTGTGGCCCCTACAGGTAAGATCTAGGACTTCCATGTCTTTCACAGGGTATACAGATCATAAATGCTCAGTGACTACTTCTTAATTTATTTGACCTAAGGTTCTTCCCTTCTACCTCCTTCTACCTCTATTACTAGAAAACACTCACAAATACCAACCTGATTTATTTTTTAAAGGATTGAACCAGTCAGTCATTTACTGTAAAATAGTCTCAGTAGAAAGCAATTCTGCAAATCAGTATTAGGGAAGTGGTGTATGTAAAGATCACTAGAAAACAATTCTTTCTCTTAAAAATCTTTCTTTTTCATCCACATTTTCTTAAGGAAAGGTATAATAAAGCAACATTGAAGGAATTGTATAGTGAACACCCGTTGCGATGGATTGAATTGTGTCCCCACCACATGTGTTGAAGCCCTAACCTTCCTAAACTTCAATGTGACTGTATTTGGAGAAAGGGGTTTTAGGTGGTAATTAAGGTTAAAATCGGTCATAAGGGTGGGCCCTAACCTGCCAGAATTGGCGACCTTATAAGAAGAGAAAGAGCCATCTCTCTCTCTGCCATGTGAGCACACAGGGAGAAGGTGGCTGTCTACAACCCAAGGAAGAGCCCTCAGACACTGACCAAGTTGGTTTGATCTTGGACTTCCAGTCTCCAGAATGGTAAGAAAATACAGTTGGTTGCTTAAGTCACCCAGTCTATAGCATTTTGTTACAGCCTCCCAGGCTGACGAATATATCTGTACATTGAACCCACCATCTGGATGCTACATTGACACTTTACTTGCTTCTCTTCCTGTGGTTATTGCTTTTTATGAACTGTGTGAAATAACTTTGCCTATCTCCAAGTCATGAAAATGTGTCCCTATAATTTCCTCCCAAACTTTACGGTTTTAGCTTTTACATTTGAGCCTATGATCTACCCCTAATTCATGTTATGTTTGGTGCAAGTTAGGGGTCAAGGTTCATTTTTCCATAGCCTCTCCAGTTATTTTAGCACCATTTGTGTGAATTCCCCTTAGGTTGCTTTGGTGCCTCTGCTGAAAATCGAATGCTGTGTAAGTACAGGTCTGTTTATCTATCTTTAAAAAACGTCAGTACGTGGGGTGCCTAGGCGGCTCAGTCGGTTGGACGTCTGACTTCAGCTCAGGTCATGATCTCACAGTTTGTGGGTTCAAGCCCCACATCAGTCTCTGTGCTGACAGCATGAAGCCTGGATCCTGCTTCGGATTCTGTGTCTCCCTCTCTTCCTGCCCCTCCCCCATTTATGCTTTCTCTCTCTCTCTCTCTTTCTCTCTCTCTCATTTATTTATCATTTATAATATAAATATTATATTATATTATATTTTTCTTATTTATTTATAATTTATAATATAAATATTTATTTATTTATTTTTTAAAGAAAGAAAAATATGAAGGAAAAAAGAAAACTATGGGGACAGATGTTAACTAATTTGTGGTGATAATTTCACCCTTGAACTGTGCAGGGATTAGAGGTGCCAACTACTGTGCAGTCAAAAATTGACTTTTAACTTTTTTTAAGTTTATTTATTTATTTTGAGAGGGAGAGAGAGAGAGAGTCAGAGAGAGAGGGAAAGAGAGAATCCCAAGCAGGCTTCTCACTGTCAGCGGAGAACCCCACGCAGGGCTCAAACTCACAGACTGTGAGATCAGGACCTGAGCCGAAATCAACAGTCGGACACTTAACAGACTGAGCCACCCAAGTGTCCCAAAAATCTGCTTGTAACTTTTGATTCCTGAAAACCATAATAGCCTACTGTTGACAGGAAGCCTTACTAATAATATTAACAGTCAATTAACATATATTTTGTATGTTATGTGTATTATATACTCTATTCTTACAAAGTAAGCTTAAGAAAAGAAAATGTTATTAAGAGAGTCATAAGGGAGAGAAAATACATTTACAATACTATACTGTATTTATTGAAAAATCTGCATATATGTGGTATATGGTTTAAATCCATGTTGCTCAAGGATCAACTGTACATACAAATACTGAATCATTATGTTGTATACCTGAAACTAGTATAATGTTGTATATTGGAAAAGAAAATTGAAAAGAAATGGAATTTCAATTGGGAAAGAAAAAAGAAAGAAAAAAGTAAAGAAGAAAGAAAGAAAAAAGTAAAGAAGAAAATAAACGGGCACCTGAGTGGCTCAGTCAGTTAAGCATGAAAATTCAGCTCAGGTTATGATCTCATGGTTCATGGGTTCGAGTCCCACATTGGGCTCTGTGCTGACAGCTCAGAGCCTGGAGCCTGCTTTGGATTCTGTGTGTCCCTCTCTCTCTCTCTGCCCCTCCCCCACTTGCACTCTGTCTCTGTCTCTCAAAACTAAATAAATGTTCAAAAAATTTAAAAATTAAAAAAATAAGAAAATAAAGTAGTTTTTAGACTTCCTATTACAACAGGATGTTGTAAAGACTAGTGAGTTTCAGGAAAATACTTCAGTCAAACATACAGATAAAACAGTCCAAAAATACATGGTGTGAGATAGTTGATAAACACAGGGTGTTTCATTGAACATCTGTGTAACAGGTGTTCCTCTTTGTGTAAAAACTTATAACCAGCATATTAACATTCTCCTTTATGCGATTTGGAGTTTGGTCTCTGTACTACTGAAGGTGGAGAGAAACAACCCGCTCCTTTAGATTGAATACACTCAGGCCGGTGAGAGGAATAATGGATGTCAGTCTTTCTTCACGGCCTCCCCTAACCTTGCCAACCCAGGTGAATTTGCCTGACTCTGGACTCCGGTAATTCAATAGCCTCTTTCCTTCCGGTAAGGATTGCCTGGCCACTTACAGCCTGCCATGAGTCTTCGTTTCATGCCACTCACAAATGTTGTGGTTTAAACACAAAGAATTTTAACATCCTTCACATCCCAAAATAAACAGCAGCTCTGGAAATGTCACAGGGCTTTCAGGGCACAGGAAATGGATTTAAATAATTCATTGGGCATTGTGAAAACTTTCTGATGCTCTCTTTTCCCTTTAGCTTTGAGAATAAACAAGTATTAAGTGTTTGGAGAGGTGAACTGAGTAATGAACTTTCTAGTTGGTGTTGGTGTGCATTAAAAATCATTCTATGAATGAGGTCTGATGCTTTAAGATATGAAATTTATATACTCTGAGTATCTATTTTTTAAATTAAGTATAACAAACTCAGTGTTTTAAAAAATAAAAGTGACCCTCCATAACAATTATATTGGATTTGACTCTAGGATAATTTACAATGTCTTCCTCACCATAATTATTAAAAGCAGCACCAGATGATCAGATCTAATAAGATAGTTTTGAGGGAGAGCAATCTTTTGCTAAACCAAGAAACAAACAAATAATAGAACAATGTTGAAACAAATAATAGAAAGATAGAATCCAAGTTGTATCTGTTATTTGCATATCAGTCTTGGGTGTATGACAGGGATTTTTGTACATTTCATTCTGAGAAGTAGGCAAAGAAAAAAGGTTAGCAGTGTCCTACAAAAGACTTTTGGAGAATGGAAAAGGACCACTCGAGCACGAATGCTGCCTCGTGACGCCAAAAATAATAAGAGTTACAAAAAGTCAGGTGACTAAATTATTCCACCCTGGAGGCAGGCTCACCTAAAAGCTGAGAACTCCATCCACTGGGAAGGACTAGTTTCCTATGCCCTTGACAATATCAAAAAAATAACATGTTAATAAGGCTAATGGCTCTTAACAATTCCTTTTAAGCCCTGTTTTCTATGTAACATGGTACATTCTTTGGAAAGAAGCATGTTTATTCACTTCAATTAGCTGGAAATCTTACTTGCCAAGGAAGAAATATTTCAGGAGCTCTGATGAAAACATTCCTAATCATTGGAAAAGAAAGCAGCACTGACTTACTAGATGAAGATAGAAATCCACACATAAAGCAAGAGGAGATTTTAAGAGCATCTATTGAATTTTCCTCTCCTGATTATTTTGACTTTGTTTTTCAGTTTAGACATGTATAGATAATAGCATGGGTCTCTACGATCGTAGTCACACAAAAATATATGTTAGAAAAAAAACTAGGTGTGGGCAGCAATATCTCACTGACCCAACCAGTTCCACATCAAAAAAAAAAAAAAAAAAAAATTCTTTGTTTCCAGCTTTGTTTCAAAAAGAAACAAAACATCCCATTGGCCATCAATCAGTCATGTATGTTGGCACCTTTTCTAATTCTCTATAAACAAACAATTCATGCTATGTTCAAGCTCCAGAGATCAGTGTGTGTGGGATCTTAATGATCCAGCGAATTCCTCTCTTTAACTCAGTGTTACCAACTTGTTGAATGAAACTGTATTTTTCTTGCCAACTACCCAGTTAATAAAATGGCCCATTAATGCAGTCCAGTGTTACTGACTGATTTTGCTGTGGTGTTGGTTCTTGTTCCTGCTGCCATGAACTCCACACTTGACTGGTGGGGACATGCTCCCTTTCCTTAGATTTAGCTTCTTCATGCAATTTGGCTGTCAGTCCTTTGCAGGAAGAAAATCATCGCATGTATTTCTATTTGACCTTACTCATTACCAATATCTTATTTGAATTTAATTTTTAGCAAATGGTTCATTCACCTAGCTCTTGTCTTCCTTTAGCTGATATACTTTTTTTTTTTTTTTTGCTTATACTGTGTTTGAAAACCAAGGAATATTTGACACCAGAATGTTTGACTCACTTGCATATAATGGCATTGTAGACATATAGTCACACAGGGGAAGAAAAAAGATTTTGAACAAAGAATGCCAATGAATACTTCATTTGACCCCCAAACACACTTTTAGATCTTGATCGTAGAATCAGATAATCTCCATGTTGCCACCAAACTTAGAGGTCAGTAGCTCAGCATACATCCAATTCAACTATAGTTGATGAGCAAAAAGCTTTCGCTTACAAATGCTGCGTTCCTCCTACGGTGAATGGCTGTAACTGTTACTGGGTGAAGATGTCCTTTGCCTTTGGATACACAGAATTGCACACGGCCATAGGGTGACATACACTGACCACAGACTGGCTGTGTTAGATTAGCACTTGAAATGAGAAGGTAGACTTCTGGGTAAAAATGGTAGACATACATATTTACATTTGCTTCCTCCTGAAACTCCACTAAAAAGACAGTAAACAGACTTAAAAAAAAAATGATTGCATAGGGGCCCCTCGGTGGCTCAGTCAGTTAAGCATCCAACTCTTGATTTCTGCTCAGGTCATGATCTCACAGTTTGTGGATTCGAGCCATGTGTTGGGGTCTGTGCTGACAACACAGAGCCTGCTTGGGAATTTCTCTCTCCTTCTCTCAATGAAATACCATTTCATACCCACTAAAATGATTTTAATCAAAAAAAGAAAATAAGGAAAATAACTCTCATACCTTGCTGGTCAGAATGTAAAATGATGCAGCTACTGTATAAAATAGTCTGACAGTTCCCCGAAAGGTTAACCATAGAATTACTATATGACCCCGAAGTTCCTCTGTTAGGTATATCTACCGAAGAGAACAGAAAATTATGTTCATACAAAAACGTGTATACAAATGCTCTTAGCAGCATTATTCATAACGGCCAAATGGTGACTATAACCCAAATCTCCACTGACTAATGAATGCATAGACAACACGTGGTATTGGGAAATTGGGAAGAAATGAAATTGTTGTTATTCACAGATGACATATAATTGTCTGTACAGAAAATCCAAGAGAATCTACAGATAAATTACTAATATCAATAGAAGAGTGGCACACCAGGCTGGCTCAGTCATTGGATCATGCAACTCTTGATCTTGGGATTGTGAGTTCAAGCCCCATGTTGGGTATAGACATTACTTAAACAAACAAACAAACAAATAAATAAAGTCTTTTTTTTTAAATAGGAGAGTTTAACAAGTTTGTTGAATCCAAACATATAAAAATTAAATTTCTATGTAAATACAGCCAACAGTTAAAAAATTACTTTTTCCACTAAAAAAATTAAAAATATCAAAGAACCAGATAAATTTTAAGAGAGATGTTCCAGATCTTTAGGTGAAAAGCCTTAAAATATTATTGAATGAAATTAAAGAAGAATAAAATAAAACCATGTATTATCAGTCCTTCTCTCACTTTAGGTGGGACCTGGGGCAAGAACACAAATAGGACCCTGAATGTCCTACATCTAAATACTTAAAAGTGCCAGAACATAGCCCCTGTGTCACATCCAGCTGCTTTCCCTTACCCCACTTCTCCTTCCACCCCTGGCTCTTACACTTTACCAGGAGGAGACCTTCCTGTGCATATGGGGACACACCAGTCTGCACGTTCAAGCTCCATCCATAAACCTGTGTTCCCTGACAACCACTTGACTACCCTTTAGCCAATCCTCAGGAATAAGGATCTACACGGATGGATTTCTCTGCCTTGTGGACAGCGCCCTCGGGAAGAGGCTTGTGCAGGTCCTGGCAGTGGGATAAAGCCATTGGGCAGGAAATTCCAGGATCCAAATACCCAGATTACAGTCTAGAAGGAGGGAGTGATAGCTCTGAGTGACGAATCCCATTGACTCATTAGACTCTATCCCATGAGAAAGGGGTACAGTCCACAGAAGGCCTGAAATTGGGGTCCATGGCAGAGGCCCCACTTACTTGAGTCTGAGATTATATTTATTCATATGTCATGTTCATTAATTGGAAGACTCAATATTATAAAGATGTAATTCTTTCCAACTGTTTTATAATTTCAATGCTATCCCCAATAAGAACTCCAACTTCTTGTTGTGGGACCTGACAAGTTGATTCTAAAATTTGTGTGGTAACCCGAAAGTCCAAAATAGCTGAGATACTCTTAAAGAAGCCCCAAGTTGGGACTCCTTACTCTACTAGGTAAAGTACTCATTACTGATACAAATGCAAATACAAATACAGGAATTAGGAAACAGTGGTATTAGACAAATAGTCCAATAGGAAAGAATGCAGAGCACTAAAACAGTCCTGCACTGATAGATAAATAGATAGATAGATGGATGGATGGATGGATGTATAGATAGATGATAGACAGATTTTTGATTCTAAAAAGCAAATCCTTCAATAAATCAATAAATGCTGCTGGGGCAACAAGATATCCATATGGGAAAAAATGAAATAACTCTGTATATCACACATAAACCAATTTCAAGTGGATTGTGTACTTTACATGAAGGGCAAAATAATCCAGAATGTGAGATGTTCTACAAAACGAATGGCTTGGTCCCTTCAACAAATAAGTGCCATAAAAAAAAGGCAAAGGAAACTAGTACAAACTCAAAAAACTTTTAAAGAAATATCAACCGGTTTGTGGACCCTGCTATGTATGAAAATGGCATTAGGATAATGCAAAAAATAAAGAAACCTTTTTAAAGGCTAAAATAAATTAGTAGCACAAGCCTGTGTAATTGTGTCAAATTGTAAACCTAAAGTAGGTCAAAATGATTCCAAAAGACCTTACCCCCAGCTTTTCCAGTTCTTCAGAGGCCTGAGGCTAACCTGCAGTACCCAGCCCCTTCCTCTGCAGTGTTTACAAAATAAGAGGAACTTTGTGTCTGATAGTTCTTGAGGAATAAATCTTTTCATGTTTAAGTTTAAAAGCTTCTGTAGTTTGGGAAGCTTGAAATTCTGATGTTTACTACTGAGATTAAAGGAAATCTTTGGAGATGTGAGTGTCAGTGGAACAGAATTCCCTACATTGTATAAAGTAATAGCAATTGGCTGAAGCATTTGTATCCTTTCAGTTTGCAAAGTTTGTTATGGACCCCTAGCACGGAGAGGTCAAAATGGGAGCACACTGGATTTAAGCACAAGTAAGTACTGTGATGTAACCAATCAAGGCAGGGGGAGTGTGTTAAGACTCCATAATGTGAATGATTCTAGGTTTCTTATTTTTTGTTTGTTTCTTTATTTATTTTGAAGAGGGAGGGGCAGAGAGAGGGAGAGAGAGAATCTCAAGATGGCTCTATGCTCAGTGCTGAGCCCCACATAGGGGCACGATCCCACAACCCTGAGATCACAACCTAAGCCAACATCAAGAGTGAGACGCTTAACTGACTGAGCCACCCAGGTGCCCCTAGGTTTCTTAACTTTCTAACAATGGACAGCGGAGTTTAAATTCCAAGGCTGTTTTTGTAGCACTAAAATACGTTTATTTTGAAATTTAGAAAAATAATGTTGTGCTTTAATTTATAAACTATGACCATGAAATGATCTATGCCTAGTGTTCCTTTATTAAGTAAGGAGATACACCCTTTGGAATTTTAACCTTAATAAAAATTTTAAAGCTTTAAAATAAAAATTCTAATGCCAGTATTAGAATTTTTTTTTGCCAATTGATAAAGATAAGAGAAACTAAAATCCAGGTACTGAAGTAAGAAAATTTACTATTACTGGATGTTCTCTATATGTCAGGCACTGTGTTAAGCACTTATGTACATCATCGAATTTGATTCTCAAAACAACCCTGTGAGGTATATATCATCCCCACTTTATAGATGAAGAAACTGAGAGGAAACAATGGAAACACGGCTTTGATCCAGGCAACTCTCTTTGGCTACAGCATCCATGATTCCTTCTATTATCCTAATTGTTTTAATCATTGAAGAAATGCTTTAATTAAACTTTAATTTCAAGTCAGACTAATTTTTATGAGAATTTCTAATGATGATGGTGATCTTCTTTCCCCCTATTTTAAAATGCACAAAAATGACTTTTGTTATTGTGAGATCATTTGATATAAAATATGTATTTAAATGTTAAAAGTTGCTTAAATTGTATCAAATGTAGCATATATGTAATATATGGGAAATCTATATATATTACCATGTTACGTAGTAATATTTTAATATAATTTAATTAATAAAATTGGTGTACATGGGCTGAAAGCTTTTGTTATTAATCTATAAGGTTTACTCGTATCATTTCTGATTTTGTTACCATGGAGGTCTATCAGGCACCATTTGGATGCATTCATTTGAGCACACGCGCGCATGTTCATTTACATGCATATACATACACTATATTCCTCAAACTACATCTCGGAGGAAAACGCAAAGTGATAATTATAAGAGCAACTTTTTCTTTGTACTTTAGATTTTCATATGCTTTTCATATCTGATTTGCATTTACTCTCTCTTTACTTCCCATATTAATCTTGAACTTCTCTCCTCCCTTTCCCCTTCGCCTAGACCCTGAGATGCTCAGAGCATTTTGCAGCACGTTATCTCAATTTATACTTACTGACACTGCCTTGCATTAACCCCTTTATTTGATAGCTTAAAACCCATTCATGTTCCTCTAACAAAGAATTGCCCCTTGTGGCAGGCTGGTGTGCTGGCAAGAATTACAAACTAAAAGCCAGAAGCACAGTAGCCTGAGTTAGCAGCCTGTTTCTGCCCCTCACCTACTACACAGCCCCAGGGAAATGTCTGTGCCTCTCTAGCCTCAGTTTTCACATCGATGAAATGGAGATAATACCTCCTTTGTTTCTCTCTGGGGCTATTATGAAGTTTGGTGAAACAAACTGCAACATGCTTAACAGCTAACTGCAGTGAAGATTGTCACATCAATCCTCCCTCTTCTTAAGAAACTAACAGCCCCAGGGGCACCTGGGTGGCTCAGTTGGTTGAGCCCCTGACTTCAGCTCAGGTCATGATCTCGCAGTTGTGAGCTCGAGCCCCACATCGGGCTTGCTGCTGTCAGCCTGTCAGCGCAGAACCCACTTCGGATTTTCTGTCCTCCTCTCTCTGCCCCTCCCCCGCTTGCATTCTCTCAAAAATAAATAAGCATTAAAAAAAAAAAAAACAGACCCCAGACTTTGATGTTCTTGCCTAAAGATTGAAGCCTGGATGTGAGGGCTGCGACAATCATCTTGTGACCAGACACGAGAGAAAGGGCCAGAGTCACAGAGACCTTGCATCAGTCTTCTCAAGCCTCTGTACCAGCCCTGGGCTACCAACCTTCAGATTCCTTGTTCAGTGAGAGAAAAATAACTCCCCTGACATACTAGCCCCTAATGAGCTTACGTTATGTGCCTAGCACTGTGTCAACCACCTGACAGGCATCATACTCTGTAACCTCCAGAACAGCCTTTCTACAGGAAACTAAGCTGTAGAGAGATTAACCAGTTTCCCGTGTCACGTGGCCCTTACTGATGGCTGTCACGTACTCAGGAAGGCCTCAACAATTGATTCAGCTATTTCATTACTGTCAGAAATATGATACAAGATCACACCCTAAACCAAAATATTTTTCTTGTGACCAACATCTACCAACAGTTCCACAGTGCTGGTCACATTAGTATTGTTGAGTTTCCTAAAATCCATTTAGCAGCTACTCTGTCTTAGAGCAGTCATCAGGAAGTTGTACTTTCTAAAATCAGACATCCCATGGATGGAATTCTTTTTTCCTTAACGGCTGCAATTGGTAAGTGCCGGTTTTGTAAATGTTCTCATGTAAATAATTATGGACGTGATCTAAGACAGAACTTTGGGACGTAGCTCATCAATGTTTCTGGGAGTTAGAGTAGACCCAGAACTGTTTGAGTAAAATCTCAAAAGCTCAGCCCTCAAGGATTCTCTGTGAGGATGTGATAGTGATAAAGATAATGATTTCTAAACATTTATTGAGTGCAAAGTATGTGCTAGGTATATAGCAGTACATAAAACCTTAAGGATGCTATTTTTAATACTGGATCTACTAATACTATCAAGATACCCAAGCTAAAGATTCAAATAGCCAATATCTTCCCAGAAATGATTAGTACAGCGAACCACTTGAATGCATACACTCATTCTGTCCTCACAACAAGTCTGTGATGGATGATATAGTAATCTCCACTTTTCAGGTGAGGAAACCAAGGCCAGGAAATATTAAGTTTCTTATCCCACAATTCTTAACCCCTCATTAGTGACAGAAAAGGAATTACAACCCTAGGAATATGTCCTGTCTAATAAGAGAATATTCATTGATTATCAAAGCATACACTCGATCTCTTAGTTGGTAACACAGAATAGCTATCCTTTAGAGTCGCATCAGAAAATTCTCATTGCATGATGTAAACTGTGGTATCGACATATTCATTGAGAATCTGCCGAAGAGTATGAAGTGTATCCATATTCTTGGCTCAAGCCAACGTTGTCATTTGGGACTACCTTGCTTTGGTTCCCTTTAGAACTGACTTTATTATGCTTTGCCATTTTGCAATTGACCTGCTTTGAGGGATAGCACAAAAAAGTTTTCGAAAGCTTTTGGGTTTACTGCAATGATCTTAGTGGAAGTGTTTTCTCTTCCATCACATGATGTCACTATATGAATGAATGAGAAACAACCCAACACTAACTGGCTAAAGCAAAATTGGAAATGATCGGCTTATGGAATTGAGAAGTCTGGATGTAGTTCAAGGACAGCTTGATCCATGGTCGAGTGATTTACTTTTCTCATTGCATGTCTTTATCTTGAGCCCATTCTCAGATAAGCTCTGCTCTTGAGATCTTTAAATAGCAGCAGCTCCAGCATTCATGCATTCTTATGTGCAAGTTCAGGATCTTCCCCAGAAGTCCAAGTGATCTGATTAGCTGTGACTGAGTCATGTGCTTATCTCTGAGCCAATCCTGGTGGCCAGGCAGATGCAATGCATTCCCCAGACTTGGTGGGAGGGAAAGATGGTGAGTAAAAGGGAAGGATGCTTGAGAGGGAAGGGTGGAGTCAAATCCACAAGATACACACAGATAAGATAAGTTGAGGATGACCCCCAAAAGAAAATTGTTTAGTTATCAGGCAAGAATAGATGGGTGCCAGGCAGCCAAATTAGCCCACTTCACCACAGCCCACTTTATATATCTGTGAGAGAAATTCTGGCTTGATTTTATTTCATGGACACTGTGACCAATGTACCTGATTATGTTTCCTATATGGTAAGAAGGAGGCTAGGTACCATATCTGTTGACCCACCTACATTAATTGTAAAAGACCTATGATAGGCAGACTAGCTTTATTTCATTTTCCTAATATTATTTTCTCCTTATATGTCTTGCCTCATTTACTCATGTTTTCTTTTATATTGTGTATATTATTATAAGCTACTTTAAAATTCTTTTGGGGAAAAAGTACATAAAGCTTTAAAGATGTTATTTTTAATATTGGATCTATTAATACTATCTAAATATCCAAGTTAAAGATTCCAATAGACAATATCTTCCCAGAAATAATTAGTACAGCTATTAATATGGTTTCTATTTGTAATTCTATCAGAAAAAAATACAACATATTTTTTTTTATTTTAGAGAGAGAGATTGTGAGAGCACAGAAGTGGGGTAGAAGAGGAGTGGGGGAGAGGGGCAGACGGAAAGAGAGAATTTCGAGCAGGCTCCATGCTCAGTAAGGGGCCCAATGCGGGACTCAATCCCATGACCCTAGGATCATGACCTGAGCCAAAATCACAGATGCTCAACTGACTGAGTCACCCAGGTGACCCTTGGGCATATTTTAGTTTCTGCCTAGACCACTTATTCTCTACTTGTCCCACTGAGAAATTTCTATTCAGCTTTTAAGATTCAGTTTATCAACTTTTCTTCCTTGATTGCACCCTTCTCCCCTCTCCAGATCCCTAAGGCTGGTAGGTTTTCTTGTTCCTGTTATTTGTTTGTTGTGGGACGAGCTCTCCGGGAGGGCAAGTGCTGTATGTATCTCTAGCCCCTGGTACCGCGCAGGAGTAAGTGCTCAGTAAAACCCACGCAGGAAAAGAAAAAAGGTGGGAAGGAAAGAGGGAAGAAAAAAAGGACAGAAAAAGCAGGAAGGGAGGGAAGAAGGAAGGAAGGAAGGAAGGAAGGAAGGAAGGATGGCTTCTTCACAAGTGACTCTGGGTAAATATTGCCTATGGTTAGTGGATATGGTTAGTCATGTATCTGGCAGGAAGAAATCTGTCCTCTCACCATAAGTCCTGATTAACTTTTTAATTTATATAGTACAGGATTTAAAATATAAGTATGAAGACCAAGAGAAGATAGGATTCCCTCATCACCCTTCCATGGACACACAAAGACCGGAAGTCATTCTGTAAGCCGCGGGGCAAGTTTTACAACCACCCCAGACAAGTCCTTAGGAATGGCAGAGGGACCAGAATCTTTGTCAAGTATTTGTTTGCCTAATAATAGGGGCTTTAAGGGTTTTGGGAAATTGGTTTTCTTTGGGAATGACTTGAAGTTTCCCATTTCCTTGTAAATATTTTTAGTAAAAACATTATCCTCTTGGATTTCAGAGGAAGTTTTTTTTTTAAAAAGAAAGCTTGAAAGCTTCCACAAAGTAATTGCTCTTGAAACACAGCTGCTTATTTGAAGGTATGTCCTCTTTAGTCTGAATCCAAACCTCTGGTCAACACAAACCTTCTTTGTGAATCCTTTCTGCCTCAAGCTATGATCTTCAAAGTTCTCAGAGGATTGCATTTGCATGTTGTTTCCTATATTATAAAATGCCATTTAATCTGCCTGGAGATTTAGGATGTAATGATACTGTTCAAATATAGCTCTGCACCACCTGATACGCATGACGAATGTTTTATTACTGTCAAGTTCTAGTACTTTCCTACTGTTTACCTAGCATACATTTACAGCAATCATTTATTTGGATAGTTTAACACCTTTTATTTTGAAATTACAAAACATCTTCATTTTTAAAAAACTTTTAAAAGCAAGCCAGCTTGGGATTTCTGCCATTGTCCCCATTCAATCGTTTTTTTTTTAAATTTATGTTTAATTGAAATATACTTGACATACAGTATTATACTAATTTCAGGTGTACAACATCATGATTTGATCATTAATACATTACAAAATATTTGCCGTGTTGTGTAGTTACCATTTGTCATGACACAAAATTATTCTAATAGTTGATAAGAATGCAGTGATGTGTCAGAAAAGTCCCTAGTATTTCTGAAAGGAAAAGCCTTATAAAAACACCACTACAAAATCTTTCCCCAAATAGCCTGCCAAGCCCTCCTTACCCAATACAAACAAACAACAAAAACAACTCCAGGCTCCCCTCCATCTGTCTTTCTTCTGGTGAGTTGAATATTTAAAAATGGGTCAAATAGCAATATGGGACCCACTGTCTGCATTATGGCCACTAAGGAAACAAGAATTAAATCGCCAAATAAATCCCTTTGGTTATTTGAGCAAGGAACTCAACATAATTTTCACAAGTAAGGCTCGTCAGTGTGGGGATTTTATAGTCCCTCGTTAGCGCTTATGTCTCAAAGAAAGAGAAAGAACTGAGTCTCTCTCAGAAAAAAGAAAAAGGAACATGTGCTTTTATATTAATTGGGAGCCAAATAGGCACAAGTTCAGGGGAGGACTAGAAAGGGACTCTGTCCTCAAGCGAGGTCCTGGGTTTCGGCAGGTGGCGCTGTTTCCCCTGGGCGGGTGTTCCGGAAGGGGGCGTGGAGGAGCCGGGACCACCTCTTCCCGGGTGCATCCAGGCCAGAGGAGGAGGCTTGTTGACACCGTAGAGAAGGCGAGCTCTGCGGGGAAGCCAAGGCTTCTCAAATACGACAGCTCCTCTTCCTTAGGCATGCGGACTCATCGCCTCACCTCACCAATGGAGAGACATTCATGCCACAAAATGCAGCCATTCGGTTCTTGTGTGTAACCTTTTTCTTTCTTGAAAAATACTATGACGGGTGCAAGCTGCGGCTCTTCCTCCACAGTGTGGCTGCAGCCTGTCTACTCCTTCCGCCTCAGGGCCACCCCTGCGTGAGTCCACATGACCTCACTTCACACCTCAGACACCGTGATGGCCTCCATGCCTGCCCTAATGCCTCGAGTAACGACATCATCATGTCACACACACCCCTTGCCCGCTCAAACCCTTCAATGGCCTTCCAGTTCCCCAAAGAACACCGGGACGCTGTGCCTTGACTTACAAAGCCTGGCATCCTGTGACCCATGGCTGGTCTTGGCCTCTGTCCTCCTCGCTCGCTCTTCTCTAACCACCCTCACCTGCTCGCAGTTTGTAGCAAACCCTTCAGGTCGCCTGCCTTACAGCCTTTGTGCTTCCTGAAACTTTGTATGAAGCACTTAACTTGACTCTTCTTAAACTTTGAGTTTCCATTTAAATATTATCTCCATCGACGGGGCACCTTCTACGCTCTACATGAAAAGAACCCAGTTCCGGTACCTGGGTGAGTCAATCAGTTGAGTCTCCTGCTCTTACACTGGGACTCTTGATTTCCCCTCAGGTCGTGATCCCAGGGTCATGGGATCAAGCCTGGCGTTGGGCTTCACGCTGAACATGGAGCCTCTCTCTCTCCCCCTCTCCCGTCTTACCCCACTAAGGCGCTTTCTCGCTCTCAATCTCTCTCTCTCTCCTCCCTCTCTCTCTCTCTTTCACAAAACGACAACAACAACAACAACAACAACAACAAAACCAACACCCAGTTCCTCTACCCCGTTATCTGTGGGGTGCTGGTAGATGTTCAACCACTGGCTTTCGAGGGAAGGGAGAGAATCCCTGATCACTAGTGTTTGCCGATTTTGTGGTGTAAATAGTACTACACAGGTGAGTTGAAGCTATCAACGTCAAGCCCACGAGTGGGCAAAATTTCTGAAACGAAACGATCAGCTCTTGAGAGCTGACAGTCTCAGGCTCCAGCGTCCCAGTGCATTATTGTGTATCACGCATGGCAGCTTGTTTTCTTCACGGCACCCATGAAAAGCACCATAGTGTGTTTGTTTATACATTTGCTGTTTTGTTTGTCTCTAAAGGTTATAGACAGAGATTGGAATGTAAAGTCTGTGAGGGAGGGTCTATCTCAACCCTAACCCCATTCCTATTCAACGTAGTAAGTTTTCAAAACATATTTATGAGTTGAGGCACATGGCTGGTTCAGTTGGAAAAACTGTGACTTTTGATCTCTGGTCATGAGTTCGAGACCCACATTGGGTATAGAGATTACTTAAATAAGTAAAACAAACAAACAAAAAAAAACAACTGAAAGAATATATTTATGAGTTAATGGTAAGAGCTCTTTCCACATACAAGGGTTTTCTTTTTCAAAGACATTTTCTTTTCTTAGGTTTCCTATATTAACATAAAAAAATGTATTTCCTAATTTCGGGGGAAAAACCTCTTATTTGATGTTTTTAAAAGCCATAAGGCCAAGAAAGAGACAGGATGTTGGCTAAGGAGAGGGCACAGAAGGGGAAGGGGCACAGAGAGAGAAAGGGCTGGAAGGGGCGTTGGATGGTATGAAGTAGAATGAATTTATAGTTGAACTCCTTTGGTGAAATGATTTTTAGCCTTAATGTTAATTAGAAAATAAGCCAATCTTTGGTGTAGAGTAAGCCGTGCTTTTCGTTATATAAAATAGAAATTTCTCATTTACCACTGTGTGCCAACCACCTAGTTGGTGCAGTGCCTGGCAGAGAGGGTACTCAAATATTTATTTATTTTTATTAAAATGTTTTTTAATAGTTATCCATTTTGAGAAAGAGAGAGAGTCAGAGCATGAGCTGGGGAGGGGCAGAGAGAGAGAGAGAGAGAGAGAGACAGAATCTAAAGCAGGCTCCAGATTCCTAGCTGTTAGCACAGAGCCTGAGGTGGGGCTTGAACTCAGGAACCGTGAGATCATGACCTGAGCCAAAGCCAGACGCTTAATGGACTGAGCCACCCAGGTGCTCCTCAAGTATTTATTGAGTAATGACTAATGTAGAAGTTCTTGGCTTTTGATTGTAAGCCATTCTACAGTGGTAGGAAAATTCCAAATTCAAGTTAATACATTTTTTTAAGGTTGATTTATTTTTGAAAGAGAGAGAGAGACAGAGAGAGAGAGTGCGACTTGGGGAGGGGCAGAAAGAGGGAGACACAGAATACAAAGCAGGCTCCAGACTCTGAGCTGTCAGCACAGAGCCCGATCCAGGGCTCAAATCCATGAGATATGATATCATGACCTGAGCCAAAGTCGGACGCCCAACCGACTGAGCCACCCTGGAATTTAGTAAAACATTTATTGAGTGAGTATCAGGTATTGGTAAAACAAAACAAAACAAAAACAAAAACAAAAAACAACAACAACAACAAAAATGCAGAAAGCTAGAGTTTCTGCCTTCTGGTTCAGTCTGGTCTCCCATGTCAGCCGTAGGGACATGAAGCCGGGCACAGGGGCACCACCTCCCAGCTCACCCAAAAGCACAGGTATCGGAGGTGGCAAAGAGAAGATGGCACCAGGTACCTGGGAGTAGACAGCACAGGGCCGTAGCTGCCCTGCGCCTCTGGGAGATTTCCAGGACAGCATCCTGTGTCTCGGAAATGAAGTGATTGTCCTTGGGTGAAATCGCCTACCTCAAAGGGAGTAAACACATTTGCTAGGTCTTCATTTGCCCATCTCTCTCCCTCCGAGCTTTGTGATGGGTTGACCCAACACATTGCTCCCACGTACAAGAAAGGAAACAGGAAGAAAGAGAGGCAGAGTTAGGAAGGAAGAGAATCTCCACATGAAATGCCTTTCCTAGTTACACCACTGGCCTGGGTCCCAACACCCCTGCGAGGAGTCGTCAGCCCTTTTTCTCAGCCATGCCCACTGCAGAAACTCCTGCACAGAGAAATGCCTTTCTGGAAACCAGCTGCCTCCCCTCACCCACGTTTCTCAACACTTGTTTCTGTTAATAAACAGACGTACGTTTGCTAGATCGCCTTGTTTCGGGCGTCTTTTTTTCTTTCCTTTTTGTTCTCTGCCATTCTATTGTAGGCTTTGCTTTTTTCACCTAAAGAAAGCCCCACAATAGCTTGGACAAATGATACTAATCTGTATTTATAGTATCTTATTTTACTTAATGCTGTTTTTGGTTCTTACAGCTGACTGACTTTCGGATGTATGAAAAGATTGGATGAGGTTCCTGCAAAACTGGTTGTCAAATGCTAAATTTTGTAGATGTTCCAAGAATCTCTGAGCTCTAAAAAGTGAACTCTGCAGTGCAAAATGCTTTATTTTCTATAAAATTCTTATGCTTGACAAATACATCATATGCATAGAGTACTTTTACTTTAGAGTTGGACTACTTTTTTTTGCCGACACAGCCTTTCCAATGTCCTGAAAGCTTTCTTATTACTCTTGTTTTGTATTTGGAGGCCAGAGGTTTGAATAACTTGAGCCGGATGACAAATTAGTCTGTCATAGAGGTACATCTCCAATGAACTAACGTATCTTATCACATAAATTTCCTTCCTAGCAACGTAGTTTACAAATTTACCAATATTGAAAAATTTCTTGATTGTGCAAAGACTTTTTGCATGATTATAAAATAGTTAAATTTTCATAGTATATAACATAATATGTATACATATGCACACATTTTATTATTAAGCCATAAAAAATTTTAAAGGCAGGACATAGTAAATATTAGGAGAGGGCAAATCAGGAAAGGGCTTAACAAATAAGCAGGCAGTCAAATGTTGCAGAATCAATTGTGTGTAGAGATAAAATCCATAACCTTAAGAAGTTTACCACCAACCTGGGAAGACAGAGAACAAACATTCTCTAATTAATGCTAGCACAAAGAATTAGACTCCTGGAGGGGCGCCTGGGTGGCTCAGGCGATTAAGCATCTGACTCTTGATTTTGGCTCAGGCCATGATCTTATGATTTGTGAGATCGAGCCTTGAGCTGTGCACTAATAGAGTAGAGCCTTGCTTGGAATTCTCTCTCTCTCTCTCTCTCAATCTCTCTCTTCCCCCTCTCTGCCTGTCTCTCTCCCCCCACCTCTGTCCCCCCTCCCCCCACTGGCATGCATGTGCACTCTTTCTCTCTCAAAATAAATAAATAAGAACATTAAAAAAAAAGAATTAGACTCCTGGAGCAAAATACAAAGTTCTGCAAAATGGCAAAGCGAGGAAGGAATTGTTCAGAGAGGTCAGGACAATGACAGAAGGCTTCTAAAGGCTAGTGTTCTGTTAGGTTGGTAGATGGGGAATATGGAAGATTGGCCAAAACCAAACTCAAAGGTAGAAATTTCCAAACTTCATCCCTTGAGAGATGTCGTTGCTTGTAAGCCAGACTATCCATTTTCATTCCAGCCTTCCTCCCAGGGCAAGTGGAAGGAACATCACCACATTCAAGGTGACTCTCTCCGCTTCAGCAGTGGTGTGCTGGAGCCCACTGCAAAGGCCTTCCCGCTGCTCAAATTTTAGGGATTTTGAGAGGCCATTGACAACGTGTCTATGTAGTTTACAATGTGCCCAGGTGGGACTATTTACACCACAGAAAAGGCAGACCCTATAAATCAGCGCCCTGCGCCCACCACACCCACCAGCTGAAGATGCATGGCTTACGGTCAAAGAACCACATGGTGGGTGGGTGTGAGGCAGAGAAAGGAGGTCAACAGGAGTGGGCAGAAGAAAGGAATAAGGAGGAGGCAGAGCAACAAAGACAAGGTGGCAGGAGACCATCAACGACTTTCTGGAAGGGTGAGTGCTTGACCTAGGAACCAACAGGAGAGAGGTGTGCCTCCGGAGGAGTGGGGCCGCTAACTTTATATCTTTGGGGGAGGGTAGAGGTGCTTGAGCTTTGTATTATAGGAGAGCTCAATTAAAATTTCTTTTGGGGCACCTGCGGGGCTCAGTCAGTTAAACACCGACTTCCGCTCAGGTCATGATTCGTGAGTTTGAGCCCCGCATCCAGCTCTGTGCTGACAGCGCAGAGCCTGGTGCCTGCTTCAGATTCTGTGTCTCCCTTTCTCTCTGTCCCTCCCCTGCTTGCACTTTATCTCTCAAAAATCAATAAACATCAAAACAATTTTAAAAAAAGATTTTCAAAAATCTGGCAATATTCTGCCTAACTCCTAACATTTTCATGAAGCTGAAATTATTGTGGCTTTGCCATGTGGCCTGACCACCTGTTTCTCTGTTGTTGGAGAAGATTCTGAACAATTCTTACAGAATTTGGGCTCTGCCTGCAGACACTCCTACTGCCCACCTCTGAATTAAGGCAGCCATGATGTCTTTACACTCAATTTTCGTGCAAGGATGTCACCTGTGTCCCCATGGCCTGATTCTTGTGGAGTATATATGTCCAGGTTTGACTGGTCACATAGTGTGGTGGACCTTCATATACTTGCTTCCCTGGACAGACCTAGCCTGTCCAATACTACATTGGCTATCTCTCCCCCAACCCTTGCACCCTCTTCTATATTCCAAACTTGCTTATTATCTTCTAAGTAGTTACCCAAAATAAAAACTTGGGTGTCATCTCTGGTTTCTCTGTCTCCCTCCCTGCCCACATCTAATCAGTCAATATATTATCATTAACACCTGTTCTCCACTGCGACTACCACTGCCTTACATCAAGTTCTCAACCCTTTTTCTCTGGAGTCCCACAAAAACGTCCTAATTATCTGGGGTCTGTGCCTTTAGCCTCCCAGTCCTCCAACCTATGCTCCACAGTAGAGTCACATGGAGAAAGTCCAAATCTGATCATGTCATTTCCCCATTCCTTCAAAAGTTTTCTAGAATTTCCACGATAAAGTTCAAGCTCCTCACATCAGCCCGCAAAGCCTCATGAAACAAGGCTTGTTTACTCCTCCGGTCTCAATATTCCTCTCAACAACCTCACAGCCACCCTTCAGTCCGGCTCTTCAGACCGTCCCCGACACCATGCTGTGCCACACCCCAGTGCATTTGCACGATCTGTGCCTTCAGCCTGGAATTCCCACAGGACTCCCCTAGTCTCTGCACGTACTTCATGATTTCGCTAACTCCTACCCATCCTTTAAAATACAGCTCAAAATCACCTCTAAAAGGAAATTGTCCATGTCTCTCTCCGACCCCTTTCGGGGCTTTTTCCTCCTATGGCACCTGAGTACATACACGGTCGGGAACGTGTCTGCTTTTCTTATTACTTGGCAAGAGTCATGTCCTCTGTGGCCTTGAGTCTTCTTTGCCTAGCACTCAGTTGATGTTTGAAACATGTTTGCCTGTTTGTCCTGGACTTGATTTTCCTTGTAGCTGGGGCAGGTAGCGTGAGTACAGGCTTTACATTCGATGCAGGAGGAATACAATATGGGGAGTGGTATGTACTTGACTTTATTGCATGGGAGGGACCACAGTGTAAGGGGTGGAAAGATAAAGATGATAGGTTTCCTGGCGACCACCTTTCAATAATACTGATGCAGAGAAGAGATTGAGAGTGATGGTAAGGCCAGACGTGGCCACAGGACATTCACGGTGGCCTCAGGCCAGGTAGCCACAGAGGGCTGATATGAAAGGCAGCGGGGAACAGGACGTGGGGACGAGGCTGAACGTTTGTTAGTTCTGGGTGTGCCAGACGGTTTACACACAACATCTCAAGCCATTCTCCCAACCACTCTGGGAAATAGATTTATCTTTGAGAAACTAAAAATCTTGCCCACAAGGAAGCTAAAACTCAGAGATTCAACTGCCAGAGGCAGAGCCCTACCTTCTCACATCACACGGTTGATGGAGATTCAAACCCTAGTTCATTCCCTTGTAAGATCACACACCTCCCCGGCACCACACTCTTCTTACTGACGTAGAAAAGGATGTGGGAATATGGGAGGTGGGATGTAACCGGAGCCTCGACTCCAGTCTTCCCTCAACTCATAAATGTTTATCCGTGGAAGGTGGCCGGAAATTAGGATAACAGCTAAAATTCATATCTGGATCGATGGAGCATTTTTTTTCCCAATGGAGAAATTTGGATGTTTTCAAAGGCAAACACGTCTTCCTGTGTTTGTTTCTAATGCCCATGGAAAGTAGTGTTCACTGGTGGAAGTAACACTGTGTTGAGGCTTTGAAAGCACATGTGACGGGATTGCACCAGGTTCCCAGGGCCCACGGGAAGAACATAAAGAGCAGAGTAATTGTCTCTGTCCAGACCCACCCCCATCCCCCACGGCCTGCTGAAAAACTCCATTTCAGCTCTATTGCCCCCAAACTCTACTGCACACATCAGTATAAGAGGAGGGCTGGACGAGGAAAGGGAGGTCACCTTTTGGGGGGGCGCTGAGTTTGTGGCATAGCAACCCTCCTCTTCCCTCACATCCCTTTTGGGGAGAGAGAGGATTTGACTTGGTTTCTCCAGCGACCTTTTTTTATTTTTTAATTTTTTTAACATTTTAGTTTTGAGAGACAGAAAGAGACAGAGCGCAGCTGGAGAGGGGCAGAGAGAGAGGGAGACACAGAATCCGAAGCAGGCTCCAGGCTCTGAGCTGTCAGCACAGAGCCCGACACGGGGCTCGAACCCTCAAACTGTGAGATCATGACCCAAGCTGGGGTCAGATGCTTAACCGACTGAGCCACCCAGGCGCCCCTCTCCAGCGATCTTCTTACAAGATTAGCAGAACCTAGCCTGGGCCTCTTATCAAGATGAGACAGATGACCATCTCTTCCCAGAATGGTGCTGGGCACCAGCGCTGCTAGGTGTGGGGGGACGGCAACCCTGGGAGAGTGTCACCGAGGCTGTCTGCTGTGCCAAGGAAATGGGACTTCCCCTGGCCAGCTCGTAAGAAAACAATGTTTCCTGTCTTGGAAGAGATAAAATGTTCACTTTAGCAAATGTTCTTGTTTCTCGATAGAATGGGAAAGAGATCAGCCACTGGGGAGAATGCACTGGTCTTGTCCCACCCACCCTTGTCCTTACCGACAGGACCAGGTCCACCTTCCCCTTATGGAGCAAGAAGGGCTGAAACTAGAGAGGCCGGGGGTTACAGGCACCAGGTGGGTTGAGAAGGCAGAACTTCCCTGGGGAGGCATCATGATCTCACGGTTTGTGAGTTCGAGCCCTTCATTGGGCTCTGCACTGTCAGTGCAGAGCCTGCTTGGAACTCTCTCTCTCTTCTTCTCTCTCTAGTCCTCCCCCACTTGTTCTCTCTCTCTCTCTCTCTCTCTCTCTCTCTCTCTCGATAAATAAATAAATAAATAAATAAATAAACAAACTTAAAAAAAAAAAAAAAAAGAACTTCCCCAGGAGGCAGAGGGAGTGGTGTCTCCTGAGGAGAGAGGTAACAGACGGGACGTAGAACCTGAGATGTCAGAAATTAGATGAGAGGCTCAGTCAGTTAAACGTCCAACTCTTGATCTTAGCTCAGGTCTTGATCTCAGGGTCATGAGTTCAAGCCCTGCATTAGGCTCTACACTGGGCCTGAAGCCTACTTAAAAAAAAGAGACAAACACTGAGAGTAACACAAGAAAGACTGGGTGCAAGAGAGAAGCATCCATGGTGGGAGACTCCTTCCTTCTGGAGACCTGAGTCTTCAAGGGTGAAGGTCTGCCTTTTATTCTTCCTGCCCTGACGGGGCTTGCTTGCCCTTCTGAGATCTGCCTGACTCTCCTGAAGAAAACTCAATCACTGTTCTTGTGTGTTTGGAAAGGGAAGGCTAATGTGGCAGGAGGGACTTGGCAAGGACAGAGGTGATCCTATCATTTCGCCGGGCTCTACACACACACACACACACACACACACACACACAGCAGCTACAGAGACCCCTTAGGCTGGCTAGTGGCAGAGGACACCCTTTGAGACACTAGGCAGTGAGGCTGAATTCCCCATGCGTCCCCTACCAAGGATTAACTCATCCCCTTTTTAAGACCGAGCCTTGCCACAAGCAAAGTTACGGGCGCCTCCGTTGTATTTCACTCAAGCATTCACACAGGTCAACCTCCCTGGTCAAACCCATGCTTTGCCCACTGCCTCATTAGTGCATGAAATGTGTTGTGGCAGTAATCTGACCGACAGCTGAGAGCTCTTGAATGGTATTTGAATGGCTATGGCCAATAGGGATCTTGGCTTCTCTCAAGGAGCCAAAAATATCCTTCAGATAAGCCACAAGAGACTGGTGGCCTGGGCTGGAACCAAAATCAACTTCCAAAGACCACAGTGTTGTTACTAATGGGAGCTAATAGTGGTGCCCTGCAGAAAGTGAGTCACTCAACACCCGAAAGACCTCACTGGGTTCATTGCAAGATATCCCTTGTATAAATTTCGATGCATCTATGCAATCAATGAACCATGTGGCCATAACAATGCTTACCTTTTCAAACTCATGGGTTGTGCTAAATTTCCAGAGAAACAGATCCAGGAAATCCAATTTTGCATTTTTAACACCTTGAAATTGACTAGGATTTCCAATGTAATAATATTCAACAGTGATTTACACAGATAAATAAATTGATGTTTTTAAAGAATGTGTAAAGGTCACATCATATGCTGGTAATCATGATTAGCCTTGATTGTAGGGATTGGTGGGAAAATTAAAAATAGAGGTAGAGAGAATGTTCTTCCTCTCCTGCCTTTAAGTACGCCCATATATGGTTTTCCATATCCTAACAAAATACACACTTCACTCTATTTCCCTTTCTGATTATGCCCCAGCAGGTCAGGCTCTGGTTAACTAGTTGCCCCTGAGGGCAGGCTTTGTTAAGATGAACTAAGCATTCTAGGGGCGCCTGGGTGGCTCAGTCGGTTGGACGTCCGACTTCTGCTCAGGTCATGATCTCACAGTTCGTGGGTTCGAGCCCCGCGTCGGGCTCTGTGCTGACAGCTCAGAGCCTGGAGCCTGCTTCGGATTCTGTGTTTCCCGCTTTCTCTCTGCCCCTCCCCCACTCATGCTCTGTCTCTCTCGGTCTCAATAACAAATAAACATAAAAAAAATATTTAAAAAAAAAAGAAGAACTAAACATTCTGGTGTATTTCAAAATGGTTTCTTTTCCCTTCCCCCTCCTGGAAGCAAGAGGGGGTTTCTCTCCAACATTTACCGTGGGAATGTGGTTGAGCTCCTGGAGGTAAATCTCACAAAATTGCAGTGGCCTTGTTATGACCAGGCCTTACTGGAGTTTTTAACTTCCAGACTTGTCTGCACCGAGACTCCAGCAATTCCTTGGTGATAGTTCTGGTTTTCGTCCCCAGTTACTAGTTCCCAAAGTGGTTTCTGTTCATTGAGTGTGTAAGTAAGCTGGCACTCCCTGCATTGGCCTGCCTGCCACTCCAGGCTTGGAGGGCACAGGATTGGCCCTGTATAATCCTGTCTCTATTGATCCACGAAAAGTGTCAATTTTTCAATCTGTTCACCTTTTGACTTGTTACTAGAATGGAGTGGTGACTTCCAAGCCCCTTACCTGTGAACTGGAAATGAGAAGTCCTCTACTCCCCTCTGTAACTATGTCTCTCTCCTTTGGTTGACACACTTCTTCAAGAATCATCTTTGATTACTTTGTTGGTTTTCTTGACAACCTTTCTCCACTTCAAATGGTTTCCTAATTTCTAAATCCGGGGTGTATTTGAACATGTACTTTTTCCTGTAATTCCCTGAAGCATCCATAACCACTCCTTTTTACAGCATCCTTTCCTTTGGCCTTAAATGGAAATACATTCTTTAGAATCTGGTGTCTGGATGTTTATTAAAGTCTCTTAACTCCCAACATAGGCCACTTCCTGTGGCTTAGTCTGTGCTCTTCTATTTTTCTTCCTGTCGATTCTCTCTTTTGGGCAACAGATCCACCCATGTGGCTTCTATTATCACATTTATGCAAATCTACATCTTCAACTCTGACTTCTGTCCTGAGATTAACATCTTTAGCTGCATACTGGGGATCTCCAGTGAAGAAATATCCAAGATACAGGCCCGATACAAGCCCATTTCTTCTGACCTGGACAGGAAGTATTTCATCAAGTTCAACCACACCACAGGGCAGGGCCCACAAGAAACCAGTATGCTTGAGTGAGCATTGGAAACCCATGAGACTCTGAGTTCTACCTCCCACCCTTTCAATCATCTATATGACTATGTCCGTTGGGAAGAGTGGATGCTCCAGAAACAGGGCACCTTTGTTGAGAGACTTCTTTTACTGAGTAGAATGCACTGGGAGAGTATGCATCCCCTGACATAAGACATGCTCCTAAGCTGCCTCACACTATGAGCATTGGGGCAAATTACTAGAGAAAGAACCCACCCTTGGGGCTCCTCAGACATGAGCGGAGAGAACTCCCAAAAGATGAGACTCTCTGTAATCCCGCAGGTGGGAGGACAGAACATTAAGATTTGGAATAATTCTGTAATTATGATCTCATGTATACTCTCAGAGTGATGATTTTTTAAGCTCTTTTTTCTCAGTGAATTGCAGACAAATGTCCAAGTTGGGAACCTAGGAGTTGAATTAAACTTGTCCCTTTTCTCCAACTCTGAAATCTAGTGAGTACCATGTAAACCTATCCTTTATAACTTGGGCAGAAGAAAAATACTATAGCACAAAGGATGCAGGAGAGGGGACTACTCTTATAAAGTTCTTACATTAGGTGATATAAATTCAAAGTAGAATGTAATAAGTTATATGTGTGTACTGTAATCCCTAGAACAAGTGCTTAAAAAAAACCCCAAGAAGTATAGCTAAAGAGTCAATAGAGCTGATAGAATAGAATACTAAAATCTGGGGCACCTGGGTTGCTCAGTCAGTTAAGCCTCTGACTCTTGATTCTGGCAGAGGTCATGATCTCAAGGTTGTGAGATTGAGCCCAGTGTTGGACTCCACACTGAGGATGGAGCCTGCTCGGGATTCTCTCCCTCTCTCTCTGCCCCTTCCCCACGTTGTCTCTCAAAAAAAGAGATTAGAATACTAAAATCTATTCAATTAACTAAAAAGGAGGTAGGAAAAGAAGAACAAAAAATATAAGAAATAGAAAACTCCAGCAAGATGTAGACTTATGCCCAACTATATCAGTGATTACATTAAATGTAAATAGAACAACCATTTCAATTAAAGGCAGAGATTATTAGTCTGGATTAAAAAAAAAAAAAAAACAAGACCCAGGGGTGCCTGGATGGCTCGGTCAGTTAAGCTTCTGACTTCAACTCAGGTCATGATCTCATAGTTCATGAGTTTGAGCTCTGCCTCAGGCTCTGTGCTGACAGCTCAGAGCCTGGAGCCTGCTTCAGATTCTGTGTCTCCCTCTCTTTCTACCTCTCCCCTGCTCATTCTCTCTCTCAATCTCTCTCTGTCCCTCTCTCTCTCTCTCTCTCCCTCAAAAATAAACATTAAAAAATATTAAAAGGAAAACAAGACCCAACTATATGTTGTTTATGAGAGATGCACTTCATATAAATGCACAGACAAGCTGAAAGTACAAATATGGAAAAAGACATCCATGCAAACTCTAATTATAAGAAAGCTAGGGTAACTGTATTGATTTCAGACAGAGAAGGCTTCAAGACAAAGAGAATTACTATAGATGATTAGGGTCATATTGTAATGATGAAAGGTCAATTTCTCAAGAAGACCAAGTAAATCTGCCCTTGATAGTATCTGCCTTACATGCTACCTCCTCTCTACTTCATCTTATCACTTAGCTCAGTTTAGCTCTCCTGGTTCCTTGGCAGGATAATGTCTCTCTTCCACTCTATTCCATCCTGGTTGCAAGTGTATTTTTAAAATAAAAATAGGATCAGTCCTTTAATTAAAAACCTCCAGGGGTGTCTGGTGGCTCATTTGGTCAAGCATCCAACTTCGGCTCAGGTCATGATCTCACAGTCAGTGAGTTTGAGCCCCATGTTGGGCTCTGTGCTAACAGCTCAGAGCCTGGGGCCTGCTTCAGATTCTGTGTCTCCCTCTCTCTCTGCCCCTCCCCTGCTCATGCTCTGTCCCTCTCTGTCTCAAAAATAAAGAAAACATTTAAAAAATTAAAAAATGAAAAATAGGGGCACCTGGATGACACAGTCAGTTGAGTGTCTGACTTCAGCTCAGTCATGATCTCATGATTTGTGGGTTCAAGACTTGCATCGGGCTCTGGGCTGACAGCTTGGAGCATGGAGCCTGCTTCGGATTCTATGTCTCTCTTTCCCTCTGCCCCTCCCCTGCTTGCACTCTGTCTCTCTCTCTCTCTCTCTCTCTCTTTCAAAAATAAACATCAAATAAATAAATAAATAAATAGAAAATAAAAATCTCTAGTGGTCACTAACTGGATAAAGTTCAAATTCCTTCCTTAGACTGTTATAGTTGTCCCAACCCAATGGTCCAGCTTTGTCTCCCATTGATCATTATTCAACCTTAGCCCCATTCACAGTAATAACTCCTGTTCCAGAATGCACAATGCTTCCCTCAGTGCCCTTGTCAAAGGTCCTCCACTTGTCAAGATCCCCTCCTTTCACTTCCTCCACACATCAATTAGGCATCCTTGTGTACTTGGCTACAAACTGTACCCGAACTAGCTCCTGTTTTCCTCCCCCTCCTCCCTCCCTCACTGTATCCCAGCCACCCTGGCCTCAAAGACACCATACTTAGTCCATTTTAGGGTCTCTGTATTTGCTGTTCCCTCTTCAAACACGCTCTCCTCTTTGCTCACTGCAAGGTGACCCCTTTGAGCCATGCAGGTTGCTCCTCACAGAGTCTTTAGGGAAAGACAAGAACATCTTTGAAACATTTTCTCCTCTGACTCTACTAAAGGGATATCTAAGTAATGAGGATCTGGGGATCGGCACTGTGCATCCAGTGAGATTTCAATAAAATACTAATGGGCTGGGGGTGGGGGAGGCGCCAACGATGCCAGGCAACGAGAGCTGAATTGTGAGCCCCAAAGACATACTTGCTTCAGACCATGACTCTGACCTTTTAAGTCATTGCTCAGGAAGGACATCCTGATCTCAGGATCCCCAACAAAGAATCTCTGTGTTAGATTATAAAATTTTCTCTTCGTTGGCTTTTAAAAATCAGCTTGCTTTCTGTTTTTCTCCTTGTGTGTATGTGTGTGTGTGTGTGTGTGTTTAAAACATATTCAAGTTCAATATCATCTCAATTTAACCTCAGCATCTTTTTAATTCTCGAGACATCCCTTCCCTCTCTTCTTTGATTTTTCTCTCAGAATCTCCCCAACGAGCATTCATTCAGTGGCCTGTTTTCTTTTGAGAGAGAAATGTTTGGCAGCTTGCTCTTTGGCTGCAAAAATGTTGAACAGGTTTTGAGCACCTGGGTTTCCTGGCTGGCACAAGTCCCTTGCCTTGTTACATAAAGGAACCCCTACACCCTTGAAACTCCAGGGGAACCTTGTGTGAGCTTCCCTGCTTGAGGGTTATTGGGTCAGGTGCATGCAGACGTGTCATCGCGGTGCTCAAAGACGACACGGACAGCGGTGTTACCATGAGCACCGCTGCGGTAGGCAAGCCCACTGTCCCCATTGTGTGGCCGGTCTGTCCTTTGCAGACCCACAGCTCTGTTTCCTGCCAAGGCTGTGGCGGTTGGCGTGGAGCCTTGGCACTGAGATCGGTGGCCCCTTCTCCCCATTCACTCAACCACACCATTTCACATTCCTGGCACACATTTGCAACGTCCCCTCTTGCCATTTCTTCAGCCCTGCATTGCCCTCTAGGAGCCTGTGACTTAAAATAGAGGCTTGACCCTGACCCAGCTGTAAAATTCAGTATTCACCCTAAACTGAAATTAAATATTGCCTTATAATAAGTGTTATTCATTACTAATTATGCTTATTAATGGTCGCTATAATAAATGGTTTAATGATACAATTCATTGTCACTAATAACATTTCACGATTGTACCTAACCTTCTTTGAATGCTTACTCTGTGTTGCATTCTCTTGCTATGTTTCAACTCCTTAAACACTCAGAACAACCTTGGAGGCTACGTACCATGGTTATCCCCATTTTATCATATCAGATGATGAAACCGTGGCAAGGAGAGATGGAAAAACTCATCCAAAGTCCCACAGCTAGGGCATGGAGCTGGGTTTGAAACCGGGTTGTCTGCTTCCCCAACTCAGGCAGTCTGACTCCAGAGCCTGAACTGGAGTAAGGGTCCCAGGGTTCATTCCATACAGCACACTACAGACCACACAATGAGAAAAGTGAAGGAGAATGTTACGGACTGAATGTCGAAGCCCTAACCCTCAGTGTGATGGTACATGGAGACGGAGCCAGCGGGAGCAATTAGGTTTAGATGAAGCTTGCCTCCTCCCTCTGCCATGTGCGGACACAGTGAGAAGACAGGGTCTACAAGCCACAACGTGCGCTTCTCCAGGAGCCCAAACTGCTGGCACCTTGACTTTGAACTTCCCAGCTTCCAGAATTGGGGGAAATAAATGTCAGCTGTTGAAACCCCTCAGTCTGAAGTATTTTGTTATAGCAACCTGAGATGGCTGATACGGGGAGGGTGTTCCTTAATCAAATCAATTCGGAAAATGCTCAATATTTACTCACTGTCTGAAAGGACTCACAATACCTACTAGGAGATCAAAGGCTCTGGCCTGCACTAAAGAAAGCTATTTAAATTTGTTAAACCAGGGGCACCTGGGTGGCTCAGTTAGTTGAGCGTCTGACTTCGGCTCAGGGCATGATCTCGCAGTTCGTGGGTTCAAGCCCCACATCGGGCTCTGTGCTGACAGCTCAGAGCCTGGAGCCTGCTTCGGATTCTGTGTCTCCCTCTCTCTCTCTGCCCCTCCCCTTGCTCATGCTCTGTCTCTCTCTGTCTCTCAAAAATAAATAAACATTAAAAGAGTAATACAAATAAATAAATTTGTTAAACCAATTGCTTCTCAAACTTATTCAAGTATGGAAATTCCCCACATATGAATTCTTTACAGGATACACTTGGAAGGTGTTCCTGGGCTGAAAGCCTCAGGTGGGATTGTGTGATTGTTTCCAGGTGGAATGTTACTGCCCCGTGCAGTCAGAAGCTTGTGTAGGGAAAGGTTTGGTAGCTGAGACCAAGATGTGATGCAGGCAAGAGCCTGAGAAACACAAGCAGAGGACAGCATCCAAGAGGCAGTGAGTGGGCCTGCAGCGGGAGGAAGAACTCAGGTATTCCAGAACATTTGGGAGGGTAAATGGGAAGATCTACTATAAGAATTTGTTCTCAGGGTAAATCTGGTGAGAACTAACTTCCAAGGGCAAAGTTAGGGCCTATTCTGGACAGAGGACTTGACTTTAAGAGCAGAAAGGCCAGTAAGGTATTGCGTAAATTTGAATATAGGAGAATAGGATAACAAATAAATCTCAGAATTATTGTATCATCTGCCAGAAACAGCCATATATGATACCCACTAGAAATTTAACACAGGCTGAAATCCTAGCATTGTCTTAATTTCTGTCTAGGGATACAAGATGGACCTCAAATAAAAGACCCAGCTGGGCAAGAAAATAAGATCTTGTTTGGCCACAGTAGTATCCAATAAATGTTCTTTCTGAAGATATCGAAAGGACAGAAAAGGGGAGGATTAATAGCACAATTTGGGGGGACGTCTGGATGGCTCAGTCAGTTAATCAACTGACTCTTGGTTTCGGCTAAGATCATGATCTCATGGTTGTTGAGATTGAGCCCCTCATTGGGCTCTGTGCTGACAACATAGAGCCTGCTTAGGATTCTCTCTCTCTCTCTCTCTCTCTGTCACTCTCTCTCAAAATTTAAAAAAAAAAAGAGGCACAATTTGGATTTTGTGTCCTTAAAAGAAATATTAATTATAATTGAGTGGTTAGATATTTTTTAACAGTTTAAGCTTCTTGCAGGGTGGGGGCGGGGGAGGAAGAAGGGAGATCACCAGCAGAGGGATGGCAAATGTGCACAGAAAACCATCAAACTGCTGTGTGATTGCATAGGAAGATTTCACGTCTGCTGTTAGCTGAGGGGGCCTTACACATTCCCTCCCAATCTCACATCCTGATTCCTTGTTCTTCAGAACATGCTAGAGGAAGTTTGGAAAAGAAACTGTTTTGTTCAGAGGTTGGCACACTTAATACAATTGAGATAATTCATTTGTAATGAGTACTCAACACACAGATCAATTGTGCACACAGATTCAATTTGCTATTTTCTTAAATAGAAGAACATACAAACATAAGTGGCCTCGATGATTTAACACTGAAAATGTTGACATAGTAGAGATGAACCTCAACATGGAGCCACGGGCTTCCCATACGCTCTTCATTGAAAACAAATTGAAAATTTGTTTGACATCAATAGTTTTTCCTTGGAATTGGAATGTTTTGAGGTTTAACACGTTACACGGAGCAAACAGCCTATTTTCAATTTTTTGTGTTCATATATTCACCTGTAATTGCAAATTGCACACAAATGATGTTTTCTCCTGTGTAAATGCCAAGGGAAGTTAGCAGATGTCGCGATTATTAGTGCCATCTACTGGTGAGATGTAGTACGACCACATGTTCCGGGTATGAAACACAGAGTTACTATGGGGACAAGTCAAGTAAAAGGACAGATGGGACAGGGATTCTGCATTTGAGAATGGTGGTGGTTATGGGGCACCTAAGTAGCTCAGTTGGTTGAGCGTCTGACTTCGGCTCAGGTCGTGATCTCTCAGTTCATGAGCTTGAGCCCCACATCGGGCTCTGCTGTGAGAGCAGAGCCCACTTCCGATCTTCTCTCTGCCTCTCTCCTGCTCACTTGCACTCTCTCTCTCTCTCTCTCTCTCTCTCTCTCTCTCTCAGATAAATAAATAAATAAATAAATAAACATTTAAAAAAAGAGTGGTGGTGGTTATTATGCTAAGTGAAATAGTCAGAGAAAGACAAATATGATTTCATTCGTATGAGGAATTTAAGAAACAAAACAGATGAACATATGGGACGTGGGTGGAGAGAAGAGAAAGAAACAAACCACAAGAGACTCTTAACGATGGAGAACAAACTGAGGGTTGCCGGAGGGAGGTGGGTGGGACATGGGCTAGATGGGTGATGGGTACTGAGGGCACTTGTTGGGATGAGCGCGGGGTGTTGTACTAAGTGATGAATCACTGAATTCTGCTCCTGAAACCACTATTGTACTGTTAACTAAGTAAAAAAAAAATTTTTAAATGGGTGGTGAATCTATCTTTATGAGACGATTAGAAATTCAAACATTTAAAAAGTATTTGACTATTAAATAATTATTGCAATTATTTTTAGGTGTGATGTTGGTGTTGGAATTATGTTAAAACACCCTTATCTTTTAGAGATGTGGGGCCACGTCTGACCCACTGTCTGTTTCTGCTTGGCCTATGAGCTAAGAATAGTTTTTACATTTTTGGCTGAAAGAATCAAAAGAAGAATGCTTTGTGTCATAGGCAAATTACATGAAATTCAAATTTCAGCATCGATAAATACAGTTTTACTGGGACATGACCATGCTCATTCATTTACGTTCTGTCTGGGGCTGGCTGCTTCGCGCGGTGCCGGAAGAACTGAGGATGTGCACAGAGCCCAGATAGCTCACAAACCTGAAACATTGACCCCCTGGCCCTTTACAGAAAACCTTGGCCACACTGCCCCAGAGCTGTCCTGTTCCAAGTGTGGCCTGGAAGCCAAGCAACATTGGCTTTGCCCGGAGGCTTAGAAACACAGAATCTTGGTCTGCGCCCCAGACCTACTGATTCTAAATCTTCGCATTCTAATATGATTCCTCCTCACATTAAAATTTGAGGAGCACAGGGGTACCTGGGTGGCTCAGTCATTTAAGCATCTGACTCTTGATCTCGGCTCAGGTCATGATCTCACCGTTCGTGGGATCTGGCCCCACGTCCAGCTCTGTGTTGACAGCTCGGAGCCTGCTTGGGATTCTCTCTCCCCCCTCTCTCTGATTCTCTCTCTCAAAATAAATAAATGAACTTTAAAGAAATGAGGAGCATTGTTTAGAGGGCTCTGCTTGGCTCACCCTCTGGTCACACCCTCCCAAGGGTGTAGCAGCCAGTAGGGACCTGAGGCTATGTCTACCTGGAGCTCTCCTCCCCCATCTAGGTCGTGCCCTGAGGACCTAGAACCCTAGAATTCCTGCTTCCAGAGCCAACGCACACCTTCTCCCCAGGGCCCATCCCCTAGCCAGTCAGGGGGTCAAGATACAGCTGTTTACAGGGTGGGAGGAAGGTGGCTTGGGCTTGAACTTGAAGGCGGGGTGTCCTCTTGCTTGAGTAGCAGATTCCTCAGGGCACCAAAAGGCTCAGTCAGAACCAGGTGGGGGGAAAGAGAGGGGGAGAGCTGGGGGCTGGGGTCAACTCCCCCTACTCTGTCAGCCTTCCAGCTTGGCACTCCAGATGGCAGGTACTTATAAAGGTATATTTGGCCATTTGTGATCTTGATTCATCACTCCTAAGTATTTAAACATGTAGTATGGGCCTTCGTTTATGCTTTTGATGTGGGGCCCACAAATGTTAGTGGCATGTGTGTTGAATGCTTCTCAGAGAAAGTTCTGATGACCCCCTGCACTGGAATTTTTAAAAATTCAGATTCCCAGGCCCCACTTGTGACTCCCCTAAATCAGAATCTTGGGGACTGGAGCCAAGGAGTCTGCATTCCAACCAGTGTCCCCTGGTGATTCTGATCCACACCAGTGAGGACAGAGTGGAGAAGCAAGAGGCTTCAGGGCAGAAAAGAGGGAGGAAGCCAGGTCTTCATAATACGGCCTGAGCGTCTCCACCCCAGCGTTGGCTGCAGGGAGAGGCTTTCTGCCAGAACAGGGCAAGGGGGTCCTCCTGCCAAATGTGGGGTTCCCAGGGGCTGCCCTGCAGAGGGAGGTGTAGGAGTCAACACATAATAGGGAGCAAAAGGAGCTGCAGGTGCCTGGAGGGACCCTCTGAACTCAAATGGGTCTCAGGCTGAAGCCACAGTGCAAATCTTTGGGCAAGCAAGACCTCCTGGGTCCCCCTCCCAGGGGGACATGGGAGCAGCTGGGACAGACGGTGCAGTCCTGCTGGCACGCGTTCAGAGCCTGCACCTGTCACATGCGAGGTGTACGGCCTTGAGCAGGTTACTGAAGCTCTGCGGGCTTGTCTCCTTGTCTGTCAGATGGGGATCCTAGCGCCAGCCAGGCTTGCATTCGTATTAACTGTGATAATTCAGCAAAGACACATCCTTGCCACACAGAGCTGGCGCAGGGCTGGCTGTGGTGTAGAAGAAGTATGTTTCTTATGCCTCTGGGCTTCCTGATGCTGGATGTCATAGGCATTTGCCACTGGCTGAGAAGGCGAATTTCCCTAAACCCCAAGCACAGGAAGCCATTCGAGCCCCAGTTACAGCCCTGTGTCACACCAGTGCTTGGCCAGAGACATAGAACTCCCTGGGGCTCCTGAGTGGCTCAGTTGGTTGGGTGTCTGATTTCGGCTGGCTCAGATCTTAGTCTCACGGTTCATGAGTTCGAGCCCTGCATCAGGCTCTCTGCTGTCAGTGCGGGGGCCGCTTCAGGTCCTCTGTCCCCCCTCTCTCTACCTTTCCCCCTGCTCATGCTCTCTCTTGCTCAAAAATAAAAAATAAACATAAAAAAAGAACTCTCTGGGGCACCTGGGTGGCTCAGTCAGTTGAGCATCTGACTTCAGCTCAGGTCGTGATCTCATGGTTCATGAGTTCAAGTCCCGAATCCGCTCACTGCTGTCAGCACAGAGCCCACTTGGGATCCTCCGCCCCCCGTCTCTCTCTGCCCCTCCCCTCCTCACACTCTCTCTCTCAAAAATAAACATTTAAAAAAAAAAAAAGGAATGAGGCTTCATTATTAAAAAAAAAAAAAAAAAGAACTCCCAGAGCTTTCCTGTGAAGAACTCCTGAAGTCACTGTGCACCTGCTCCCAGTGCACAATTCCTAGGATTTCCCACACCCAAGGCTTTCAGATTTGTCAGGATCCCAGGGTTTGTAGGAAATCAGAGACAGCTGTGTCATACCAGACAATCACCACTAGGGGGAAGCAGAATCCACGCATCCGTGTGAGGAGCCTGGAAGGGCACAGAAAGGGCAGGAGGTGTCCCAGGTCCTAACCTCCTCTCTCCTTCCCATGCATTCCGCCCTCTGAACACCTAAACACGCGCTCCTGGTCCTGCACTGGAATCACCTGACCACTGTTTACAGTTTCCTCATCCAGGTATAGTCCATTGTATCTTTTTTTTTTTTAATTTTTTAATTTTTTAAATTTTTTTTTTTTTTTTTTTTTGACAGACAGAGACAGAGCACAAGCTGGGGAGGGGCAGAGAGAGAAGGAGACACAGAATCCGAAGCAGACTCCAGGCTCGGAGCCATCAGCATAGAGCCGGATGCGGGGCACGAACCCACAGACTGTGAGATCATGACCTGAGCTGAAGTTGGATGCCAACCCACTGAGCCACCCAGGTGGCCCATATCTTAAATATGGCAAAGGGTGCAGTAGTTCACAAGCTTAGCTGCAAATTTGAATCCCCTGGGGAGCTCTGTAAACTCCCAGTGCTGAGTTTTTATCTCTATTAAGTCAGAGTCTCTGGGGCATGGAGGCAGGAATCAACACTTTATTTATTTGTTTGTTTGTTTGTTTGTTTGTTTATTTAAAATCTTAGGGTCTTCATCTTTATTTATTTATTTTTATTTTTTAAAATGTTTTATTTATTTTTGAGACAGAGAGTGCAAGCAGGGGAGGGACCGGGAGCGAGGGGGACAGAGGATCCAAAGCGGGCTCTGCGCTGACAGCAACGAGTCTGACACGGGGCTCAAACTCACAAACCGTGAGATCATGACCTGAGCCCAAGTCAGACGCTCAACCAACTGAGCCACCCAGGCGCCCCTTTTTGTTTTTCTAAGTAGGCCCCACACCCAACGTGGGACTTGAACTCACAACCCTGAGATCAAGAGTCCCATGCTCTACCAACTGAACCAGCCAGGCACCCCAGGAATCAATACTTTTTGAAATACCACAGGTCACTCCATACTGCAGCCAAGTTTGAGAACCATAGTTGTAGACAAAAGGTCTCCTTTCTTCCCAAATGGCAACTGGCTTTCATTGCCAGGTGCCACCTCCAAGAAGCCTCCCTAACTAACCACACATTCTTCTCCTCCATCTGTCCACGAGTCTGTCTACAATTGGTGCCAGTGCTGTTCCTATTTGGATGTGCACACAGATCACCTGGGGACATTGTTAATCTGCAGATTCCGGATCAGCAGGTCCAGGTGGGGCGGAGATGCTACACGTCTAACTGCGCTCCCAGGTGCTGCCCCACTGCTGGCCCACGGACCACAAGTAGCAGGCTTTACAGGATCGCAGCCTCTCTTTCCGCACATGCACCTTCGTCCCTGTTCACTAGCGTCCTTTTCCCGCTTTCCCTGTTACAGCAGGAAGAGTGGCTGCCTTCCGACCTCACATCCTACTCCTCTCTCCCACTTGGGTCCCGACTACGCTGCCCGTGGTGTGGACCAGGACCCTGCACACACACAGAAAACTCAGTCTATGACTCCTGGATGAATAGATGAACAAATGTAGTGAGAAGTGCTCTGAACTTGAAGTTTGAGACCTGGCTCTGCCCCCTAGACGCTATGAGCACTTGACCAAGGGGCCGCCTCTCTGAGACTCAGTTACTTCACCTGTTTAATTGACCTCCTAATTTCATTGGGAGGACCGATGAGAGAAGACGTGTTAAACTGCTTTCCACCAACATGGTGGCATCCTCTGTTCTTTGTCTTGTACTCGTCACCATTGCCCAGGGGTTCGTCACATGCTCCCTGGAAAAACGTATCTATTCTGAGCCTCCGCGTCTCAACCCCCAACTCAGACTTCCCTCTCGAGTTCCACATGTCTAACTAAATGCCTACAGTACATCTCCATCTTGTCGACCCACCCGTGTGGCATATTCACACGTCAAAAATCAAGCTTGTCACTCCTTTGCATCTCCCAAGACACCTCCTTCCCTCCTATGTCCTGTTGCCATTAACTCCCAGCAGGGAGGCAGCACATAGGGAAGAGGTGACCTAAGAGCCTGGTGGTGATGTCAGATAAGCTGGCAGAAATTTGGGGTGAGCAGAGAAGACCTCAGGGAGGCAGACATCAAACATAAGTCAAGTCGCGGTGAGAAATGGCATCCTCATCCCCAAAGGCTAAATAAATAAATATCCTGGCTCTCCGATCTCGGCAATTAGCTTGCCCAGAGGTGGGCAAGGGGCCACCTTCTGGAACTCCAGTCTGGGCACCCCTGCCCACAGTGTAGCAGCACACAGCCTCATAGAGGCCAGGAGAGCACCCCAACTCTTTCAAACCCTGCTGGCCACTTCCCTGGCCTTTCAGAGGAGCATGGAAGCCCCCAGATGACAGTTCTGATTAGGGGCAACTAAGATAGGGCTGGCCCAGGCTCTGGCACTCTGTCTCGGTGAATGGCTGGAGGATCTGATGGGGAACGTGGAGGTTCATGCCCTCCCAACTTTAGCCGCTCAGCAGACAGCTGAATCAGCAGATCTGCTGGTTCCTGTTAAGGGCTGACCTGTGTTTCTCTGCGCCCCCAGATTCAAACGTTGAATCTCTAATCCTCGCTACCTCAGAACGTGACCTTGAGTCCCTGCAGATGTAATAAGCCCAGATGAAGTCACTAGGACAGACCCTAATTCCATATGACTGGTGTGCTTACAAAAAGGGGAAATTTGGATGCAGGGAGAACACCATGTGAAGAGGGAGGCAGAGATCATGGTGCTGTGTCTATAAGCCAAGGACCACCAGACCATCGACAGACAACCGGAAGCTGGGAGAGAGGCACCGAACAAACCGTCCTCACAGCCCTTGGAAGGAACTGGTCTCCAGGACTTCAGACTTCTGGTCTCCAGAACTGAAAGAACTACACTTCTCTAACTTTCGCCACCCAGTCTGCGGTATTTGTTATGGCAGCCGTAGGAAACTATTATGCTCAGTTGCCCTGGAAAAACAGGCTGGAATGTCACTGAGCTCCAGACACTCCCCCTTTCGGTTACTTCCCCCAACAGGAAGCTTCCATAATCACTTGGTCCCTGTCCCTATGAAGACGGAGAGCATGAAGGAGCAGGGAGTGGGCGCTGGGCTCTCTCGCACTGGCCCTGAGCTGCGGCTGTCTGATCTGAGCTGTGCGCTAACTCTTGGCTGCTGGGACGTTTCCTCAGTGAGGCACAAGTGGCGTGCGTCCTTGACCGCTTGGCAGAGAGGATCCAATTCACCCTAAGCCAAAAACCCAGGTGTTCTCCAAGTTAATGTTCTTCTCTGCCAGGCCTTGTGATTTACCCCAGAAACGCATCACTGGGGGACCATCAGCCTTACCTTCTCCACCTGCCTGCCCCTGCCCCCCAAGACTTCATGTCTCTCAGTTGTGCCATGAACAGTCTCCATACATTCTGTCCCCACCCCTCTCTTTGTCCTCTCTATCCCCAGAATGCTCTTCCCCAAAGGCAAATCTGATCAGGCCTCACCCCTGCTCAGAGCCCTTCATGGGTTTCTGATCTCCTCTTTCATACTCATCCCTGCTCACTTTCTACTGCTGCTTTTCTCTCCCATCCCACTGAGACACAGCCCGTGGGCCTCTGGCCTTTCGTGAGCATGTGTTTCCTCCCTCCCTGTTCTCACCTACCCCTTCCTCTTCTGCATGCCCATCAAAACCTCCGCTAACCCTCCATCGGAGCCCTGTCCTGTTGCTCTGTGTTGTCGTATTTTCTGTTTATTTCCTTTTCCTCCACTGGTGGCTGAGCCCCCTGAGGGCAGGGATTGGTGTCCTCCACAGCTGAACAGCCTGGCGCAGAGCAGACCCTTCAACAGATTTTGTGGAATGAATTCCTCCGCAGTTCTCAAAGTATGGGCCCCAGACCAACAGCAGCTGCATCACCTGGGAACTCATTATACATGCAAATTTGGCCTCAGCCCAGGCCTGCTGAGTCCGAAACTCCTGGGTGGGGTCCAGGTTTCACAAACCCTCCAGAGGATTCTGACTCAAACACTCAAGTGTGAGATCAGCTGAATTATAAAAAATGAGAATGTAGTGACAAAGGATGTGAATGGAATTTGCTATTATTATTTAGCCTAGACTGGACCTTGACAGGAGAGCCCTCCTCTGGTCCCCATCACTGAGAGTCACTGGGCATTATGGCAGCCTGGGGTGCCCATTGCCCATCTCTCCCTCGGCCCTTGTTCTACTGTGTTATGTTGTATCCCCTTCTGAGGGGGGTGTTAGTACACAATAAGGTCTCAGGAGTATCCTGAGGAGAAACCCAATGCACAGGGGAAGCCTGGGATTCCAAGAGCCATGATTGTTATGGTCAGGCTCAACTGTGTGGTCATGGTGCCTGGTTTCTCTTCTTATATTCTTTTTTTTTTTTTTTAACATTTATACATTTTTGAGAGAGAGAGAGACAGAGCATGAGTGGGGGAGGGGAAGTGAGAGAGGGAGACAGAATCGGAAGCAGGCTCCAGGCTCTAAGCTGTTAGCACAGAGCCCAACACAGGGCTTGGACTCACAGACCGTGAAATCATGACCTGAGCTGAAATCGGATGCTAAACTGACTGAGCCACCCAGGTGCCCCATATTCTTTTCTTTTTTTTTTTAAGTTTATTTATTTATTTTAAGAGAGCGCACAGCAGAGGAAGGAGCAGAGAGAAAACTCTCAAACAGACTTGGTGCTATCAGCCCAGAGCCTGACGTGGGGCTCAGTCTCACAAATCATGAGATCATGAGCTGGGCCAAAATCAAGAGTCAGACACTTAACCAGCTGAGCCACCCAGGTGTCCTTCTTCTTACATTCTTAATTTTAAAACATTCTGTCAACACCCCACCAAAAAAAGCCAAAAAACAAAACCAAGCTTATAAGTACAGAAAACAGTTAGGTGTTTGACAAACGTGGGGGGTGAGTGAAATGGGTGAAGTGGGTCAAAAGGTACAAATTTCTAGTCAAAAGATATAGAAGTTCTGGGGATATAATGTTTAACATGGTGACTGTAATTAATAATACCATATTGTATATTTGAAAGTTACTAAGAGAATAGATCTTAGAAATTCTTATCACAAAAAAAATTGTAACTGTGATGATATATGACAACTACACTTATTGTGGTGATCATTTCATAATATATATAAATATTGAATTATGTTGTATACCAGAAACACATATATATCAATTATATCTCAATTTTTAAAAATAAGCGTTCTGTCAAAGGAATTAGAACCCTATTGCCTTAGATCTACCATATTACCTGTAGTGGTAAGTATCCTATTCTTTTAAAATTTAGTCTAAGGGCGCCTGGGAGGCTCAGTCAGTTCAGCATCTGACTCTTGATTTCAGCTCAGATCATGATCTCATAGTTTGTGAGTTTGAGCCCCCCATCAGACTCTATGCTGCCAGCATGGAGCCTGGAATTCTCTTTCTCTCTCTCTCTCTCTCTCTCTCTCTCTCTCTGCCCCTCCCCTGCTTGTGGGCATGCTCACTCTCTCTCAAAAAATAAAATTTGGTCTAAAGGAATTGATGATGTGGAATTTTTTTTTAGCCTTTAACTTTTTGTCTATTCATTCCTTTTTTTTTAAGAGAGAGAGAAAGAGCACAACAGTGGAGGAGAGGGGCAAAAGGAGAGAAAGAGAGAGAGAGAATTGCACAGGGCTTGATCCCACAATCCTAGGATCATGACCTGAGCCGAACTCAAGAGTCAGACACTCTACTGACTAAACCACATGGGTGCCCTTTATCTCTTGATTCTTGGATGTATTTGTTGTGGTTAATATATGGTGTTTTAAAAAGAACATTATTTTTTGAGCTCCTTAATAAGAGAGCCACTGGTTATCAGTGTTTTTCTTCCATGGCCAAGTACCACCCCGGGTGCCCCAGTAGGCGCTCAACAAATGTTGGGTTTTGACTACTCAGTGAAAAACCCTGATATGCCATTGAAGAAACTGGGAAAGAGCTCTTTTAGTACTGAAGAATATATCCACAGGTCAAGTTGGAAATACTGTGGACACTTTGAGAGAATGCTGTGACAAGCCACCCCTCCCCCCTGCCCCCGCCCTCTATCTGGTGCCTGCTTTCCTCTCTTGCTTCATTTCAAGACACTATCTCTCCCTAACCTACACTCCAACAGTTCTTAACCTCTTTCATATCCTCGAATTCATCAAAGTCTCTTTTGTTCTGGACTTTTGGACCAGACTTTCCCCTGCCTGGCAGCTCCCTTCCCCTTTTTATTGACTCTTCTTCCTTCTGGGGGAAAGTGAAATACACTTTGCCCAGCAAATCTCCTCCTCCTCCATGAGATTAGGACCTGCTCCTTCCCTGACCTCCTCCTCGTTGACTTTCCTGTATCTGCTTTTTTCTCCTCTTCCTTCCTCTGTTAGCCTGGAAGAGCACCAGCAGATTCTCCTTCTTGGACCCCCAGCACCTATCTCAGAGCAAGGCACAAAGTTGGCTCAGGTGTTTGTTGAATGACTTTGAAAACACACAGGCTGTAGGCGGATAACTTCCCAAGTCCTAAATGAGTCCACTTGCTTCTCTTTTATCCTTGGCCTAAGAACTTAGGTGCTAATCAACCCCAGATGAGAGGAGGGTATCAGAAGAAGAGACAAGTGTATGATTAAACAGAAGACATCTGGAGAAAGAAGGAAGAAAAGAACTTGGCAGTTCAGGAAGTGCACAGACAATGGAAAATTGCTGTGATTTCCACAGAACCTCTCCTTTCATTTGGGAAGAGGGGTCCCTTGGATAAAAGTGGCATGGAGACTTTCCTCAAAGGGCTCATTCTGGCTTATTCTCTGATATGTTGTCTCTGTGGGCAAGGCTGTATATAGAACTTGGAGGGAAATACAGGTTGTGTGTCTTTGTAGAAATGGTTGGCTTCTCTCTACCCCAAACAAGCCACTGTCATTAGGACATCGTACAAATTACAGAATAAAATCTCTCACCCAATCTCAGGGTTAGAAAGGACACTGGATGTCACTGCATCCCCTTCTCTGACCTCTTCAGGAATTCCCTCTGTAGATTTCTGATAACAATTCACAGCCTTTTGTCCGTGGCAGCTAGCTCCATATTGGATTCTAATGGTTGGAAAATCCTCTTGAGCCCAGTGTGGTCATGGTATGTGGTCATGGTTTATTGAATTAGTTAAACAAACACAGAGGAACCTTTATGACCAAGATAATAGAAATTATGTTAAAGTAATGTTTTTTTGATAAAAGATTGTGGGAAAATTGTCTTAAATGTTTGAAATAGTCTCCAGTCATCACATTGTACCAGATACATGTTCTCATAGATTTATTACCTGGACAAGTCAAAAAGCAAAAACAAAACAAAAAGTAGGCGTGCATAGTTAAGTGTCAGACTTCAGCTCAGGTCATGATCTCATGATTTATGAGTTTGAACCCCACGACCAGCTCTGTGCTAACAGCTCAGAGCCTCGAGCCATTTTGGATTCTGTCTCTCTCTCTTTCTGCCTCTTCTCTGCTGATGCTCGATCTCTTTCTCTCTCAAAAATAAATGAACATTAAAAAATAAAAAATAAAACTAAAAAGTAGACAATAAAGGCTGTCTCACTATGTACTCAGAACCAACTACTAAATGTTTACCAAATGACTGAGCAAATTCTCTTAAACATTTATTGAGTATCTTGAGTCTTGAGATTAAGTGTTCAGACTGGACCTCCTTTGCTTGTGGCAAGAATGACCATACCCTTCAGCATTGACCTGGGAGAACAAGGGAGCAGGGTGCAGTGACATGGAATGGAGATGGCAGATGGTTTCCCAGGTCCGCCCTGCTGCTAACCACCTGTGCCATGTTACATGTTAGACTCTTTTGGATCTTAGTTTCCTCCTCTGCAAACAGAAGTGATTAAACCTGGTGACCTGTAAGGTTCAGTAGCTAACCCTTCTTGGTTCTAGGACTTTGCCCTTTCCTCCTAAAGACCAAAGACTCATGAGTGAAATGAACTCTCAGGGTAATTGATCATTAGCAAGAGTCTAACTCCCACTAAATAGAAATGGTTAAGTTAAAGCGATTACTGTAAATATAACTATGTACATATCCTTCCCTGAAGTAGCAGAAACTTGAGTTAATAGTTGGCTACAGCATTAAGCTCATAACCTCTCATTTCTACTTTCAATGTTGACCAAAATTCCCCAACTGTCTGCTGAATCTAGGCTTTTTAAATGCTTCTATTTTTAAACCACAGTAATAAGACTGCATAGTCCTGGTAGGGTATATACCAAGGAAAAAAAGAAACACCCCCAAACTGCAAAGAAATCTCAAATGATTGTCAGCAATTACTTTTTAACATGATTTTTCTCTTGATATTATGATATTTTCTTGTAGTAAGGTACAGTTATTATGAAACAATAATATATTTTGTAGCAAAGGAAATTACCTTTTTAATTAGGAACCAAGATTTTCAGTGCAAGAAAAATATATATAAATATTAGAACAAAATCCTGTATCCTAAGTTTAAATTAGAAATATTAGTAAGAAAAAAAAAGAAATATTAGTAAGAATACCTATGTATTTTTGGTTTAAAAAATTCGTTTTAGGGGTGCCTGGGTGGCTTAGTAGGTTGAGTATCTGACTCTTGATTTCGGCTCAGGTCATGATCCAATAGTTTGTGAGTTCAAGGCGCGAATCAGGCTCAGCCCTGACAGTGCAGAACCTGCTTGGGACCCTCTCTCCCCTTCTCTCTCTGCCCCTCCCCCACATGTGTGCACACATTCTCTGTCTCTATCTCAAAATAAATAAACTTAAAAAAATTCTTTTTAGCTCCATTGCAAAGGCCTTGATACCTTTACTAACTCATAGCAATGAGCACCCTTAGCACCCAGACTGTGCTTTCTAAACACCATTTCCCACTAGAAGGAACAGAGCTCCTTGGAGAAATGACTGATTGACTCAGGTTCAGGGATGAGCTTGGAACATCTTGGCAAAACAGCAAGCAAAAAAGTTACCAAAGACAACAGAATCATGCTCAAATGGCTTAGAAGCCAAGTCGAAGCGCCCATAGGCTAGAGATTATATAATTTCAGCACCAGAAATAATAACTGCCAAGGATTGAAATGTATTGAATATATTAAAAATCTTTGAATTCCTACAATTACAACACACATACACACACACACACTCCTTTGAAGGAAACTAGTAATCCAACTCATTATTTTAAAAACTGGGAGGGGCACCTGGCTGGTGCAATCGGTGGAGTGTGTCACTCTTTTTTTCTTTAATGTTTCTTTTTGAGAGAGAGAGAGAGCACAAGCAGAGGAGGGGCAGAGAGAGAGGGAGACACAGAATCCCAGGCAGGCTCCAGGCTCTGAGCTGTCGATTCAGGGCTCGAACTCATAAACTGTGAGATCATGACCTGAGCAGAAGTCAGATGCTTAATCAACTGATCCACCCAGGTGCCCTTGGGTTGTGTGACTCTTGATCTCAGGGTCAGGAGGTCAAGGCCCATGTTGGGTGTAGAGATCACTTTTAATTAAAAAGGATATACTTAATAAATAAATAAAATGTAAATACTGGAAAATAAAAAGAAAGGCAAAATAATTGCTTGATTCTTTCTCCTACAGAACTGTATTAAAGTTGTTATACAAGATAACCAAATAGTATAGGAAGTAAATTTTTTCTTTTAGAAGAATTCAAGCTAATACATGTAGAGGGATACTACAATTGCAATATCACTATTTTGCAACCTCTAGTGAAATAATGGATTAAGGCAAATGGTTATAGGAATTACATCCCCACAGAGATGTGCTCAACAACAAAAGAAGAGTACAAGACATTCTACAGGTTACAGAAATTACTGTTCTTCAATAAATAACTTGCATAAAAAAGAAAGAGGGATGGGGAACCTATAGATTAAAAGAGATTTAAGAGACATATCAACCCAGTGCAATACAGGGGTCTTATCTGGATCCTGATTTGGACAAACTAACTGTAACAAAAAATAATTTATGAGAGAATCAGGGATATTCAGAACATTGCCTGGATATTTGATGGAGTCCTGGAAATACTGTAAAAGTGCTGGGTGCAATGGTGTTTATGAGACTATGCTTTTAAAAGTCCTTATTTTAAAAAAAAGTCCTTATTTTTATCAGATAGAGACTGAAATATTCATGGATAAAATAATTTCAATATCTGACGCTTAAAAATAATTCAGCTGGGGTTGGAGTAAGACTGAGGAGCACACGGAGTAGAGAGGAAACAAAAGTAGTCACGTGCTGATAACTGTTGAAAAATAGATGATCTTCAGAACATGGGAGCTCATTATACTATTCTTTCCACTTTGTATATTATTTCCATAATAAATTTGTTATAAATAAATGTTTTTTTCAAATGGTTAGCTCTACATTGGACTTTTTCTTTTTTTTAAGATTTTATTTTTAAGTAATCTCTACATCCAACGTGGGGCTCAAGCTCACAACCAAGAATCATAGGCTCCACTAACTGAGCCAGCCATGTGCCCCTGGACTTACATTTTAAGGTACCAAGCGAAACCTATTCCTTTTTGCCTATTATGAATATATTTCTATTTGCTCCTAAACTATATGATTTTAGCTCTCCTCCTCTGTCTCATGAGGAGGGTTCCCATTTAAGTCATATTCACTTACTGGTAGTGATTTTTGAAAAATTACTGAAATGCATATTCTATATTATAAGCTGCCATGGGTCCTCATCACCATGGGGTAAAATGCAGGGACCCCCTGTGTTGACAGCTGGAGTCCGTCATAACCAAGCTCCCTCCTGCATGTCACACAAACTGTTCTAAAACACAGAAGAGAGGAAACCCATCTCGACCCATTTTATACGGGCAGTATTACTCTGATACCAAAACCATACAGAGACATCATATTAAAAAAGAAAGCTATAAACCAGTATCTATATTCAAAAGGCTCCAGGCTGCCTGGGTGGCTTAGTTGGTTAGGCGTCCGATTCTTGATTTCAGCTCAGGTCATGATCTCATGGTCATGAACTTGCAGTCCTAAGATCAAGCCCCATGTCGAGTTCTGCACTAGGTGTGTAGCCTGCTTAAGATATTCTCTCTCCCTCTTCCTCTGCCCCTCCCCTGCTCTAGCACACACTTTCTCTCTCTCTCTCAAATAAAATAAAATAAAATAAAATAAAATAAAATAAATATATTCAAATGGCCCAAAAATTCTCAACAAAATACCAGCAGTTGAGTCCAGCAACATACAAGCCTTATATGCTTAAACGTGTCAAATGGTATGTGATATATATTTTACCACAGTTTTAAAAAATAACAAAATAATAACAAGAATTATATACCATGACCAAATGAGATTTATCTCAGGGATGCAAAGATGGTTTAACATCAGAAAATTAACTAAACAGAGTCGCCTGGGTGGTTCAGTCAGTTAAGTGTCCAACTTCAGTTCAGGTCACGGTCTCACAGTTCGTGGGTTCAAGCCCCATATCGGGCTCGGTGCTGACAGCTCAGAGCCTGCAGTCTGCTTCGGATTCTGTGTCTCCCTCTCTCTCTACCCCTTCCTCACTTGTGCTCTGTCTTTCTCTCTCTCAAAAATAAATAAAACATTAAAATATTTAAAAAAAGAAAATTAACTAAACACATTTTATCAACAGAATGAAAAACAAAAATCACATCATTATCTTAGTAGATGCAGAAAAAGCATTTGACAAAATCCACGTTCATGGACCCCCAGATTAAGAACACCTGTTCTAGGAGGTCTCTAAACATAGGAGATGACAAACAATGGTGAAGAAAGACCCTTGGGCTAGAAGGTAGGTGGATCTCAGGGGTTGCAACTGGGAAAAAAAAAACGTTTTCTTGAACCTGTTGGAAAGAGTCTTCTTGAATCTGCCTTGATCATGAACAGTGACAGCATGAATGACTTTTCCAAGATCTAAGAGGAGTGTCGAGTGTAAACTCTTGAAGATAGGAAGTGTGTGTATTCCTTCTTTGCTGCCTATAATGTCTATGATTATTCACCTGCTAGGTGATCAATGAGGGCTTTGGAGGTGCCATAATTCAAGAGCCTTTGAATGGCTTGGAGTTTGAGGCAACCTCTTTCAACTTAGACTTAATACTAGCTATGTGCTCGGAGACAACTTTTTTAAACTTTAAGTCTCGGGATTGCTGTGTTTTTTTCACCTCTGAAATTAAAAATCCAACACCATAAGATGAAAAACTTAATTTTTTAAATGTTTATTTGTTTTTGAGAGATAGAGAGTGTGTGAGCAGGGAATTTTTTTAATGTTTATTTATTTGAGAGAGAGAGAGCGAGTGAGTAGGGGAGGGGCGGGGGGCGGAGACAAGGATCTGAATCAGGCTCTAGGCTCTGAGCCATCAGCACAGAGCCCCGCAGGGCTCGAATTCACAAACTGCGAGGTCATGACCTGAGCTGAAGTGGTACATCCAACTGACTGAGCCACCCAGGCGCCCCTAAAATGAGAATTTTAAAAGATAATACCTATGACGTGTTTAGCCTATGCCTGGGCCATGGAAGTATTCATCCGATCAAAAACATCCGAGACTCTAAATTAATCATGGAGTCTGTGTTGAGACCATTATGTTTGCCACTTAGATCGCTGTAAATAATGTTATGGCATTAAATCTGTGTAAACCGATCAAAACTGCTTAAAGATACAGTCCTGAGTCAAGGGTGAAATCTCAAATGCTTCCAAGGGCAGAACGGGTGAGTGAGGCCTCAGGGCTGTTACAGCACCATGGCCCCTCTGAGAGCCATTTTTATTCAAACGGTTGCAGAAGCACCTGCCAGCCAAGCAAAAGGATTGTGAAGGCCTCAGTGGTCCCCAAGCAGCTTGCAATCTGATTAGTAGAACAGGCATAAATTAGGGATTTCTCATTTGTATCCCTGAACCCATAGATCGTTTTTTTTCCCCCTTTCAATCGGAAAACTACTTCGCAGGAACTGAACTGCTAAATGCTCTGAATTGAGAATCTCACAGAATTTTTTTAGAGTTCCTTCCCTTTTTGCGCATTCCTGGTTGCTTTTTCCGCCTTCGCATATCCGTCCTCTCTTTTTCTCTAGCTCAAATAATTCAGAGGCTATTTAGGATAAGGTAGTACTTGAGCCCCATTTGGTTTTGGATCTTCTTTTCCGAGCCTTTAATGCCTCCGACACTTGCGTGTGTTCCGACCCAAAGGCCAACCCCTCTGCCAGGCAGTCGCCAGGCACTGACTCCCTTCTCCTCACTTCCCTCTTCTGAGTGGCTCCCTACCCTCTGTGAAGTGGAGCGTGTGACAGAACCAATCCGGCCCTCGGTGCTGCCGACCTACTGGTTCTGGGCCTCCTGGTGCCCTGTGATCCCAAAGCCTCCACCTTTATGGAAGCTATTTACTCATAAACAATAGTTAGAGAATGATCAAAGACAATCAATTATGGTGCAGACAAATTTACACACATTACTTAACAGGCTGAATGAACACAATAATTGGAAGTTACCACAGGGATGGTAATCTGAAATCAACTCAGCGATGTTGTTTTAAAGGGTCATTTTTAAGACGGTAAAACCATGGGGGGCCTGGATGGCTCAGTTGGTTAAGTGTCTGACTCTTGATTTCGGCTCAGGTCATGACCTCATGGTTCGTGAGATGGAGCCCTGCATCGGCTCTGTGCTGACAGAACGGAGCCTGCTTGGGATTCTTTCTCTCCCTCTCTCTCTCTGTGCCCCTATGCTACTCTCTCTCTCTCTCTCTCTCTCTCTCTTTCCCAAAATAAATAAACATTTTTTAAAAAGTAAAACCATGACTCATGCAAATATTAAAAGGTCATCATTTTTTATTACTTTTATAAAGATTTTTTTAAGTTTATTTATTTTGAGCGAGAGAGAGCATGAGCCAGGGAGGGGCAGAGAGAGGGGTAGAGAGAATCCCAAGCAGGCTCAATGCAGTCAGCGCAGAGCCTGACATGGGGCCCAAACTAACAAACCGTGAGATCATGACCAGAGTCAAAATCAAGAGTCAGTTGCTTAACCGACTGAGCCACCCAGGTGCCCCATGAGTTTTTTTTATTATTAATGATTATTGATTTATGATGGAGTCAGTAAGATATTACAACCAGTTTTTATAGTCTCTACCTGACAAGATTCTTTTGTATTGCCTTGAGCAGGGATTGTTTGCATTGCCATGAATAGGAATCACTTGTATGACTATTTCTTTCTACAAGTTAACTTCTATCTTACCAGAGTTGTAAAACAGCCTAGGAAAGACAAATGCCTTCACCTCTACGGGATAACACAGTCCTGCAAAGTATCATAATCCAACACTCCACTGAAAAGATATTTGGTAACCCTCCCGCCCTTTCCACACACTTCACAGTTGTTCCCTCAGTTGTGATCATTTATGAAGTCCTCCCCATCTCATCCCTGTCCCTTTCTCCTTCCTCCAATCCACAAGACATCCTCGGCATGGGTAAATGCTTTCTGTATATTATGGACAACATGAAAATGTGGGGAGCTTGTGACCATTTTACAGGGGTGTGGGGGAGAAAAGACCCAACCTGGTAAGTGAGTTTAAATCCCGCACATAAAGTGTTTTATAAAGAGTGAGTTCTTCTGCTTCTGTGTCACAGAAGGACACAGCGCTCAAGCATTTGTGCTGTGACAGGAATGGTTCCCTTTGATTTAAAAAGCAAGTTGGCTTCAGGAATTTGGCTTAGGAAGTTGACATTGTTTAATTTCAGAGTTCTTTTTTTTCTGGAATAGTTCAGACCTCCAAGTGAGAGCTGGGCTTCATAAACTGTTAGTAAGTCAAGAAAATAATTGCGCTAACAATGCCGAGGCATAGGGTCCGAGAATGGAAAGAATGCGAAGGTAGAATTCTGGCGATTTGACCATAAAACAAGAAAGGCCAAAAAAGTTTGGAGAGTAAATGGGGATCAATGATAAGGAAAAAAGCAAAGTGATCTTTGGCAAAAATAAGGGGCTTCAGTAGAGTCCTTCCCTCTACTCAACAATTCCCTTCTGAGGGGTAGACATCGAGTACTTGTGGAATGGTAAAGAACAGAGGTACTGAATTATTTTAGCTGAATTATTTTTTTTCACTCAAGGTCATGCTATTATTACTTGAAAAGAGCAAAGAATACAAAACATCAGGAAAGGAGAGGAGATGACTGGAAGTTACTGCTAAATGTTCTTCCAACTGTGACGTATTGCATTGATGGTTTGAATTCTTCACTTCTTATAAGCAAGCCCTTGGACACCCTTATTTTACAGTTCCTTCCATCAAAATGAGGACTATATTTCTCCATCCCATGACTCTAAATTCAGCCATATGCCTTCTCGGGCCAATACGATGTCAGAAGACATGATAAATGAAGAGGCTTACAAACCACTTGCCAGCTTGGTCTGCTTTGGTTTTGCTATGAAAAAGATTCACCCAGGCTAGCTGACTGGTCCAAGGGGGTGGAGAGGTAGAGCAAAACCAAATTACCCTAATCAATCCCACCTAAGATCAGCCAACTCCCATCAGACCCCTAGTTGAGTAAATGAGATCCCAAGCTGAGATCAGCAGAGCCACCCAGCTAAGCCCAGCTTAGACTGTCTAAACCTCATAGATGCAGGAAATGAATATTTATGGTTATTGACCAAGAGGACCTGTGGTTGTTTGTCACCTAGTGATTTTCTGACAATGCTAATTCATATGTCAACCCATTTTTATCAGACCCTTGTGAGATGAGAGAGATCTCTGCAGATACTTCTGTGTTAATGGCTGGTTCGTTTTGGCGAGTCTAGCTTCCTCTGAGGCCATCAGGAGGGAAAAGGGTCAGATACCATAACTACAAATCCAGGCTACAAATTTCCTGCTTGGGAGGGATTTTTATTTGGAAACCATTCAAATTCCAGGCTAGTTGTGGTATTCCCAAGAAAACTGAAAGCCAAAAAATGATCTCTGTTAACTGGGAGGAATCAAGGTAATTTCTACCTGCAGAGTATTTGAAGCTTGAATACAATAGAACAAACAGTGGTAGCAACAGGAAATCCCCCTATGTGCTTGACCAAGTACAAGGTCAAACAGATAACCAAGACTCTCCTATCAGTTATCAAGAATGTCCAGAGGGGGACCTGGCTGGCTCAGTCAGCAGAGCATGTGACTCTTGATCTCAAATTCATGAGTTCGAGCCCCACATTGGGGTACAGATTACATAAAATATTAAAAAATAAAATCTTTGAAGAAAAAGAATATGCAAAGCACAGAACCCCAGACAATGTTCCTTTGGTCCTCCCGGAGCCACACACCTGGCCTTTTAAAGAAAGAGGATCCATTGGCATCCAAAACGAACTCCACATTGTAGAAGGTGGTTGTTTCATCAGAAGCAGATTTTGTTACGTTTGTGAAACTGTAAGGATTTAATTTAGCTCAACAAATCTTTTTTGAGCCCCTATTTATGTGGGAAGCCAGAGTCATCTCCAGAGATGTGGAGGTGACTAGGCATCAGATCTGCCATCCTACTCCAGGTTTAAGGTACCATCCTCAAGAAGTAGGCAACTGCGTGAATGACAACAATAGAGCTAGACACCACATGGGTACAGTAGAATGCTACTGGGAGACAGAGGAGAGGTCGGAGGACATGACAGTACAAGGGAGGCTGGAAAGGAAGTGTTTTTGTGGGGTAACATGAGGAGTTTGGCTTGGGACCTGCTGTTTACAGCCTGGCAAGGGCTAGGGTCTCTGCATGTCATACATGCATGTATATCAGCTCCACCTTTCTCTATTCTCGCTTCTGTTTCAATCTTGCCTTCAAAGCTAAGACCTTCAGACAGATGTAAAAGATAGGAAAGGAGAGCCGACTGAACCTAAAAACAAGTTGCGTTTCAAAAAGTAAGGCACGTGAGTAGAGATGGCTAGAGGATCTACCAGCAGCTAGCAAGTGTGGTTTATATTTAAAGGGTGTGAAATTAAAGTTTAACCCCAGATGACACAAACTTTTATTGCTCCTAACATCGTGTTAAATAAAAGCCTCCTCTGGCCTGTTTGCACCTGTCTCTGATGGTTTGGCCCGACACAGTCCCTCTTGTTGCATTAGATGCCATCTGTTTTCAGTATCAAACTGGAGACTTTCTGCTAAGTCATCTTCAAGTCCGACTTCACTGGCACAACATGTTGCTTCACAAATTAAATTAAAGTCTCAGGATGTTTTGGATTAGCGGGATCTTCCTTCAACGAGACCCAAGGTTAGTAAGAGAGTGTGACCTGTCTGGGCTAGAATTCCCTCATCCAAAACATCCGGAACATTTCACTGGCTTAATTTGCAACTCACTGGGAGATTTTTGGTTCAATTTGCTAAAGATTTTCTGTCTGTTCCCATTTCTCTTTTCAATTCAGGTCAATATGCATTTATTCAGGTCTCTTATTGAAAATGATATGAAAAGTATTACTGAGTCGAAAGAATAAAGAAAACAGCAGATAAAATGCAAGGAAAGGAAGAAAAGTAATGAGTGAATAAATAAGTTCATTCATGAATAAACAATTTATTCATGAATAAATAAATTCATTCATCCAACAAATGAACTTACAGAGCCCTTATTTTTGCCACACTCTGAGCTAGGGAAGTACTGCGCATTATAGGGAGAAATATGTTACCGTTTCCGTCTTTCAGGAGCTTAGAATTTGTTTTTTATTAAAAAATTTACCATTAGACAGTTTAAATTCAACTTATATTGGTGTTTAATCTAATCAAAAAACTTCACAAAGAAATAAATATGAACAATTTCCTTGCACCTTTAAGAAAATGTCGAGCATTCTTTGTGGGGGAAGTCTAACAAATCACACTGCGCCACAGAATAGGACATGAGTGTTTTGGTTGGAGTGGATCCCATGGCTGATAGCCAGTAGGCTACAGGAAAAGAATTTTTAAAACATATTTTTCCACTAGGGGTTATAGGAAATAATCCTTAGTACAGTATATCAGGTGTACGTTGCCGTGAGCCCATGTAGCTTTAGGAGGAAATACCTTTAGCAAAAACGAATGGACAAGTAGAACCAAATGTTCCTATATAGTTCTGAAGCATATTGAGAGAAATCTCCATTTCATCCCTCTATGCCCCAACCTTGGCTTCTTGTTTATCAAACAATAGCTCTTCAGGATTCAATGAAACAAAATATGGAACGCAACAGATATGCCATGATGGAGTGTTCCTGAAAAGGTTAAGGAGGGTAAGGCTGATGAACGCTCATATAGAAAGGATGATTATTACATAGATGGCTTTTGAGGGCTGTCCACTGTCCTCATGTCTTAGTCCCAACTGCTGTAACGAAGTACCACAGATAGGGTGGATTATAAATGGAAATGTATTTATGACTGTTCCAAAGGCTGGAAGTCTGAGATCAGGGTACCAGCATGGGCAGTTGTGGTCAGAGTTCTCGTTCTGGTTACTGACCTCTCACCAGACCCTCACATGGCAGAGGGCAAAGAGCTCCTGGCTTACAAGGGCACTAATCCCTTCAAATCCTTTCGCTAATCACCTTCCAAAGGTCCCACTTCCTAACACCATCACAGTGGGGGTTAGGATTCAAAATAAGAATTTAGGGGTGAGGGGGCACAAACATTCAGTCCATTGTACCCTCCTCCTGTCCTCCTGCTCACAGAGGAACCTGAGCTCTGTGAGGACAAAGACTGTCTTGTTTTCTGCTGTGTCTCCAGTGCCTAGAACAATAAATAGCACATCGTAGGGGCTCAATAAATATTGTAGAGTGAATGAATGAATAGATGAATGTGTCTCCTGCACCGGCTAAGACAACTGTTGGATCTGAAGCAAAAGACCAAGAAAAGAGAACTTCCTTGCTTCTTCATGAGCCTTGTGATGTCTGACTTCCATCTGCTGTACTGTCCATCCCCCAGCACTTTGCACTGAACCTGCCTCATTTGCCTGGTGCTCTGTTACTTGTTGGAGTTATAAAGATGAAAAGAATAAAGCACGGGCCTTCAAGGAAAACACAATCTCCGTTCTACGAGAGGACTCTGAGGAGAGGTGAGAAGAGAAAGGAACTGATATATCCTAAATGTGAAACATAGAACCAGCAGAGTTTCTGGGCAGGAAGGAATCCGAGAGAACAATGGAAAGTGAGGTGAAGTGTGACTGGACAAAGGTAAACTGTTCATCATTGGGAAGATCAAGGCATGAGGAGGTCTAATATGTCCTGGCTCCCAGAAGTCCAGGACCACGAGCAAGATGAGGTCCTAAGCTACAAGAAGCTAATATGTAGCAGGAGAAATGAAACCAATGTATTGGTAATAGTGAGGCAAGGCAGCGTGAAGCTGGAGCCGTAGGAAAAGTGCTGTCACCTAGGAGGCAGATCCAAAGGAGGAAGCATATTTTCTCTGCCTGGCTTCCCTGCGGTCATATTGTATCTGCTGTGTGTCCGATGCTAAAGGGAAAACAAAGGAATGAGGCTGGAGCCTGTCCTCCTAGATCTACAGTCCAGGGGAAATACAGTACATTCATCTGTAACCCGTCATATCCTGAGGCTGACTTGCCCTGGCTTATACCCGCTCCTGAGAGGCAATTGTTACATTTTCAGGAACTTTGCATGCCTATTTTTAAACACAGCCTTTAAAAAAAATTGGAGCACCTGGGTGCTTCAGTCGGTTGAGCATCCAACTCTTGATTTTGGCTCAGGTCATGATCTCAGGGTCACGGGATTGAGTCCTGATTTGGGCTCCATGCTGAGGGTGGAGCCTGCTTAAGATTCTCCCTATCCCCCCACCCCTCTCCCCCACTCGTGTGCTCTCTCTCTCTCTCTCAAAAATAAAATAAAATTTAAAGTAAATTAAATTAAAAAGTATATAAACTTACAATGAAATAAGTCATCTTGAAGACAAAGGTAATAAGTGCTCAAAACACATCACTTCCTAAATCATTCTCTATGCTCTTGAGGCTTTTAGGTCTATTATATCCACACAACTTTGTGCTAGTGCACATATCTTCCCAACTCTGCCTTCAGGAACATCATGTGGGTAGCTTGAAATTGCCATGTCAGGAGTATTTACACCATTTACACCACAGAAATTGGCAAATGCTGCAAACCTAGACTTAGTTCAATGTTTACATTTTATTGTCTTAAGAAAATGATAGAGAAAGTGTTTAAAATGCAGATCAAACTTCAGTGTGTCATGTCTATAGTCACTGCATTGTGGATAGCACAAAAGATGGTGGAAATATTCCCCCAATAATCAAATTTATTATCAAATTGTGCAAAGAAGGGAAAGCCTGGGGGATGGGCACCGGTTCCTTAGGAGATCACAGGCTTCGTGGAGGAGAGGCCCAAGGCAGAGAAAATCAAGGGAACCATGTCCTTGGAGGCCCTTGGCTTTACTTGTCTGGCTGGTCCCCAGGGAAAGAAGGGAGGCAGCTTTCTAATAGTAACGAGGCCACTGCCTGCCTGAACCCATGTCTGTGGTCTATTTCCCAGGATGGAACACAGGCTCGGAGAACCACAAAAGGATGTATGAAGATAGGGTACGCCCAGGAATTATCAAAGCCTCCGGAAATGGGAGTATTCAACTTCTTTCGTGGCTCCAGGGTCCAGGCAGTACAGAGCAAACTATAGAGAAGGCGGGAAAGTCTCACTAGCAGAAAAAATCAACAAGCCAGGGATTTCTGTGAAATGACTTTTTTTTTCAACTGGACTTGCAGACTTGAAATTCAAACTTGATTGTGAAGGGGGGATGGAATTAGGCACCACACCTGCCCCCAAAATATCCCTTTGCATTTAAAGATCATATACTGCATGCATACAGAGCTGGGCAGCAATCTTTGCCATCAGTGTCCATTCAGACTCACAAGTTTTCACTGAAGCCAAGTTTTCTGAAAGGAATTGGGACCCTGACAGCCTCTCTACATCTCCCTTTCACACACACACACACACACACACACACTCCATCCCCTCTACAGCCATCTCCACTGAGCCTCTAAGATGGGACCAGACTGCAGAAAGGGCAACACTTTCCTTCCCAGCCCACAGTCAACCCCAAAAGGGGTGGGGAGAGAGGAAGAAGAGCCTGAGGCCATGACCTGGTCTCAGCATCAGCCTCCTTTAAATTGTTAGAGAGGATTTCAGTGTCCTGGACCAATGTGGCCCCAACATGAGCCACATCCTGACCTCGCCATCCTGGCTGTGGGTGCATTTCATGGGAAACACGTACCCATAGGTGGTGAATTGAAATCGCTACCAGTCTTGGGATCCTTGGGACAGTCTACCTGAAGTTAACACAAGGAGGGAGGAGAGAAGGAGACAGGGTACATACAGGGACATCCGAGGCCAGTGGTAGTTGGGAATAGGACCTTGAAGGAGAAAAGATGGCAGCCGAATTCGAAGTAGGAGGAGCTTATGCACAGCAGTGTTGTGGCGAGAGGGATGGAGGGGGTTCTCTCTAGAAGCCACACTGCATAGAAAACACAGGGTAAGAGCAGGCAGAAGATGAGGAGATGATTATGAGCATCACCCGGGAAGCTGCAAACTTTGGGGAGCAGGGCCCCTGCAAAGTCTGATTTCTGCCTGGACTGCTCTTGAATTGGGGCAAAAATGTACAATGATAGCCTTGATCCCCGCACCCTGGGATCGGGGACAGCAGCACTTTTACACAGAGGAAAAACAAAATAAAAGATATGAGATATATGAGAGGCTAAAAAGTAATAAATTCATGCTGATTAAGGGGCGAGTCGAGATTTATAAATAGGAAGAGAAAACCTGTGAATTAAGTTAGTAATAAAAGAGAATCACAAATACAGCGGAGTGGCAGGAGATGTGTGTGGTTGGGGAACCGGGTAAGTAAGAGAAAATCCTGACAGGAAAAAAAAAATCCAGGAAGGAAATAACTTATTGTTAGAAAATGAGTTTCCACTCCTCATCTCCACCGTTTGAGTTAAAATAAAGTAAGACACGTAAAAGCAGGACTATTTCCAAAGCAATCATCCTCAGACCTGTTTTGTAATACAGATAACCCAGCCGGTACCCAGCTATCTTGAGAAGGTTAGGACTTGTAATTTAGGCTGCTTTCAGGGACTGGCACTTTCTGTTTACCTTGCACTTTCTACCGATTGCTCCTAACATGCGGAAACTTGAACCCTCACAGAAATGGCCATGCAGTCCAGCCGGTCTTCAGAATCCAGCAGATGAGAAGCTGGAGAGGTCTTTTTTCTGCTGACTGTGGCCACGCATGGCTGCATGATTTATGGACAAGACCCACAGCCACATCCATATCTCACGGTCATTAATTACCAAGAGGAGGACACAGCCCAGAACCACTCACAGTATAGAAAATCCTCAGAGAGGGACTCCATGCAGATAATCAGAATAATCAGAGTCATTTTGATCCCATTCTGATTTCTCAGTTCACCTTTCAAATGCAGGCTGTTTTCAATGGCCCAAAGAGAACATTGTGGATGGTGCCTGAGGTTTTTCATAATGTTAACGTCTGAAAGAAAGGACCAGATGTGATCTTACAATGATGGAAAACAAGATCATGAAGAAGGCTAGGGATCACGGAAATGTCCCAAATGTCAAAAGCCATGTCTGGCTTCTGACATGCCAGAAATCGTCATTGGTAAGCTGGGTAGCAAACCCCAGGTAAATTCTAGAATAGATAATTAAAGAGATGGTTTGCTCTTAATAAAGAAAGAAGGTCCTGTCAGGAGCCAGCACGATTCCTAAGAGCAAGAAGCACTGAATTAGTGCTTTTGACGAGAGTGGTTACTGGGTTACTAAGATGCCGCACAACTTCTATCACACCATGCTTTGGGACAGGAGGCAGACACACGGACCTGGCAACCCCCCAGATCGGCTCAACAATGGCACCAAGGATGGTGAACCAGCCCTTGTGGTCCTAGCCTTGCAACCATTCATTCAACCCGACCAAAACTTCACTAACTCAGCACGCGCCTACAGAGCACGGATTTTATGCAGGGCACACTTCTAAGCAAGGGATAGAGAGGAAGACATCGTCCAGGGGGTTTATAATCGAGTGGTGGGAAAAAACGAGTGCACGAGTAGCCACAAGACAAGCCAGAGAAACGAAATCACAATAAGGAAAGTACCAAGTGCCATGGGGGTGGGGGGGTAGATGGAGGCAGAGGTTCTTTCTGCTTAGAAGATTAAAAAGGCTTTGTATGAGAGGTGGCGTTTGAGGTAGAGGTTGATGGGACAGAGACATGGGTGGGGGTGGGGGGGAGATGAGGAAAGGCATTTGCCCCAAACGGTGTGAGCAGAGGCACAGACTAGGAAAAAGACAAAGCACAAAGTCCAGCGTGGTTGCAGCAGAGAGACTGGAAAGTCAGCACTGCTGTGGTGTGTTCCTCTTGCCGGGAATTAGCCACGGGGCATCCTCGGTGGATGGGCGATGGACTGGGTTCAGGAGGCACAGTCTGACATTTGAATCCTGCCCCGGCCACCACCTTAGCCATGAAATTGAGCAACTTTCGTAACCTCTCTGACTCTAGTTGCCTCCCCTATAGAATAGATGGGACTGTAGTCCCTGCCTCAGAAGGTCACTCTGGGGATTAAATGAGATGCTATGTAAAGTGGGGCCTGGCACGGAGTAAGTGCTCCCTAATGCAGTGAATAAAGGGCAGAATTAAACTGGAAGAAGGGCTCCCTTTGCAAGTTTGACCTGGCGAATTTTAGAGCCAGTGGAAGAGCAGAAAGTCTGTCTAATATCGGGTCCCAATCTAGTTCAGCAGGGAGCACCTGGAGGCTGAGCCCAGCTAGGCAGTTGGGTGAAGTAGAGACAAGGCGAACCTCCCAACCTGGAGAACGGGGGGGGCAGATTCTACAGGATTCGGCAAGTGACTGGATGTGGATGTGGGGTCTGAAGAAGCAGCCGGGAGCATTATGTGACTCCAGGTTTCTAGCCCAAGTGACCAGCTGAGTGCTGGTTTCATCCAAACAAGCAGGAAAGTCAGGAGGGGCTTGTGGGGAGGATACAAAGAAAATAGCATGGAATTCAAAAGAGAGAAGGCTTGGTGACAGCCTGGAGTCAGCAGTTTGAAAGAAGCAAGAGAGGGCCACCTGCGGGGGGGGGGGGGGGGTCAGTCCATTAAGCTTCCGACTTTGGTTTGGGTCATGATCTTACAGCTCGTGGGTTTGAGCCCCGCCTCGGGTTCTGGGCTGACAGCTCAGAGCCTGGAGCCTGCTTCAGATTCTGCGCCTCCCTCTCTCTGCCCCTCCCCCACTCGTGCTCTGTCTCCCTGTCTCTCTCCAAAATAAATAAACATAGAAAGAAAGAAAGAAAGAAAGAAAGAAAGAAAGAAAGAAAGAAAGAAAGAAAGAAAGAAAGAAGGGAAGGGAAGAAAGGAAGGAAGAAAGGAAGAAAGAAGGAAAAGAAATCTGTGAGGCCATCTGGAATTCTGGGGCAGGAGCGGGAAAGGGTAGGAGGTGTCCTCACCCCTGTAAGAGTAATCCCACGAGACCACGGGGACAGGTGGGAAGGGAAGGCATGGAGGGAACTGATCATTATGGAGTATTCACACTGTATCAGATCCCAAATTTCACCTGAGGGAATACGTAGCAAGCTAGAAGACCTGGAAGGAGGTGACAGTAGACAAAGGTGACAGTGTGGTGGAGATTGTACTCCAGGGCTGTGACAGGCATTGAGGATGAGGTCAGAAGCTAAGTTTTTTCTGCTGACCCCTGCTCCAGTGTGAATTTCTTCCTGTTCTGGTGCTATTGGGTGTCATACGTGCGAGTTTCCACGATGGTGGGTGGTGTGTGTGTGGTGCCTGCACGGTGAATGTGGGCCTGTGTGCGTGTGTGTATGAAATGTGTAGTGTGTCTGCAAGTGAGGCGCTACGGCTGTGTAGATGGCCGAAGAACCGGCTGCGTCTACATGCGCGTGCCCACGTGGTAAGAACACGCTAGCACGAATCCGCTCTATCATTCCGGCCAAACTAGACCACAAGCTGGACGGCTCACCTCCCTGGGCAAAGGCAGACCCCCACCTCCACCCCGCCCCCACCATTCCCAGCAAGGATTAATGACAGGCCCCGAAGCAGAAGCATAAAGAGCTGGACAGAGCAGAGGCCACATTACTGGGCCCACAAGCTTGGCGCCCCCTACAGGATAGAGTTGGAGCTGCAGCTGGAATTTTCAAGGGGAAAATGCTGCCCTCTCTCTCTGCCCAAAATATTCCCAGTCCTAATCTGAATCTGGGATAGAGGTTGTCAGTAGGATACCATGGGTATTTTCCCAGATAATATAAGTGAATTCCAGATAATTCTATAATAGTATCTGCTGGTCCCTCTTTGTGGCTCCACCCCCTATCAAGGCCACAACCAACCGTTGGTACTTCCATTTGTCAACTAGGTTGTGTATTTCTGCTTCACTCCTTCCCACCGCTTCTCCTTTTCCCTCAAATGCTCACAGCTTGGAGAAATACCCCAGTTGTTCTTCCCAAGGCCCAGGGCGGGAGGAGAGCATGTTCTGGAAGCAGGAGGTAGAGCAGCTGAGTTCAGAGAAGGCAATGGGTCAGGGCTGAGCGGCCAAGCAGGCTGGAATTATAGGGCAGGACAGTAATAAGGTCTGGCTTGGAAGCCAAGCATTAGCAGGCAGAATGACATGAGGGGTCTGAGGTCCAGGTTTAAACTGGAAAGTGGGCATCAGCTGATCTCCAGGAACTGGGAGGCTGAGCAAAGCAGTAAGTGCCCGGAGCCAGGGCACAGAGCCAAGGAAGGATCTCAATATAGCAGAGAGTCAGTTTGGTAGGGACATTTATAGGAGTCCTACCAAGCCCGCCGAAACCCTCAGATAAAACTGGCTCAGTGTTTGCTGGTGGATTAAATGAAAACATCTGGCTGTAGTTAGATAGAAAATAGCCTTCTTTCCCTCTGCCCCCCTTGCCAAAAGTCCACATTTTGTGTTCTGGAGAGAATTGGTCTTCCAAGAGGACGGCTGACTGGTCTTCATACATGGACTGTATTTCGTACATATGAACCAAAAATATCGATCCAAAGAAATTTAAAGGTAAGACTTGTCCTGGAGCACCTGGGCTGCCCAGTTGGTTAAGCATTGGACTTCAGTTCAGGTCATGATCTCACGGTTTGTGAGTTCAAGCCCCACTCAGGCTTTTTGGGCTTTTTGCTGTCAGTGTAGAGGCTGCTTCAGATCTTCTGTCTCCTCCCTCTGCCCCTCCCCCACTCACGCACCCTCTCCTTCTCTCTCACAAAGGTAAATAAACATTAAAAAAAAAAAAAAAGGCAAGACTTGTCCTGTCAAATCTCCTAGTCCCCACCACTTAGCTTTATGCTTAAAATTAGGAGTCATTCCTTCCCTGGCAAAGGTTAGGTGGCAGCCCTTGGGTTTGCTTAGGACTCTTTAAAATATCAATATGGGGCACCTGGGTGGCTCAGGTTGGTTGGGCATCTGACTTCGGCTCAGGTCATGATCTCACAGTTTGTGAGTTCCAGCCTTGCACTGGGCTCTGTGCCCACAGCTCAGAGCCTGGAGCCTGCTTCACATTCTGTGTCTCCGTCTCTCTCTCTGCCCCACCCCTCCCCTGCTCATGCTCGCTTGCTCTCTTTCCCTCTCTCTCTCAAAAATAAATGAACATTAATAAAATTTTTTAAAGCGTGTAAAAATATCAATATAGATGGAGAATTACATATTCATTATGTTAATTCCAACATATATTAATACATTGGTTCAAATATAATAACATTAATATAACATATATAACATGCACTACTTTAACTGATGTTTCCTTCTAGGACAAAGACAAAATCTTTTTATTGCTATATTTCCAAGTGCCCAGCACAGACTCCAACAGGTGTCCAAAAATACTTAAGTCAATATCAAATCAGGAAGACTGATGTTTAAATATCTCTTTCTCTTTTGACATGTTCACGGAATCTCAGATCTCAAACTGGAAATGACTCTTCTGTCTTCCCAGCCGGTGCAGGAATTCTTTCTACCACCATTTTAGCAGAGAATCATCAGCCTCCCCTCGATCCTTCTAGCCAGTTCTTTGTGGGACAACCTATTCCATTGTTGGGCAGAAATAGAAGTTTCTTCTTTGTAGAGCCCCTAGATCTCATTCCAAACCAAAGTTTACCCAGTGGTAATACTTGTCTCTTTCCCACTCCCCCTCCTTGACCATATTCTTCCCCCCCTTTTTTTTTTCCAGGTGAGATCATTACCGCTGTGAATTTATTTCATGAACCCTCATCCTCCAACTCACCCTCCTTTAGAGTCTGTGTATGTGATTTATGTCCAGGTCCCTTAAGATATGGTGCCCAAGACTAGGACTACACAGTGTAACTACAGAATATGGGGGACAGGGGACAATTACCCTCCTGATTCTGATATTCTTATGTGACTAGCGGCACTTGAGACTGCATTAGGCTTTCGACCTGCTCTGCCAGCACCTTTTTCTGTTGCCGCTCATCATGTCTCTAGACAGGAGTGCTCAGGGATGTCCTCGATGCATCTCGCCTTGTCTGTTCCCACTGCTGCCCCCTTGGTCTGGGTTCTAACATGAAATACCACAGGATCTTTCTAGAATGCAGGCCCTATCAGGTATTCTCTGCTCAAAATGTCTCAGTAGCTCTCCAGCTCCTCCAAGACAAAGTCTACATTTCTTCATGGAGCTTAAAGGTCCCTTGGCAAGCTCCCCTTTCGTGATACCGGCGGGCTGACTTTTCACATCCCCCGGGACATCTTCCGTTCCAGACTTTGCGATATGCTCGCTGTTCCCGGAGGCACTTGGTTTCCCTCCTGCTCTGAGGCCTTTGCTTTCTGTGCCCAACATTGCTCTAAGTGCTCCACCCAAGTTAACTCACTTAATCCTCACCGCCACCCTCTGAAGGAGATAATATTCTTCCCATTTTACAGACAGAGGAGCTCATGGGTCCAGCATTTTGCCCCGAGACATGCAGTTAATGGGTTGTGGAGCTGGAGGAGTCCGTAGCCTGAAATGCCCTCTCCGTCTCTCTCCTTGGCAAACTTGTACCCATCTTTCAGGCCGGATCAAGCACTAGTTCTTCTGGGAAGCCTGCTTCCCCCTTGAACTTTACCACCAGATAGCACTTCTCATTCTGAGCTAATTGTTGGCTAAATGATGGTCAGCGAGTCCGCTGAGGATAAGCTTCTGTCCTTTTCCTCACTGAGTCCTCAGACCTATAATCAGTGCCAAGGACTCTAATGAATGCTTTGATGAAGGCACTCATCAGTGAATAAATGAATTAACTATTTACTGGGTTCCTTTGTGGTTGTAATACGGTATCACTGCAATTTGCCAAACTGTCAGCCTTTGGTAATCAATTTTCCTGTAATATATACAAAAATCTGGCCAGAGCCTCATCGTAAACCAGCTGGTTCCTGGCAGCTTAATTATCCCAGGTTCATTTAAGAGCAGTAGAGCTTTCTGAAGTACCCTGGAGTCACCTAAAAATGCACAGCGGCAGGAAGTTTGGAAATTACTAACTCCGGCATACTGTTTGCCCAGAAAGTGTCCTTTGTGTCTCCTTTAGGAAGAGAACGAGTAGCGGACTCTGTGCGCTGGAGACTCGGTAGAGCTGACTTGTCGCCTGTACGGTCAGATGGGCAATGAGCAGAGAGACGAGCAGTGAACCCTGTGAAAAATAAACCTGAACCTTTTCCACAGGAAATATTTACCAGGAGACAACAAGCCCTGACAATCAGATAAGCATGTGAAGCCCTAAGGAGAAGTGGAATAAGGAAGCACTGGCCTCGATGACCGACCTCTGCAAACACCCCTGGAGCTGGGCTCATACTGTATTAACTCTATTTTCTTATTTACTGCATTTTTGGTGCTCTGCGAGCCTCACGTGACAGGCGGGGGAGAGGGAGACGCTGCCCTCGAAGGGCTTACCAGTTCTCCGAGATAACAAACAAGTGCACCTTTTCTGTGCAAGTTGACAAATCCAAGACCCACACCCCCAAACACCTCCTTTATCAAGCTTTCTCACACGGCAAGCCTAGGCCCCTACCTTAATCAACCCAGGGGCCAGGTACAGACAATTTAGAACAGCCCCTCCACCCCAGAGCCTGCCGAGATTATCAGGCTGGCCAATCCTGAACCTGTTTAACCTGATTCCTCTGCTCCACCCACTCTTTCCCAGGAAAACCGCAGTGAAGGCTTTGGCCAGGCTCCCCTCTCACTCCTGCCTCCTGAGCGCTCTGAGGCTTCCCTGCTGGCCCAGTGTGGGGGGCCAGGCCTTCTGCCTCTAGGGGTCTGTGAGTATAAAAACTTCTTCCTTCACTACAGCATTTTGTGTCATTGTGTCTTGCCATCCCTGATTAAAACAAATTCCAGGGGCGCCTGGGTGGCTCAGTCGGTTAAGCCTCCGAGTTCAGCTCAGGACCTGATCTCATGGTTCCCAAGTTCAAGCCCAGCATTGGGATCCCTGCTGTCAGCATGGAGCCCGCTGTGGATCCTCTGCCCCCCTCTCTCACTGCCCCTCCCCCACTTGTGCTTGCACGCACTCTCTCAAAAATAAAATATTAAAATAATTAAAACACACAAACACCAAAAACAAATTCCAAAACACATACTAGTCCATTTCATGTAATAGGATTATTTTCCTTGATCTTTCTATAAACTTTTGAATTCTTAACTAGATATCCTCCTTCTCCTCCTCCTCCTGACCCTCCTCATCCTATAGATGAGAAAGGGAAACAAGGGGCACCTGAGTGGCTCAGTTGATTAACTGTCCCACTTCAGCTCAGGTCATGAGCTCCTGATTTGTGAGATCAAGCCCTACATCAGGCTCTGTGCTGACAATGTGGAGCCTGCCCGGGATTCTCTCTCCCTTTCTTTCTGCTCCTCTCCTACCTGTGCTCATTCTGTCTGTCTTTCAAAAATACGTAAACTTTAAAAAAAAAAAAAAGAAAGAAAGGGAAACAAAGTGAACTTAAGTGACTTACACAAGGTCACACCAGTACTGGGACTAAAACACAAGTTTGGGGGCTGGTACAAAATGCTGAACATTTCCCCCCCAAATCTGTAGACAACCATGCAAAGTTATAAATATGTTCCTCTTTGAGCCTCAGTTACTTTGTCCATAAAATGGGGGCTATGGAATATTATCTTTTGGATAAAAGTAATAACGTATGTGAAAGCACTTTGTAAAATGTGAATATGATTCAAATCAATATATTACACTGTCACAAAGCTTTTTGTAGTCCTCGTGGCTAGCAATATCTGAGTAAACCTTTGTCCTTTCTTGGCCGCCCAACGTATAAACACAGCGCTACTTCCCTAAATGGAGCACAAAGCAAATGTTTTCTTCCCTTCCCATTTCCATCAGCTATGACACATGACTGTCGTAACAAACAGGCTCACATCTGTGGTGAAAACCCGACTTCTAAATGCAGCGTGGTCTCACCTTGGGAGGTCTAGCAAATCCCAAGCATAAACAGTGTGCGTCTGATGAGCGCGGTATGCTTTGCATCATTATAAATGTGTCCTAGGGATCAGAGGCATCCTTCTATCAGGCTTTGGATTCCAGGAAGCAGTTACTGCGGTCCTGCCTGAGGTAATGGTCACCTCCCTACAGTTGAGATGTGAGCTTCACGGCACTGAAAGTAATGAGTGCTATCCTCCATGGTGAGGGTCTCCGTCAGGCATTGAATAAGGCACTTTGCCTGTTATCTTGTTTATACACCATTTAACAGGTAAGAAAACTGAAGCACGGGGGAATCAGACCTTTATTTAGTAAATGGTGAGTCCATTAGACTCAAGGTCCGAGCTCTCAACAGGATTTCTCAAACTTTTAATGTGCATAGGAGACACCCAGAGATGTTGTTAAAATGCAGATTTTGATTCAGTAGGTCTGTGGTAGAGCCTGAGATTCTAGCCAAGCTCCCAAGTGATACAGATGCTGCCGGTCTGAGGACCATCCTTTAAGAAGCAAGGCTCTAAATCATTATGGGTCTTGAAAAATGCGTCTTGCATCTCCTCATAAAAAACAGTCATGGTTCTTCTTCTCCTGAACACTTCTCTAGGGATTTCTCCCTTGGCCAGAGCTTGGTGACAGGAGATCCCCTCTCCATTTGATTAGATGTTACAATTCAACTCCATGAACAATTTCTTCTTCCATTTGTTTAGTCCACAAAACTTTAGTGAGTGCCTGCTAGGAGCCAGCCACAGCAGTGGGTACTGAAGATACCAGGATAAATAAGATAAGGTCCTGGCCTCCGAGAGACTGGTAACAGAGATGAGCCATCCCCACCATCTCCAGGGCTTCCGAGAAAGAACACGCAGCACCCGGATTCAGAATTCCAAGTCCAAACATGGCCATGTTGCCTCTAGTGCCACCCTCTCCACGACATGGGCGTGTTCCAGCACCGTGCACTCCTTTACTCTCGGCATGGAGACAATTTTGTGGTGGCTCATCCTGTCTGGATTCTATGGTGAGAATACAATTCACCTACCTTGGGTCAGTACACATAAAAAAGTATGCCATTTTATGTTGGGACAAAACCATCGAATGTTTCTTAGGCTTATTTAGGGGGTGAAAACTGTCGAAGACAAAACTTGGAGTTTTTCTTCTTTGTTTTTTTTAAGTTTATTTGTTTGGGGTGGCTGAGTTGGTTAAGCGTCTGACTTCAGTTCAGATCATGATCTCTCGATTTGTGAGTTCAAGCCCTGCATCAGGCTCTGTGCTGTCTTGGATCCTCTGACTCCCTCTCTGTGTTTCTGCCTCTCCCCAGCTCATGCTGTCTCTCTCTCTCTCTCAAAACAAATAAATAAACATTTTAAAAATTATGTTTATTTACTTATTTAGAGAGAGACAGAGAAAGATGGGGAGGGGCAGAGAGAGAGAGACAGAGAGAGAGAGAATCCCAAGCAGGCTCTCTGCTCTCAGCACAGTGCCCAACTTGGGGCTTGACCTCACAAACCACAAGATCATGACTTGTGCAAAGATCAAGTGTCAGATGCTTAACCGACTAAGCCACCCAGGTGCCTCAAACCTTGAGTTTTTCTATATGCTTTTAAATAACTTTATATGCATCTGGAACACGGCAAGAAAATAAATCTAAAGTTAAAGTTAACTTTAGCTTTAATTAATGAAATTAAATCTCAGAAAACAGAATCTTAGCAAATGGACACCTCTCCTGAGATGAAAGGTAAATGCCTTCCAAGAGTGCAGAGATCTATCAGATGTGTTGTTTGTGAAATATTTTGGAAGCATTTAAATTATTAAAGTCAATTTTCCCTCATGGTAAGGTAGTTAGTTTTCATTTATTTATTGCCATTGTTTGAGATTTACTTACTGTTATTTTAAAAATATTCTTTAATGTTTATTTATTATTGAGAGACAGAGCATGCGCGGGGGAGGGGCAGAGAGAGGGGGAGACACAGAATCCGAAGCAGGCTCCAGGCTCTGAGCTGTCAGCACAGAGTCCGACACAGGGTTCGAACTCACAAACCTCAAAACTCACAAACCTCAAGACCTGAGCCAAAGTCGGACGCTTAACCAACTAAGCCACTCAGGCGCCCCTAGATTTAGTTACTGTTATTTAATTGTAGACCAAGGCACACATTTTAATTAGCAAGAAATCTAGTTATGACCTCAACTGGCTCCCAGCTGTTCCCCATATAGTGAATAAATACGCACAGAAAACTCCTTTTCTCTAGCAAATGCCATTCCTTTGCCCCCATTCTTATGGCTTGGCTGGTAAGGGGGTGGGGAGAGAGAGAGATGGAGGAGGTAGAAAGTGAGGAGAGAAAGAAGCTTCATGCTCCTGTCGGCAGCCAGCATCATTTGACTGCCAGCTTCCAGAATAGTGTTTGGTTTCATTCCAATGAAATCCTGGCACCTTTACTTTGGTTGTTACTCATATGGTCATTTAAACCTATCTCCACCCTATCTCCATGCAGATAAGATTCTAAACAGCCAGGAACACAGGAAGCCAGCTAAGATAATAGATAAGGGGAGAAAAAGAAGGGCTAGTCTCTGGAGCAATTACGTTCCAGGACCTTTTACAGCTATGAGTCTGTGGTGAACTGCCACGTGGTGAAGCATCGCAAAGCCCTTGAATTGAACTTCAGGGTAAAGGTACTTCAGGGGACTGTTGGAGTCCAGCTCCCTCGATTTACAGAGAAAGAAATTGATGAATGAGGCACAGATCCATTTGCAAAGTCAAGGTCTCTCTGCTGGTTAATAAGAGAGAGTGTGAAGTGTGGTGTGCTGGATTGCAATTCGGTGATCTTCCTTTTTGTTGCCTGAGTACATGTCCTAAATTACTCAGTTCACGGCACTCTGGCCTTCCTCCCAGAGTACAATTTTGCCCTCATCAGGAACCCTCTGTCTCATTCATAATTTTGTCCATTCAGCCACGTTGCAAATATCTATGCAGAACCCAGTGTGTGTCGGGAGCACATGGAGAGCCTAACAGCCCAGTCTTCGAGGTAACCGCCACCGGGCACCTTCAGTCCCTCCTCACAGCAGTGCTCTCTGGACCCAGTCTTCCCCGTCAGAAATGACTGCTTCCCTCCCTATGAGAGAGGCTTTTTTTTTTTCATAGTTAAAATATCCCTATTCACGGTGACAGAAGAGAAAAACAAAGCACGATGGAACAGGAGACACAGCCTATGGTGGATATTGCCCCCAAAGAGAGTGACGTGCTTTTGGGGTTGAGTCAAGGAGCTCGCAGGCTGTGTTGAGGATTGAATTACAAGTATCCATAGGGTGTGTTGCTGAAATCCATTCGGCAGAACTGTAGTTGAAGAGGGCCTCTATTTTTCCCAATACTGTAAATGCTCCCTGTCCAGAGAGGTGCTGGCTCGCATCAGATCTTTAAAGGCTGTAGCCACGAGTCATCTGAATGAGTTCCTAAAACCCTGCAGTTCTTAAGACATCGGAGAGTGTTCGCAGCAAGAAGGTATGACTCTGGCCATGAAGTTATATAATCAGCAAGGCAAAAAGCAAACAAACAGAGACCTTGGCAGCTTAGAAAGATTTTCTGTTTTTCTTTCTCAAAGGAGGCAGGCTTAATCTGACCTAAGTCTAAGCAGATTTGTCTCAAATTGACATGGTAGGCTTCAATAGTTTATTATTTTAAAATGCTATATACCCATTTTCATTCCTCATTGGCTTCTGAGTTCTTTTCTCACTTTGGAATTACTGTGATGTCTGAGAGCCTACTGGCCCAGAGGCTCTCCCAACACCCCGTTATGTTTTTGAATAGGAGCAAAGGAAAAGCAACCAGTAGCGTCAGCAATGATTCGCTGGGACTAAGGAAATCCAAATGTGAGTCCCCATTTCCTTTGGAAACATGACTCAGTGTTCCTGACTTTGAAAATAGATTTCTGTAGCACCTTGTTTATTTTATAAAGATTCTTATTCAAGAGGAAGAAAGGGGAGAGAGAATGTTAAATTAATTTTACATGTTCTAATCAAAGCATTGTCAGTGAACCAGATTTTTCAAATTACCTCCATGTGTAATTTGTACACATGGTAATATATACCATGCAGGGTACACAGCAGATCTAGAATATATTATCTTTAATATCAAAAGCAAAATCGGGGCTAAAGTAAAAAAATGCTTAATGTTTATTTATTTTTGAGAGAGAGAGAGAGAGAGACAGAATATGTGCAGGGGAGGAGCAGAGAGAGAGGGAGACACAGAATCCGAAGCAGGCTCCGATGTGGGGCTGGAACCCACGGACTGTGAGATCATGACCTGAGCTGCAGTCAGATGCTTAACCCACTAAGCCACCCAGGTGCCCCAGGGGGATAAGATTTTAAGGGGGAAGATTATTTGGACCACCATGAACTACGTAGTAGTTCTCACTCCATGTTTTCTAAGATGCATTTGGAGAAGTAGCTATTGAAGTCACACAGAAATCTACCATGGTTCTTTAGCCCACTTTGGAGCTGAGGTTAAATGTTAAATTTTCAAAATAACTGGGTTTTGTTAAGGAATGCAGAATGAGGGATAATAAGACAAAATATTTTTTGAAAAAGATGAACACAGGAGGGGTGCCTGGCTGGCTCAGTCAGTAGAGCATCTGACTCTTGATCTCAGGGTTGTGGGTTCAAGCCCCATGTTAGGTGTGGAGGTTATGTAAAAATAAAATCTTTAAAAAAAAAAAATCTTGGAGTGTCTTGGTGGCTCAGTTAAGTACCTGACTCTTGATTTTGGCTCAGGCCATGATTTCATCTGCACTGGGCATGGAGCCTACTTGAAATTCTTTCTCTCTCTCCTCTGCCCCTCTCCCCCACTTGCTCTCTCTCTGTGTCTGTCAAAAAAAAAATTGTTTTCCTTAAAAAAAATGAACCTCCCAAAAGTAAATAAAATTAATAAATTAAAATTAAATAATTTTTTAAAAAAATGACCCCAGTAAAGAACAAAGAAATATACTTACCCACATGATATCTCTTCTGCTTGCTGCCCAAGATGGCAGTGGGCCAAAGGGGGCCACAGAGAAAGAAGGACCACAGAGATGTATACAGTGACACTAGTGGTCTCCACAACACTCTTCTTTTACAATTTCCCCCTTGTGCCTAGCAAAGCCTTCCACAGGAGAAGGAGTATTCTGAAGTATCCCAAAGTAAGTTGATAAGTCGGGATTGAAAAGAAATATAGCATCGATTCTTCAAAGGGGTGCTTGAGAAAGTTCATTATTTGAGGGCCTACGTGGGCTATCCAAGCTTGAACATTCCCCTTGTCATTAGAAATCTCCCGGATTTAACTAAGTATTCTCTCTTTATCCTTTGGCATACACAGTGCACTAATGACATGGATACTTGACACAAAATCCCATAAAATATTATGCTTTAGTAACCTCCTAGTTAAAATTTTATTTTCTTTACTGGGGCCAAGGTACAGTTTTGCCACTTGGTTGTGAAAAGACCATTTTATAAAATACCAGGGACAGTTTTTAACATAATAAACCGACAACTTATGGCAGATTTGTAAACGCATCAAATAGGCAGAAAGCCGAGGCAGATAGTGATTCTTATAATGACATAAGAGCAAGTAGTTGTCTCCTTGGGGGTATACCGAGCTGTGGAAATGCCTTTCCAGAAAAAAATTTCCCTCTCAAGATACATATACTTGTAATAGAGTTTCTAACATGCATAATGATGAAAGCTTGCTTACATATTTTTCAAAAAAAATAAAACCAAGCAACAAAAAGGCAAAGTTTACGGGCATTTTCTTTCCTGTAACCACTTTTTAAATTCTTCTTACTTTGCTATTTTATCATTAAATATGATTTAAAGAAATAGAAACCCCTCCGTGAGCAAAATTCTTTTTTCACTCAGCACTATCCTCCTTGTCACACGTTTTTATCACCCTGAATATATATAGGAATATACATATATATGTGTGTGTGTGTGTGTGTGTGTGTATTTCATGCTCAGATGGCCTGAGGAAGTATAGGAATTGGGGATAACCTGTGATTTACTGACAGCATGTGTGCATGTATATATGTGTGTGTGTGTATATATATGTATATTATATGTATGCACACCTGTCTGCAAACGACTACCCCATGACGTATGGCAAATTGAAACTAGCTTTTAAAACAGTCCCTTCTGGGGGCACCTGGGTGGCTCCATCCATTACGTATCTGACTCTTGATTTCGGCTGAGGTCATGATCTCACGGTTTCGTGAGTTCAAGCCCCAAGTCAGGCTGTGTGCTGGCAGGGTGAACCCTGCCTGGGATTCTCTGTCTCCCGCTCTCTCTGACCCTCCCAACCTGTGCTGTCTCTGTCTCTCTCAAAATAAAATTAAAATTAAAATTAATAAAATAAAACAGTCGCTTCTGCCCTGTCCCTTGGAGTCTACCATTTGCACTGGGTACTTGTAACACATTCATGAAATTATCAACTTCCCTTTGCCAAATAAAAATACATGGTTTAATTCGTTCAGCCCACATTCATATACCTTATCCATCCTAGGCAATTTTTTTTTTTTTTTTTTTTTTTTAGGATTTTACTTCTAAGTAAACATGGGGCTGGACCCCAAGATCAGGAATCACATGCTCCACCCACTGAGCCAGCCAGGCCCCATCCTAGGCAATTCTTGACCCTTTAATAAGCAGTCTTTACAGAGTTAACAGCCAACTGTATGCAGCTGCTTCCGCACAGTGAGGGGGAAAGTGACATTTTACTTCCACCCCAAACAAAGCCATTATATTTACCTTCTACTTTGAAGATAGTAAAGTGCGGTCGGCAATGGAAAGAACCCAACGCGTTACCCGCGCAGTTCATCCACAGGCCCTGGTAAACCCAAGTGGCGGTTATCACCGATGACGCTCGGGTGGTCACTTTCCACTCATTGGACGCGGTGGCCGCGACAAGAGCTCCAAACCCTCCAACGCCGAACACCAGAGCTGAGATCTGCGCCCTGGACATGTCGCTCGGCCTTCTGCGGTGACACGGTCCAGACAGAACGCTTTGGTGGGCTAGGCATGCAGCGGGTGACGAGCGCTCGGACAGATTTTATGGCAGGTTAACGCGACTAGGGGACAGCATTTCATGCTCAGCTGGCCTGCGGAAGGACCGGAATTCAGGATACCATCTGATTTACCGATGGCATTTTCAAGATAGCCTGAGATGATCTTTCTAATTTCCTACACGGAGATTTCCTAAAAAAAATTTTTAGATGGATTTTAAAGGTTTTGATTTCGCAGATTTTTTTTTCCTGGCATCATAGTTAATGCTTAATTTTCTGTTAGCCTGAAGCTTAACGAACCGTGCACCAACCAGATATTACAAAGTACAAATTATACAGTAACAGTTAAGGCTTATCGGACCAATTGCCTTCGTCTGGCATGCTTCTGAATCTTTATAGAAATGGAATCATACAGTAGGCATTCTTCGGTAACTTACTTTTTTCACCCAACGTTATGTTCGTGAGATTCATCCATGTTCAAGAATGTAGTTGATGTTCGTTAAATATTACAGCGGAAATATAACACTTCATTAAAAGAATATACTACGATCTATTTATCCATGTTCCTGGAGATGAACATTTGTGTCCTTTCGTCCTCAACCCCCCACCCCTTCCCCCTCAATAACAGTGGGAACAGCTGTGAATATTCTCTTCGTGCACCTGCTCCAAGAGTTTCTCCAGGACAATCTTAGAACTGCTAGGAAGCAGGAAATAAGTAGAAACTAATCTTCGACTTTATTGACAATAGCAAATGGCTGTACTGAGTAATTGTAGCTGTTTGCAATCCTACAACCAGTAGGTGAATCCTCATTGGCTCATTTGATAACATGTGACATTGGGGGGTGTTGTCAGAATTGCTGGTATTTTGTTCTTTGGGAGTTTTTTGGGGGCCACTCATCAGAGTGTAAAGATATCCCGATACAATGACCAATTTGCATTTTCTGATTACTAATGGAGCTGAGCATATTTTCACGTATTTATTGGTCTGTTGGGTTTTTGTCTCCAAAGACACGTGTAGCTTTTGCTCATTTTTTCCATTGACTTGCTTGACTTTTTATAATTTTATAATTAGTTATTATAATTATAATTAGTTATTATAATTATAATTTTATAATTTTTATAATTAGTTCTATATATATCCTGGATAGCAATTTTTTATTTGATTATTTATGTTGTAATTATCTTCTCCCAGTTTGTGGTTTGTCTTCACTTGGCTATTTGATAAGACTCTTGATGTCAGTGTACTTAAATTTATCAAGCTTTTTCTAAATGATCTGTACTTTGAGATCTTGATTAAGAAATCTCCCTCAGGGGCATCTGGGTGTCTCAGTTGGTTAAGCCTCTGTCTCTCCGTGAGCTCAAGCTCCCCATCAGGCTCTGTACTGACAGCTCTGAGCCTGCTTGGGATTCTCCCTCTGCTCCTCTCTCTGCCCCTCTCTGGCTCTCTCTCTCTCTCAAAATAAGTAAATAGACTTTAAAAAATATTTTTTTAAAATCTCCCTCAGAGATAGTAAATACGTTACTCTCTAATCCTATTTCAAAGTTTTAGCTTTTACATTTAAGTTCTTAAATCATCTACAATTGATTTTTTGGGGCACATGGGTGGCTCAGTTGGTTAAGCATCTGACTCTTGATCTCAGCTCAGGTCTTGACCTCAGGGTTGTGAATTCAAGCCCCTCGTTGGGCTCTGCACTGGGCATGAAACCTACTTTTAAAAAAATTGGGGCACCTGGGTAGCTCAGTCGGTTGAACTCCCGACACTGGTTTCAGCTTAGGTCATGATCTCACAGTTTTGTTGGAACCCTGTGTGGGGCCTGGGCTGCCAGCGCAGAGCCTGCTTGGAATTCTCTCTCTCCCTCTCTCTCTCTGCTCCTCCCCGACTTGCGCTGTCTCTGTCTCTCTCAAAATAAATAAATAAACTTAAACCAGAATTTATTTTTCTGTTTTATGATTTGGGATCTATTTCATTTTTCAACATGGAAACCCAATTTTTCTGTCCCTACTAAATGGTCTCTGGTTTTCCTCCTGATGTGCAGTGTCACTTTTGTCATATCAGATATAAATATTTACATGGTCTGTTTATGGATTCTCTAATCTGTTACATTTATCTGCTTGTCTGTTCCTGCACCCAGACAATACTCTCTTAATTACTAATTTATAAATATTTCTTGAGATCTTATTGATGTCTCTTACTTTGTTCTTTTTATCAAGAGTATTTGAGATTTTTTTTAGCTCTTTGCTGTTCCTTACATATGTTAGAATAGGCTTATTAAGTTATACATATATACATACCTACTGGGATGTATGTTGGAAGAGAATAAATACTTTATAAAGCTGAGCCTTCCTACCAATAAGCATTGTACATCTCTTCATTTAACCTTTCTTTAATGTCTCTCAGTAAAGTCGTATACTTTAATTAAATCTTGTTACTTTTTTTGCTAGATTTATTCTTTTTCTTAAGGATTTTCTTTTTTCTTTTATTTTGTTTAATGTTTATTTTTGAGAGAGAGAGAGACAGAACACGAGCAGGGGAGGGGCAGAGAGAAAGGGAGATGCAGAATCCGAAGCAGGGTCCAGGCTCTGAGCTGTCAGCACAGAGCCCGACGCAGGGCTTAAACTCACAAACTGTGAGATCATGACCTGAGCCGAAGTCGGACGCTTAACCCACTGAGCCACTCAGGTGCCTCAAGATTTTATTTTGAAGCAATCTCTATACCAAACACGGGGCTCAAACCTACAACCCTGAGATCTAGAACCACATGCTCCACTGATTGAACCAGCCAGGTGCCTCATGCTAGATTTATTCTTAAACTTAGGACTCATTCTAGCATCTTTTCTAATATATTTTTTCTGATTTCCTTCTTGTATATACAGTTGACCTTGAACAACATGGTAATTAGAGGAACCAACCCCCACACAGCCAAAAATCCACATATAACTTTTGACCTCCCCGAACTTACCTAATAGCCTACTGTTGACCAGAAGCCTTACTCATAACATAAACAGTTCATTAACACATATTTTATATGCTATATGTATCATATTCTGTATTCTTACAATAAAGTAGGCTAGAGAAAAGAAAACGTTATTAGTAAAATCATGAGGAAAAGAAAATACATTTACAGTACTGTACTGTATTTATAAAAAAAAATCCACATGTAAGCAGATGTGCTTGGTTCAAACCTTTGTTCAAAGGTCAATGGTATATCTTGTTTTTCTTCTTTCTTAAATTTTTTAAAGTTTTTTTCCGTATTTCAATTTTTCCACTCTATTAAATTAGAAGTTACACATTTTTTGTGTTAACAGTTACTCTAGAAATTATAATGCATATTTAACTTAATAAATAAAATCATTGTCTTTATTCTCCTTCTGAATAATATAAGGACCTTAAGATATTTTAACATAAATACAACTCCTCTTCTGGCCTATGTTATTGCTTTATTTCTATGTTGTTTGATTTTTAGTCCCATAAATTAGAGTTTTATCTCCCCAGATGTTAGCCCCGCACTTATCATTATTACTACATGCTGTCATTTTTCTTTTTTTTGCTTGCTATTCCATTTTGCTTCTCAAATCTTCCTTGTGAGTTTATTATTTTTCTTCTTCCTAGGAGCGAAGTTTCTCTAGTGAGGGACTGTTGGTAGTTATCTCTCTTAGTTTTTGTTTGACACATAATATATTTCTTTTCGCTTGCTTTTGGTAGAGAATTTTTGGGGGTTTACAGTTATAAGTTGACAAGGATTTCAACTCATAACTATGAAGATATAATTCCATTTCCATCTGACTTCCATTGTTGCTGTAGAGAAATCAAGAACTGGATTTGTCATTTCTTTATGGATTAGTCCAAGCTTTCTGTTTGGCTGATTTTAAGATTCTCTTTGGTTTTGGCAGTTTCACTTTGACTTTCTAAGTATGGGTTATTTTTTGGTAATCTTCTTTGGGATTTGCTGAACTTCTTGAATCTAATGATTCATATCTTTCATCAGTTCTGGAAAACTCTTAGCCCCTTCCCTCTAAAGATGTTATTTCTGCCCTACTTTTTATCTCCTTCTATAACTCTGGTAAGATCTATTTTGTTTTGTTTGTCCTATTTCTTAACTTCCTTCCAATATTTTTAACCACTTTATCTCTCCAGGCTGCATCTGGGTTTTTAAAAGACATATGCACTAATTTATTAATTTTCTCTTCAGCTGTGTGTAATCTGCTATTATCCATCCAGAGGTTCTAATTTCTAATATGATACTTGAAAAAAAATGTCTAGAGCTTCTATTTTATCCTTTTTTGTATTTTCCTATTTCTTTATTTCTAATCTCTTGTTCTTTAGTCATAATTCAAGTGCCCTATTTTGTTTTGTAAGTATTAGAGATACTAAATTTATATTCTATATCTCATTATTCTTATATCTGTAGTTTTTACCGGTTGGATTGATTTTTTTTCTAGTGACCCTCTCACTCATTGTTTGTTAAAAAAAATGGGCTTTGTCATATATCTGGGTATAAAAAACTTCTGTCCATTGTCTACTATGAAATTAGTATTATATTTTAAGGTAAACAAAAGAATTTGTACTGCTTGATAAACTATTTGCTTGTAAATTTAAAAGTTTTCTTTATTCAATTAACTTAAAGTAATGGACCAATAAACCTATGAAAGATGCTTTCTTTAAACAAAACAAACAAAAACCACATGTGCTTTGTGATTTGGGATTGTAAACTCGTGTTCCTGGCAACTTTCTCATGGAAATGTTTTGAGGCCTGAGTTGGACATTTGTTCTCCCAGATAGAGTTTATATTTACTTCTGTCTGTTTTTTAGGGGAGCTATCAACCTAGGACTATTTTTTTTAATGTTTATTGATTTTTGAGAGAGAGAGAGAGAGAGAGAGAGAGAGAATCCCAAGCAGGATCCATGCTGTCAGCACAGAGCCCAATGGGGGGCTCAAACCCACAAACCGGGATCATGACCTGAGCTGAAACCAAGGGTCAAATACTTAACCGACTGAGCCACCCAGGCATCCTGTGAGTACAGATATTTAATTAATTATTTTAAAAAAATTTTTTAAATGTTTATTTATTTTAGAGAGAGAGAGAGCATGAGTGGGGGACAGGCAGAGAGAGAGGGAGACAGAATCTGAAGCAGACCCCAGGCTCCGAGCTGTCAGCACAGAGCCCAATGCGGTGCTAGAACTCACAGACCTGAGTCGAAGTCGAATGCCCAGCTGGCTGAGCCACGCAGGCGCCCCAACCATGGACTGCTTTACACTAAATTATCATCTTTTACTAGCCATTCAATTAGTGTGAATTCTAGGGCTATACTCAAGTGAGTGTCAACTTGTGGTCAGGAATTCTCAGGTCACTTCCTTTTGTCCCCATACTCAAATCCAAGGTTGAGACAGGACATTCCTTTACCATCACCCAGGAGACAGTGATGGGGTTAGTGATAGAGGTGGTGAAGCACTGCTTTTTTTCATTTTGCCCGCTGCAGCCATTACTCTGGGGTGGGAACAACTTCAGAGTTCTCTGACCCAGACTCCAATGTTGCCTCACACTAGGATCCCCTGTTATGGCCAGTTGGGAATTGGGTAGCCGTTGGCTTCAAAGCTGGCTCACCTTTCTGTATTTGTGCTTCCTCTTATTTCCTGGCCTCTAAAGATTTCCTTTGCTTTCTTACTAGCTCAGGTATGCATTTAAAAATATTTTTCAAGTGGTGCCTGCGTGGCTCAGTCAGTTAAGCATCCAACTCTGGATTTTGGCTCAGGTCACGGTCTCAGAGTTCATGGGTTTGAGCCCTTCGTTGGTGTCTGCACTAACAGTGCAAAGCCTGCTTGGGAATCTTCTCTCTTCCTCTCTCTCTGCCCTTCCCCTGCTCAAGCTGTCTGACTGTCTCTCTGTCTCTCCGTCTCAAAATAAAAATAAATAAACTTTAATAAAAAATAAATACTTTTTTAATTTAAAAAAAATTTTTAAAGTTTATTTTGAGAGAAAGACAGAGAGTGCCGGGGGAGGGGAAGGTGCAGAGAGAGAGAGGAAGACAGAGAATTCCAAGCAGGCTCCGCACTGTCAGCACAGAGCCCGACACTGGACTTGAACTCACGAACCATGAATTCATGACTTGAGCTAAAACCAAGAGTCAGACACTGAACTGAGTCACCCAGGTGCCCCTTGAATGTTTTCTTTTTAATTTTTTTTTTTAAGAGAGAGAGACAGCACAAGTGGGGGAGGAGCAGAGAGAGAGACACACAGAATGCGAAGCAGGCTCCAGGCTCCGAGCTGTCAGCACAGAGCCCCACGTGGGGCTCGAACGCGCGGACCGTGAGATCATGATTGAGCTAAAGTGGGATGCTGAACCCAGGTACCCCCTCAAAAGTTTCTTTATAGCGACTGTAGGTGTTTTGTTCCAGGAAGGTTGTATAGGATATCTAATCCACACTGTGCCAGAAATAAAAGTGGCCAAATGTAAAAAAGTAAACACTTATGTTTAAAAATATCTCTAAAAATCAAATAATCTAGGGCACCTGTCTGGCTCAGTTGATAGAACATGCAACTTTGGATTTGAGTTGTGAATCTGAGCTCCACATTAGGCATAGAGATTTTTTTAAAAATCAAATAACCTATCGGGAAATAACAATATGTGAATCTATCCCAAATGAGGAGAATCCTGGAATTTCAGATCTGTGCAGATTTTGCTGTGCAACCTAGTCTCAGTTCCTATTTAGATTCTTCTGGAAATTAGTTGCATGTTTTTAGTAGAAAGAGCTCTCTCTTGAAAAAAAAATAAGATTGTCTGATAAACTCTTTTTCCGTACATTATATTTTTTGTCATCACAGTATGAGTTAAATTCCCAGAAAAAGGTATGCCTGATTCTACATTTATGATGAAAATCCAGGAATTTGAAATGAAAAACCACCCAAAAAAACTCCATGTATTTTCTTATATCATTAAAATAAGACTTTAGGGACACCTAGGCGGCTCAGTTGGTTAAGTGTTTGACTTTGGCTCAGGTCATGATCTTGCAATTCATGAGTTTGAGCCCCACGTCGGGCTCTCTGCTGTCAGCACAGAGCCTGCTTCAGATCCTCTGCCCCTCCTCTGCCCTTCCCCTGCTTGTGCACTCTCTCTCTCCCTCTCTCTCTCAAAATAAATAAACTTAAAAAAATAAAATAAAATAAGATTTCAACTGGATTTCTTTAAAACTCTTTCACCAATATCTTGACTCCAGGCCATAATTAGGGCACTGTAAAACATTCTTCTAACAACTAGAAATAAAAATTAAATATTTCTGTCTATAAATAGTTACTTGTCTCTCTGGAGATTGCCCCTTACCAGTATTAGACATTTCAGAACTCTTCCCCCAACCTGGCATCCCTTCATTTGTCTTCGCTGTCCTTTCTGGGACCAACAGCCTCACAATTTTAACATGATCACATCCCTCTGTATTCTGTGCTTTTCAAGTTCTGCGTAGAGTCCTTCATTGCCCTAGGATAACAAGATGTCCCCCTCTCGAGTCTTCTGCAGTTCATAATCTCTGGGGCACAATTCTGAAATCCACGAATCCAGACTTTCACAAAACTGGCGCCGTGTCTGTCAGCTAGAAGTGGATGGCACACTCGCGCTGGGTACTTTGAGAAGACTTTAATAAGAGACTTTATTCAAAGTGTAGAAAAGGTTCTGTAACCTCAGCACTATTGACATTTTGGGCCAAACAATAATTCTACATTGTGAGGAGCTGCCCTGTGCCTTGTAGGATGTTTATCAGCAGCTCTGCTCTCTGCTGTCCTATGCCCACACCAACAGTCACGACAACCCAAGGTGTCCCCAGCCGTTGACGCGTTGCTCCCAGACAGGAGCAATGGCGTAGACAGCCCAAGGGCGATGGTACAGTGCCATGGTCAGAAGAGGCGAGGGGAAGGCCATGATTCCCGGAGCCAGGTGACAGGTGTTAGGGAGAAGGCCGCCTTACCAGAGCTGGGTCCCTCGGTTGGGGGCGGAGCCAGAGCCAGCCTGGGAAACCCCTCCCTTCCCTCCTCCTCTTCCTTCTGCCAGAGGTTGGAGCCTGCGGTGAGGTCCCAAGAGACGACCTCCCAGGCACAGAGCAAGGTAGAGAAGGAAAAAAGGTGGCTCTAGATACGCAGCACAGCTCCCAAACATATTTGGTGACAACATGCTCCTGGAACCAAGCTGAGTCTACTTCAGACTTCATATGATTCACTACAGAAATACTGAAGGGTCTGACTGTGGGATGCTCCCCGAAATCCAGTGGGGGCATTATGTAATAGGTATGGTATGTGTACCGTCTTGCCCTTTTAAACCTGAAAAGGTTTGAATTCCAAACCACATCTGGCTACATGCATTTCAAATATATAATTGTGGAAATGTACCTTTCACCTACAAGGAAAATGTATCTGGAGTCTGTCACTGTGTGATTCAAGGTAAGGATCTAGTTTTGTTTCCATATTATGAGCCCATTTCCACCACCACCACCCCCGACTTGCTAAATAATCCAAGCGTTTCTCATTATCCTTGTGATTTCATCCCATATTAAGTTCTCGTGTAAACACAGGGGCTATGTCTCTGTTCCAATTTACTGTGTCATTTGTGTATTCTGCTAGTAATAGAAACTCTCCCGTTTCTATGACTTCCGTTTCTAGATATATCCTAATATCTTATAGGAAAGTCCTCTCTTTCTGCTTTTTTTAAATAGCAAATAATTTTTATTGTTAGTTTTATCAGAAAGATTTTGTAGATGCATATAATTTTTAAAACACAATAAGGATGTGGTTTTTTATGATTTTTTTTTTTTTTTTGAGCATGAGAGAGTGCGAGCAGGGGAGAAAGGCAGAGGGAGAAAGAATCTCAAGCAGGCTCCACATTCATCCTGGGGCCCAATGTGGGGCTTGATCCCACAGCCCTGGGATCATGACCTGAGCCGAAATTAAGAGTCAGACACTTAACCAACTGAGCCACCCAGGCGCCCCAGGACACGGTGGTTTTGACAGAAATTTTATTAAAGCCAGATATCATATTTTTTCCCAGAAGGAACATTTCTTAAAAAGCTACCTTCAATAAAGCATCTTTGAGTACATCAGTTCTGTTAAAGAATGGTAAATTATATATTATAAAAAGTCTTTGATATGAGAGGCCCCTGGGTGACTCAGTCAGTGAACCGTCTGACTTCGGCTCAGGTCATAGTCTTACAGTTCATGAGTTCCGGCCCCACATTGGGCTTTGCTCTGGGAATCCGGAGCCTGCTTGGGATTCTCTCTCCCCCTCCCTCTGTCTCTACCCCTCCCCCACTTACGTGTGCGTGCTCTCTCTCTTTCTCAAAATAAATAAGCTTAAAAAAAAGTCTTTGATATGAAACACACAAGATAATACCTTAAATTTTTCAATCTTCAGATGAAACCTATTGCTTCCCTTCAGTTTCTGAAGACATAACATTGCTTTAAATTATAGCAGATCAAACATCACGTCCATCCGTGTGATGCCCAGGCAGGAGTTTGGCTTACGTGAAAGCAGGCCTAAGAGACGTGGACACCAAAGCAGTGTAAATCCTTGAGTAGATCCTGAATTGGATTGATTTTTTTGTTTAAGGCTGCACATGACATTATTAGAATAATCTGGGAAATCTATAGATTGGCTATACAGACACCATTAGTGTAGCAACGGTATGTTCCTCAGGTGTGAGAGTACCCCTGTGGTAATGTAGGAAAATGTCCTTGTTCTTAAGTGGATGGACATGCTAAGGCTGCACCTGTGTGGCTCAGTCGACTCTTGGTTTTGGCTCAGGTCGTGATCACACTGTTCATAAGATAGAGCCCTACACTGGGCTCTGTGCTCACAGCGAGGAGCCTACTTGGGACTCTCTCTCTCCTTCTATCTCTGCCCTTCCCTGCCCACTCACATTCTCTCTCTTTCTCTAAATAAACATTAAAAAAAAGAAGTATTTAGGAGTAAGTTTGAGGTATCTGCAGCTTACTTTCCAATGGTTCTGAAAAATGAGTACATAAAGCAAATCAAGTATATAAAGCAAGATGTTGGTGTTTGCTGAATACGGACGAAGGTTGTTTGATTGGCTGTTGATTTGCTGAATATGGATGAAGGCTCTGGTTTGGGTCATAAGTTCTCTGGCTTGAAAATTTTCCAACTAAAATGTTGGGGGAGAAGAAATAGGAAATCACAGAAACATTAACAGTGCATATGGAGGGGCGCCTGGCTGGCTCAGTCACGTGACTCTTGACCTCAGGATTGTAAGTTCGAGCCCAACGTTGGATGTAATGATGACTTAAAACAACGCAGATTGAGACCTGCGTGTGTGAAGGCATCCATCACTCAGAAGCAAAGCGGTCAGCTTTCCAGACCATTCCATGACTGCAGGCGGGTGCCCTTCTGCTTCCCTGAGAGCAACAGGGTGCTGTGCAGATTTGTTCTGTTTATGCTCTGCAGGCCTTCTCCCTCCCACCCCTACTTCAGTGCCACTCTCTGGAGTCTGGGCAGAACCAGGCCTGTATCGGCCAGGACTCCCTCAGCTGTCAGGTCTTCACAGGGAAGAAACCCAAGCTCCACACCCCCACTGCCCGCCTCAGGGACCTAAACATCCCTGCCCTCCCTTCTTAAGGTTGATTTCACGGGGCGCCTGGGTGGCTCAGTCATTAAGCATCTGACTTTGGCTCAGGTCATGATCTCACAGTTTGTGAGTTCAAGTCCCACATCGGGTAAGCACGAGCCCCACTTTGGGTGAGCATGAGCCCCAAGTGAGCCCCGCTTCTCTCTCTCTCTCTCTCTCTCTCTCTCTCTCTCTCAAAAAAGATTGATTTCACTACCCATGGATCACAGGTGTTTTGCCTCAAAGCTGTGTGTAAGCTTCAAAGCTCCTCATTTGAACACACCCCTGGGGTTCCTGAGAGGAGCTGGGAGTCATGGAATGTTCTAGGTGAGGGTGAGGACACCCCTGGGGTTTCTGAGAGGAGCTGGGAGTCATAGAATGTTCTAGGTGAGGACACCCCTGGGGTTCCTGAGAGGAGCTGGGAATCATGGAATGTTCTAAGTGAGGACACCCCTGGGGTTCCTGAGAGGAGCTGGGAGTCATAGAATGATTTGGGTGAGGACACCCCTGGGGTTCCTGAGAGGAGCTGGGAGTCATAGAATATTCTGGGTGAGGACACCCCTGGGGTTCCTGAGAGGAGCTGGGAGTCCTAGAATGTTCTGGGTGAGGAAAGAAAGGCAGGCTGCCATCAGCCAGCATTTCTAAGTAAGCTCATTTGTGAACTGCGTAGAGATCTTATAAGAAAGGGCCTTGAATCGCCAGAATCTCCAGTATTTTGTTGCGCTTTCTTTTCTTATTTTTAAAAATGCTCACTGTCGGGGCACCTGGGTGGCTCAGTTGGTTAAGCGTCTGACTTCAGCGCAGGTCATGATCTCATGGTTTGTGAGTTCGAGCCCCACATCAGGCTCTGCACTGTCAGCTTGGGATTCTCTCCCTCCTCTCTCTTCCCCTCCCCCACTTGCACATGCTCTCTCTCTCTCTCTCTCTCTCTCTCTCTCTCTCAAAATAAACAAACTTAAAAAAAACTCACTTTCACACCCAATTTCTTCAAGAAAGCTCTCAAAACTATATAAACTTTAATTCGGGTAGACTTTTATTTTCCTACATACATTTTAGAGTAAGTTTATCAATTCTTCACAACATCATAGTGCAATAAAAATGTTAGTGTTTTTAGGCAGCAGGAAGATAAAGGGGATCTCTAGATATGTACTTTCATTTTTAGGTCTTGAATTACCTGGAAAAAATTATTCTCTACTTGGACTTAGGGGAAAACCAATCTCTTAAACCCTTTGCTTAAGATATCACCGCTATCAGATATTTTGAAGAAGACTGATTGAGAAATAGTGACATGTTGACACTGGGCAGGTAAGCGGAGATAAAGAGGTGTATTCCATGTTCCTACGGATCCTTTAGCGAAACTCGTCATGAACAAAAACTGTATTTCTTGCTCTGTGTCACTGAAAATTATCTAAGTAGATAGATAATAGAAATAGATGTCCCACATCTATTTCTCTGATGTTATACTAATATAATCACAAGCCATGATTATAGTTTTATTGCAGGAAATTATAAAATGTATTGTCTTGCCAAATGTGTTTTTGCTTTGCCACCCTCATTTTTAAGTGGCTTTCAAGAAAATATAATGGACTCTTTCGAGGAGGTAAATTGAACAGAGGTCTGCTAAAGCAATCAGTGCTGGGATAAATTAACAAAGCAACCGAGTCTGGGATTGTGGTGGTTATATAAAAAAAAGTGTTAACGAATTATTTGTCCCTTTATTCTATAAGTCTGATGCATGGTACTACGCTTAGAAAGAGCCAGGTTTGTAGATCTGAACTGAGTTTTCCAAACAGCCAATGTCTTCGCCCAGTCCTTCCTACTTTCAAACTGCTCAGGTGCCACCATATATAGTGGAATCAAACTGCTTGATTTGGCTTTTACCCAGGATAGAAAGACACAGGGCTTTCTCGTGTAAATAAATAAACAAACAAGATTAGGAGTTGTTCTAAGCACTTTTGTTTGCCATAACATCAGGGTAGAGCCTTCATTAGGTCCAGACAGCATGAGCTGTGCTGGTTCCCTTGATGTTCAATGTCGCCCAGATCTGCCCTTGAATGCACAGTGGAGACCCTTTGGGTACATTCCTCCTGAGCATCCCCAGGCGGGTGGTGGGGGCCAGAGTGGCACCGAGTCAGACTTCCAAGCCCAGACGACAGCGTTAACACAAACACCCTGAAACGTCAAAGGAGGCAGAACACAAAACCAGTAACAGCCTCCTCTTCAGCTCCTAACTGAACTGCAGCGATGCAGATGGACCACTGCAGGAACGGTTACATAAATCAGAAGCACAGCACACCCCAGTCCTTATGAGCACACAGCGCACCTTTCCTCCTCTTTATTGTGAAATAGAGCACACATTCAGGAGAGGGCCTAAAACACAGCTTCAAGATCGTGGGTGGCTAACACAGATTGAGTAGGGGGGTCCCGGCCGCCCCCATTCAGAGAACTGCGCTGCCCTAACGCTAACTTCAGTACTTCCGTCTACAAATCTGTCTCCAATCGTTCCTTGCGGATGTCAGTTACCTGCCCAGGTGTCTCACTCTTTGTCTATAAGGGTCTGGGATTAACTTTTTTTTCTTTGTTTAGCACCTTCCAGACCTCTATCCTCCTTCGTTGTCATGGGTTAGCACATCACCGGACCTTCCTGACTTCGGGCTGACACCCCCTCCAACTCCCCGCAGTAGGATCGGAGCCTGGTGAAGCTACTCCAGAACCGTGCGTCCGCAGCGCACAGGAGGAGAAACAATGTGAGTTATGGCGTGCGTCGTGTCAGCCTGCTGGCTCGCAGAAAACCTCCCGAACTTCCCCTGAGAAGCCTTCCTGGCTTCTTTAGGAAGATTAAAGATCTCTCAAAGCCAATGTTTATGCCAGTTCAATATTTCGCACCACTTGACAGCTCCTTCCAGAAATGAATCTCCATCTCTGGACCTCAAAACCTCATCCTTTTTCCACACGTCTTTCTCAATTAATATGGATCTGAGTGAATTCTAGACAGGATTCTGGATGATGACTCATAACCATACCATCATTTGGTGTTGGAGCTGCCTTTTCGTGATTATTTTGCAGTGAATCAACTCGCAACCTGGAATTTAAAAATAGAATTCTGTCGCACAGAGATGGTCCCATTGTCAAACCAGGTGCAGCAATGCACTGTGAGCAAGAGGCTCGGGGTTGCCGGGGGAAAGAGGGGAAAATGCCAGGTGCGACCAGGTCAACGTCTGCTTCTGTGATGGCACCAACGCTGGGCAGTAACTGTAAGGAGCAGGGTACTGTGGTGGCAAGGAATGGGCAGGGGCTTTGCGAATGGCAGAGCTGGGTTGGACTCCCACTAGCCGGTGTGATCTTGGGTGAGTTTATATATCTTTAGCCTTTAAAGAAAATTGTAGGGGCGCCTGGGTGGCTCAGTCGGTTAAGCATCCGACTTTGGCTCAGGTCATGATCTCATGGTTGTGGGATCAAGCCCTGCATCGGGCTCTGCGCTGACAGTGTGGAGCCTCCTTTGGGTTCTCTCTCTTTCTCTCTCTCTCTCTCTCACTCTCTCTCTCTCTCTCTCTCTCTCTGCGGCTTAGTCTGTTAAGCATCCAACTTCGGCTCAGGTTCTTGCAGTTCGTGGGTTAGAGCCCCCTGTCAGGCTCTGTGCTGACAGCTCAGAGAGCTGTTTCAGATTCTGTGTCTCCCTCTTTCTCTGTCCCTCCCCTGCTCACACTCTCTCTCTCTCTCTCTCAAAAATAAATAAACTTAAAATTTTTTTTTACATTGTAGTAAAATACAGGTTACATAAAATTTCCCATTTTAGCCATTTTTGAGTTCTGTGGCATTAAATATTTTCCCATCAGCAATCACTAATTAATCTTCCCGAATGGAAGCTCCGCACCCATTAAACAATAACTGCCCCACCTTCCAGCTCCTGGCAACCACCATTCTACCTTCTGGTTCGAATTTGACGGCTCTCGTCACCTCCTACAAGGGAAACTATGCTATAGTTGCCCTGGTGTGACTGGCTTATTTCACCGAGCATCATGTCCTCAAGGTTCATCGTCCCTGCTGTAGCACATGTCCGAGTTTCCTTCCTTTTGAGGCTGAATAATATTCCATGGTGTGGACATAACTCATTTTGCTTATCCATTCATCCGTCGATGCGTGCTCGGGCTGCTTCCCTGTTTTAGCCACTGTGGATGATGCTACTACGAAGACTGTCTGCTGGATGCCTGGTTCTCCCGGGCATGTGGCTCATGGTGGGATTGCTGGACCACAGCGTGGTGCCAGGCTTCATTGTCAGGGGATACTTTTAGCTGACTATTCAAGTAGGATGTATACTTAGGAAATGAGCAGAAGCGTGCTCTGTGTTGATCTGTCGCCACTGAGCACCAGGGGACCCCCAGCCACCACCTGTCCTGTTCTTGTGGCTTCTGCCCCACATCACCAATCACCACGCTCCCAACTTTGGGCAACATGGATTTTTTGTTATCAGAGTTATTTAGGGCGCCTGGGAGGCTCAGTCGGTTAAGCATCCGACTTCAGCTCAGGCCATGATCTCACGGTCAGTGGGTTCAAGCCCCGCATCGGGCTCTGTGCTGATAGCTCAGAGCCTGGAGCCTGCTTTGGATTCTGTGTCTCCCTCTCTCTCTGCCCCTCCCCTACACACATTCTATCTCTCTCTTAAAAATAAATTAAAACTTTTAAAAATTAAAAAAAATATTTAAACTTTGTAGAATGGGGACGCAAATACAATCTTCTCAGGGCTGTTGAAATGATTTCTTGGTCCATCAGAGTGCCTACTTTGTACAAGGCACGATGCACAAGATAAAATTCCTCCTGGGGTGTAATTCATGAGTGTGCATGAAAAGCAAGCATGGCACTTGGCACGTAATTGATACCCAATAATTGTTTGCTCTCTCTCCCCACCGTGCCCCAGGTCAGTCATATCACACAAGCAGCTTCCTCTCCATCCTCTGACTTCAAACTGCGCCCGATCTGGCACTAGGGTCCAATGAGCACAGAGTGGCCTGGGTAAACCTCTCATCTGGTAAGCGTCCAAGTCACACACCAGCCACCACCTGCGTAGGCTACCTGTGCGCAGGCCCCTGGTTTTGTGTGGATCTGCCCCGGGGATGTGCAAGCCCTTTGTACTTCTTCCTGGGACAGTCCTCTCTTTCAAACACTGCTGAGCACCTTTCTGGTGCCTCAGGGGGGCTGATGACAGAGCCCAGAAGTGCTGGGTCAACTTTCATTTGCAGGAAAAATTGTTTGGCCTCTGCAGACAGAACCTGCTGGCCCCCTGGCGCACAGCAGAGTCTTGGGTGAGTGGGCAGACACACCCCCAGAAACTTGGGGGCTGTGATATGAGGCAGGGGTGCCCCAGGTGACAGCCATGTCTCTTTGGTGTAAAAAATACATTTTTTAGTAACCTGGGAGAAAATGTAGAGTTTGAAACTGCTAGCTGGGAGGCCCAGAGCAATTTTCTTTTCTAAAACATGCCGGATGTGTAGCAGGACCCACTTGAGTCCCAGTTGTGATTTAGGTTATGACTTCTTGCCTTTGCCAAGTTCCCAGCCATTTTTCCTTACCCGTCCTTTCTCCTTAGTGGCTTCTCCCATCATCAATATCCCTTCCTCCTTTTCATCCTTCCTCCTAACCCAAGCCACTCTCTGCTCTCTGGAGGGGACCAGGTATCATCTGTAGGTGAGTGTGGATTTAAGCCTGTGTGTGCCCTTCCAGGGATATCTTTTTTTAAGTTTACTGATTCATTTTTGAGAGAGAGAGAGAGCGAGCAGGGGAGGGGCAGAGGGAGAGAAGAGAGAGGATCTCAAGCAGGCTCCGCACTATCAGTGCAGAGCCCGACTCGGGTCTTGAATTCATGAACCGTGAGATCATGACCTGAGCCGAAACCAAGAGTCAGACGCTTAACCGACTGAGCCAGCCAGGCGCCCCGGGATAAATGTCTGTAAGCTCAGTGACTGATGGTTTAAAGCTGCCCCCACACACCTCCATCGCTCTGAATGAAGGTGCATCTACCAAGTAAATGCAGCTTCAGGACAGTCTCCTGGCCTCTTTCTCCAGCAAATTGTTATCCTTGAGCCCCTCCTACCTAGAAATCCTGGTGCCCCGACGGCTCAGCCCTTACCTGTACTTGATGTGCAATTACCTGAGTGTGATGTTAGCCTCCAAGAGCACCTCTGAGGCGAGCTGCCCCAGGAGCCATGGAACAGAAAGACTCATAGTCCGATGGTGAACAGGCCTTAGGACAGGGTGTAAAGGGGATGTATGGACCACACTGCCTGAATTCCACATCACACAAAGTCCTCTCTGTCTCTCTCTCTATGTCTCTTTACCTCTCTGTCTCTTTCTCTTGCATCAGCCTCCCGGCAGTGTAGATGTGAGGACCAGTGTTGCAACTGGAGCAAGGGGCCCACGGCAGACAGCAGGTGCAAGGGCCCTGTACACTGCCTGCTGGGTCAGAGATACAGGGCATGTGCGCCCAACGACAGCGGGGCTAGCCAACTGCTCTGCATTTCGTCTCCCTTTCTTGGGCAGCGCACATATGGGGCCAGAATGGAGCTCCACGGGGCGTCACCAGCATGTGACTGATGTAAACATGACATAGACAACAGCTAGGACAAGCCTGCTAACCTGATCTTTCGGTGTGTCTATCTGTGGCGAATATTGTTTGTTCTGCTATATATTTTTATTCCACCTACCTCCAGCATGGCTCTCAGACTGCCAATTTGCTTACTAGCTGTATTTCATACATCTTTGTAGTTCTGTTTATAGGTCGTGAGTGGCTTTCTTACAATCTGTACTTAACACAGGTGTTTTCTCCGTCGTGCCTGCCTTGTCTTCTATGGCAGAAGTGCCCATTGCCAAATAACACGGAAACACACGTTACAGTACTTGACAGGCTTTGGTCTCCATCCGAGAAATTCCCAGCATTCACAGTCATGTATCAGAGGCTTGGGGAGAACAAAGTGCCTTCATATTGTCCTGAAATCATGTCCCCAGGCAGGGAATTCAGTCATGACTTCCGCAGAAGAGTCACGGACCACTCTCAGATATGCAAGGAAGGATGAGCAGATATGTAACTGGGGTTTGATTACTGTCTTACGTTTGACATTTATTGAAATTGGGAATATACGTACATGAGGTGGTCTGTTCTCACAATGCTGTATTCTTCGGAAAATCACTACTATCACAATACCTCGTGCACGATTGTACTTGTGTGTCCTTGAATATGCCAGGAAAAGAGGTGTCAGTATTATGTTAATAATAAAATGCCCCCCGGGGCGCCTGAGGAGCTAAGGTGGTTGGGCGTCCAACTTCAGCTCAGGTCATGGTCTTGTGGTTCATGAGTTCGAGCCCCACATTGGGCTCTGTGCTGACAGCTCAGAGCCTGGAGCCTGCTTCAGATTCTGTGTCCCCCTCCCCACTCATGCTCTGTCTCCCTCTCTCAAAAATAAATAAACATTAAGATAATAATAATAATAATAATAATAAAATGCCCCTAGGCACATTCTTGTTCCTCTGATCCCAACTTTTCTATTTCTATTGGCTTGTATACTTCTTATTCCTTGCCTGTGAGTCAGTTAACACAACAACATTAATTTATTTGAGCAGATTCACACTGATGTTACTCTGTTTAAAAAAAAAAAAAGGAAAAAAAAGAACGTCTAGAGAGCTCTGCATTCACCCAAAAATAAAGCACTAAGCGTCCCAAATCCATGGAACATTGATCCCTGCAGTTGTCTGGTTTGGCCACGAGATGGCACCATGCACCAGTACGACGCCAGAGCTGGGCTGAGCCCAGCGGTTCTGCAGGCCTGGGTGGGTGGCAGAAAGGTATGATGGGGTGAGGACCCTGTGAAGGGACACCCACAGGACGATGACCCCCAAGGAAGTGAATGAAGGCTGAGAACATGGAAGGAGTGTAGAGTAGAGGTTAAGAATGTGGACTTTGGGATCAAATAGCTTATTTTCCAACCCCAGTTCTGCCACCTCCCTAGCCTGGTGGCATTTTTGTCTTCTTATTGAGAAAATGAGAGGATCTGCTGGCAGGGCGCCTGGCTGGCTTAGTCAGTAGAGAGTGCCAGGCTTCATCTTGGGGTCATGAGTTTGAGCCCTATGTTGGGGGTAGGGAGTACTAGGAAACAAAAAAGGGAAACACCAGTGAGATTTTGCATCCAGAAAAATGGTTTTTTTTTAAATGGTCATTTAAAATTTCTTTCAAATTTGAGTATAGTTGACATTACCAGCATAGAACTATCTCCTCGATGATAGTTCCCATGCTGTGCCTTTCATTTCCATGACTTAGCCATTCTGTGGCCGGAAGCCTGTATCTCCTCCTCCCCTTCTCTTCTGTCCATTCCCAGCAACCACCAGTTTGTTCTCCGTATTTATAGGTCTGATGCTGCTCCATTATCTCTAATACTTCTCACATTGTAGAAGGGGGAAATTGAAAGCCTCATCCATTGAACTGACTCATCCGTGGCTAGTTCATAAAGCCCCTGAAATGCACCTTCTCCGTTCTCTGTCAGCAGTGCCACTGGAGCAAGGATTGCCAGGTGCAGTGTTCATTCCCCAGAAAGTGCCCCCAGTGGCTGAGACCAGGCTTTGGTCTCCCCTCCCCAACCAAAACACCACCGATTAACTCTTAGTGAAGAGAATAGGGAGGCTCTTGAAGGGGGTTGTTTCAGGTTATCAGTTTAACGGTTTATTTATTTTGAAGAAGAGGAAGGACAGGAGAGAGAAAAGGAAGTTCATGAGTCATACTCAGCATGGACACTGCTTTCTCTTTCCTCTCTTTCTTACTTTATATATGCATATAAAAACAAAAAAGCGATTGGCTTCACAGCATGGGTCATTTATAGGTCGCTTTCATATTTTAAAATTAATTTTTAAATATTTTAGTTTCCATTAACAACTGAACAGTATGATAGGCTGTAATAATGATCAGAAATAGGGACTCACAAGAAACGCTAATCAGCGCTGTAATTTGGTTGACCGTCAGATATGTCATTTGTTTTGAATGAAAGCTACGGTTTCATTTGTGTGGGTTACTTTCCTTCAAAAATGAAAAGGTAACAATTTTTTAGTAGTTAAAAAATTTTTTTTAATCTTTATTTATTTTTGAGAGAGAGAGAGACAGAGACAGAGTGTGAGCAGAGAAGGGGCAGAGAGAGAGAGAGAGGGAGACAGAGAATCCAAAGCAGGCTCCCAGGCTCTGAGCTAGCTGTCAGCACAGAGCCCAACGGGGGCTTGAACCCATGAACCGCAAGATCATGACCTGAGCCGAAGTCGGACGCTTAACCAACTGAGCCACCCAGGCGCACCAAAAACGTACCAATTTTTATATGTCAAGATGCTTATTGACTCAGTTGTAAATACCGCAGTGCCACTTAGACTGCTTGACACATTCTTATCTTCCTGGTGGAGGCATCATCTCCCAGGGTACTCTGGGTTTTGTTCCAGAATTTACTTGGCAGATGGTGGATGATGAGAACTCCATTCTCTAGTTTGCCTTGGGTCCTGGAGGATACCAGAGCCAGAACTCCAAGACCCCTGCTGGGGTGGGAGTGGGCCCCCCCTGGAAAAGCCCGCAACTACTTCCTCTCCCTTCCAATCCAGCATACCCAGAATGCCCCTCTTCAAGAGTTGGTCCAATGAAAACTATAGCTGTAATGCACAACTGCATTGCTATGTCTTTGTGTATGTTTGTGCATTCACAGTGGTTTACAGGAACTTCCCTAGGAATTATTGAACAAAGCACAACAGTGTTTAATCCTTCCTTCCTTCAAACCACAGATTCCAAATAGTGATGTTGTAAACTCTTCGAATTCTGGCCAAAACAAATCTCTTGGGGTTTCCAAAATCCTCTTTCACTAATGGTGAAATAAGGCTTTCTTGAGAAGGCTCTTGTAATTCTATAGGCACAAAATGATGACAGCCTGGACTATGTGGTGGTGAGAGAGAGAGAGACAGAGTCAAGAAGTAGTTGTTAGGTAGACACTTTTGGGCTTGGAAATGGGCTAGAGGAGATGGAGGAGAGAAGAAGTGTCGAGAATAATTACGGCATTTTTGGAGTGTGTGTCTGGACATGAGGAAGTCCGTGTCCTGACATGAGGAAGAGGGCAGAGAACAAGTTTTGGAGGGGAGGTCAAGGGCTCAGATGTGGACCTAAGAAGCTTGAAATGCCGGGCCACGTCCCAGCGGGCAGGTCAAGGGATCGGCAGGATATAAATGTGTGGAGCTTGGAAAAGCTGTCAGGTCTTCCTTCTGAAGGGGGTGTCTAGAAAGATAAGGGGAAACCAGGAGAAGGTCTTGTCCCAGGAGCGTGGAGAAGAGAGCATTTCAGTGAGCCCTGTGGGCAAAGGCATCGAGTGCCTTGAAGACACCAACATATGAGGACTGAAAACCATCCACTGGGTTTCGAACATGGAGATAGATCCCTGGTGATCTCCACAAAGGTGAGCTGTGTGGCATTGTGGGGGTGAAGGCAGATCGAGGTGGGTTAGTGAATGACTAAGTGTTGAAAGAGTAAAAAAGAGTTAAGTGTAGACAATTTTTTGAAAATGCCTTTCTGGAAAAAGAAGCAGACATAAGGCAGTATCATAGGGGCTGGGGGCTTAAAAGAGTTTGTTTTTCTTTGTTCATTGAAATATAATGGTCATATAACATTGTTTTAGTTTTAGTTTTGAGAGAGAGAGAGAGAGACAGCATGAGCAGGGGAGGGTTAGAGAGAGAGGGAGACACAGAATCCGAAGACAGGCTCCAGGCTCCTAGCTGTCAGAACAGAACCCGATGCCGGGCTCGAACCCACAAACCGTGAGATCATGACCTGAGCTGAAGTCAGACGCTTAACTGACTGAGCCACCAGGCACCCCGATACAGGTATGTATTGCACAATGGTCACCGCAGTAAGTCTAGTTAACCTCCAACACCAATCATAGTTACAAATTATTTTTCTCACCATGAGAACTTTTAAGATCTACTCTCTTAACAACCTTCAAATATACAACACAGTATTGTTAACCATGGTCATTAAGCATACTTTACATCCCCAGAATCTATCTATCTCACAACTGGAAGTTTCTACCTTTTGATCCCCTTCCTCCATTTTGCCCACTCCCCTCTGTGCCTTGGGCAACCCCCAACCTATTCTCTGTATCTGTGATTTCAGTTATTTTAGATTCCACATATAAGTGAGATCCTACAACATTTGTCTTTCTCTGTCTGGCTTATTTCACTTAGCATAATGTCCTCAAGGTCCATGTTTTTGCTTTTAAGAGTCTGCGTGTTTATGTGCTGATGGGAATGATTCAGTAAAAAGGAAGAATTTGATGATGCAGAAGAGAGATTTGGGGGAAAACACAGAAGCCACATTTTGAAAAGGCTGGAAGGGATGAGGTTCATATTGGGTGCATTCGTGGAGCCACCGACCTTTGTCAGGGAATCCAGGGAAAGGGTCTGACCTGACCTGGTTTGGTTGTGCACAACTGAGTTTCCTTTTACCACAAAAGGATAGCTGTAAGGAAATGATCCAAGGTCAAGGTTGACCAGACTCCCCTGCCCCCCACCACCCACCCCACCCACCAGATAGCCTCACTATAAAGTTAGGATGAAATACATAGATATTTACTGGGCGAAGAGTTATTAGCAAAGAAGGCATAACACAGGTCATGCAGCCGGTTCTGCAAGTTCAGTCTGCTCCCCATTCTCTGACCCTGTATGATCGATAGGCTGTATTTTTGTCTCTGTTCCTGGCCCAGCAAGCTCAGGCTTGGCCATATGGTTTGTTTTGGCAAATGAAAAGTGAGTGGAAGTGATAGGTGCTGCTCTGTTTAAGATCTTTCCCTTGGTTCCACCATCATTCTTTGCCTTCTGTCCTGAGACTAGTATATCCCAGAGAGGACTACTTGATGGCCTTGTGGGATGAAGACCAGAACTTCAGCTGGCCTGCAGCCCGTCTGCCACAAGCCTTGATCATGGTAAGCCACTGAAAGTCAGGAGATTGTAATCATCCCATGCACTAGCTGCGGTTTACCAGTACATAGGAATTCCAACCTGTATATTCCAATTCAACAAAGAATTCGCTTGGGCGGTTTTGCCAAGGCAACATTCTGTGCCTTTCCTTTGGGATGGGGTGGACATAGGAAGCCACAGGCCCCATCTGTAAGAGCTGCAGACTGGAGACTTTGGTGGATACTCTTCCTGTGTTCATATAAGGCAGGTCGATGTGCATTGGCTTGGGCGGGGGGCAGGGGCCCAGAAATCTGTGGAGGCTTTCCAGAAAGCCCAGATAGACTAGTTCACAGATGGTGGAGAAAACACCAGCGGGAAGACAAGAGCTGTAGGCCTGTTCTGTGACACAGATCACTTTTGCATCCTGATAAACTCCTGGTCCTGAGTTTACCCAGTTCGACACTAGGAGACCCACAAAGCTGATTCTGTGCACCTGAAGACCAACGTTGAAACCCAAATGTATGTTACAGAAACTATTCAGAGCACTAGCCCTGTGTGTGTATGTGTGTGTGTGTGTGTGTGTGTGTGTGTGTGTGTGTGTGCACGTGCATGCAAAGACATCCTTTTTTCTTTTCTTTTGCATCAGGAAAGCTTGCCAAGCCATAAAACAAAGAACAGGTAATTAAGAACTGATGTTGTTAACAAGCTGCTTCTGTTTTCATTCATAACAAGAGAGCTTTCAATTTCCCTATGGAAGAAAGGTCTTGATTTCAATGATAAACCCAGAACATGAAAAGGATGGAATTAATTGAAGCCCCTTTGGCTTTTGCCCAAGTTGGCTTGAGGAAAGTCTGGCAAGGTATAGGGACATCTCTCCGAGAACTCAGATTAGACAGAGCCACGGGGTGCCCTGGGGAAGCAGATAAAGTAAATTAAGAACTTGCCCTGGAGGTCACAGGGGAACCTGTCAGAAACACCCCGGTAGCAGCAGCAAAATGCCCCCCAGACCTTGCATGGAAAGAGACTCCCCATACACCCCGCCGAGGGCTGTTCCTAACTTCAGGGATCATCACTGTGCACGCATTTGTGACCACGGGTTCCCAGCACAGACATAGAGAATACTTCAGTCCCTTTCCCCAGAAGAGCAGGACTGAGGGCAAGAAAAGGCTCACTTAGGGGTGCCTGGGTGGCCCAGTCAGTTAAGCGTCCGACTTTGGCTCAGGCCATGATTTCATGGTTCGTGAGTTCAAGCCCTGCGTGGGGCTCTATGCTGACAGCTCAGAGCCTGGAGCCCGCTTTGGATTCTGTGTCTTCCTCTCTCTCTGCTCCTCTCCTGCTCGGCTCCATCTGTATCTCAAAAAATAAATAAATGTTAAAAAGTAAAAAAAGAGAGAGAGAGAGAGAGAAGGCTCACTGTGTCTATATAACCAGCCTCTTGAGTTTTGAGTGAGCCCATGACTGATAGAGAAGTTTATGAAGAGTCTAAGTGTCCTCTGGACCCCAAGCCAGTCTTGGGTGCCCTGCCTGCCACCCTCTCAACCCCTTCTATTCCTGTCCGCCCTTGTATCTGCCCTTGGCCTTTCCTCCTCAAATCCACTCAGGTCTCCGAGAGTTCTGTCTCAGAGCTGAAATCTTTCTTTTCTTTTCTTTTTTTAAAGATTTTATTTTTAAGTAATCTCTATGCCCAACGTGGGGCTCAGACTCACAATCCGGAGATCAAGAGTTGCATGTTCCCCTGACGGAGCCAGCCAGGCGCCCCAGAGCTGAAATCTTTTAATTTTTTTTTTTGATGTTTGTTTATTTTTGAGAGAGAGAGAGTGTGAGCAGGCAAGGGACAGAGAGAGATGGTGACAGAAACTGAAGCAGGCTCCAGGCTCTGAGCTGTCAGCGCAGAGCCCGATGCAGGGCTCAAATTCACGAACCATGAGATCATGACCTGAGCCGAAGTCAGACATTTAACTGATTGGGCCACCCAGGTGCCCCTGAAATCTTTCTTAGGACAACTTGTATGTCATTTAAAGCATATCCCTTGATATTCAGATGGCTTGAACTCAGAAGGGCAAGGAGGTGATGTGAGGATGGAAATGGTACGAGAGTCTGAAGTATTGATCTGTCACCTCTCTCAGCTTTTAAACCGGGGTGTAGAAAGCAAAGGCAAACATCACCGGAACCAGGCTCTCGATAACTGTGACAGGTAGAGCTCTTTGGTGGCCCATGGCCTCCATTCCACCACTGCAGGCCTCCGCACGTCCGTGACTCTCTTCAAACTTATTTTTAATTTCTAACTTCAGATGTTGAGTGAAAAGCTATCTGATTAGGGTTACTGCATCATGAAGACAAAACAAAAAAAAAGAGTGATATCAAGATAAGACTGAAACTACTTATCTCATGTTTCAAAGGGAAGAAATGAATCATTCCACAAACTCCCATATCATGTAAAATTCCGAAGTACATTTTAAACTGATGGCTTATAAAGATTTAGAAAAGGAAGCAATGATCATTGGCATACCCTCTTAGGTTCAATAAATAAAGAAGTGTAATGCCAAATTAAATACATTTGCTCAAAAAGGCTCATGGGTTAGAAGAAAACTATAGTGAGATTCTGTATTAAGACTTCAGCAAGCATCTGACAGTTTCTCAACATATTCTTGAGAGCAGGGGCGCCTGGGTGGCTCAGTCGGTGAAGTGTCCAACTTCGGCTCAGGTCATGATCTCACAGTTTGTGAGTTCGAGCCCCACATCAGGCTCTGTGCTGACAGCTCAGAGCCTGGAGCCTGCTCCAGATTCTGTGTCTCCCTCTCTTTCTGCCCCTCCCCGACTCGTGCTCTGTCTCTCAGTCTCTCAAAAATAAAATTTAAAAAAATGTTAAAAAATTTTATATAAAAAAAGATATTCTTGAGAATATAGTGCAGGGTATCTATATTCAGCTTCAGGATGACTGGGTATTAGATGATAAGATGATTGTGAAATGTGATAATGGTAACCGTGATTATCTTTTTAAAAAGCCTTTATCTCTTAGAGATACGTACTGGAATGTCTGGGTGAAATTATAATTTGTCTGGGAGTTGTGTTAATGCTGGCGGCACCTCCAACAAGAGTAGAGAGTTTAAGAAAACAAGGTGGACAAAATGTTAGTAATCGTAGGAATTTGTCTCATAGAAGTTCATTGTACTATTCTCTCTACTTTCGGGTATGTTTGAAATTTTCCAAAATAAAAAGTTTAAACACTTACCACGATAGAGTATGAAGAACATTTGTTGGATAGAAAAGAAGGAGTTGAATCAATTCCCTAAGCTTTCACCTCGTAACACAATTGTGTCCCTACCCACCATTCTAAAATGTTGGACAATCTTATCTATCTGTGTTGCTTCTTGGATTCCCACATCTTCATCTTGGATCTATTTTATTTTTCTTATCAAAGTATATTTGTAATATATTCAGGGAATGGGAAGCCCTCTCTGAACGAAAGTGTTTTAAAGTGCTATTCAGGGAGAAGATAGAAATATGTAATGGACGTGGTGGTAATGAGAGTACTTATCTAGTTCCTAATTTTGAAGAGACATTTTCTAATTTCTAACAGTATAAAAATTTAATATAGGTTTTTTTGGGTTCCCTTTAATAAGTTGAGAGATTTTATTTCTAATTGTAGTTTACCTTTTTGGATGGAGTAGGGAAACTTAATTGTGCATTGGTATTGAATGTTATCAAATGATTTTATAATCTATCGATATAATTATGTAGATTCTCTCCTTATATCTCTTATTATTTCCTGGTATTAAACCATTTTTGGGTTGTTAAAGTAAATTTATCATATACCATTAAAATATATTGTTGGCTTTCATTTGCATTAAATTGTTTTATAGTATTCTGATTTTTTACACAACTTTTTTCAATCTCAATCTTAAAGCTTTTCGCCTTCTTTCTTTTTCTGTTTTTTTTTCTTTTTTTTTTTTAATAAACAATGTTGATCAACATTAATTTTTTTACATTTATTTATTTTTGAGAGACAGAGAGAGACAAATCATGAGTAGGGGAAGGGCAGAGAGAGAGAGGGACACACAGAATCAGAAGCACGCTCCAGGCTCTGAGCTGTCAGCACAGAGGCCTACGCGGGGCTCGAACCCATGAACTGTGAGATCATGACCTGAGCCAA
>CM053574.1:118408234-118539368 GCA_028646485.1 Cryptoprocta ferox | reverse complement strand
TTTTTTTCTTGATTGATCTTGCCAGGCCTTTATCTCTGCTGTTATCCTTTTCAAAGAACTTGGGTTTCCTGGTGTATGTCTTCGGGGCAATTGCTTTGCAATGTACTTTTAATTTTACTGCATCATGGTCAACAAAAGTTTTCTATATGATATTAACTCCTTTAATCATTTTGCAGCTTCATAAATTCATAAATGTGACAACTATATACTTCCATAAAAAAATAAGGTTTTCTTGGAACATACAAAAACCTAAACAAAATAGGCATTCCACTCAAAAATAAATAAATTCATAAAAATGTTTCATATGTACTTAATAACTCTCTGTTTGCTGGGCCCAGAGTTCTACATATCTGTTAGATCAAGCTTGATTAAAGTTTCTAAGGGGAATGTGTTAAGATCTCTAATTATAACTGTGGATTTATCAGATGATTTTTGGATTTTACATATTTTTTATTTTTTTAATTTTTTAATTTAATTTTATTTATTCCAGAGAGAGAGGAGAAAGAGCATGTGACAGTGGCAGAGAAGAGCAGCAGAAGAGAGAGAGAATCCTAAATAGGCTCCATGCTCAGCTCAGTCACACAACCCTGGGATCATGATTTGAGCCGAAATCAAGAGTCGAATGCTCAACCAACTGAGCCACACAGGTGCCCCAAGATTTTATCTTTAAGTAATCTCCACGTCCAACGCGGGGCTCAACCTCACAACCCTGATATCAAGAGTTGCATGCTCTACCGACTGAACCAGCCAGACCCCCCCCCCATACTTTTGATTTATATATTGATGCTAAATCATTAGATGTGTACAAATTCAGGATTGTTTTAGCATTCTGTGATTTTTAAAAAAATCCTGCTAGTATTGATCCTCTTTATCCTTTTATCTTGCGGGAATGTATCAGCTTGGGCTGCCATAACAAAATACCATAGCCTGGGAGCTTAAAGAGCAGAAGTGTATTTTTTCCACATTTCTGGAGGCTGGAAGTCTGAGATCAGAGGGCCAGCATGGTTGGTTCTGGTAAATATTCTTTTCTTGCAAACGACTGCCTTCCTGTTATGTGTTCATATGGCCTTTCCTCACATGTGCTCACAGAGAAAGGGAGAGAGCTCCATTCCCTTTCCCTCTTCTTCTTTTTTTTAAAATTTTTGTAAATGTTTTTATTTATTTTTGAGAGAGCAAGCTAACGGGGGGGGGGGGTGCAGAGAGAATGGGAGAGGGGAGAGAGAGAATCCCAAGCAGGTTCCACACTGTCAGCGCAGAGCTCGATGCAGGGCTTGTACCTACGAACTGTGAGATTATGACCTGGGCTGAAATTGAGTCAGACACTTAAACAGCTGAACCACCCAGGCGGCCCTTTCTCCCTCTTTTATAAGCACACTAATTCAATGGGATTCGGATCCCCCCTTTACAATCTCATTTAACTCTAATCACCTCCCCAAAGACCCTACCTCCAAATATAGTCACGCGGGGGGCAGGGCTTAAACATAGGAATTTGGGAAGGACGCAGACATTTAGTCCGTAATGTTTAATATTGTTATCCCAACTTTATTTGGGGGGATGATTTCTTGGGATATCATTTTCCTTTACTTTAAACCTTTGATTTCATTACGTTTGGGGTGGATTTCTCATAAATAGCATATATTTAGCTGGTGTTTCTTATCCAATCTGAAAATCCCTTTTATGATTGATAAATGTAACAATATAATACATATATTACGTATACGATCAGTAGAAAACGTTACACTTACGCATTCTATTGTCATTTCTTACCCTACTTGAGATGGAGGTTCTTACTTTTCTTCAGTTCTGGGAAATTCTCAGTCAATTTCTATAGAAAATTTTCATTTTACCTAGATTCTCCATTACTTCCTCACTCGTTTCACACATTTTATCCTCCATTTCTCTCTCTTCTGTTTAAGTAGACCGCACACTCAGCGTGGGGCTCGAACTCAGGACCCTGAGATGTAGAGTTGCATGTTCTACCGATACAGCCAGCCAGGAGCCCCCATCCTCCATTTCTCTTAATCATGCTTCATGTGTTCGCTCTCTTCATTTCTTTGTGCTGCCATCTGGATGGTTTCCGATTTCTCTTCCAAGTTACTAACCCATTTTTCAGCTATGTCTACACCGCCATTTAATCTGGTAATTGTGATTTTACAAATTGTAATGGCCTCCAATGAAGGTTGTGTTCTCTGTGGGAGTTCCATGTGTCGTGGTTTATAAAAGTTGCTCTCTCTAGTGGTTTTAAGTTAGCTTCTGCCCAGTCCAGTGTAGAGTGGAGGGGGTGTGTCAGTGCCTCCGGTTAGGTCTCCCTTTCCCACCCTCCCTGCCTGGCTCTCTCTCCTCTCTTTCTCCGCCAATGCCTGAGTTCTGGATTTGGGGAAGCCAGAACCCAGTAGGGAAAACAGAAAATTGAAACAGTTTAAAACTCATATATTAGGGGGCCCCTGGGTGGCTCAGTCGGTTAAGCATCTGACTTTGGCTCAGGTCACAATCTTGAGGTTGGCGAGTTCCAGCCTACGTCAGGCTCTCTGCTGACAGCAAGGAGCCTGCTTGGGATTCTGTGTCTCCCTCTCTCTCTGTCCCTCCCCCGCTTGTGCTCTCTCTCACTCTCTCTCTCAAAAATAAACAAAATTTTTTTTTAAAACCTCATATTTCAAACAGAGGGGACGTAACACAGAGAACGGATGACTGAGGTGTAGGAAGTCTGAAAACAAAGCAGAGATGCTGAGGTCACCCCAGGATTAATTACTGCAGGAGGCAGATTAAATCTTGGGCTGAGGGAACAAAATGGAAGAGGTTGGGTGACCAGAGCTCAGAGCCTAAAAGAAGGGTGCCACAGGCCGCTGTTCAGGCTCCTCAGGGGACGTTTCATAGATTGGAGGGAGAAGGGTAGTTGCCAGGGGATGGGAGGAGGGGAGATTGGGAGGAGGGTTTTAATGGACACAGAGTTCCGGTTTGGGGCAATGACAAAGTTCTGGAGAAGGATGATGGTGATAGTTGCACAACGATGTACTTAATGCCACAGAACCGTATGCCTAAAAGTGGCTGAAATCAATAAATCCTAATCACCATTACTAGGGGGAAAAAAGTTCTGTTTACCAAAATGTTTTTGCTAAGTCATCCTGACTTTTGGATTTTCTTTTTTCTTTTTTTTTTTTTTTTTTTATTTATTTTGAGAGAGAGACAGCATGAGCAGGGGAGGGGCAGAGACAGACAGAGAGAGGGAATGCTAGGCAGGCTCCACACTGTCAGTGCAGAGCCCAGTGCGGGGCTCGAACCCACAAACCATGAGATCATGACCTGAGCTGAAATCAAGAGTCAGATACTTAACCAACTGAGCCACCCAGGCTCCCCTTAGCCTTGGATTTTCAGAGAGAAACACAAAATAGAGTTTGCTGGAGTGGCCTCTTTTTTTGGAATTTCTGACTCCATTTGATTCTGTAGCTGCTAAAAGTTAAGAAGTAGAGGAAGGTTAAGTCCTCCCCCCCAAAATGTTGCTACTAAATTTTAATGATTGCTGATTTCAGACGGAACTCTGCCACGTGCAAGGTCACCTGTTAGACAAACATTTTTGAGCAAGCGAGCATAGAAACAGTTCCCCTAAGTCGTTCTGTGAACTCCATGAAGCCTCAGCTCACTGTCCTTGCCTCTGCTCTGACTGCCCCTTGACTGAAAGGTTGACTTGAGACCAACACAACAGTTTACTGGCAAGAGTTAGTTAACTCTCCCCCCCCCCCCCCCACCAACAGCCAAAATTCTCTGAAATCATGGCTGGACACACAGAATCATTTCAGGAGAATGGCGGGAGAAGATGAGATGAGATGAGATGTTCTCCTCAAGAGGTGAGGCAAGGGAAAAGGGGCGAGTTCCTCCTTCCTGTCTTTTGTTTTATTTGATCTCTTAAAGGATTGGGTTTAGCCACGCTGGGGAGCACAGTCCACTTTCCTGAGGCCACCTATTGAGATGTTAATCTCATCCAGTGTGTGATCTGGACACCTCCAGGCCAGTCAAGTTGAAATCATATTAGAAGATAGGATGATCTAGATATCTTTCGATACTGATGATACCAACCTGATCACAGCTTCCTCCACTATAAATTTACTATTTTCCCATTGAACTTAGCAAGGGTCTTGTGGGGATCTACTCTGAGGTGGTGTAAATACCTTATTTCTGATCATATTTGTGCTACTACATTTTTGCCTGCAACTATTATTACTGTGATTTGCCACATGGTGATTTTCTGATTTCTGCCATCCTTTCTACACTTATTAATTATACTCTACTGTAATAGAGAGTCTTCTGCTCACTTCTCAATGAGAATAGGTAGGACTGTGGTCCAGGGGCTGGCTGGGTTGCTTGTGGTGATGATTCACGGTCACCTTTGTTGAGGAGAGAAATCAGAGGTCAGTGAAAAGGCACTGGCCTTGTGACCCTGCAGAGAAGAATTGGTTTTCAGCTTTTCATATTGTTCTCTACATTTTTATATGATTGCTCCGCCACGGATTTAATGATGACACTTCCGTAGTAGAATAGACCGTGCACCACTGACGACTGAATGAGGGTAGGGTACAAATGAAATGAACATTGCACATTCAATTTCCCCTGCTTGTCAGAAGCAAAGAAAGGACACACTTCTCAAGCTCAGCATGAATGAAACGATGACCTTTATGAACTCTGATAGCTTTAGATAATCTAACAAAGCCTTTTCATTGGACTTGGCTAGGAGCTCAGGAGGTGCCTTTGACTCAAGAACAAAACTTTGATTTGAAAGGGATTTTGGTTTCTATTTTTTCCTTCATAGGAGCAGAAAACACAACCTTTCCCCTCTCACAGAAAACTGCAGTCCATAGGTAGAGAAATAAGGGCAGGATCTTTTACTGGATGAATTCCACATGTTTTAGCATTGGGGACTCACCATCCCTCACAATACTTCCTTGCAGGCAGACAAAGGATAGAGAACCATTAGTCTTTGTGTAAAAACCAAGGGGAAGGAGGGCACTAGTAATAAAAAAACAAAAAACAAAAAAAAAGCAAAAAGACAAAAAAACCAAGCTGGCCTCTGCAGAAAGGTGGGCTGATGCACACCAGTGAGGAGTGCAGGTGACTTCTACAACCCCGTTCCAGAGCTGTGTCTCCACAGACTCATTTCTCAGTCTGCTATCCAAATCTCTAGACTTCCCTCATTCAAAAGCAAGCCCAGAAATACCCTGCTTTGCTGAACCTCAATTAATTCCTTGACGAGACATTGGCCCTTTGTGAACATCGCATCAACAAACTACAAAGGAGTGAAAAGTAACTAGCTCTGTATCCCGCATGTTATCTTTTTGCCATCTGACCATGAGTATTTCCCAACACAAACAAGATCGGATTCTTTTTCTAGAGCAGGCAGAATGTTGAAGGAAGGAAGCAGGGAGAGGAGCTGAGGACTGGACCATCGTGATGGGTCTGTCCACCCAGACGCAGCTCGGTTCGTATCCTCGCCTTTCAAACCCCATCTGCCTATCCTAACCCCATGTCCACCCAAGTCTCAGCGATGAATATTTTTCTCCTGTTCGGCGGTAATAGTGGCCACGGGGGTCCTGCATTCACTCCTTGTGGTTCTCAACTGGTGGCGATTCGGCCCTCCAGGGACATCTGGCAAATTCTGGGGCCCTCCAGGGACATCTGGCAAATTCTGGACACATTTTTGGTTGTCACAACTTGAGGGAAGGGTGTTACTGGCACCTAGTGAGTAGAGGTCAGAGATGCTGCTAAAGATTCTGCAACATATAGGACAAGACGCCCACCAAAAAGAATTTCCTAGTCCAAAATGTCAACAGTGCCGAGTTGAGAAACACTGTTTCTAGTCCCCTTGCAATATCTCACCATGCTCTTCCTTCCTTCCTTTCTTTCTTTCTTTTTTTTTTAGATAAACTCTATCTCCAATGTGGGGGTCAAACTCATGACCCTGAGATCTGGAGTCACATGTTGTACTGACTAAGCCAGCCAGGTACCTGACCATGCTTTTTCTTAAAAAGAGCAAATCAGACCATGCTTAAAAACTCAGTGCCTTCCCATTATGCTTAATAAGAAGATTAAAAAAGAAAATCCTTAGCTCCTTGAACTGCTGATCTGGCACTCACTTTCCCTCTTTTCTTGTATCCTGTGCAGTAACCAAACTGATTTTATCCCCCTCCCACCTTTTTTTTTTTCCTAGAAAGCATGATATAGTAAAACCTTAGTCTGTGAGCATAATTTGTTCCGGAAAACATGCTTGTAATTCAAAGCACTTGTATATCAAAACGTATTTCAAGAACTATTGGCTCAGTTGTGATCATGTGACCGTCAGTATCAGTGTACGACTCGTATTGCAAGACATCGCTCGTTTATCAATTTAAAATTTATTAGAAATGCTTGCTCGTCTTGCGGAACACTCACGGAACAAGTTACTCGCAATTCAAGGTTTTACTCTACTTCCTCCTACCTCAAGCAGTCTTGTATATGTTCTTCCCTCCCTCTTATGAGCCAATTCCCTTTTATCTACTTAATACATTCTTCTAATCTTTTAGAAGACCTCAGCTCAAAGGTTACTGCATCAGAGAATCCCTCCCTGAGCACCATGCTGTGCAGTAGCCTGAAAGTCCGTGTGGCGAGAGAAACCTGGCCACCCAGCTCTTCCAGACATCCTGGCTCAGGCTACAATGTAAGGGGTGCCATCTTGGACACCCAGAGCCGCTGAGCCCCTAGCCGTCTGCAGGCGTATGGGTGAGCCCAAGCGAAGCCAGCAACAAAACTGCCTAATCAACCCTGACAACTGTACTAAACAAACAAACAAGTAACTGTTATTTTAAAACACCGATGTCTTGGAGTGGTTTGTTACGTGGTAATGGACAACCAATTTCGTTCTTACCAGAATTCTTGAGTCGTACTCTAAGAAGAGCTCCCTGGTATTGTGTGGAATTTTCCCTTCACCTCCCTGCTCTGTCACCCTTCACGGAACTGTTGGTCAAGACTGGAATTTCTGAGTCATGGTCCACTTGAAAGATTGATAACTCTGTTCCCAGCAGGTCAGTGAGTAGAGGGAGGAGGGGGGAGACTGTTTCTCTCTTCCCATTTCACCACCTTGTCCTCTTAGCCTCCCTAAAACTGCAACACTACAGTGGACAGGGACCTTCTAATTTTTTTAACTCAATAGTTAGGATAAGTTCAAGAGTATTTCAGTGCAGGAGAGGAATGGCTAAAGTTTTTCGCAACTTGTCTTTCCCCAAAGTATAAAATGGAAATCATTTCATCCAGCCCTTCACAAATGGTCCCTTAGTGGGAACTCCCAGTGCCAACATTGTTCTCCTTACTCTTGGTTTTTTATTGAGGGCCCTTCTTTTTTTATTATTTTTTTAATTTTAAAAAGTCTTTAAATTTACATCCAAGTTAGTTAGCGTATAGTGCAACAGTGATTTCAGGAGTAGATTCCTTAATGTCCCTCACCCATTTAGCCCATCCCCCCCCAACTCCTCCAGTAACCCTCTGTTTGTCCTCCATATTTAAGAGTCTTTTCTGTTTTGTCCCCCTTCCTGTTTTTATATTATTTTTGCTTCCCTTCCCTTATGTTCATCTGTTCTGTGTCTTAAAGTCTTCATATGAGTGAAGTCATATGATATTTGTCTTTCTCTGACTAATTTCACTTAGCATGATACCCTCTAGTTCCATCCACGTAGTTGCAAATGGCAAGATTTCATTCTTTTTGACTGATTGAGGGCGCTTCTTCAGTTCTCTTCATGTGACTCTCTACCCATCTCCTTTGGGAAACCATCCTAACAGAGACACCTCATCATCACCTAAATCAATTTACACTCCCCTAGCTAGTAGTGGAAGTATTAGGTCTAAACCACTCAGTCTAGGGTGGTGGGACATTCTTCAGGCCACAGGTCAGTGGCATAGGGGTGTCTGAGAGAGAAAATGCTCTGATGTCATTGGCTTCTGGGTCTAGTGTGGGAATGGATGTCCAGGACGATGGATTTCCTTCAAGAATCTCTGAGAGGTTTGTATCTGTTTCTTTAACTCTTCGACCTGATAGAACAAGTTGGTCTATAAATCTCACCTAGCTTTTATCAGGAGGTGAGGCACAAGTTTCTGAGGGTAGACATCACTCCTCAAGGAAAAGATGCAGACTACACTCATTTAAGAAACAAATCATTCCCTTAACCAACCCAGTGCCTCTCCCTTATAGCTAGGTCTCTAGGAAATAGCACACCCCACTGTTGGGCGAAGAGGGTCTGATTTCTGCCTGTTCCATCACAACATGGCCAGCTAGAATATTAAGAGGACACTTTAACTTTAATGATTATTACCTTTGTTACCCCTGGAGGCAATCCTGATGAAGAGAAACAGACCAATTCCTTTTCTTACCCCAGAAGGTCTCATGTAAGGAAGATATTGATATAATATTTTTGTTTTTATTTTATTTTATTTTAGTTAGTTAGTTTCCTGAAATGAGTGATATTCCATGGTGTCCTTCCTTTGAGGAAGAGGATTGGATATTAGTTAAATGGAGACCTTAGGATGCATAGAGAACCAGGTGGGCTCCTAGGTGATGGGCTAAGATGGCATCATCAACATGGGAACAGTGCCTCTGTGTTTATAATGTGGAGGACGAAGAATAGAGATGATAGGTCTAACCTAAGTGTAAATCAGATTATCTGGATTTATGAAGAGCTCATTTATCCTCCTATTGTTGTTCCTTAAACTTTAGGAAAGTCTTGTTTCAGCTTTCCAGGGCAGATGCTTTTTAAAATTTATTTTGTTCTGGGAGCACCTGGGTGGCTCAGTCGGTTAAACGTCTGACTCTTGGTTTTTGGCTCGGGTCATGATCTCGTGGTTCGTGAGTTTGAGCCCCACATCGGGCTCTGTGCTGACAGTGTGGAGCCTGCTTGGGATTCTCTCTCTCTCTGCCCCTTCCCTGCTCTCTCTTTTTTTCAAAATAAATAAATACACTTTAATAAATAAATAAATAAATAAATGAGATTTATTTTGTTTTTTAAATCAGCTCTGCTATGGATTTCAAAGGAAGGATCCTAACTGGATCCTCATCCCCTCCCCAGGTGGACAATTTATGCTTCATCTTCTTCTATCTTGCTCTCTTCTCCTGGCTAAAAGATCCCTATAAACCTGCTGCCTTGCCTTTCCTGATTTTTCCAGACCCAAGTTGGAAATGACTTATGACAAACGCTGATGGCACAGGACTCTCTCTGCCAAGCCGGCAGCTCACTGGCTTAATCAGGAGGCAAGGCACGAGCCACACTCGAATAGGTTCTGTGGTGTCCACTCCCTCACCCTGCCCTCTCCCTGGAGATTTGGAGGTGGTGACAGGTGGTGGCAGTGATCTCCAACTCTCTGCCTCTAGTTCCCAAGCATTTGCTCTGGGTTTTCTCTGGGTTTCTCTCTCCTGTGGAGTAAATTTGATTGACTATTCTTTTTTTTTTTAATTTTTAATGTTTTTTATTTATTTTTGAGAGACAGAGAGAGACAGTGCGAGCAGGGGAGGGTCAGAGAGAGAGGGAGACACAGAATCTGAAGCAGGCTCCAAGCTCTCAGCTGTCAGCACAGAGCCCAATGCGGGGCTTGAACCCACGAACCGTGAGATCATGACCTGAGCCGAAGCCGGACACTTAACCGACTGAGCCACCCAGGCGCCCCTTGATTGATTATTCTTGCAAGCTACATTGTTCATGCCAGCACCAGTGCCCTTCCAACTCAGAACTCAAGAATTCCATTCTCTCGTTCTTTTTTGCACTTGGTATGACCTTTTATTTCTTCCATGCCAAGGGGTAAAGGAGGAAGGCAATGCGATACCAAGGGCATTATGGGGACACGGAGATGACATCGTGCTATTATGTGAAGGCGCCTTTCCCTCCAGTATTACGGGAAAGTTCCCTACCCTGGCGGTTCCCATCAGTGCTCAAGAACACAAGAGGGATTAGACAGATGAGCGTGGGACCCACCAGATCGGACAACAGGCCCGGAGAAGCTCAGAAGCTGTTCAAGGAAGCAGAAGATCCCATCAGAAACTGTTGAAGGGGAAGAGGAATCCTCCGATAAAACAACACGCACATAATAGGGGAGAGGTGGGAAGCTGTCAAACAGGGCTTAGCCCACAAAGGGCTTTAATGTCCACCTTGGCCCTGTGCGGGCTGGTAGGCACGACATGGACACCAGCCATTGTGTCCCAGCGGGCTGCAAGCTGAGGAACCAAACAAAACCAGAGGCTCTCCTGGAGTTTTCTTATCCCACCTAGCAGCAAAATCGGCCAAGCTCCGAATTGCCATGGAAACCGAAATCAGCTTGACACAAATGCTGGCCCCTGGCCTGATTTCTGGAGATCAAGTAAACAAAGGTTTTCTTTATCAGATAAGGTTCCCAGATTCCTGTGCTAATAAGTACTATTCATCTTAAGAAAGAGATTGATAACTACAGAGACCCAAAGTTTTATTTAATGTATTCTAAACAAAATAAGACACCCTAGCAGCAAGAGGAAAACGTTAATAGCCTCTGTTTTAATTTTGGAGAGTTTTTAAAATCTCAATTGACATAGTGACTAAAGGCAGATAAAATAGTCTACCTTCTATGGCCCAAGAACCAGCAGCAGTAACCTCACCTGGGAGGGGACAAGAAATGCTGACTCTCAGGCCCCAACCCAGCCCTACTAAATCAGAACGAACATTCTAACAAGAGTCCCAGATGACTTGGGTAAACATTAAAAGTTTGCAAGGCACTGATCCATGCAGCTTTAAAATTATTATAAATAATAAGGATGCATAGTTGTTCATGACAACAGATTGGAGTCTTTAGAACAATGTGATTTAATATGTCAAGATAATATATATTTCATAGAAGATGCAGGTTGCTTGTAACTAGGACAAAATGATTCTCCTAAAATCTTGCATAACTTAGATGTTCAAGATAAACATCTACTTTGAGTTTGGAATCACTGATGTGTAGGAAAACTTAGCAAAACCAAGTCGAAGAAGATGTTAGGCTTACTCTGTGTGAGCACTGAGCACATTCAAACAAATCAAATGTCTCATGGTCACTGCCTGCACTACTCACTTTAACATGCCGTTGCCTGGGTGCCTGGGTGGCTCAGTTGGTTGAGCATCCGACTTTGGCTCAGGTCATGATCTCCCAGTTCGTGGGTTCGACCCTGGTGTCGGGCTCTGTGCTGATCTCTACCTCAGAGCCTGGAGCCTGCTTCAGATTCTGTGTCTCCCTCTCTCTCTGTCCCTCCCCTGTTCACGCTCTGTCTCTCTCTGTCTCTCAAAAATAAGTAAATGTAAAAAAAAAAATTTTAACATGCCGTTGCCCACAGGAGGACTTAGCTGTTGCCACAAGTTCAAAAACAAGACCAAGGATGGTCCATAGACACCAGGGCACTGCACTCTGCATGCTCATGGGCAATGCTCTCTTTTCACACACCTGTCTTGAGTCCAAACCCACCCACCATGACCCACTTCAACTAAATCCTCGAGCACCTTCAACGGATGGAATAGTCAGTGGGTGACACAGAGAGCAAGGTAGCAGCCATGTTTGTTTAGACATTACGTGGAAATCTGTTTTTAGCTGAAATCCGGTTTGGAAATTACTCATTCTGATGAATGAATTAGATTTTGAACCCAGTTCCGTTGTCACAGTGGAAGGAGGAGGCATCTGCAGACCCATGACCTTGCTCCTACCACAGATGCAGGCATCCCTGTCCCTTTAACCCTAGTCCATCCCATGATCATCTCTAGGTACCTGAATGCTTTAAGAAGCCCTAAGCCTTCTGCAGGTTCATGTGGCTTTTCCACATGGGTACTTCTTGGGGTGCCTGGGGGGCTCAGTCAGTTAAGCGTCCGACTTCAGTTCAGGTCATGATCTCACAGTTCATGAGTTCGAGCCCCGCATCAGGCTCTGAGCTGACAGCGCAGAGCCTGGAGCCTTCTTTGAGTTCTGTATTTTCCTCTCTCTCCGGCCCTCCCCCACTCACACTGTCTCTCTCTCTCTCTCTTTCTCAAAAATAAACATTAAAAAATATTCCATACGTGTATTTCTTCATGGGTGTATGGTTGCCTCATACTCTCATGAAGTCCAGTGAAGGATGCCTGAGGATGGCTAAGTCAGTACTTAGGTCTGAGTGGCAGTGGCCAGTAGAGATCTCTATCCTGTTCTATGAGTACGTTACCTTTAGTCAGCATATACTGTAACATGTTCCTCAATAGCACCGAACACTGACAAACACACAGATTCATCACATCCCCGAATGACCCAGATGGAGGCCCGTGCAACCACATCTTTGCTGAGTACTCAGTGTGACACCTGGAGCTTTATTATGAAATAGGAAAAGCTTGTCTCTGGCCATTGTGGGACTTTCTCTTTCAGTATGGAATCTCCTCATCTTGCCTTCGATGAGAGATCCCCTGAGGCTACCACAAAGAGAGTGAGTGAGAGAGAGAGAGAGAGGCATTGCAAACCACAAAGAAGAAGTTGTTTTGCTCAGTGTACATGGCTACCCTTTCCTTTGCAGGATTTGAAACAAAACTTCCATGAAAGCAGAATGGAAGCTTCTGAGTTCAGCTCAGTGTTATCCAAGCAAGAAAGTTAAAGTTCAAACTTGAGGATTTCCTGGACAATTAAGCTGTAAAATAGCATCACTGGAATGACGTTCTCCGCTTGCACATCTACGCTCTCCATGGTCTCTCCACGTTGCAGTCTGACTTAGCCCCCCAGAAAGGACCTGATGATCAGGATCGGGTTCAGGGTGACCACAGAATCTAACCACTAACTTACGGGGGGGAAAACATGAAAGGCTTTTGAAGAGCTCACAAAATGTTTAGAAGGGGGATAACCAGGATTGGAGGCTGTGTCCATAGGAGAAATATGTCCAAGATTGTGTCACCCAGCTAGGTTTGTAAAGGTGCCCTTTACAAAAATGCCACTGGGCACAGACATGGCCCCACACACCGTTCCCCGATGCTGGGTCCTGCTGTCCGAGCTATTATCTCCACGCCTCTGGGAGCTGGCTGTGGTAACACTACCTGTGCAAGGGTGGATTCTACTCAGAACTGCCCCTTTGCGTCATCAGTTCCTGAGTCAAAATCTTATGCAGGTAAGTCCAATTGGCGGGGCTGGGCCAGGTATTTGGCCCAGTGGGCAGGTGAAAAGACACTGCTGGGTGTTACCCTTCCTCCCTGCTGGCCCAGCTCCAGTTCTGATCTGGTATCTATACTGAATGCTGTCCTGTGATTTAGAAAAAGGTGCATCCACGGGCGCTGGGGTGGCTCAGTGGGTTAAGCATCCCACTCTTGATTTCGGCTCAGGTCATGATCTCAGAGTTTGCAGGATCAAGCCCCGTGTCACACTCTGTGCTGACAGCTCCGAGCATGGTTGGGATTCTCTCTCTCTCCTCCCCTCCACCTCTCAAAATAAATAAATAAACTTAAAAAAAAAAAAAAAGAAAGGAAAAGAAGAAGAAAAGGTATGTCCAACCACCTCAGGAAATGAATCCTAGGCTCAGGAATTCTATTCCCTTGTCAGTTATTGAGTTAGGAAGGGACATGTGATCTAATCTTAACCAATGAGATGCGGAGATAAGTGTGTTACAGGCCGCGCTTCTAAGGAAAGGTTTTAAAATTGTTTTTAACAAGAGACACAAGTCAGAGATAGTAGGCTTTTTCCTTTCCTTTTCTGCCTCTAAATATTGATGTGATGTGATGCAATGTTTGGAGCTTTTGCAGCCTTCTTGTGACCAAGAAGCAAAGTAATTCACGTTCCAAGGATGACAGAGCAAAAAAGCAGAAAGGATCTTGGTCCCTAGAGATATTATTGGATCATCCGTATAACAACTATACCTATGGAGATGATATAATTCATTTTGTGTAAGCCCATTAATTGAGTTAAAGTAATTTTTAGCTGGAAGCATTTCATCTAATACAAGATGACTCATCATTCCATTTTATACAAAGAAAACTGTGCCTAACCTAGGTTAAATAACTTCCTAAAAACACATAGAATTTTTTTTTTGAGAGAAAGAGAGAGAGAGAGAGTGCATGCATGCGAGTCGGGTAGAAGCAGAGGGAGAGGGAGAGAGAGGACAGCACAGAGCCCCGATGAGGGGCTCAATCCCACAATCCTGGGATCATGACCTGAGCTGAAATCAAGAGTTGGATGTTCAAGTGACTGCGCCTCCTAGAATTTTGTTTTAATTAAAAAGAAAACTCACGCCTTTAATAGAGATGTGTACATGCCTGATGTATGAAATCTGCTATGAGAATCTGAGCCCCTGACAATCATCTCCTTATTTTTAATTATTTTAATGTTTATTTTTCTTTTGAGAGAGAGGGGGGGGGAGAGAGCGAGTGGGGGAGGGCAGAGAGAGAAGGAGATTCAGAATCCGAAGCAGGCTCCAGGCTCTGACCTGTCAGCACAGAGCCCCATGCAGGGCTTGAACCCACAGACCACAAGATCATGACCTGAGTCGAAGTCAGACGCCCAACCGACTGAGCCACACAGGCGCCCCAATCATCTCCTTTGTTAAAACCCTATTGTAGGTAGCACCTACCCCCGACCTTTTAGTATTCAGTTATACACGAGATCACGTGATTCTCTAGATATTTGTCAAATGTTCATCTTTGTCCCCAGCTAGAAAATAAACTCAGAAGGCAAGTCCATAGCTCTGGTTTACCACAGCATCAGGGCATACAACACATGTTGACTACAGACAAGAAAAATAGACACGTGACTGAGTTTGGATTGTACTGACACGTTAATAATCTAATTTTACAGGGATAATATAAGAAATTTAAAATTCTCTGCACAGTTCTTTTTTCCTTTTAAGGGAGGTGGCCATAATTTCATGCTCTATGTGATTAATGATAATAAAATTTTAATAAAAGCGATAGTAGAAACTATTGATTTAGTGCCTTGGGGCCAAACCTCGTATGAGTGTGTGTTCGTATATAGATACACACACATATACATACATTTACATATATGTAATTTCTAATCTTCGCAACAGTCTTGTGAGGTACATTTTGATATCTCCATTTTACGAGTAAGGAAACATTCTCTAAGAGGGTAACCTGATCATGGAAACCAAATAAAGAGGCCAAGTTTGAACTTAAAAACATATAGTTCTATACTTTTTCTAGTCTACCATATGGTTTCCAACGATGTTGCCCGTATGTGTTTAGAAGCCAGGGGGCATAGCATTGGTGTTGTCCCTTCTCCCCGAACTGGGTCTGGATGAGATTGTCATGGCACCGACCGGTGACAAGTGTACCCCCCAGCAAGGGCGGGGGCTGTCCACATGTGTCTACATGATGCTTCCTCACATTTCCTTTAAGTCTGTTAAATGGCAAAAAGATTTCAGTCCTTCGTAACTTTCTAGCACAGAATAAAAGCAAAATTTTCTTCACCCAGAGCCTTTCCTAGACACCAACATACTCAGTTCTAAGTTCACGTAAGCAGAAGAACACAGGCCCTAAATGTCCTCTGTACCAAACAGAGCCTCGAAGTCTCAAGTGTTTAATCAGTGACCTTCAGTGTATGTGTGAGAAAGAGAGAGAGAGAGAAAGAGACAGACAGACAGACAGACAGAAGACAGAGACAGAGACAGAGAGATGTACCAGGGAGGGGACTGGCCTGCTCTCATGAGGGGACATATCAGAATCGGAACAGAGGCATTTAGCACTATTTACCCCCACTACGTGCTCTGGTCACAGCACATGGAATTTTGAGTGTTTCAAGGGCCATGCCAATATTTGGGTCCAAAATAATAATTATGAGTTTCAAAATTTCAAAAGAAAGCTATAATATTGAGGTTTATAGTTATTTAATTAAATATGTATACAACATAATCTGTCACAACTCCATTGCCAATTAAGATTTTTTTTTAAGTACTGCACCCAATGTGGGACTTGAACTCACAACCCCAGGATCAAGAGTCGCACGCTCCACTGACTGAGTTAGCCAGGCACCTGCCAGATTTAGTATTGATAAATGTTTTGTTATTGAAACTGATTGAATGGCCTCATTTTCTTACTGCATAAGAATTCCTAAACATATACACTATTTGTAGATCTATCTATGGCTGGAGGTCTCAGAGCCAGTCATAAAATAAATGAGTTACTTGTAGCCCCATAACGGCAAAGCAAAATCCTTTCAAAACTGATTCCAACAAAAAACATACTTTATGTAGGATGTGAGTGCATTTTGATATGTGATCGAATCTCAGGTGGGACCCACAAAGTATCCAGGGCCAAGGCTGACTCCGTGGGCATGCAGCCTACGCATTAGTACAGGGTCCCGTGTTTGGAGGGCCCTGAAATTGGCATAATGCTCTGTTGTTGTCATTTTGGGAGTCTTGATTTTTGAACAATGAACCCCACATTTTCATTTTGCAGTGGATTCTACAAATTGTGTAGCTGGTCTTGTCCAGAACTTACGATTTTAAAACAGCCCTGGGTAGGGATACCTGGGTGGCTCATTCGGTTGAGCATCCAACTCTTGATCTCGGCTCAGATCATGATCTCGTGCTTTTGTGAGTTCAAGCCCCACATCGAGCTCTGTGTTGACAGCATGGAGCCTGCCTGGGATTCTCTCTCTCTTCTCTCTTTGCCCCTCCCCCACTCACGCTATCTCTCTCTCGCTCTCTCTCAAAATAAACAAACATTTAAAAAATTTTAAAAATAAGAAGTCTCTTCTCTTATTAAAAAAAAAAGAATTAAAAAAAATAGCCCTGGATAGAGCTGTGTATTATTCTAAAACAATTATAAAGCTGTTGCTGCCCTTTGCTTCAGTTTATTTTTAGCTCCTGGGGTTAATTTATTTGAAAAACTGGGGGCACCTGGGTGGCTCAGTAGGTTAAGCGTCTAACTTAGGCTCAGGTCATGATCTCACAGCTCGTGAGTTCAAGCCCCGCGTCAGTCTCTGCCCTGACAGCTCAGAGCCTGGAGCCTGCTTCGGATTCTGTGTCTCCCTCTCTCTCTGCACCCCCCCCCTTTCTCAGTCAAAAATAAATAAGTAAACATTAATAAAAAAGAAGAAATGTATGATACTTTTTTGTGTTACAGGGTAGCCTAGCTTTGTAAAGTTAGGGAAGCATTATACTAAATTAAAAAAAATTTTTTTTAACTCTGTTAAACAACGACACAGACCAACATGGAAACGCATTGCAAACAGCGCCAAGAATTTGCAAAAAATAAAGGGTACTTCAAAATTAAATTCAGACTGAGTACTTCAAAAGGTATTGGAGGCCAACTTGCATCTAGGCTAGGAACCAAGAGTGAACAAACATTACCTCCACAAATTAAATTTTAAGTGGCTGCAGGACATTTTCATCTAGTTCAGATAAAGTTTTAAAATGATTGTATCCACAATCCATCAAAGAACTATCTAGACAAAGGACGGTATTTTCTGTTTGGGGAAACCAGGAGAGGAAAAACCTTGGGGCCACATCCTGCTGATATCCTAGGAGACTCAATGGCAGGATAAGGCCCTGAGTGTTCAGGGAGGCGCGCACCAACCCTTAACCCTTCCCTTTCCTCCCACGCCCTGAGGAGTCAAGGGCCAGGTGAGGACACTGCCATTTGTGGACATAAAAGGAAAACTCGCTCTTGGGATTGGCGAGTGGGCACACACAGTCCAGAGGACTTCAGTGCTCTTTGGACAGGATGAAAGGAAGGGTGGCCAATGGGAACGGTCATGTTCATCCTACCCTCATCAATTCTATTATTTAAATAAAAATTATTTTAATTTGTTTGCCAATTTTTTCACTCTAAACGTAGTATCTGCTTATCATGGAAAGTTTTGAAAATACAGTAAAAAAAAAATAAGATGGTTGAAATAAGTCCAAATACATCAGTTATCATAATAAGTTAAAATTGATTTTACCGGGGTGCCTAGGTGGCTCAGTTGGTTAAGCGTCCCACTCTTGATCTTGGCTCAAGTCGTGATTTCATGGTTCCTGAGTTTGAGCCCCACACCTGGCTCTGTGCTGACAGTGTGGAGCCTGATTGGGATTCTCTCTCTCCCTCTCTCTGCCCCTCTCGTGTGTTCTCTCTCTTTCTCTGTCTCTCAAAATAAATAAATTTAAAAAAGAAAGCAGCATAGTCATATCAAACAAAATATATTGTATCCTTAAAATAAGATCTGAATAAAAACGAAAATTTTACATATCAAATCTTGTGGGATACAAAAAAAAAAAAAGCAACTATATGCTCATGGTTCTGGTCCTTCACAAATAGCACGTATGAAAACACTATTTGCTTGTCGCTTTTCTCATTTCACGATGTATTTCGGACAGTCTTCTATATCAGCACCGAGAGGTAGATCTCCACTGTATTAATGTCCCAAATTAATTTACCCAGTCCTCCAGGGATGAGCACATGGGTTGTGTTCAATCTATGCTATTACCATCAATTTTGGGATAACATCTCTCTTCCGAGATACGGACACACATGTGTGACTGTATCTTTAGAATGTATTCGTGAAATACAAAGTGGCATGGAAAAACACACATGTCCATTAAAATTTTGATAGATTTCTTTTTTCAAAACCTTTCCCCAAGGTTTATAAAGGTGCTTGTGTTCACACGCTCGCCAACACTACCCATTTTTTTATCTTTTGTACTCTGTGAGGTGAAAAATTGTATCTCACGGTTGTTTTAATTTGCATTTCCCTCATTATGAGCAAGGGTGAGCATCTTTTCTCTGGCTCATAAGCAAGTTGCATCTTCCCCCTACGAAGGATCTTCCGGATCTTTTGTTAAATTTTCAGTAGGGTTGCTAGTATTTTACTTCTCTTTTTTTTAATGTTTTTAATTTTTTTCACTTTTTGAAAGAGAGAGAGCCAGCTGGGGAGGGGCAGAGAGAGAGGGAGAGAAACCCAAGCAGTCTGCACACTGTCAGTGCAGCGTCCAGTGCGAGGCTCGATCTCACAAACCATGATATCATGACCTGAGCCCAGATTAAGAGTCCGTGGCTTAACCGATTGAGCCACCGAGGCGCCTCAGGTGCACCTGTTTTAAATAAAAGTTACTTAAGAGACTGTACAGTAGGGCATTCAGACCCTCCCAGGTCCCCCCCAAAAGCAGAAAATAAATCTCCCGTGTGAAAGGTACCCTCCCCGTCTCAGGAGGTCAAGGAGATGTCCTTATCACCAGAGATGGGAAATGTAGAGCCAAGCACGCTGTGTATACAAGCCTTATTACTTTTTCCTAATTTACTACCCCAGCAAAACTCTGTTTAGAATTCCTTACTAATTGAAGCTCCCTAAGTTAAGTTTTCTCATCCTGTCACTTCCCCATAGATCTATTGTCTTTTTGTATAAAAACTATAAAGGCCGCCTGCCTGGCCATTTCTTTAGGCCTCCGTTTGATTATCCGGCCTCCGTGTGCACATAATAAAACTTTGGGTTTTTTCTCCTGATAATCTGTCTCATGTAAATTTAATTCTTAGACCAGGTGGAAGACCCTGAAGGCCGAGAAAATTTTTCCCTTCCTTTCACCCTGCAGCAAACTTTTATTTCTACTGAATCCATTTTAACAGTCTGTTCTCTGTGGTGTTTGGGTTAATAATGCCTTTTTAAGAAAGTCTTCTCTAAGCCAAGATGATTAGAAAGAAATCATCTATGTTTATTTCTAAGACTTATAGATTCATTTTAAAAATGTTTAAATCTTTGATCCACATGTACCTTTTTGGTGTGGTTTTGTATCCAATGTATCAAATTCTCAGATTGTTAGCTTGTTACCTCCACACCATTTATGGAAGAGTGTTTCTTCCAGAGCCTGAATTGCTGCCTTTATCATTTACTAACTTCCTTCATGCATTGCTGTCCATAATTAGAGTCCGCTGTATTTCATGACTTTGCTGGCAACGAACTACTTTAATTATCTGAACATAGGTTTTTGCCTTTCTTTTCTGAGATGCCAACTCACTTTCAGTGCTTTTCTGTTTTGTCTCATCGTTAAGTACTTTTTTCGTTAAGCCCTTTGGATTTCTCCACAGAACTTTTCTTCCAGAGACACCCTATTTGACTTAAAGGATTAGCATTCCTCCTAAATTTCCTCCCAGATTACTGGCACTTTCTGTCAGTGGTTTCAGATGGAGGCTTGGCCCCACAGGGCAAGGCTACTCCTTAGATAAATGAGTAGGCTCCATTGTTCTGGGAAAAAGACATTTTACCTTGCAATTATCTCCTTTGCACAGAAAAACGTCAGGTCACTAGCGTCTCTTAATTATATAATTGTATATAGCAAATAGGCCTTCAAGTCCTGTACATGATTTATGCAACCTTGATTGGTCAGTTTAGAATCACATAAATTGTTATATAAGGTGTAGACCCATGCATGTCTCAGGGAATAAAGTTTAACAAGACTTTTTCTCTTTTGAGTGGCTTCAAGTCTCTGCTGTGGAAGTAGGAAGGGAGGTGGGGTCTGGACTGAGAGGCACCAGACTCTAGAACATTCCAGATCTAGCCCTTGGGGGTAAAATGGTTGGGTCTGTGAGGCAAGATAGTTGATGTCTGTGACTTTTATGCTGTGTTGCGGGCCCAGGCCTATTTGGGTGTGAGGCCAACCCGACTTGGAGGAAAGTCTTTATTCAGAATCTGCACCAGCCTGGAATGTAGCCTCAGAAGCAAGGGGTCAGGCCCCCATCATTCACAGGGCAGAATCTGTTTTAAGATACTTGGTGACACTGACTCCCTAGAGCCAAAATCTTTGTAATTCTCCACTTTGTAGACAGGCTAACCAGCCCCAGCTTCCCCTGAGCAGCCAGACAGGGGTTGGGCCAGCCCAAGCTGGAAGAGAGGCCTGAGCAGAAATGGGCCCTGTTCACAATGACCTCAAACTTGAGCTTTACTGATGATTCTGGTAAACGAAAGGGGGAGGGGGGGAGTGACCCAGGCATGGGAGAGCCTGGATCTGTCCCCTCAGAGCCCTCTGGGGATGACTGGGGTAACTTATTCCCCAAGTCACAGAGAAACACCCCCACTGCCCCACTAAATATTATACATTGAGAACATGTAAAACAACCTTGATATTGTGATTCTAAGAGATAGATGAAGGGGTGCCTGGCTGGCTCAGTCAGTAGAGCATGATCTATTGGGTTTATAAGTTCAAGCCCCACATTGGGTGTAGAGCTTACTTAAAGAAAATAAAATCTTGGGGGGAAAAAAACAGATGAAGACATTCCTTTTTGCTTTTTGCTTTAAGAAATAACACTTAAAAAAATCATGGTGGAAATATGCCACTCTGGCATAAGGATTTTGAGCCGAAGGCAAATGAGAATTAACAGATGTAAGGAGAAGTCTTCTTGAAGCTTCTCTTGTGTGACTAAAAGCAGAAACTTTTGAGAAATGAGGACTGTCATAAATCCCCTGTCCTGGGAAGGGTTAAGTCCATGAGGAAGACAGAAAGTGGGCACCAAGATGGGTCTGCAAACAAAGGTCAGGAAAGAACCTTATCTTCCATTAGTTTCCCCTGTGTATTTACCTTCCTACAGTTTGTCACCCCTGAAAACCCAACCCCCCTTTCTTTTCCTGGCCATTTCTCTACAAACTTGTTTTTCTTTGTTAAGATGCTCTATATATCCCAAGTTCTAATGACCCCTTTGAGTTACTTATCACTGAATTTTCTCACACTGCACATGGTGATAAACTGTTTCTCTCTTGTTAATCTATCTTATGTAAGTTGAATTTTATTTTTTTTAATTTATTATTTTTCAGAGAGAGAGTGAGCATGCGTGCTTGTCAGTGAGAGAGAGGCAGAGAGAGGGAGACAGAGGATTCCAAGTAGGATCAATGCAGGGCTTGAACTCACAACCCGTGAGATCGTGACCTCAGCCGAAATCAAGAGTGGATGCTTAACCACTGAACCACTCAGGCGCCCCTCAGTTGAATTTTTCAAGGCCCAGCTAGAGATCTAGAAGATCACATGTAGAAGAAAAGGATGTTTTTCTTTCATATGTGATAAAATATATGTAACATAAAGTTTACCCTTTTAACCATATTTTTAAATGACATTTGTTTTAAATAAATAAATAAAGTAAAATTAAATGCCCAGTCACCTCTGTAAAAAAAAAAAAAAAAAAAAAGACATTCGTTTTAAAGTTTATTTCTTTATTTTGAGAGAGACAGAGCAAGTGGGGGATGGGCAGAGACAGAGGGAGAGAGAGGGTCCCAAGCAGGCTCTAGGCCATCAGCGCAGAGCCCCGGGCGGGGCTCGAACCCACAAACTGTGAGATCGTGATGCAGCAGAAACGAAAGGTTGGCGCTTAACCGACTGAGCCACCCAGGTCCCCAAACCCTCTTAACCACTTTTAAGTGTACCATTCTGTGCATGAAGCACATTTACATTGTTGTGCAACATCAGCACCGTCCATCTGCAGAACGTTTTCATCTTCCCGTTAGACGGCAGCTCCCCCTTCCCCACGTCTCCCCCCCCTCCTGCCCCCCGCGGCGCCCCACCCCTGCCCCGGCCAATCTCACTTCTGTCTCTGTGAATGTGACTACTCTGGGTCCCTCACAGAACAGGAAGCACAGTGTTTGTCTTTTCGTCACTCTCAGTATTTCTGGCCACCAATGTGTGGATCCCCCCCTCCCACAGTCAGCTTTCTGGTTCTGGAGACACCTACTGGGGGGCGTCCTATAATGTAACCCAGTTCTGACACCGTCTGCCTGGAGTTGGTGTCAGACCCCACAGGTCGAGGCTCAGCCGCGCAGGACTGCCGGCCCCTCCCCCACGTCAGAAGCCAATCAATCGCAAGGGGAGTTGTGGTCTGTGCTTGGGACCAGCCGGCTGTAAATCGGGGTCCCCATAACCCCCTCCTCGGGGGTGGTCATCCTCCAGAGCGGCTGACAGAATTCAGGAGGACTGATGACTAGCCTGAGCACCCGTTCGTCTTCATAAAAGGGTGCAGACTCAGGAACAGCCAGGAGGAAGGGCTGCATAGAGCGAGGTGTGGGCCCAGCCCTCAGCAGGTGTGCTCCCCTCGCGCCTCCTCCACAGGTGCGCCCCCCCAGGCTCCCCCCGAGGCTCCCCGAACCCTTTCAGTCACGGCTTTTCATGGAGGCTGCGTTTCTTTTTGTCTTTATTTTATTTTGAGAGAGAGAGAGAGAGACAGAGAGAGAGACAGAGAGAGAGAGGGAGGGAGAGAATCCCATGAGGGGCAGAGACAGAGGGAGAGAGTGAGAGAACCCTGAGATCATGACCTGACCCAAAGTCGGGTGCTTAACCCACTGAGCCACCCAGGCACCCCCCAAAATATCTATTTCTAATTATAAATCATTATATTACAGTCTTCAAATCTCATCCATGTGGCTGCATGCTTCAGAATTGTCTTCCTCTTTAAGGCTAAATAGCATTCCATTGTCTGTTTCCACACTTTGTTATTCATTCCAAAAATAACACTTGCAGGTGCACTTACTTTACACATAAATGTTGACTTATACTCAGATGGGTTTCGTAGGTGGGGAAAAAACCCCGAAGTTACTTGTTTCCTTCACGTGCTAATCCCCATGTGTTTTTTAAGGGCTGAAAATGGAAACGACAGGATTCTTTTTCCCTTATCTCCTGAAGATTTTACATTTTACGTGTGAATGGACCAGTGAGTGTGTATATTCAGGTAACAGTGCCTATAGACAGGTATATAAAAGCTGTTGTTCTGTAAGTGTGACTGAAGAACCTTATTCTACTCTACGTAATTAGGCAATGTGTGCCATTTTTAGCCCTTGAGGTTCAAACAGACTTTTAAGTTGTGTGATCTTGGCCTGGGCAATTTTTGAAAAACCACGTCTCGCTGGACAAGTTGATTTTTTGGCCGTTCTCATCAGTACGTCTGTGCTCTGAGATTGGGAGAGCACGCCCTTCCGGCGGGGTTCTGGTGACCCCATTTCAACTTGCTCGAGGCAACGGTGGCTTCTACAGTCCGTCCTCAGGTGCGTCCAGCTTTGTGGTTCTGAATTTCAGCAAGCACGGCAGAGAATTTGACACAGAGACCGTTCCGTAACTTCTGGTCGCCGACACTAAAATAATACGTGAGGACGGAGAGGGAGGTAGCCAATGTGGCAGGAAGTTCATGGGCTATGGGGTTGATGTTGGGTCCAAATCTTATTGTTTTCTCCATTGTGGAGACTTCACCGTTCTTTAAACTTGTCTGAACTTTATTATCTGTAAAGAAAGAATAATCAGACCTCACGGTAGTATTGTGAGAACTTAGATGATACAAGGGTACTTGGGTTACGCACTCAATGTAACGGTAGCTATTGTTTCACTTGTGAATGAAATATATCACGTTTTGCCAAACAATTGTCTTATATGATATAACATTTGGTCTGAAGCATAATTCTAGATGATTCTAAATTTCTTGGGAGGTTGGATTTTTAGTGTTTCATGTGAATGTTGGTACCTTTGCTACCAGTTGCTGAGAAAGCTGACATCAGTGATGGTTTTATTTAGGAACAGGTTTTGCTCTTTCAAGGCTGACTTCCGAAATTCACAAAACCTCTGCTCATCTGTATATTATACTGACAGCACTTCTTTAACATATTTTTTTTTCTTGGTGGGAGCACCTGGGTGGCTCTTGTGGTTAAGTGGCCGACTCTTGGTTTTGGCTCAGGTCATGATCTCACGGTTCTGTGAGTTCGAGCCCCACATAGGGCTCTGCGCTGCCAATGACTCGGGAAAGGGGTAACACTAGGCAGGGAGAGAGAAGGGACCTTCAGGGAGGCAGACTGAAGCTGCAAGTGGGAGGCTGGGGAACCAGCAGCGGCAGCAGAGTTTGGGGAAGAAGAGGGCCGGCCGGAGCTAGGTGTCATGCATGAAGTCTCACAAACTTTCTGATAAGATCCCAGTAAAAAGTCAGGGACAGAAATTCTCAGCGGCAGGGCACCTGGGTGGCTCAGTGGGTTAAGCGTCTGACTTCGGCTCAGGTCATGATCTCACGGTTAGTGGGTTCGAGCCCCGCATCGGGCTCTGAGCTGACAGCTAGCCCAGAGCCTGGAGCCTGTCTTTGGATTCTGTGTCTCCCTCTCTCTCTGACCCTCCCCTGCTTGTGCTGTCTCTGTCTCTCAAAAATAAATAAAAAACATTAAAAAAATATTAAAAAAAAAAAAGAAATTCTCAGCGGCTACCCAGTCAGGACCCCTCTCATTTTTGACAGCTTTATCTTTCCCTCAATAAACTCTATTGTTTTACTCACTCTCTGTTGTCAGTGAGATTCATTCTTGGACTCCATGAGACAAGGACCAGCGTCTCTTCCAGCCTCCTGTAACACCAGCGCAGAGCCTGCTGGGGATTCTCTCTCTCCCTCTCTCTCTGTCTCTTTCACTCTCTGCCTCTCCCCCACTTGCACTATTTCTGTCTCTCTCAAAATAAATAAAAAAAATTTTTAATTAAAAAAATTTTTCTTGGAGCACCTGGGTGGCTTAGTTGGTTAAATGTCAGACTTTGGCTCAGGTCATGATCTCAGGGTTCGTGAGTTCAAGCCCCCCCCTCGGCCCCCACCGCTCTGTCAGGGCAGAACCTGCTTCAGATCCTCTGTCCTCCTCTCTCTCTCTGCCCCTCCCCTGCTCTCTCTCAAAAAATAAATAAAACATTTAAAAAATGTTTTTTTCTTGGGGTTTTAAGATTTGCTTTAGTTTTTAATCACCCATAATTCCACAATATAGAAATAATTACTGTTATCATCATGTAATATTTTCTTATGTTTCTTAGTTTCACGCATTCTTAGCCATAATTGGCATACTGGTTTCATGTCATTATATGAATATTTCCTGTTGTCTTCGTTTGGGTCGTCTGAAACAAACCCCAAGACAAGAATTTGAATGTAAATAAGTTTTTTGGGAGGGGATCCCAGGAAACACTGGCAATGGAGTGCCACGTGACACAGGAAAGGGAATGAAGCCTGTAAACGACACGCTATCGGGCTCGTTTCCAGTATGGGCTCCTGGAGCATAATCCTTACGGGGAACTTTCAGGAGACAGTGTGCGACACAAACCCGTGCATTGGGAGTATTTGTTGTGAAAATTAATAAAAGGAAATTCCACTTAGGACGGAGTTGGGAGGCCGAGGGAGTGCGCATGCCCTACCACTTCTTGTCAATAGCAGACCCAACAGGAAGTGACCCACCTCGCACTGGATACGATTTTAGGGCCGCACCAGGAGGAAGAAAGACTTCCCTCCTCTCCCGGCAACAGCCCAGCCAATGAGAAACTGTCTGTCACAGCTCAGCCAATGAGAAGCTTCTACACCTCTCCCAGTTCACTCCAATGGCCTTTCCGTTTGCAGCAACTCCCGAATCGCCCGCCTTCCTCTAGAGCGCAGCTTTCCTCGCCTTTGTCCTGGCGAGGTGCCTTCTGTTTTGCCATAATGTGCTTGTCTCTGCTCTTCCCGAATGAACCCAATTTTTTTTTTTTTTTTTTTTTTTGCCTCGTAAAATAATTGGCAGTTTTCTTTTTAAGGTTAACGTTACTTGGGGATGAGAGGTGGGATCCAGAGAAGATCCTCGACAACTTCGGAGGCTGGCGAGCAAATAGATCCACAGATCAAGTTGGGCTCACGCTCCAATCCCGGAGTTAGAGGGAGTGTCCTCGCCTGGATTTCGAGCTCGTTTCTGTGTATTAGAGCCGTCCACACTTGACCTGAGATCAGGTTTAAAGCTTTTTCTCTCGGAGAGTACTGGTTTGGCCTTCAGTCTGACCCCTTTTTGCAACTGGATTGATTCTGTCGGAACTGTGCCAGTTTGAACTGTGCTGGCATTTGGTCCAACCCTTTTTTTTTTTTTTTTTTTTTTTTTAGGATCGGCCTCTGCGTGTTGGAAAGGTGCTGGACCTTCTGTCCTACTCTTGTTTGGAACTGGACGGTTCCTCCTGGATCGATGCGGGACTTTGGTCTGATTCCTGTGGAAATGGTGCTGTTTAGGAATGTTTCTCTTTGGTCTAGAGAAAAACCTCTAAGAAATGGGATCCCAGTCATCAAAATACTTTGAGCCCACCTCCATCCACACCCTCACCCCGAGTCTGGTTTTATTTTTAAAAACTATGTTGCTTCACATACACATTTATAACTTAACCAAAAATAATTTAGAATTTCAATGGGCTTTATGGGGAACTTTTGCTCTCCCAAACTTGTTCTACTCAAAATTAAACTGGAGAGGTGCAGCTTCTAGGGGGAAAAGACTGAGATGCCTATTTAAAAAAAATTTTTTTTTAATGTTTATTTATTTTTGAGAGAGAGAGAGCATGAGCAGTGGAGGGGCAGAGAGAGAGAGGGAGCCACAGAATCCGAAGCAGGCTCCAGGCTCTGAGCTGTCAGTACAGAGCCCAAAGCCGGGTTCCAACTCATGAACCCGGAGATCAGGCCCTGAGCGGAAGTCAGATGCTTAACCCACTGAGCCACCCAGGCGTCCCTGAAATGCCTATTTTAAATGGTTCCTTGAGGCTTCCAAATATTTTCAGATACTCTAAGTTTGTCTCTTTGCAAATACTATGGCTGAATTAAGGGAGACAATTGAAAGGAGTCAAAGTGGCTTCTGAGGCCCCTCCCCCCCACTCCCTGTCCTTCTGTCTGCAGCCACCATGTGGTCCTGCTGCCTTCTTGTTGTTTCCTCTGTTCTCTGCCCAACTTCCCTTTTCCTCTACCTCTCCTACCCCCTCCTCTCCTTTACCTACTAAAACCTGCCCCTTTGAAGTCAAGTCTCCTGAGGATCTAAATAAACCCCAAAGTTGTTATGTTCCCTGGACTAAGGCTGAGTTAGCAGCCATAGTTGGAGAGTTTCCTAAAGTAACTGAGGAACTCCATACATTTGGTGGAGACTTTAGCATAGTTGTTTGAATTTAGCAACTGGTTTTTCAAGATGTGTATCAATTAGTCCTCATGCTTGTTGGGGAGGGCCAGACCAAAAGTGGGTTGAAACTAGCCCTATGGGAACAACCTGAAAGGGGTTTAGAGAAACAGACGCCTAACTTCTGGCAGCAGGCTAGAATGCTTGCTGGAAATCTCCACTGAGCAATTACAGTGGCTTTTCCTAAGCCCGTTGATTAGAACGAAATTCAGGCTGACACACAGAAGCCTGATGAACACATTCATGACCTAAAATCAACTCCGAATTGTCTTTTAAGAAAGTCCAGGTCTTCCTTTAGATGATGAATCTACCAGGCAACATTTAACTCTGTTTATTAATAGACTAAACCCAGATCTTTCTCCTTTAGTTAAAAGGACCAGGTTGGAATGGGAAGCTACTCACTTCACATTTAGTTAATTTGGCGAATCAGCTCCCTCACATCCAAATGAAAAAAAAAAAAAACCCAAAAACATCCAGTGTCTGCTGTTGCTGGAAAGAGCCAAGGCACTGGAAAAAGGATTATTACAAATTTAAGTGTTCCAGGCAACTTCAGTTTTCTTCTGAGCCCAGTGTCCTAATGCCCAGTGTCTGGGCTCTGAGGAGTTGGGACGGCCTCTTCCCAATCCTCCCCTCTAACTGGCCCCAAGAAACTACTCCAGACTGGGAATAACTCTTTAGCTACACTCCACGCCCAACCCTACTGCTGTAAAGCAGCCCCTTCCTTGGAGTAGTGAAACAGTTCCCACAGCGGGGGTCTCAAGCCTCAGTAGGTCCTGTCTGAACCTGTTCCCTTCTGTCTGGCCCTCTGAGAGCTACGCACCCTTATCCTTGTAGTTTCTCTGCCTCTATTCATTTACTGGGCTGAGATTTATTGGAAAAGAATCATGCTGGAATTTTCTTTTCCCCAAAGAGGGAATAATGCTAAAATTAGGTCATAATAATCAAGATAGCCAACTAGGTAAATTAAATGGCCCTTTGGCATCTTTTATTTGTTCTATTTTTGAAAAAGATTTTATTTGTTTATTTTAAAGTTCATTTATTTTAAGAGAGAGAGACAGCACATGCATAAGTGGGGGAGGGATGGAGACAGAGAATCCCAAGCAGGCTCCACAGTGTCAGTGCAGAGCCCAATGCAGGGCTCCGTCTCACGAGCTGTGAGATCACGACCTAAGCCGCAATCAGTAGTTGGACGCTTAACTGTGCCACCTACACACCCCTGAAGATTTTATTTTTAAGTAATCAGTAATCTCTACAACCAGCGTGGGGCTCAAACTTACAACCCTTAGACCAAGAGTCACATGCTCTACCGACTGAGCCAGACAGGTGCCTCTATTTGTTCCATTTCTGACTGCTCTGAAGCTGATTAGTTGTTCTATTGGAACAGCTGCCATCTTCATTATGGCAAAATCCTCCACGGATATTGGCTGGATCCCCAGTGCACCTCCCATCTAAATTCCAAGAGATCCCTCAAAGCCTCTTCTCATAATTAATCAAAACTCTCTATAAATAAACCTTTCAATGCCTCAAGCTCATATTAGAAGATTACAAAACTCAGGGCCTCATTATCCCCTGCACTAGTCCCTGCAATACCCCTATTTTACCTGTGAGAAAACTCAATGGCTGAGATTGGAGGTTTAGCCACAACCTCCGAACCAATAAGTTACATTATTACCCCTTGACACTCTGTTGCTTCCTAGCGCTCAGGTACTACTGACATCCATTCCCATGGAAAGCAAACTTTTCATGATATTTATGCGGTTCATGTTTAGTATCCCAGCTAATAAAGATAGCCAGTATTCTTTGTGCTTTCACTTGGAAGGGACAGAAATACACCTGGATGGTAATGCCCTAAGGTTTCATAGAGAGTCCTTCTTTCCACACACCTTAAAAGCTGATTGGATGATAGAAAGTTTTCTGCAAGCCCTACTTTGTTACAATATGTAGATGATTTGCTGCTCTGCTCCCCTTCTCCAGCATCCTCATATCATCCACCGGTTGAAACTTTTGGCCTTAAAAGGACAAAGTTTACAGAGAAAAATTAGTTTGCTCAAACTCAGGTTCGATACTTAAGGCACCGGGTCTCGGAACAAGGACTACATTTGGATCCAAGTGAAAGCCCTCATGCTGACAGATTACCTTTTGAGTCCCGGGTGATAGTTTTTAGAAAACGTCTCTAACCAATGCAGATTTTTCATGGCTTACTGGTGGTTCTTATTTAAAGGACGAACATGGTAAATACTGGTATGGGTATGCTACTGCAACTCCTTTAGAAGCCATTAAAACACCACCTTTTCATTTGGCTACCTCAGCCCAAGAGGTAGAATTATATGCCCTTACTCGGGTTTGTTCCTTAGCTGAGAGTAAAACTGCAGACATTTATACAGATGGTTGGTATGCCTTTGAGGTAGCTCATGACTTTGGAAATATTATGGAAACGATGAGGTATCTTTACCTCAGACGAGAAAACGTTAAAAAATGGCTCATATGTCCATAATTTATGTTAGATGCCACACTTTTGTTGGCTGCTCTGGCTGTTATTCAGGTCTCTGGGGATTCCAGACTTGACTCCCTGGACTAAAAGAAACCATCTTACTGATCTTTCAGCCCCAAACCCTACTCTCAAGGAAACCAAAGACCAGACCTCTGTCATGGTTCAAAGGGATGTTCTCTCAAAGGACAATTTTGGAAAAATTAGTGAGATACTCAACAAATGGCCGCAGAGAGGGAAAAACAATATTGGAAATCTCATAGCTGGTGGCTCGATAAAAAGAGAACTTTGGTTGGATGAAATAACAATCTGTCCCCACCAGAAATTCTAAAATCACTACGACTTACCACTTAAATTATTAGTCTACTGACAAAATGATAGCATTCATGAGCCAATATTGGTGGGGAAATATTTATAAGGTCACAAAAAGTGCCCACCTCGCTTGCCCCACCAGTCCAAAGTATAATCCAGGGAAACCTGTTCATACAAACTGGTTGGATTCCATACAACTTCCCGCTTTCATGGATAAATATGTTTTAGTCAACTGTTTGTGTGCTTTCTCACTGGACCAAAGCTTTCTCTTGTAGACAGGTCAATGCTTCTTCCGTTAGAAAAGGTTATCCCTACTCGGAGAATCCCTCTCAAACTTCATAGTGATCAGGGAACCCATTTTCCTCATCACATGCTTTAACAATTTTGTGCTCTTTGGATGGATTTATGGCACTTTTATTGTGCATATCATCCTCAATCCTCAGGGTTAGTCAAATGCACTAACAGCACTGTTAAGACTCAATTGGCAAGTTTGTAGACTGCAAAATATCTTGGCCAAAAACATTGCCATTAGTCTTTTTTTTTTGATGTTTTTTTAAAAATTTTTAAAATATTTTTCATTCATTTTTTGAGAGACAGTGCGAGCAGGGGAGGGTCAGGGAGAGAGGGAGATACAGAATTTGAAGCAGCCTCCAGGCTCTGGGCTAGCTGTTAGCATAGAGCCTGACGCGGGGCTTGAACCCATGAACCGTGAGATCATGACCTGAGCCGAAGCTGGACGCTTAACTGACTGAGCCACCCAGGCGCCCCACCATTAGTCTTTCTAAATCTCAGAACTGCCCCCTTGGGAACTCATAAACTTTCACCCATTGAGATAGACATGGAATGTCCAATATGCTTGGCCTCTGCCTCCTTTGACCTAAAGTTGATTTAAAAAAAGATATATTTTAATAGTGTAAAGGCCTAATTGCTTCTATTAAAAATAGCCTTACTTTGGTAGAGCAATTTTCACAGTGCACTCCTGGGAGACAGATGATCTTAAGCATCATACCTTGAAACCTGGTGATTTCATCTGTTAGAAAAAATGTCCCCAGAGAGACTCTCCAACCTCACTGGAAGGGAATTTTTTTCAGGAATGGTAACCAACCCTTGTGCTGCCAAACTCCAGGCTCTTGGATTTCACATAATGTATCTAAAGAAAGAACTTAATCCTGACCAGACCTGCATACCATCTGGTGTGCTGAAACTAAGGATTTACCAGAATTGAAGCAGGTGACATCCAACAAGACCAATTCCCCGAGATACTCAGACCAGGCCTGTATACTTTTTCTTGCTGTTGCTTCTTTCTCTCTCTCTTGTGGGAAGACAGTGCCTCTGACTTCATTTCCCAAGCCCTTGTGAAAGGGGGAAACCTTCTGATTATGGCCTTTAGGAAATAGCCTCCTCGTGATCCTGGGACAAATTAATTTTTCACTTGCTCTTTCTGAAGGGGTAGAAGGTCCAGAATTCACAAAAGTCTTCTTTCATCCAAACTATTAGCTCACTTTGGATTCTAATCCAAATTCATGGTCTCTGAATTTGCAACTCTACAGGTTTGTCTTATCAATAACATATTTAGTTCCAAACAGTTATTTTGAGATTCCAATACTGTTTTAAGATGACTTTGACCTTTTTAAGATGTTCTGCTCTTTTGCAGAAAGTTCACCAGCTGTTGCTGCCTGTTTATACCTGCACAGTTTCTCCCCAGATGGACTGGTTTACTTCCTTCAGTGTTGTCTTGCAATATTCACTATTTTGCTTTCATGGCTGTTTTCAGCAGAGACTTCCAGGAGGCATGCGTGACTATGATTTGCCTTCATATGGAGAACTTTTCTCCTCTGTCAGAATCAATATGCCAGTTGGTTACTTTTAGCTCTAGAGTCTTGGTTTAGAACCATCCATCATACAATCTGGAATTATATTACTTCTTCTGTTTTTATGTATGATTACTTAAGTTTTGTACTTTGTCAGCTGTCAAACCTAAAAAAAAATGTACCCTATGAGGGGATGCTGGCTCAACACTTTGAGAGGATTTCAAACTCTTTCCACCGACCCTGAGAAGATCTAGACTTTAGAAGGGAGGTGCCGGAGATTCTCTCCCTCCAACCCTATCTTGTTATTCAAATGTGGCCTTAAGTGGTTTCCAATTGCTATGCACTGTGACATAGGACAGGAAAGCCAGGAAAGGTCCTTCCTGGCACTGAGGGACGCAGCCACTAAATATAAAGAACTTGACTATCGATTAGAGAGGCTTTCAAAGAAAGATCTTTTTTTAAAATGTTTTTCTAATGTTTTTATTTATTTTTGAGAGAGAGAGAGAGAGAGAGAGAGAGAGCAGGGGAGGGTCAGAGAGAGAGGGAGATACAGAATCCGAAGCAGGCTCCAGGCTCTGAGCAAGCTGTCAGCGCAGAGCCTGATGCGGGGCTCGAACCCACGAACCGCGAGATCATGACCTGAGCCGAAGCCCGACGCTCAACCGACTGAGCCACCCAGGCGCCCCTCAAAGAAAGATCTTGATTAAAAGAGGGAAATGTGGACATTAATAAAAGGAAATCTTGTTTAGAAATGGAGCTGGAACTGGGAGCGCGCATGCGCTACCACGGCTTGTCAACAGCAGACCCCGGGGGATGAGAGGCACCTTGCCCGGATTCTATTTGACTACCCCTCCAGGAGGAAGAAGGCTTCCTCCCCCCTGGGCAACAGTGGTCTGCTCCCTACTAACTCCCAGTTTACACTAAGGGACTTTTTGTTTATAACAGCCCCTCCCAACTTCCCGTTTTTCTCTCTCAACCTTTTCTCCTTTGTTTTGGGGACTTGCCTGTGGTTTTGCTGCGGCTTGCTTGTCCCGGGTTGTGACTCTGCTATTCCCAAATGAACTCATTTTTAACTGGCAGTTTTATTTTTTAAGGTTAACACCGTATACCAGCTCATATCAGTCTATCGATTGAAGGCTCCCCGGGGGAGAGAGCGGAGGGAGAGAATTCCCTGGCTTTCCTGGCCTGCCCCGTACCTGGGCAGAGCCGACAGCGGTGATGGGGAAACCCTCCCGCCCCGTTGCCGGAAGTCAGGCTCCCGGGAATGGGAGGGGCCCAGGGCTGATGGGCAGGTGCGGGCGGCATCCAAGACACCGTCGTATCAGAGACGGGCTGTAGAACAGTCCACACGGTGGATGAATGCCTTCTCAGGGATTACACTCCTGTAATTATTTCTTTTCTGTTCCTCCTCAGGGTAAAAGTTCTCAAAGGAGTTTTGTATAGTCACTGTCTCCACACCTTGACATGCCATTCCTTCTTCAGGACATTTGTATAGGGTTTCTATTGAAATACTGCTTTAATTTACCCCAAACCCCCATCTTGCCAGATCTCATCACTGATCTTCTGTCTTCAACTTACTAGCCTCTCAAAAGCATGGGATCCAGTGTTTCCTTCCAGAAACACTCTCTTCTTGTCTGTGACGACATTTTTTGCCCCCATCAGTCGCCTTGGGTGGATTCTCTACCTGGAAATGTTGGAGGGCCTCAGGGCTCAGTCTTTGGCCTTTCTCTCTCTCTGTTAATTTTTGGGGTTGTTCCCATCCTATTTCTTTAACAAACATTCTTAAGTAAATCTAGGCAAATGTCAGCATTTTGTATAATCTGCTTGGGATATATGTACATTTTTGAAGTAAAATTTTGGGTATTTTTTTGTACTCTTGAAATATTTCATACTTAAAGAGGACACGGGGGTGCCTGAGTGACTTAGTTGGTTAAGCGTCCAACTCTTGATTTCAGCTCAGGTCATGATCTTATAAGGTGTGTGGGATTGAGATTCTCTCTCTCTCTCTCTCTCTCTTTCTCTGTCCCTCCTCTGCTCGCCTGTGCGCTCTCTCTGCTCTCGCTCTCTCAAAACAAATAAACATAAAAAAGAAGAGGAAACTTTTACAAATTGTTTAGGAACACTTAAGAAGCCTTTTGTAAACCAAAGCACATGATGACGTTCACTTCTCCAGCTGTCATTCTTCAGGCAATTTCATCTCACAGAGGACAACTGAAGACAAGAGGCACCTAAGTTGCCAAAATTATGTGCCCAAACTAATAATTATTCCTAGGAGAGATCCTCAGATCCTTACTTCAAGCCTATTAAACTGTACCTTAAAAATAGTGAAAAGTGAAATATTATCAGAAAAAGGAGAAGAAATAAAAATATAAAACAGACCTGAAACTTTAAAGAGTTAAATGGCCATTATTAAGTGTATGTAAGTAAATCCATAAATCCCTATCCCTGTGTTTCATTCATTCAGCCTTAACCTTAAGAACTGAAGAGCATTAGCAATACAGTTTAGAAAAGTGCCCTTCAACATTAACATTTTTTGTTTTAATATTGAAACCTGATGGACTTCATTTCTGTTGTCCACCTTATAATAAAAGCCTTAACCAAAGATGTGACTCCATGGATGGGAATCACAGACACGGATTGTAAACCCTGTGAGGGCATGAAACATGCATTGCAGTTAGATGCAGTTTGCTGCTTTTATAGACAGCTTCCTCCAGAGTGCAACTGAAAAACTTTTAATGTTTATTTATTTTTGAGAGAGAGAGAGAGAGAGAGAGTGCAAGTCACGAACCACGAGATCATGACCTGAGATGAAGCTGGACGCTTGACCAACTGAGCCACCCAGGCGCCCCTCATCCCAGAGTGCAATTGAAAGTAGAATAATCAGAGGGGATGAGGAGAAGTCTCTTCTCAGAAAACAAAAAGGAATTCCAAAATTTCTTTATGTACTGAAAGTGCGTCAGCTTATTAAAAATCCCTGAATGTCCTACAATGTTTCTGAATATCCAAGGTAATGATTGAACATTAATAATACACAGTGCAAATTAGTTTTATAAATGTGTTTCTTCAAATTCTGTTTCTCTTAGTTTAACTGAAGCCATATTTAACAAACAGAAAAGAAATTTTTAATGAGGAGAAAATGGCCCCACTGATATAATTTGCAAGGGTTGGGAAGGAGATTATGATGATAACTTTGGTAGTATTTCATACATTATTTTTTAAAAACTGATAGGAGAAAGGCTACGTCTGGCTTTCTAATTTTCTTCTTCTTTTTTTAAGTATATTTATTTATTTTGAGAGAGGGAGAGAAAGCATGGGGAGGGGCAGAGAGAGAGAGGGACAGAGAATCCCAAGCAGACTTGGTGCTGTCAGCACAGAGCCCGATGTGGGGCACAATCTCAGGAACTGTGAGATCATGACATGAGTTGAAATCAATCATCAGACACTTAACCAACTGAGCCACTTGGGTGCCCCTAATCTTCTTGCCTGACTCAAAGAAAGCTGTATCTCTATCAGATGATATATAAGCCTGTGAATTTCTCTAAGGAATCATTGGGATATTTTATTAATGTGGAATATCAATCTATAACTTTAAAAAAAAAACCTCTCCATTTCCCCTATTATTACACTTCACCTTTTAGATACATAATCTTCACCAATATTTTATCAGTATTTCACAGACTTTTTCTTTTCTTCCTTTTCTTTGAGGGAAGGTACAGAGATTCCCTATACACCCTCTGCACATACACAGTTTCCCCCACTATCAACGTCCCATAGTAGAGTGGGTGCATTTGTTACAATTGATTAACCTACACTGATGCAGTGTGGTCAGGCAAAGTGGTTCATTCTCGGTGGTGTGAATTCCGTTGGTTTGGACAATTGTGTAATGTCGCTATCTTTATGGTATCATACAGAGCATTTTCACTGTGCTCCACCTATCCATCCTTCCCCCACCTCCAATTTCTGCTCACCACTGGTCTTTTACTGTCTCCATAGTTTTGCCTTTTTGAGAATGTCATATAGTTAAAATCATATAGGGTGTAGCCTTTGCAAATTGGCTTTCTTCAGTTAGTAATAGGCATTTAAGTTTCCTCCATGTCACTTCATAGCGTGGTAGCTCATTTCTGTTTCGTGCTAAATAATATTCCATTGTCTGGATGTATCACAGTGTATTTATCCATTCGCTTATTGAAGGACATCTTGGTTGCTTCCAAGTTTTGGCAATCATGAATAAAGCTGCTATAAGTATTCCATAGATTCAAAAAAATTCTTGTCCTTCAGAATTGAACATGTGCTCAACCTGTTTATTTCCAATATGTATCCAAACCAAACTGAAGAGATACCTCCCTTGGTCCACCGAGCTCTCGCCACCTTTGCCTTAATTGCATTATTGAGAGTTGATGTTTGCATATTAATTTTCTTTTTTATTTACTTAAAACAATTCAGGAAAATATAATAAAACACTCAAATGGATCTATAAACCAGTGCCTTGTTTATAGTGCATAACTGGTTGTTTTACAGAAACTAAACAAGTTGGTAAGCAGAGATGGATGGCGGTGCTTGATATTCAGCTGCTGGATGAAAGTCTGAATTTGAAATCAGAAAAGTGATGTTGTTAGGGTAGCAGAGTAAAGGTTGAGGTCCCATAGGACACACAGATGGGTGCTAGAAAGAGCCTGCCTATCTGTTTTGATTGACAAGTAAAGACTTAAGTAGTCTGGCTGTTGAAAAATGAAAAATTACACAGACACCCCAGTTGGTGAAACATGTAGAAACTTCAGGTGCAGAATTTGGTCTCAGTTTAGAGAGTGGTATGCTTAAACATACTAGCAAGCTGCACCACATAATTGAATTCTGAACTTTGCATAGATACATGACATGGGGGTTCAATGTGCCCTTATAGACCAGCTCATTTGAAGAGGTGACATATCAGGCTTTCTTCGCAGAGCTGCCCTTTTTCACTTGTTTCTTATCCCAAACTACTGTCTTATCTTGTTTCCTCCTTCTTGTAGACTGTGGGCAGTGGTAAAATACCCATTACCAGTAAGAATCTAGCGAAACCCACTGCAGGAAGTAAAAAACAACACAAAACAAAAACCCAACCTAGTCACCAGGGCTCAGGCACAGTCAAATGATTAGGAATCCAGAAAAATCTACAGTTGATTCAATAAAAGGTATTAGCTGTTTGTGCAGTGAAAATGAATCAATATACAAGTCAAAGAGCTAAGCTGGTCCTGAGTCCGTAGATAAGGTGCTAGACAGCATGTGGTTACCATAAAAGAGAAGTGAAGGATGAGAAATGGCAGGCAGAGTGTAACACCCCCAATGCTAGAGTCCCCCACCACTTCTCTGCTGCTTTTATCACTACTCTTAACATATGCCTTTTGTGGGTGCCTGGCTGGCTCAGTTAGAAAAGTGTGTGACTCTTCTTCTTTTTTTTTTTTTAATTTTTTAATGTTTATTCATTTTTGAGAGAGAGAGAGAGAGAGCATGAGCAGAGGAGGGGCAGAGACAGGGGGAGACACAGAATCCAAAGCAGGCTCCAGGCTCTGAGTTGTCAGCGCAGAGCCCAACGTGGGGCTCGAACCCACAAACTGGGAGATCATGACCTTAGCCGAAGTCAAATGCTTAACCGACTGAGCCACCCAGGTGCCCTGAAAAGTGTGTGACTCCTTATCTCAGGGTTGTGAGTTTAAGCCCAACGTTGGGTGTAGAGATTACTTAAACATAAATATTACTTAAAAATAAAAATCTTTCAGAAAAAGATATGCCTTTTATAAATTCTGCTTCCATTCTGGCCACGATTCAAAGCTTTCAATATCACTTTATCGGTTCCCTTTGCATGATTGTCCCTTCCCTAACTCCTTACACGCTTTTCCTTTATGTAGATCTGAATCTCTCACCTACATTATTTTCTTTCTCTCTAAAGAACTTCTTTTAACATTTGTTTTGCAAGGCAGGTCTACTGGCAAAAAAAAATCCCCCTATTTTTGTTTGTCTGAGAAAGTCACTCCCAAAAGATCATTTTACAGGATACAAAACTCTAGGTTGTTTTTCCCCCCGCCTGCACTTAAAATTCTTACTCTACTCTCTTGAGGAGAAGTTGGATGTAATTCCTATCTTTGTTTCGTCTATAGTCAAGGCCTTGTTAAGGTTTGAGTGTTCTGGCATATTTCAAAATGGTTCCTTTTCCCTCCCCCCTCCAGGAAGCCTGAGCTGATTTCTCTCTGATACTAACTGGGGGAAACTGATAAAGCTGTGGGAGGTAAATGTCATGATATTGTGGGAAGTCCCTCTGGGCCAGGAGTCCTGGGGTTCCAGAATTCACCTGTCTACCTCCTCACTCTTGGGAAAAGTGGTTGGCTGTGAGTCCTTCCCTCTCTTACAAACCCAAGAGGAGTTCTCTCTCTCATCTTTTTTTTTTTAAAGCTACACTCTCCTCCTAAGTTATGCTACTAATGCTATGGATTTTTTAATTTTGGGTTTTTTTGGTTTTTTCCTCCCAGATTTACATAAGGCTGGCTCCTTGGTTTTCATGTTTCAGTTCAAGTCTATCCTCTGAGCAGCATTCCTAATAAAGCAACTTAAATCAGCTGGCAAGCACCTCTAAACACTCTCTTTCACTTCCTGTTTTCCTACATAGTCCTCATCAAAACTGAAATTATCCTGTTCGCTCATTTACTTACTTAATGTCTTTTATAGTTTACTGTCTATTTCCCACTATTGACCCTCAACGTTTTGAAGGGAATCTGATGTACGGTAGGTGTTCAAAAAGAACTTGTTTAAAAGTGATTCATGATTTATTTAAACATTCTGCATTTGCTGAGCTTTCAGCTGTTTCTAAATTCTATTATAATAAGCACTGCCCTGAAAAACATATTTATACCTGACCTGAGCCAAAATCAAGAGTCACACGTTGACCAACTGACCCAGGCACCCCGGTATTTTTCCCTTAATAATCCTATAAATGGAATTCCTGTAAGTAGAATTACTGAATCAAGAGATGAATATTTTTAAGGCTGTCAAATGTAAGTATTGCCAAATGTTTTCTAAAAAGGCCATTCTAGGGGCACCTGGGTGGCTTAGCTATTTAAGCATCAGACTTCAGCTCAGGTCATGATCTCACAGTTCATGAGTTCAATCCCTGCATTGTCAACACAGAGCCTGCTTGGATCCTCTGTCTCCCTTTCTCTCTGCCCTGCCCAGCTTTGCATGCTCTCTCTCTCAAAAATAAATAAACATTAAAAAATTTTTTTAGTTTTTTAAATAATTAAAAAAATACAATAAAAAGGCTATTTGAATTTGCCTTTTGCCAACAGTATATTACAGTGCCTGTTATGTTTTGCTTTCCTTAATATGGGGTACGTTGTTTTCAAAAAATATTTGCTAATTTGAAAAATAAAAAAAAAACTTTTGCTAGTTTGATAGGTGAGAACAGATATATTTGTATATTTATATTTATTATTTGTATAATTTTGGTGTAAGTTACTTTTTATGCATTCTTTTTCTAGATTGCAAGGCTGCTGGAAGTAGGGATTTCATCTTTTTAGATGTATCTTTTTCTGAAGATATCTTGATCAACTTTTAGCAGTTTCTGGACAACGTATCTCAATAATGGACTGGTTTTCCAAAATAAGCAAATGGACTGGAAGCAAAATAACTTGAACTTCTGATATTATTATCATATCTTAAAGGAAGACCAACTAAAATACATTGAACCAAATAGGCTTTGTGAACTGTTTTAACTGTTTAACAAGTGGCTGTTTACAATAGCATCATAACGTAGATATGATTAAGATCCAATGGGAAGTGACACAAGTATTTCATAACTATTCAGGACGTTCTGAAACCGAAGATGATTTCTTTTTACGAACTAGGGCATGTTCAAGGTCACTTGTATTGTAACACGAATCTTATTCGCTTGCTTTCTTGAGTGGGAAAGAAATTAGTGGTGTTCGAGCCTATCCATTGATTACAGCAATGCTGTTCACAGAAATATACAGTGAGGGGGCGCCTGGGTGGCTCAGTCAGTTAAGCGTCCGACTTCTGGTGAAGTCACGATCTCCCGGTTTGTAGTTTCGAGCCCTGCGTTGGGCTCTGTGCTGATTGCTCAGAGCCTGGAGCCTGCTTCAGATTCTTCTCCTTCTCTCTCTGTCCGTCCCCTACTCACACTCTGTCTTTCTCTCTCTCACTCAAAAACAAATAAACATTAAAAAAAGAGAGAGAATATATTTAAAGAAATATACAGTGAAGCCACAGCTGTAATTTTGTTTTGTAGTCGTCACTTTAAAAAGGAACATGTGAAGTTGAAATCCATATTAGCAAGATATTTTTAAACCAGTGTGTCCTAAATACTACCATTACAATATGTAATAAATGTAAAAAGTCATTAATGAGACATTAAATTTTTTTTGGTATTCTCTTTGAAATCCAGTGTGTGTTTTTACCCTTACAGCATATCTCAATTTGGACCACATGCATTTTAAGTCTTCAAAATCCTCATGTGAATAGTGTTGCTCTATTGAACAACACAGGATTTATAGTATTATAGTATTGTTAAGACTTTTTTTTTTTAATGTTTATTTATTTTTTGAGAGAGAGGGAGAGAGTGCGAGCAGGGGAGGGGCAGAGAGAGGGGGAGACACAGAATCCAAAGCAGGCTCCAGGCTCTGAGCTGTCAGCACAGAGCCCGATGTGGGGCTGGAACTCACGAACTGTGAGATCATGACCTGAGCTGAAGTCGGCCGCTTAACCGACTGAACCACCCAGGCACCCCATTATTTGTTAAGACTCTTATGGGTGCAAGGCAACCATAATTTTCGGTAATTGGAAGAGTATTTCCGGTACGTGTCTTCGTTTGGGTTCTCATAGTAGTACACTTGAGATGAGAATTTGAGTGGATGTAATTTATTTTGGAGGTGATCCCAGGAAAACATTTGCAGGGAGTGGAGAAATAAGACAGAGAAGGCAAGGAAGAAAAAAAAGCGTGTGTTAGCATGCCAGTTACTGCTTAGGCAGCTGGGCTCCTTCCTGCTGGTAGCACTGGGAGACAATTATTGTAGCTGATAGACAAGGTGATTGGGCATTCATCTACCAGCTCCCCATCATTGGTGGAGGGTTGATTACAGGGTTTTGGCTTGCCTTGCCTATGGGCGCAGTGTCCTTCCATAGCCAGAAAAAGACTCTTAAGCAGAGAGTTGCAAATAAGCAGTAAGCTGCCTTAGACCTGGAGACGGGCACCAAGGATATGAACTGGGAGTGATAGCTCCTGGTCCAGCACGTCACACAAATCTAAGTAGGGATCCTATTAGCTTCAGGAACCCCAGAGATCTGATACCTCCAGGACCCTCCTTTGTATTCCTCATCTTGTTCTTCTGTATCTCTCCTTCCTGGAACAGTTCTTAGTACACAGCAGGCGTTTACTAGTTGTTGATTGCATGACTTTCCTTTGGGGACCTGCTTTATTCTTTCAGGCCTCTCTATGTACATGGGAAACATGGCCACCAGCAGTTATGGGTCATATCTCTATAACTCCCTGATCAGAAAGGAAAGTGAGATTTCCCCTTTGTAGCTCCAGCCAAAAAAAAAATAAATAAATAAAAAATAAAAAAATAATCTCAAGAAAGAAAGCCAGTTGGCTGGCTTGGGCCATGAGTTTGTCTCTCGGCTGAGCCATCTGGCCATGGCAGTGGCATATTATGATTGGCTACATTTGAGTCGGATGCCCACCCTTGAGGATATGGAGGTGAAGACTTACTAGAAGGTGTACTGATGGGGCATTTGCGCTCGACTGTGTATACCCACTGGAGTACGTTTAAATTGTGAATGCCATTTGTCCCATATTTCTTGGGAGAAAAATGTTTGAAGAATAGCACTGTCTTAGCTGAACCATTTTAGTACTGCATTATTGTCTGTTACCTACTGCAGATTTAACACTTGATGCTTTGAATACTCGAGAGGGATCTTAAGGACCATCTAGTAATTTATAGCTTTAAAGGCACAAATATGCATCACGTCTCTGAGGTTTGGGAATAAATCGTCAAGTGCAAGAAGATTGAATCTCTCCCTAGATGTTTGCTCTCTGTCCTCACTAGTCAATGACTGACTTTTTGCTCTCAGCATATTTTCAGTGTTTATGCACGTTGTAGCACGTATGTCATTCCTTTTAATAAAATGCCAAATAATATTCCATTGTATGTAATACCACATTTTATTAATCCATTCATCAGTTGGTGAATTGATGGACATTTGGTTCTCACTTCTCCCTACCCCAACACACATCTTTTGGCTTTTATGAGTAGTGCTGCTATGACTTTTTTTTTTTACGTTTATTTATTTATTTTTGAGATCGCGAGAGAACAAGCAGGGGAGGGGCAGAGAGAGAAGGGGACAGAGGATCCGAACAGGCCCTGTGATGACAGCAGAGAGCCCAATGCGGGGCTCCAACTCACGAACTTTGAGATCATGACCTGAGCTGAAGTCAGACGCTTAACCGACTTGAGCCACCCAGGCGCCTCTGACATTTGTGTCTAAGTTTTTATTTATTTTTACTTTTAAGATTTTTAGTTTTAAGTAACCTCTATACTCAGTGTTGGACTTGAACTTACAACTCTGAGATCAAGAGTTGTATGCTCTCCCGACTGAGCCAGCCAGGAGCCCCTGTGTCTAAGTTCTTATTGTGTGGACAAGTCTTCATTGATCTGGGGTAGATAGTTTTGCGGTATGTCGTTGAAAAGACATGACCACCAGTTGACCCATGAGCTGCACCCCAGCAATGGGAGTCTCCTCACCCCCTTCCCTGTCCTTGGACTGTGGGCTCCCACTCCCAGAGGCTGCCCCAAGGACACAGCCTTGAGATAAAGATGTGGTGTTGAGAGAATCTGCATGTTATATGTGTCTGAACCTAGTTAAGGCCTCTTTACAGATTTAAGATTTGACTGGTGGGCATGGGGATCTATTTTTCTTGCTGCCACCCAAGACACATTGTATAAAATTCACTTTGTTCATGGACACGGCCATCCACCAACTGGAATGACCTGCCTCTTTCTTTGGTCTCTCCCTGCCCTTTAAGTACAGCGGACAGTTTCAGGTTACACCAGGGAAGCTCTTGGGATGGTTCCAAACCAGCAGATACCAGGAGTGGAATTCCTGGGGGCGTGGGGGTGGTAGTTTTGTGGCTGTACCATTTTACATCCCCCCGCCCCCAGCAATCTGTGAGCGTTTCGATAGCTCCACGGCCTCTCCAACACTTACTGCCCGTTTAGTTGTAGTACTGAACTATTTATTGAAGATCAGTGAACATGTGGGGCGCCTGGGTGGCTCAGTAGGTTGAGCATCCAACTTTGGTGGCTCAGGTCATGATCTGTTGGTTTGTGGGTTCGAGCCCCACGTTGGGCTCCGTGCTGACAGCTCAGAGCCTGGAGCCTGCTTCGGATTCTGTGTCTCCCTCTCTCTCTGCTCCTCCCCTGCTCACGCTCTGTCTCTTTATCTCTCAAAAATAAATAAACATTAAAAAAAAGATCAGTAAACATGTGCAGGTAGAGCTTTGCACGCTCTGTGCCTGGCCTCGTGGTCACATACTTAAAAGGCATCCACTAAGCATTTGTTAAATGAATGAAAAAAAATGTATGTTGCCTTAGGTTTTACAAAGTACAGTTATGAGTTGTGAGGCTCATAATAACTCTGTAGGAAGTGGAAAGAGTGGGGTTTATTGATTCCCATTTTAGACCTGAGGAAAGGAAGGGTCAGGACGTTTAGGTAATAAGTGAAAAGTCTATATGCCTGGTGCCCTGGTTCCAAATCTAGTCTTCTCTCTATAATTTAACACTGGTTCTCAGTAATCCTTCTAAATACCGTATTAGTTTATGTACAGGAAATAATGGTAAGAGGTTTCAGAAGATCTTAGTTAAAAAAAAAAAAAAAAGAGGACTCAGCAGAAGCTGAAGGGACAGAGTGTTTTTGGCAGTTTGTAACCAGCTAACTATGATTCTGGGAGTTGTAGGGCTGGAGAGACTGGCCTGGGTATGTGTGTGTGTGACAAGGGAAGTCACTTGACTTTTAACTTTAGAGAGTGTGGTCTTCATCTTGACTTAGACCTGGTGGCTGAGCATTTAGGCTGGAAAATTTAGGGAGTTCCAAGGAGAACTATAATCAGGGGAGGGCTGATTACTTAGGTTTATAGATTGCATTCTCTGAGAAAGAGCTAACACAGAAAGGGAATAATTGAAAAATTATAGTTTTATTATACTATTCAGACCTAAATGTCTTCCTTTTTATAATGGAAATTCTCAAATATACATGAAATATCAAGGAGATAGTAAAAATAATTCTCCATCCCCCATCAATTAAACATGATCAACATTTTGCTATTATTACACATTTGACTTATAAAAAAAGGAACATAGTAAGGCATTTTTTTTTTCTTTTTTGTTTTGAATTTTATTTATTTTGAGAGAGAGAGAGAGAGCGAGCGAGCACACAAGCAGGAGAGGGGCAGAGAGAGAAGGAAGGTGGAGGGAGAGAATCCCAAGCAGGCTCTACACTGACAGGGGCTTGAACTTATGAACAGAGATCATGACCTGAGTCGAAACCAAGAATCAGATGCTTAAGCGACGGAGCCACCCAGGTGCCCCACCATCACCTCACATCTTAACCATTTTTCTTTTTTTCTAAGTTGAGGGCACCCAAGATTTGCTCTCTCAATAAATTTGAAGTACACAGTGTAGTATTGTCACTATAGTCACATGGCTCTGCACCAGTTTTCCCACATTTATTCATCTTGTATAACTGGCACCAAAAGCCATTTTTTATTCAAGTATGATTAACATATGGTATTATATTAGTTTCAGGTGTACAATATAGAGATTCAACAAGGCCTGCTCATCATGGTAAGTGTACTGTTTTTGAAATGTTTTATTTTTGAGAGAGAGAGAGAGAGAGCACGAGCGGGGGAGGGGCAGAGAGACAGGGAGACACAGACTCTGAGGCAAGTTCCAGGCTCTGAGCTGTCAGCACAGAGCCCGATGCCAGGCTTGAACTCACAAACCGCAAGATCATACCCTGAGCCGAAGTCGGACGCTTAACCCACCGAGGCACCCAGGTGCCCCATAAGTATACTCTTAATTCCCTTATTTCACCCATCCACCTCCCCTCTGGCACCCAAAAAGCCATTATCAATAACACCATTTTAGCCAAGGTAAATGGGAAATTCTTAAAAAATAAAGTGATCCTAGGGCGCTTGGCTGGCCCAGTCAGTAGAGCCTGCAACTCTTGATCTCCTGTGGTGAATTTGAGTCACACCTTCGGGGCAGAGTTTACTTAATTAAAAAAAAAATGAAAAAAGTGATCTTGCTGTAAGTACTATGGACTGAAACCTTTGCTTTTTCTTCATTTAGGGTTGAAGGGAAGAGAAGCGGCTGAACTGATAAGATTGGCCACAAAACAACTGAAGACTCAGGAGTGGGGAAGTCCAAGGTTTTGTTCATTCAGTCCTGCAGTCATTCATTCACTCCACCAGCCTATTCTGGGCACTTTTCATGCACACCGACCATCCCCAGTGGGACAGACCGTGCTGGACTCTGACTTGAGTTCAAATCGGGTTTCATCATTTACGGACTCTAAGACGATGGGTAAGTTCTGTCCTTTGGCCTTATCTTTCTTTTCCGGAAAATAGGGATAACAACACCTTCTCGAACCTGGCCTTGTTAAAGTTAGAAGGGCCAGTGTTCTGTAACATGTTCCCTTGGCTATCTTTATTCTGCTGGGCTCCGAGGGCATGCTCAATGAAATCATACGGCAGGCCCTCTCCTCCCTACCCGCTTTCTCAATCTCAGAGGGCAGCAAAAAGCTGACAACGGTGCAACAGGTGAGACGCGAAAAGCCCGCCCCCAGTGACAGCATGCATTCCTCTTCCCAAATCAGACGAGTTCTTTCAATCCTCTATTACCTTTCTTGAGGTCTTGCAGCCCTACAAAGATAATCTGTGCTCAATCCGCTGTTGTCCGAGGTCAAACGTTTGGCTCGCGGGTTGGACAACCTCCCACAGCACCCTGGTTTGGTCCTGATGCGGGCGGCCAGCCCAGGAGGCAGGCTGACCGCCGTCCCGCAGCCCTGCGCTCAGCAGCCCAGGGGGCGTTTCCGAGCAGCGGGGGCGGGCAGAGCTGGCGCCTCCCCTCGGCGCCTTCAGCTGGGTGCCCGGGCCGGGAGCGCGAACTTGTGCAAAGTTTGCAGCCAGGTTGGAGCACGTGGGCGCGTCCGCGCAGGGCCCCGTGGGCCGCGACCTCGGCCTACCCGCCTTCAGCCAGGGGCGCGGGCGGCCTCGCCTCGCACCTGCACGGGGCCCGGGCAGCGTGGTGTCCGCCGCCCGCGTCCCGCAGCCTGGCACGCGGCTCCCGGCTCCCAGCGGCGGCGGCGGCGGCGCGGCCCGGGGCGGGGGCGGGGGCGGGGGCGGGAACGGGGCGGGTCGCCGGCGCTCCGCTCCCGGAAGCGGGTGGTTCTTGGGCTCCCGCGGAGAGGACCGGCGCGGCCGCAGGAGCTCCAGCATCCCCGCCCGCGTCTCGGGCGGGAGCGGCGCGACCCCGCCGGCAAGATGTTGCCAGTGTACCCGGACGTGAAGCCCAACCCGCTGCAGGACGCGAACCTCTGCTCGCGCGTATTCTTCTGGTGAGCGCCCCGCCCGAGCTGCGACGTCGCGCCGCCGCCGCGCGCCTGCTTGTCGCCGCCGGCGCCTTCTGGGGCTGGAGGGCAGAGGGTCGCGGCGTGGGAGCGCTTGCAGCCGGGACCAAGCGGCTTCCAGCCGCCCGCGGGGCCGCCCCACGCCGGCCGCGTGGTCCCCGCCGGCGCCCCGGCGCCCAGGGCGGGCGGGAACGGCGCCGGGGAGGGGTCCCGGGGACCAGGGGCTCCCTGCCTGGTGCTCGCGGCTCTGCCAGCCTCCAGCGCCCGGGAGGAGGAGGAGGAGCCGGAGCAGCAGCAGCAGCAGCAGCGGCCGCGGCTGCAGGAGTCGGAGCAGGAGGTGGGGAGGGGAGAACCGAAGCTGCCCGGGGAGAGTTACCGCCCCGGTGGGAGAAGCGACTGGACCCTTCCACCCTTCCCGACCGCCCCCGTGCCGCTCGGGGATTCGCACTTCTCATGAACTAAAGCTGCATCTTTTTCTCCCTAAGCAAGCCCCTTGTGAACAGCTTCCTTTATCTAAACTTAACCACAGTCTAATTAGTGCCCTGGACCATTGCCATGTCTCCCACGGCGTCCCCACCCCTTCCGATATTCCTTATGTGACACCGCATTGCAACTCCACCGGGCTCCCGTGTGTGAGTGTGTGTGTGTGTGTGTGTGTGTGTGCGCGCGTGTGGCTGCGACCATGTCTCTCTTCCCCTTCCTCTGTCCCCGTGTGTCTCACACTGTGTCCTGGGACCTAATTGTGGCATATTTCACGTGGGTAAAAGAAACACTTTTTAGTTTAATAAATGGGAACACTGTTCTTGAACACGGTTTGTTTTGGTCTGGGCCACACATAACCACAACTGGAGCATGTCTTTGAACAGCTGCTTTCCCTCTTGCAATTATTTCCATTTCCACCTTTGAAGACTGCTCTGGAGATGGGGGTCCTTGAAGCCTGTGGTCTCTGGGCCTCTAGCCTTTATGGAAGTGATCCATGAATTTAAGGCAGATAGTCCTGTCCAGGAGCCCGATGGCCCTAAAATCATTGGAGGGTCCCTGAGCTGGGAGAAAACACACGGGTGTAAACCGGCTCAGAGAGGTGAAGCCCTGGGCTAGCTTCCCATGTCATAGCTGGGACTCCTAACGAGGTGGGCCCGAACCTTTGACTTTAATTGCATTTCGGTGATCATTAGATCTTTTGTTTCTTGACCCTAAACTAACCTTAACGCTTTAATCTTACCCACATTCTGGTATTTGCTTTTTCAATTGGGAAAGCCGAGGAGATCCCAGGAGGGTGAGGACTCCTACGTTTGTTTTGATTGGTGTATCCTGTTTGTGTGGGAACATCTCTTGGCCCTTTGGCCCCTGTCAAGGAAGGAGGAATAGGGGCCGAAGAAGGAATTTGGGTGTGGTTATCATCAATAGCGATGAAGCCGGCAAATGCCTCCTTAACTTCAGGCAGGGCAAGGAACTCTGCAAGCACTTTCTATTTGTGGATTTTTCACAGGGTATGTGCATGAAAATGGGAAGGTGAGGACTCTTGATGAAGCTCTTTGCAGCTTCCTTGCTGCTGGGTTAGGAGTGCTGATCTCTCCTGTACTCCTGATGGAACGGAAGCAGAGGTGAAGTTGCCTGGGGTCATGCAGCTATTTAGATGTAGAGCAAGATCCCAAATCAGGCAGTCTGGCTCCTGAGCCTGTTTGTAACTGCTGTACTGAGCTGCTTCTGTTGGGACCCTTGTTCTTAAATGCATGGAGAAGGCTGTTCCAAACACACTTTTGTTCTTGCAGGCCCGAGTTCCTTGAAGTTATTGCTGGTGGAGATGAGACGGTGCTTGTGAAAGATATTACCGTGCCTTAGGGCACCTGCCCTCAATGTGGGCACTCACCTCTTCAGCACTGGGATCACCTGGTAGCTTGTTAGGGATGCACATTCTCCAGCGCTCATTTCAGACCAGTTCTGTAAATTATGTAGAACTCTTGGGCGGGGGACGGTGGTGGCGGTTGAAACACATGCTCCTCGTGATTCTGAAGGAAGGTTGAGCCTGGCTCACTGCTTGAAGCCACCGCCTCCATTGGCATTGTTATTCCAGTTTTATAGATTTAAAAAAGGGTTGCGCAAGTCTGTTAGTTGTTGACCATGATTGCCATCCTTATTTACTTATTTACTTACATTCTGCAGTTCTAAGGAATTAAAAAAAATTTATTTATTTATTTTTTTGAGAGAGACAGAGCGTGAGGGAGGGGTGGGGAGAGAGGGAGATACCGAATCCAGGCTCTGAGCTGTAGGCACAGAGCCTAATGTGGGACTCGAACTCATGAGCTGTGAGATCATGACCTGAGTCGAAGTCGGACGCTTAACTGACTGAGTCACCCAGGTGCCCCTGTTTTATTTTTTAGGTAGGTTCTGTGCCCAGTGTGGGGCTTGAACTCTCGACCCTGAGATCAAGAGTTGCAAGCTCTATGGACTGAGCCAGGTAGACACCCGTTACAATTTTTTCAAAAGAATATATATATATTTTTCTATTTTTGTGAGAAATTTAAAACTACAGAAAAAGAAAGGAATATGGATGATTTATTTTATAGGGAGTGTGAGTGAGGGAGGGGCAGTGGGGGAGAGAGAATCTTAAGCAGGTTCCACAGTCAGCATGGAGTCCAGCTGGAGGCCCGATCCCATGACCCTTTGACCATGACCTGAACTGAAATCAAAGGTCTGATGCTCAACTGACTGAGCCTTCCAGGTGCCCCTGGATGATTTATCTTTATTAGCCAAGTATACCTACTGATGTTTTGGTTGTTTTTTTAGTGTTCCTCCTAACACCCATGTGCATGCATCTCTTTTCTACAAAACCAAATAGTTTTTTTCCAAACAGTTTTGGATCCTGATTCCTTCTTAATTTTCTATGGTTGACATTTATGGCCTTAAATCTTCAAAACATTATATTAATGATTGTAATTTATTCAGTCTTTCACTTTTGTTGAGTACAGTTTATTTCTAATTATGATGTAATGCATGTCTGTGTCCATGTATTTTTTGCATCTTTCCTTTTTCTCTATTCCCCAAAGTAGAGTAACTGGTGAAAGGCAAAATTATTTCCCAGTTTTGGACCATTTGACCCTCAATATCAGTTTGTGTGCATATTTCATTGTCAACTTTACCTGAATTCAGATACTTAAAAGGTTAAAAATATCAAAGTTTTAATTTGTATTTATTTGATTTAATTAGATGGAGCTTTTTTTCTCTCTCTGAATTGTGTTACATTTTTTTCCCATGAGGCATTTATATTTTCGAAATAACTTGTAATAGTGCTTATATTTTTTCAGATTTTCATTTGTCTCAATTTAGATCGGAGGGTTTTTTAAAGATTTTTTTTTAAGTTTTTTTTTTTTTTTTTTTTTTTTTTTTTTTAATAATCTCTACACCCAGTGCGGGGCTCATACTCACAACCCGCAGATGAAGAGTTGCTTGCTAAACCGACTGCGCCAGCCAGGCACCAGAGGTTTTAAATTTATGTATCATTAATCGAGCTTCTCCTTCTGGTTTTTCCTGTTGCTTCTGTAATATATCTTTTTTCAATCCCAGCATCATCTAAATCTCGTAAGCATTTTCTTGCTAATGCTACAGGCAGTTAGAATTTCCTTTTGTGTTCGGTGTAAGATAGGCCCTATTTTTTCCAACACAGCCCATTTTCTCATCATGGTTCATTGGATAATTCTTCCTCTTTCCCCATTATTGGAAGTCAACTGTGTGGCTTATCCAGCTGGGCACTAGACCCTGTCCGCTGAGACTCCCTGGACATGTCCCCACCCCGCCCTGCCCTGCCCAGGAGCCCTGGGGGTGTGCTCTGCATTTATCCACCCGCCCTTGTTCCTGCAGTTAGCAGCTCGGGACCTGTCCCCAGAGAAGGGGGTTGAGGAGGGTTTGGGCCACCGGAGAATGGCTTACATTCTCACTCTCCTGACACTGGCTCGGTCAGGAACTGTGCCCTTGCAAAGCGAATACTGTTGTGGAGATTGCCGCTGGTGTCAGGACAGACTCTCTGGAGACTTCTCAGAGAAAGCTGAGGGCCTGAGGGAAGGGCATCTAATGCTGGGTGCTGTAGTAGCTTCTAGAGTTTGGCTACATTAGGCCCTGGGCAAATGGTGATCATGAATGCAGAGATGTCATTTTGTTCATTTACTTTAGTTGAGTTTCTTTTCAAACAGTGGCTGTGGTATACATTATTAGGTAGCTCATATTATTTTTTTTTTTTTTAAGAGACAGCGTGAGTGGGGAAGGGGGGCAGAGAGAGAGAGAGAGAGGGAGAGAGAGAATCTTAAGCAGGCTCCACGCTCAGCATGGAGCCTACGGCATGGCTTAATACCATGACTCTGGGATCATGACCTGAACCAAAATCAAGAGTCAGACACTTAACCCACTGAGCCACCCAGGCACCCCCAGAGATCTTTCATTTTAAACTAGGGTTTTGCACCATTTTCAGGATGCCCCCCACTTTTGTTAAAGATTTTTAAAACAAGTTTATTTTTGAGAGAACATGCACAGCAGGGGAGGGGGCTGAGAAAGAGGGGGAGGGAGGATCCAAAGGAGGTTCCCTGCTGACAGCAGAGAGCCCAACATGGCCTGAACCGAAGTCAGATGCTTTACCAACTAAGCCACTCAGGCGCCCCTAAAATTTTTTTAAGTAATCTCTACACCCAGAGTGGGGCTTGAACCCACAACCCGGAGAACACGAGGCACATGTTCTTCTGACTGAGCCTGTCCTGTGTGCCCCCCACAAATGCCTCTTAATGTTAATCTCCTGTTGTTCATTAATCAGAAATCCAAATGTTGCCTACCAGCGGGGGCTGGGTTAGCTTTCTAGGGCCCTTTTACTGGCCTTAGCCGGTTCCTGTCTTCAGCGTTTAGTTTGAGTTTTGGCAAATTTATATGATAACTACAGCCCCAAGCAAGATGTGGAGCACTCTGAAGGAGTATTGAAATTTACTGAGCCCTTGCAGTGAATAAACAGTGTAACAAATTTTTCTAAGTTTATCTCCTATAGCTTAAACTTAATTTTTTTTGTCATTATCCTTATAGAACTGCATCTGCTCAGCATGAGAGGGGTTAACTCAGCATGTTCATTCAGATAATTTGCCTTTCTGGGTCCTCCAGGGGATCGCCTCCCTCCTTGCACATCTCCCAGGCTGCTCCAGTTCCGGGGTGTGGGACCCAGCTCCTTGCACATCTCCCAGGCTGCACCAGTTCTGGGGTGTGGGACCCAGGGTCACTGTGTGCAACATGAGCCTTTATCCTGAATCTTGCCTGTAACTTTTCAGTGGAGCCACGAGCCCGGGTCTGATACCAGGAGGATGCCTCTGTGGGGGAGGGGGTGTTCCTTGTGGGAGCTCTGAGCCCCTGCAAGTATTCTCTGTGTTTCTGTGCTGACGAATTGTATAAAAGTGGTTGGCAGTGATGCGGTGGGAAGGTCTGGGCTTTGGAATGGACCCAGCTCTTCTCTTTGGCCCTGCACATTCTGTGTGGTTGCATGTAAGTGACTATCTGAGCCTGAAAATTGGGAGCCTGGGGATGATTGTTAATGCAGGTCACCTAGAAGTCACCTAGTCCAGAGTTACAGCCTCGGGGTGCTCTGGGCAGGGGGCTCCTGAAGACTGGGATATAAGTTTAGATCCTTTTATTTTTTTATTTTATTTTTTTTTAATTCTTTAAATGTTTTTATTTTTGAGAGAGAGAGAGAGAGAGAGACAGTGTGAGCAGGGGAGGGTCAGAGAGAGAGGGAGACACAGAATCTGGAGACAAGCTCCAGGTTCCAAGCTGTCAGCACAGAGCCCGACGCTGGGCCCAAACCCACGAACCATGAGATCATGATCTGAGCCGAAGTCAGACGCTTAACCGACTGAGCCACTCAGGCGCCCCTTTAGATCCTTTTAAAGAGTGATCCATTTATTTATTTTTATTTTAAAAATATTTTTAAGTAATCTCTATATGCAACGTGGGGCTTGCATTGGTAACCCCAAGATCAGGAGTTGTGCACTTTACCAACTGAGCCAGCTAGGCACCCCAAAAATTGATACACTTAGAGATTAATCCTTCTACGATCTCTTCACATATATTATGTATTTACAGTGATAACAACCAAAAACGTAAGTTAGCAGAGGGTAAGATTAATAATTTTTAGAAGTTAAAACTCCTGTTTACTTATTTCAGTAGTATTTTCTAAGATGCCCTTAAAAATGCACATGAGAGTCCTTCCCTCCCCCTAGGTACTCTGGTTCGTGTTGGTGTAGGTGGGACTTGGGGATCAGCATTTTAAGTTCCCGCTGGGCACGTATGGGGGTGCTTAGTCCTCCCGAGATGGGTCCATTTAGGTAACAATACTGATTATAACTGACACCTATTGAATGCTTCCTATGGGCTCAGAATGTTTTGCTCACTCTTTTACATTTAATTAATGTCTCTGTTAATCCTCAATGTCTTACTAGAGGAAATCTAGGCCCAGAGAGGTTGGGCAACTTGTCAGAGACTGAAGAGCAAGGAGGAGGGGCAGGTCACAGTGCCCCAACTGGTACCCCACCCACAGTTGTCAGCACACGCAGTGGCCTGCTGGGCTCAGCCTCCCTTCTCCGGCTGCCTGGCTCCGACACGTTAACACTGGTTGACCCAAGAAATAAATGAGTACGCTGACTATCCAGCAGACATTTAAGTCATGTTAGTGGGTGAATATGCTCTTTACAGATGCTCGTATCTGAAGCACGTTTTTCTACCCTCTTTCCATCATGCTGTCTCCTGAATTGCCATGTGTGTTCTTGGCCATCCAGTTGTTAAGACATGAACCTGTCCGTTCTTTTTTTTTTTTTTTTTTAAATGTTTGTTTATTTTTGAGAGAGAGACAGACCGTGTGAGTGGGGGGTCAGGGGCAGAGAGAGAGAGAGGGAGACAAAGAATCTGAAGCAGGCTCTAGGCTCCGAGTTGTCAGTACAGAGCCCGACGTGGGGCTCGAACTCATAAGCAGTGAAGTTATGACCTGAGCCAAAGTCGGACGCTTAGCCGACTGAGCCACCCAGGTGCCCTGAACCTGTCCGTTCTCGAGGACTTTGTCTGCTGACATCAAATCCCATTGATTCAACTTTAGACAGGCCCTTCGAGTCCTTCATTCATTCAGCAAGTGAGTTCTTCATTCATTCAGTAGCGTTTCCTGAATGTGAGTGTGTGAGAGCCCGAGGGCAGGCGGGTGCCTCTGAGCCTGTGTCCCTCTCCTCTGTTCCAGCCTCAGCTCATGCTCTTGGCTTTTCTTCCTCCCCCGGCGGACCTTCCTACTACCAGTCTTTCCCCTAAAACAAATCCGTGCCATCCCCCTGCTTAAAAGCCTCTGCTGCCTCCTTACTGCTTTCAAGAACAGTTCTTAAGGGTGGCATTTAGAATTCTTCAGAACCTGCTTTTTGAATCTCCCCTTCAATCATTTCTCGCTACGAGACTTTTCTGGGGAGGTGAGGCAGACGTTGTAACTATTCTGCCTGTGCAGGGCCCCCAGAGCCAGGTCCTGACTTGACGACAGGCAGCTGGCTCTCAGTGAACCACTCACTGGGTTGGTTGGTTACCAGGGCTGTGGGAGCGAATGGGAGAAGGCAGGCTGATGCCCTAGTGGCTTTCCCTGCACCATTGCCGGAGACACATTTATACAGCACTGAGCCCTGATCGTGGTGAGTTACAGTGGAACAGTGCCCCATCTGAAGCTAAAAGTGCCTGGGTGTAAATCTGAACTCTACTCCTTCCCTGCCCATTGGCAAATAAAGTGGGAATAATCATTGCCCGCATCCCATAGGGTTGTTGAGACCATTAAATGAACCAGACAGTGGTAAACAGAATGGCGTCTCGCAGATAGTGAGCAGTGAGTAAGTATGAAAAGGTAGCTGTGTTACCTTAACATTTGTAACCTAACGTTTTTGTTTGTGTATTGCTGTAGTTTATTTCCCAGATAGATGATAAATGTAAATTTCAGAATCTCACTCCGTACCCAAGAAACATCTGGGGGTTAGGGGCGAGAGGTGTTGGCATCCTGAAATCAAATTTTTTAACAGGATTCTGGGTGACTCAGATACTTAAGGTTTGGGAACCACTTTGCTGAGCTCTTTCTCAGCCCTTAAAATCCATTTCCATTTGAGAGCACAGTGGGAGGCAGCGGGTACTGATTCAGCCCCTTTGTGGTTTAGGTAATTCGCTCAGCCAACATTTGAGTGCCTTTTTTGTTGCTGCATTCAAATCCTTGAAAATAACATTCCTGTTCTCAAAGAGCTCAAACAGCCTTGTCTGTTCAATTCTGTAAATAGTGCTAGCTGCTGAACAAAACAAGCCCCAAATCTTAGTAATTTAGTTAACAAACAAAACAAAACACACTTAATCTCCTGTTTGTAGTCTGTTTTGGGTTGGTGGGGGGTGGGGAACAACACTGTACCCGTATTCAGTAGCTGGACCTCTTATATCTTGCGGCTGGGTCCTTGGGTGCTCTGCATTGAGTCCCCTCTATTCAGCTGGAAAGAAGTTGTATGTGGCTGGTTTTCATTTTCCTGACGTGGAAGTGACCTACGTCATTTACATTCACATTTTGTCGGCCAGGTGTCTGTCACCTGGTTGCCTTTGACCATAAGGTGGGCTGGAAGGTGTGATCCACGTGTCCAGCAGTCTGCTGTGAAAGTGGCTCACAGCACGTCGGGCATGCGCTGCTGTAGACATAGGACTGTGGCGTGCTCCGCCAGTAGGGGTTGCATGAGGAAGGTGGGGAGTCATTTCGGAGGGGGCGGGCGTGTGTAGGACACAGATTGGTGGAAAAGGGGCAGTGTGTTCTGAGAACATCCCTAAGTGTTGTGGATGCCCTCCGTCATCCTGCCCCTCCCTGCCACCTCTTCGTGTTTGATACAGTCATTCAAGACCACATTCCTCCCCTTTTACATCTTCGCCAACTTTCGTGCTCACCTCGTCTCCTCATTCCTGTGCTCCATGAACACGCAGAACCCTTCTGATGACTTAGCTTCTCGTTCCATTTCCTGGTTCCATGGCCACTTCTTCTCTGCTGGCCTCCTCATGGGGCTAGTTTCTGTCTGCTCTTTCCCCAGGCGAGCTCCTATCTGCCCTACTTCCATGTCACGGAATTAGAGGGTTGGATGGGAGAGTTCTTAGCTCATACTCAATACAGGAATCCCTTCCAGACATTGTACAGCGGGCAGCGTCTCTTACGCCTTTGACCTGGAATGCTAGAAGAAGGCTGTATGAGCCAGTTTTCTTTTTGGCCAGTTTCTAACCATCTGTATCTCCTGTGTGTGTGTGTGTGTGTGTGTGTGTGTGAGAACACACAGCACATCGACTCCTGCCTCCACATGATGACCTTCTGGTATTCAAAGACCACTGTCATGGACCCATCAAATCTTTCAGAGAATTGTCTCCAGTTCCTAGGTGCCTTTACATGATCGGGCTTTCAGAACCTTCTTCCATCTGGTTGAACTGAATGTGCTTTGGTTTTATCAATGTTTTTATATTAATGTGGCTTCTAGAGCTAGACCTACTATTCTAGGTTTGCTCTGGCCAGAGGTAGTATTTTAACTACTTTGACAACTTCACAACTATTTTTGAGTGCTTATTACGCTGTAGGTAATGTTCTAGACCAGGGGTTGGCAAACTGACCTGTAGGTCAAATGCAGCCTCCTGTCTGTTTTTGTCAATAAAGTTTTATTGGAATGAGTCTATGCTCATTCATTTATATATTGTCTGTGGCCTACAACAGTGGAGTTGAGTAGTTGCAACAGAGATTGTATGACCTGCAAAGCCTAAAATATTTATGATCTAGTTCTTTATAGAAAATATTTGCCCATCCCTGGTCTAGACTTTTGGGATGTAACAGTGAGCAAGATAGGTAACAGTCTCTGCCTTCACTTGACTTGAATTCTAGTGAGAGAACAAATAATAAACAAGTAAAACATAGTATGTTATAGGTGCTAAGGAGAAAAAATGATACAGGGAAAGGGGTCAGGAGTGTGTGTATGGGAAAGGGAGGTGCAATTTTAGCCAGGGTGGCAAGGGACAGCTTCACAGAGAAGTCATGCACATTTTGGGGGGAGTGGCCAGTGCAAGAGAGGAGGTCTGGAGGACTCTGTTGGCCATTGGAGGTCTTTGGCTTTACTTGGAGTGAAGTGGGGACCACTGGAGAGTTTTGAGAAGAGATGTGACATGGTCTGCTCAGGATTTAGTAAGATCACTCTGGCTGCTATACTGAGAATAGACTAAAGAGCACCATGGACAGAAGCAGGGAGACCAGCAGGAGATTCCACGCTGGTTCAGGCAAGAGGTGAAAGTGGCTTTGACCAGGAGGATGGTGGGAGTGGCAGTGGTATGTAGTTGGATTCGGGAAAGAGCTTATTTGAAGGGAGAGCTGTGTATCTTGGATGTTAGGCTGTGGAACCTGAGAGGAAGAGACAGGCGAGGTTGCCTCTGGGTTCAGCCTGAGCACCTGGAAGGATGGAGCCGCCATTAAAAACCTGCAGGAGGACTGGATTGGAGAAGACCAGGAGTTTGGTTTTGACCATGTTAAGTTTGAGATGCCTGCTGCATACTTAAGTAGAGATGTTGAGTAGGCAATTGGTCATGAGTCAGGGGCTCTAAGGAAGAAGGCTGGAGATGAAATTTCGGTATCATGAGCCATGTATGCAACTGGGATATGTTGGACACACGGTCAACTGACATCACAGTCCATGGGACTTATCCACACACGAACCCCTGTTGTATCTCTGTTTAAGTTCATTTTGTTGGAGTCAGAGTTCAGCATCTCATTGTCGTCAGTCAAAAGTTCTTTGAAAACTTTTGTACTCTGGATGCCAGGAAGGACGGGTCTTGGAACAGTCCCGTGGGTTGTGGTTGACCCACTAATGAACACTGGGTAGTAGATTAACTAGGCCACAGTTGTCGGGGGAGGTCATGTTACCTGTCTTATGGGAGAGAGGTATTGTATCTACTGGGTAGTCATTCTGAAATCCTACAAAAAAGGGAATTGAGGCTAGGTTGGCATGATTTCCTGTTTTGTAAAAAAAAAAAAAATTATTTTAACAAAAAAAATTTTTAGAAAGAGTGTAAGCAGGGAGAGGAACAGAGAGAGGGAGAATCTTAACCAGGCTCGACACTCAGCACGGAGCGCGATGCGGGGCTCAATCCCACAACCCTGGGATCATGACCTGAGCCAGAATCAGAGTCAGACGTTCAACCCGCCGAGCCACCCAGGTGCCCTGTGCATGATTTCCTTTTAATGCTAAACGGGCTCTTGTGAAGTCTTGCCTAAATATACTTGCAGATGCCTCCTTCAAAAGATTGTTGATGTGTATTATTAAGCTTGCTAGTTCTCTTGTGTTCTTACTAGTAATACATAGCAGTATCTCAGCCCTCACAAAAACTGAATCACCTGGGCCCTTTGTAGGTGAACTTGAATCATCTCTGGGGGTGGAACCCAGGCATCAGGATTTGAGAAATAGTCCCTGTGAGTTTCTGTTGGACACTGAAGACCAAGGACCACTGACTGACTAACAACTTCCCAAAGATCGAACACCTTTCTGTGCATATTTCCACTTTTCTGGCCAAGGGTCCACACCTCATCCCCAGAGCATGAGATGCATTGCTGCAGGTTCCTCTCAGAGCAGGAGAACACCTGGTACCATAGGGTATGTGTGCATGCCCGTGTGGCCTCGGCAAGTGATTGGGGAGGAAGGGGGCTTGGTACGTGGGAGTCTTAGAGATACTCAGTTCCTGGGTCTTTATCTGACTCTTTGTTGAAGCTGGCGTTGCCCTCCTTTTGCCCAGATAGGACATCGGGGAGCTTGGAATTGAGTCAGGTCTGACGATTGCCAGAGCACCAGCTTCTGCCTCATGTTGCTGCGTTTAGTTTTTCCTCCTGGTCAGACAGGGATGCCTGGATTGATTTTTAGGAGGGTAATTGAGTGGATATCCCACACTGTTAATTAAAAGCCTGTGAATATAACTACCCACCTAGGCGTCTGGTAGCTCAGTGGTTGAGCGTCCGACCTCGGCTCCGGTCATGATCTCACAGCTCGTGAGTTCGAGCCCCGTGTTCGGTTCTGTGCTGACAGCTTGGAGCCTGGAGCCTGCTTCTGATTCTGTGTGTGTGTGTCTCTCTCTGCCCCTCCCTGGCTTGCTCTGTGTCTTTCTCAAAAAAAATAAAAAATAAATTTTTTTAAAACTACCCACCTAATGAATGACTTTTATCTGCAGAGGTTTATTGGTGTATTCTGTTGGTCAGGATGTGACTGAAATTGTATGATAAGCCCAGTTGACTACCTCTTTTAAAAGTCTTCTATTGAAACAATTTTTCACTAAGTGGGCCGGGTGTACTTCTGTCTCCCTTTAACGTAAGAAAAGTGTCTGTCCTATTTTAAATAGTAGAAGGGAGATTTATTGATGGTCTAAAATCTTAGGCTGGACCTTCTCAGCGTCACAGACCCAAATGTAGCATTTATGAGAATTCTGAGTGCTCATTAAACACTGTTCACCTGTAAAACAGATAAATGTATTTTTATTTTTAATTAATTTTAAAGTTTATTTATTTGAGAGAGAGAAAGAGACAGCAGGAGTAGGTGGAGGTGGGGGGGGGGTAGACGGAGAGAGAGAGGGAGACAGAGAGAGAGACTCCGAAGCAGCCTCCGTACTGTCAGCACTGAGCCTGATGCTGGGTTCAAACTTCTAAACTGTGAGATCATGACCTGAGCTGAAACCAAGAGTCAGATGCTTAACAGACTGAGCCACCCAGGCGCCACCCCACCCCCTCCATTTTAAGTGAGTTTTCCTTTATTCAATTTCCCAGGAGAGAGCATCAGACTAGAGCCAGAGGACCCGGGTGCTAGTCTGTGATTGTGAACTTATTAGTTGTGTGATCTTCGGCAAGCCACCTAATCATTTCAGGCTTTAGTATTCTCTTCTGCAAAATGGGAAAATTAAATTTAATCTTGGTGTCTTCCAGAAGTTATGTTTTAAGTATAATAAATGAATAGAATTCTCTACACTTATTTTTCTTCCCCGCTTGCAGTCCAGCAGGGCAACTGAGCAGGGAGGTGTTGTGGAAGTGGTACAGTGTGTAATGTCCATCTCTGATGAATGGAGAAGTGACCTGTTTGTTAGTAAATGCTTTGCAGAAATTAAGATCTATTAAAAAAAAAAAAAGTCACGAAAGAGAATATAATTTATACCCAGAACTGGGCAACTGTCTGTGGAAGCACTTTGAAAATTATAAGGTGAGGGATGGCTCGGTCCATTAAACGTCCGACTTTGGCTCAGGTCATGATCTCAAGGCTCGTGAGTTCGAGCCCCGTATTGGGCTCTGTGCTGACAGCTCAGAGCCTGGAGCCTGCTTCGGATTCTGTCTCCCTCTCTCCCTGTCCCTCCCCTGCTTGTGTGTGCATGCTCTCTCTCTCTCTCTCTTTCTCTCAAAAAAAAAAAAAACACTAAAAAAGAAAGAAAATTAAAGGTGGTGGTAACTACATCCACCAGAAGTTTTCAGGAAAGCAGTTTCACAGCAGAGCACAGTGGTGGAAACTGCTCAAGTCCTAGCTCCTGGCACCCGCCTTCTTTCTGTGAATGGTGCCAACACCTTGATCTCGGACTCCAACCCTGCAGAGCTGTGAGAGACTAAATTGTTGTTGTTGTTGTTGCTTTAAAAAAAATTTTTTTTTTAAATGCTTATTTATTTTGGAGAGACAGAGAGGGACAGAGCGCAAGCAGGAGAGGGGCAGAGAGAGAGGGAGACACAGAATCCGGAGCAGGCTCCAGACTCTGAGCTGTCAGCACAGAGCCCGGCTAGGGGCTCGAACTCATGAGCCTTGAGATCATGCGTGACCTGAGCTGAAGTTGGGCGCTTAACCGACTGAGCCACCCAGGCGCCCCCTAAATTTTTGCTCTTTAAGCCACCCTGGCTGTGGTACTTTGTTGGGGGAGCCCAAGCCGAGTGAGGCACCCCACATGCCCCACGGAGGACTTGGTTGAGGTTAGTGCCACTGGTTGTCTGGTTGTCATTGATCAGAGCAGTTTTGTATTGTGGTTGTTGCGCTCTGTTCCGTTGAATCACTAAGGATCCTGACCCCGCAGCCCTAACCTTCTACCTGACCTGCCAACTCCTAAATTTTGATTCGAATTCAGGTAACAATCCCCAAAACTTTTCAGACTTGGCAACCATCCCCTTAAGCCCTTCAGAGCACTTTCCTCAGGCAGAGAATGAGTCCTGTCCGGGGACAGGCGGGCGGCTTTTGGAGGATCGTTCCTGCTCCTGGAATTAGATCGCTCACTGTTGTTGCCCTTAGTGCCCCAGGACCAGGTTTGTGCGCCGCTGGCCAAGGGCTGCCCGGTGTCAGTTGTGTTCTTTAGGGCAGCGGGGTAACTCAGACTCGAGTCCCGAACGTTCTCTCTTACGTCTACATGCACATTTAACCAAATTGTTCTGCTTCTGGGCAAGCCCCACGCAAGTCCTTCGTGTATCCATTACTGATAGCGGATAACTGGCTGGCTGTGTTGTTCTCTGGCAAACCCAGACTCCTCTTGCCCGGCCCCCTTCTGAATGTAATGTATTCTGTGGTTTTCCTTGAAACAGACAGCTGGAGGAGAAAATCAGTGCCTCTGAGTCAGCCCATTAGGATCCTCTCCCTCCCTCCTCGCTCTCCCCCTCCCTCCCCCTCTCTGCTAGGAGCCGCTGGGAAAGTAAATGGGAGTCCTGAAGGGAAATTCCTTGAGGCTGCCTCATCTCCCGGCTCCTGGCGAGGGACGGATCCCTTTCCTGGCAGGGGGAGGCGCGGGGCTCTCGGAACTGCCTCCAGGAAGGATGAGGTGCAGCAGGAAGGAGTCCCACCGAGCAGCCGCCGCTTTTGAAAAGGGCTCGCTTGCCCGCTGGCGGCCTCTCGATCCTACGATCGAACGCACCGCGGGCGGCTCGATGCCGCGCTGTGCGGAGGTCGTGAGTGAGGCGGCGGCGGCTGGCCTTGGTCGGATTAAACTCTGAGGTGACCCCGCCGCAGGCTGGGACGAGCTGGCCCTGGGGCTCGCAGACGGAAGGTCTGGGTCAAAGCCACTGTACGGTTTCCTCCCGCTCAGAGCGGATTCCCGGCGAGAGGCGGGCGTGAACGCGGGGCCGCGCCGCGTGGGGAACGCCAAGCGGAGGGAGGCCCGTGTGTTCTTCCAGACCCTGGTCCCCGGGCGGGAAGCCAGGCACTGTCGCTCCTCCCCGTGGGTCCTGGGGGGATGCTGGTGGCCGGAGGTCCCGTGCCACACTTCCTGCCCGTTCTGTGCTCACTTCCTCCTCCTGCCCCGCGTTCCCGCTTACTGTGTTCTCTGGAACCATCTCTGCCCCCCTCCCCACCTCCCTACTCCCAAGTCAGTCCCGTTTGCTGGAAATCCATCGGTGGGGTTTGGGGATTTTTGAAGATGGAGGTTGAAGAGTGGAGTGTTGGGCGGGCTTGGCCCCGCTCTCCTCCGTCGTCTTCTCTCAGTTCCCTTCCGTCTCTGACGTCCGCCCTCATCGTGGGCACAGCCCTTCTGATCACTCGAGGACTTGATGAACAGGTTCCCATCTTACTGTGGGAGTTCCTGCAGAGCTACCGCAACACGGTGACGTCTGCCTCCGGCCGAGGAAACCGAGGCGCAGACGTTAAATTTTGTGCCCAGAGCATCGTGACTTAGCGAATGGTGCGGATGGGGCTGCGTGGCCAGCGTGGGTGTCCACGTCCCACGCAGAGGTCCTTGGAAGGCCCAAGAGGGAGACTTACGTTCAGGCACGTGTTGGCACGAGGCGCTGGTGCGGTGCAGGAAAGGCTTCTGGGGGCCGGTGGTGCCTGGAAGACTACACTGTGTTTTAGTTTGTGCAGAAATTCTCTTTCCTGTCCTGAAATCCCTAAAAGAAGAGCACCTCCAGAAGCGTGTTACCTTACAGACCATGACTTCTTTCCCTGGGCTTAGCAATGCCCTGTGGATGTTCAGGCCCCGTCCTGACTTCAGACCTGGCCCCTGGCCCCTGGCCCCTGATGACTTTTATTAGCCTTGGGTTAGATTGTAGAGAAAAGGGTTTGTGCTCTTCTTTCCCAGTCTCCTAATAGGCAGTCATCCTATGTGGTGTTCTTACGTCTTTTTATTTCGGAAGGAGGTGGTTTGGTGTGGCAGCCTTTCTCCTACCCCCCTGCCCACAAAAGGAAAAGAAATCCTACCTCGATTTGGTAGGAAATCAGACCGATAATAAAAGTTTTTGATTGCCTGAGGTCATAGAGCTGTTGCCAGTCTCTGTTGTTAATTTTTCTTTTCCCCTGTGCCATGTGGTTCTACCTCTTGGTTTGCCCACAGTTCAGTCCTGGTTTACATCCTTTATCACACTGTAATTATTAACAGGATCTCCTTTTACTCTTCAGAGGGTCTTAGATTGGATGATAAATGATATTGCTTTAACTGAGCTGAAGTTCGTGTTCCATAAGGTATGCCCCTCACCCCGCCATGGAACTTGGGCAGCAAACGTGGTCAAGAGTGATGCCAATATTCGCTAAACTTGTACAAGGAGTAATCGCTAGTAAAAACCAACGATCACCCCCGCCCGAGTGGGTACCCTCGGACCTGTGACCTGTGCCTCATACCTAAGAACGACGGCTGTGAAGGTTACAGGGAGAGCGTGTGGTCCTGGAGGCAGCCCGTCAGACCAGGCTGTCCCACCAGGCTGCAGGCGCCTTGACAGGAACACCTCTCACGGGTGGCCCAGTTCGTGGGGGCTGGAGGGACAGTACCCAGAGGGGGCTCCCGGGACGTACGTGAATCCAGCCGTTGCAGTCGAGCATGTCGCTTTGTGGTGTGAGACAGCGAGAGCGAGCTAGACAGGAGGCCGTGGCTAGGCCTCTGCACTGAGCTGTCGGGGACCCGGGGTAGCCCCCCCCCCCCAAGATGCTGCAGACCTTCACAGTCATGGCTGGCTTAGCTCATCACCGGGCTTCAGAGCTTTTGGGTGGGCTGACCCCCGAGGGGCCATGCACCTGGGGTCCGTGGAGCTGATGGAGGCTGAGAAGTGGTGTGTTTGCACACCACAGTGGCTGGTAAGTGTGTGCTCCTGGCCAGATCCAGTCCGGGCCAGTTTCTGTATTCAGCAGTTGAAGATGCTGGTTAACTCTGTGGTTGCTGGTTAACTCTAGTTAGCTGTGTGGGTGATTGGGAGGGGTCCTGAAGCCCCGGTACCCCTCCCAGATTCCCTCCCTCACTCCCTTCTACAGGACAATCTTTTATGATCTCTGCTCAATTAGAGGCAAATGCTTCGTATTTAATGATTTTTCTGTAAGCGCCTTAGACCTTGGGGCTTCTTACTTGCTGTTCTTTTTGCTTGGAACATGCTGACCCCACTCTTGTCCTTTGGGTCTTGGTGCACGCCTGGCCGCCTCCCAGAGCCCGGCCTCATCTCCCCAGCCAGACTAACCGCCCCCACCCTCAGCCACATACATCTCTTTGCTTTGTTTTCTGTCTGGTCATTGTCATTGTTCTGAACCTGTCTTAGTTTGGTTGTCCCCCTGCTTCCCGTCCTGAATGTGAGCTCCATAAATGATGCTATCTGTGGTCTAGAATCTAGAAAAGTGCTTGTCGCATGGTGGGCAAGCACTTAAGACTTCATTTGAATTAGTGAATGTTAAAATTCCATTTCTTACAGTCCTGTTGTTGAGATTCCTGGTTAAAAAAAAAGTGAATTGTGGGTTGCATTGTTTTTTTAAAAAATTTCAATTTTTTTTTAATGTTTAAAAATATTTTTTTAATGTTTCTTCACTTTTGAAAGAGAGAGTGCACAAGATGGGGAGGGGCAGAAAGAGAGGGAGACACAGAATCCAAAGCAGGCTCCAGGCTCCGAGCTGTCAGCACAGAGCCCGAAATGGGACTTGAACCCACCAGCTGTGAGATCGTGACCTGAGCCGAAGTCAGATGCTTAACCGACTAAGCCACCCAGGCCCCCCTTTTAATGCTTTTTTTTTTTTTTTAACATTTATTCATTTTTGAGAGAGAGGGAGAGAGCGCGCACGCGTGTGAGTGAGTGGGGGAGGGGCATAGAGAAAGGGAGACAGAATCCAAAGCTGTCAGCACAGAGCCCAATCAATGCGGGGCTTGAACCCACAAACTATGAGATCATGGCCTGAGCTGAAGTCAGATGCTCAACCAACTGAGCCACCCACCTAGGTGCCCCTCATGTTTGTTTATTTTTGAGAGAGAGGCAGAGAGAGACAGAGAGTGCAAGCAAGGGAGGGGCAGAGAGAGAGGGAGACACAGAATCCGAAGCAGGCTCCAGGCTCCGAGCCAACAGCACAGAGCCCCACATGGGACTTGAACTCACAAACTGAGATTGACCTGAGCCGAAGTCAGATACTTACCCTATTGAGCCACCCAGGCACCCCCTCCCCGTTTTTTTGTTAAATTAATAAAGGTGTTGCACACATGCTGTGCTTTGAGAGCGTTGGAGAGCATGGCTGCTTCCATGGGGATGAGGGAGGAAGATGCCATCTGGCTCTGGCCTCTTTGGAGGGAGAAAGAGGAGGTGCATCTTTGCTCTTGGGTTTCACAATTGGGTGCTCACTGCTCTCCACTAGTGCAGGGTGAATGTGGGAGGACTGGTCTGTCTTCCCTCTGAGTCCCCTTCCTCCTGGTGACCTTCATGGAGGGGTGAAGAGCAGAGAGGCTTGCTAGAGGGAATCAGATTTGCCTGGGAACAGGCATTGAGATGGCTGGGGTTAGCCTTGGGGGCACAGAGGACAGTCGGGATGGGGGGGGGCGGTGACAGGCTGTGTGTAAAGTATCTCTATGGTAGTCCCATCACTTGCTGACCAAACCTGTTTGTGTTGTTTTCAGTTGCCTTTTTTTTTCCCCCACCACTGAGTTTTTGTACCAACAGACGTTTTTCAAAGCGAATGGGAGGAGATCCTAAGATTATTAGGAAAGCTGTTTTAGCATGTCCTGAGATTCTCTATGGAGTTTTCCCTCGTCTGCTTCCTACCGAGTAAGCCCTTTAACAGACCACGTACAGAGGCTTTTCAAAGGATGTTTTTGTTCTTTCTGAATACGCAGCTATTCAGGCCGAGGGTTGCTATGTTTGTAGTTGACCTAATGCTTCAAAGAATGAACTAGTTTAGCTGAAATTTTCCTAAAATCTGTCCCATTGACATAGTATTGCCTAAATAGAAAAGCACATGATTTATAATTAGCTTCCCCCCCCCCCCCTTAACTCTGAATAACAGGCCGAGAGGTTCTTACATTTTAAGTTGGTGTTATCGTTTTTGGACAGCTGTTCTCCGTATTGTGTATGAAATACAGTACACACTGGTCTTCTTTTTTCTGGTACAATTGTTTTTGCTTGTCTGAAGTGGCCGACACATTCCATATTCCAGGCCTGCAATCACTGCTGAGAGCTCTAAACAAGTTAGTTGCCTAGAAGAGAGATGGAAGGGGGTAGTCCTGAAGAAGGACGGATTTGGTTTGGAAGAGCAGTTTCAAGTTCAGAGCCAGCTGGAGCACTGGCGAGTTTGTGATCACATCTTCACTTCTGCCTCTGGGCTGCGAGAGCCTTGTATGTTTTGTTTGCGGACTTTAAGCAATCTGTTTTTACCTTGTGGGTAATTTCCAGAAGCATGAAATCATATCCCTGCTTATTAACCCTTTGCCTTTTCTCCTGAGAATCTAGGGTGGGGACATTATACAAATTAAAGGAAACACTAGGCTCTACTACGTTAGTTGTTACTGTGTTTACTTGAAGTAAAATCTTAGCTGTGCAACCACCAGCCCTTTCCCTCCACACCTCATACCGTGGGCCAAAAAATAATTTTGGATTGTACGGCAACCCAGGCATTGGGCTGATGTCTCTGTCAGTGTTCAGTTGGGCCTTAAATAATAAAAATTAATCGCTTTGCTGTGTGATGATCTAGAGAGAAATCTGAGGGCCAGGATGGAGGAGAAGGGAGCTGGGGCAGAAATAATAGCCGAAGCAGATGCGTTAATAAAACCCTGGAATCAACTGGAAAAGACATGGAGGGTCCGTGGTGCTAAATCAAGTCTTAGGTCCTCCGTTTGCCCAGTGGAACAGAAGGACATGCACCAAATATTGCCTCTGCAGACATGTTGCCTTGATTTTAACTTTGTGTATTTTCATTGATCTACTTCTCTGGGGAATTGAAGGCATGACTTTGTCCTATTGGTGCGCCTGAAGAGTCATGGCCCCAAGGGAAGGGACCAGGCATGAAAGGAAGCAATAACGAGGGATGTGATTCAGGACTTCACACCTGGGCCACCGTGAGGCTGGGCAAGGCGGAGCTACCCCTGAAATTAGGCCCTAGATCCGTCAAAGCTGAAAGAGTCACTAGGAAAAGAAAGTGTCTGAGAACCATAACACCATGTGCTGTTTGGAGACTTGAGAAAAAAAGGTTGGGAAGCTTTTTGGGAGATTTCCAAATATAGGGACTTGTTCCGAATAAATGACTTTTGAATTAGAGAAAACGGATGGCAATAGATACTTCTTCCTGACTTTTTTGGGCTAAATATCTGCTCCTCCTTTCTTTTTTTTTTTTTTTAAAACAAAATCAAGGAGGTCACACAGTGGGTGTCTGTGTGTTATTTCTGGGGGCGTATGTGTGTTATTTCTGGGTTGAGTAGAAGGTGTGTAGGTTTGTCTAGTGCTGTTCGTTACACCAGGCACTTTGGAGGAAGTGAAAGAGGTAGAAACAACCTGTGGCCCCTGGTGGGGCTTCTTGTCAACTCAAGTTGAGGGAACTGCTCTTGGAGCTCATGTTTGCTAATGGAATTTGTGGCGATTTCGTGAGAGGCTGGGCTGGGCCCTGCCCGTGGGAGGTTTGTCTAAGGCCCATGAACATGGAAGACCTTGTAAGCATATTTCACCACAAACACCTGATGTGCGCGCCCCCTCCCCCATGCTGAACCCTAAGAACCTTTCCCCCGAGGAAGCTCCCTCAGGTGTGTCCTTGACGTTAGCCACCCTGTGCTCTTTGAGTGCAGTCAGTAATTTAGATTTCTCACCAGGTCAGCTTCAAATGGCTTTTTCTTAGTGGGCAGAGCTTGCTTGGAGCTCGTGGGTGGATGGGAGCCGCTCCCTGGTGGGGCATGATTTCCAGGATTTTGGCTGATGGTGACGGAGGGCGGACGAAGTCCTGTTCGCAGCCTGCAGGTCTGTGCGAAGTCATGCGTGCATAGGCCCGCTGTTTGTCCTGTAAAAAGAAAAGGATGGGTAATAAACAAATGAACGAACAAACATTTAAAAAACAAGGAACCTACAGTTTTTGTTAAATATTTATTTTGAGAGGGGGAGAAAGAGAGCACGCACGAGGAGGGGAGGGTCAGAAAGGGAGAGCAAGAATCCCAAGCAGGCTCAGCACAGAGCCTGATGCGGGGCTCGATCTCATGCCTGAGATCATGAGCTGAGCCAAAATGAAGAGTTGGATGCTTAACCAACTGGGCCCCCCAGGCGCCCCAAAGTTAACTAAGCTTGAACTTCAACCCAAGACGGTCCTACTGCGATACAGAGCATCTCAGAGTATCCCTGGGGGTTACTGCCAAGTCCTCATCTGCTTCCTGCAAGGTCAGGACAAACAGTGGTATTCCAAGGGCTAAGGTGATAGAAATATTTGCCGAGGTTTTATAGACAAACCATTTGTTGATCATCGCCATGGCCTCGGGGAGTAAACAGCCTCCCCATGGGCTTCTTTCTGTGCAAGAACAGCACGGCTGGTGGTGGGCCTGTGAACCCAGGGCCCATGTGTGACCTTCGTGTTCTCCTCCTAGGCCAGCTGCTGCGGTTTCCGTGCAGGGGCAGTAACCGCCTCTGCCCATCTCACTGCTGACAGCCCCGTCCCCTGACTCAGGGTGGCAGATATTGTTGTTGATAGAAGCCAGCCAGCGCGTATCACATTGCACACCCTCATGTAATCTGTCTGCAGCTGTCTGGGCATTCATTTGCGAGCTGTGCTTTAAGACTGGAGTTAATCATAGGTCTGAGCTGAACTTTGGTACAGGTCAGGAGACGCAGGCCAGCTGGCTATTTCTGGTTGGGACTCCTCTGCTGTGTCTGCCACCGCTCATGATTTGATCACTATCTCTGCGGCATCAGAAAGAACCTCTCCTGTGGGAGGCTCTGCCTAGTAACCCTCCCTACTGCAAGTGTAGTCCGTAGACCAGTTCCATTGCCGCTGCCTGGCGCTTGGGGGAAATGCAGGGTGTCAGGCCGGGCCCCAGACTTCGTGAATCAGAATTTGCATCTTAACAGATCCCAGGCAATGCACCTGCGTGGACGCCTAGGCCAGGCTCCTGTTGGTTGAAGCTGGGTTGCTACCTCCTCCAGGTTTGGGTGGGTGGGTGGGAGGGAAGAGGGGGAGGGTGGAGAGGTGTGCACACAGTTTTAAGGCCTGAGCCCTGCATGTGAGAGGAGGCATCCCCTCCTCTCCAATGCCACATGGTTTCTCTTAACTGTAAGGGGAAGCTAGGAAATAGAGTCAGAGCCTGAGCGGGAATAAGGGGAGAGTGAGAGTTAGACTCACAAATGGGCCAAGGAGTGGATTAGGTGAGCTGCGCTGTGGGTGTGGGTCAGCGGTCAGCAGAGGCCTATCTTTGCTTCCACTGCTCCTCCTCTAGTGCTTTTTCTTTCTTTCCTTTTGTTTTTTAAAGGTTTATAGGTAAACTTATTTCTTTTTAAGTTTATTTATTTTGAGAGAGAGTGCACGAGTCAGGTAGGGGCAGAGAGAGAGGGAGAGAGAATGCCAAGCAGACTCTCTCACTGTGGGGCTCAGACTCTCTCACTGTGAGATCATGACATGAGCCACCAAGACCAAGAATCGGACACTTAACCCACTGAGCCACTCAGGTGCCCCTCTGGTGCATTTTTACCCCCTTTCCTTTCCATTCCTTAAATTGATTTGAGAGCACAGAGGAGAGGGGCAGAAGGAGAGAGGGAGAATCTTAAGCAGGCTCCATGGTCAGCACGGAACCTGACTCGGGGCTCAGTCTATGACCCTGTGATCATGACCTGAGCCAAAGTCAAGAGTTGGACGCCTAACCCACTAAGCCACCCAGGTGCCCCTCTAGTGCTTTTTCTTAGATCACTAGATTAATTAAATTATTTAAAAAGTATATTTACTGCTGATTAAAGAAAAAAAAATACTAATTCTGTTCCTAACTACAAATGACATCTGCTTAATAGTTGGATGCCTCACTTTTATTGAGAAAATAACCAACATCTAAGAGCAACACAGACAGGGATTTTCCTCCCGTCTCCCTCACTCCCTCCTTTTATGATGGAGAATGACCAGCATATCCAACAGCAGGGGGAACAGTATAGCGAACCCCTGAGAACCATCTATGAGTGTCTTGCCCCAGCTCTGTTCTTCCTCACCTGGAGGTTTGTGTCCATTTTTTTTTTTTTTTGTAAGTCCGATGGGTGAAGAGTTGTGTCATGGGCTGGATTGTGTACCCCTTGAACTCATGGTGGAACCCCAATACCTCAGAAGGGGATGGTATTTAGAGATAGGGCCTTTAGAGAGGTGATTAAAATGCAGACAGTAGGGTGGGCCCTAATCCAATCTGACCGGTGTCCTTAGAAGAAGAGAAAGTTTGGACGCACATAGATGGTGCCTGTGCACAGAGGAAAGGCTGGGTGAGGACACAGAGGAGCATGAACCCTGCCAACACCTTGATCTTGGACGTCTAGCCTCCAGAGCTGTGAGAAACTAAACTTCTGTTTGTTTAAGCCATCTTGTGTATGCTGTTCTGTTATGCTGCTGTAGCAGCCTTCTATAAGTATTATTGCTGTTTTTCTTTTCTTTTTCTTTCTCTTTTTTTTTTAAAGGGAAGATAGCAAAACCTACTTTTCTTAATAGGTCACTGTATACATTTGTTACGTGATTTTCACAAGTATTCCTAGGAAACGGTCAATATGATTATACATAATATACACTGTTAAGTTATCCATTTGATGTCACAGTTTCATAAGCTTTATGTCATAAAAACAGGCACAGAACATTACACAAAATAAAGGCATAGCTCAGAGAATTATTATAAGGTTTAGCCTCTTGTAACTACCACCCAAGTTGCAGAATAGGATTTTGCCAGTTTTTATTTCCCACCTGTCCCCATATTCTGTCCCAGTCACAAGCCCTTTCCATCCCTCAAAAAGAACTAAAAGTTGCCTTCAAACTCTCTATGGTATTTCTTTTAAATCTTCATAGGTATATATTTCTTTTGTCTTACTTAAAAAGATTTTAAGTAATCTCTACACCCAATATGGGGATCGAACTCACAACCCTGAGATCAAGAGTTGCATACTCTACCGACTAAGCCAGCCAAGTATCCCTACTTTGTCTTATTAAAAAAAAAAAAATATATATATATATATATATACACACATATATACACACACACACACACACACACATATATATATAGTTTTGAGGAGGTAGGGGTAGAGGGAGAGAGAGAGAATCCCAAGCAGGCTCAGTGCTGTCAGTGCAGAGCCCCGCATGGGGCTCAATCTCAGGAACCAAGAGATCATGACCTGAGTGGAAACCGAGAGTCAGACGCACAGCTGACCGAGCCACCCAGCTACCCACATGCTTTGGATTCTTTAATTCTGAACCATATAATCATTCTTCATGAAGATACGTATTTGACACCTTCTCTGCCCCAGGCACTAGCCTAGGCATTGGGGAGAGAAAGTCATGGCCTTCTTTCGTAAGACTGAAAGGTTAGTTTTGTGGGTAAACTTCGAAAAGTTAAAGAGGATACTCGGAGGCAAAGGATACGCTGGCTTTATAGGTTTAATCACATATTCCTGAATTGTTTTTAAAGAAAAACTGGATCAGTTTGAGATGTTACAACCTCGTAAATGTCTCTTAACTCATAGCCCAGCCAAATTTGGAATGAAAAACCCATATATATATTAGAACATATATATAAAAATTGGGTGTGACCTGGTTCCTTCAGTTTATTCTCATTGTGATTCTCGGCAAGGCTGCTCATTTCACAGCCTGATTTACTGTTGGGTTTTCTCCGCGTGTTGGCTGTTCATCTGCGGCGGCCCCTTCACCAGTGAGGTAGGGCCAACTTGTCCCTCATAGGTGCCCCTGACTCAAATCCTGCCTTTTTCATGGTGGTGTGGCAAAGCCCAGGTGCTCACCGTCCCTCTGTGCTTCCCTCCCTCCTCATGCATGTTGCTGCTGTCACTTCGCATAGCTGTCTGGAGCCTTCTCCCTGTTGTACTTTGAGCCACTGGGCCGTGGTGACATGAACTGACAGGAACACCAGGGGCTGGTGTCCTCATTCAGTGGCTGGTCCGTCAGGCAATGTCCAAAATCCCTGCATTCTGCTCTTCCCTCAGACATCTGCCTTTCCTTTCCAGGCTTCCTCTGGCCAGCTACGCAGAAGCCTAGGATTTTGGTCCTAGTTCGATAATTTAACTGACCTCGATGTTTGAGGTCTTAGGCCAGGTTTTCTCTCGGGCTCATGGGCTGCACCAGATTTTCTAAGGTGTGTTCTCTAACGCCCTGTGATTGAAGACTCATTTACCACCCGCCTTCATGTGACTCTCCTGTCTGGAAGCATAATGAAAGCTCCATGCACCTCCAGACCAGACCCACGAGGGGAGCTTGTTTAAAATGCAGGGTGTCTGGGCACCTGGGTGGCTCAGTCGGTAAGCGTGCGACTCTTGGTTTCGGCTCAGGTTATGATCTCACGGTTTGTGAGATCGAGCCCTGCATCTGGCTCCGCGCTGACAGCAGGGATCCTGCTTGGGATTCTGCCCCCACCTCTTCTCTCTCTGCCCCTCCCCCTGCTTACACATGCAAGCTTGCTCTCAAACTTAAAAAAAAAAAAAAAAGAATAAAATGCAGGTTCTCAGTTTCTGCCTCAGATCTTTGGAAACAGAACTCCAATGAGTGGGGTCTGAGTTTATTTTTAATGAGCTTCTCTGGTGATTTCATTGTAGGTTAAATGTGGCAACTGCGTCCTAGAATTGGAGCACGTGGTCACAAGGCAAGGGGAGGGAGCTCTTAACATGGACTTTTGCTTCTGGCAGAAGGGTTCACAGTGGTAGTGATGGGCTGGTGGGCACCAGGTCTGGGACTATATAGTTTTGTATTAACTGAGGTGAGGACGAGGTGGCCATGGGGGAAGATGCAGAGTGGGGAGCTGACCTTGAGGCCAGGAGGAGCTAAGGAGGTGGTGTCCTGTGATGGGAGTGCCTGGTCTTGAGCTCTGGCGAGAGTGTCCCCTGCATGGACAGCTGGCCCTAGCTACCTGGAGTTCACCCATACCTCACAGGTGAAGGGCGCAACCCTCCATAAGACTGCCAATTTTCAGACACCTCTCTTCAGCTGAAAATTTGAGGGGTTCCCAGGCTGCCTTCATTTCTGACCCAACTGGCTACAAAGTCTGGGCTTCCCCAAACCCACTTAGGTTCAGTAATTCGCTACAACATGCAGCTGGGGAAGGTGCTGTAGGTACAACTCCAGATCTATTATAGCAAACGGATACAAAGTGGGACCAAAGGGAGGGTGAGGTCTGGGACGGTCCCAGACATGAAGCTTTCTTGTGGTGTCCCTGTGGAGTCAGGACGTGTCACCCTTCTGGCCCATCAGTGTGTGACAGTATTCAGAGTACCGCCGACCAGGAAGGTTCCCCTAAGCTTTGGTGTCAGAGTTGCTGTTGTGGCCCTATCATGTGGACGTCCTCAGTAGACTCACTGATGGTGCTCTTGCTTTCCATCTCCAGCCTCCTCCCACAGAGACTGGGCTGGTGTCCCGTCACTTAAGGGCTCAACCCTCTGGTCACGTGGTTGGTCTTTGGAGCCTTGCTAGTCCCTATCCTGAGTCACCTGTTAGCATACCTTCGTTTGGGGCCACCATGAGTCACCGTTGTTAGCAAAAACTATCAGTGCCCGTACTCTTGTTACTTATAAAATAGCAGGGATTTGGAGGAAGCAGGACAAAGGCCAGGAACTGGGGACCGGTGGCAGCCAAAGTCGTTTTCCACCCAGTTTTGAGGCGTCATTGACAAAATTGTAAGGTATTTAGAGTACATTGTGGTGATTTAATATATGCGTACATTGTGAGAGGAATCCCTGACCATATAGTTAATTATCACATCCACCACCTCATATTTATTCCCCCCGCCTTTTTTAATTTTTTTGGTGAGAGCATTTGAGTGCTCTCCTAGCAAATTGCCACGATCAGTACGGTGTTACAACCACAGTCACCGTGGTGCACATTAGAGCCCCTGCCCTTACTCATTTCATAGCTGCAAGTGTGCACCCTTCACCCCCTCCTGCCCCTGGCAGCCACATTTCTGTTCTGTTTCGATGACTTCGACTTTGTTTTGGATTCCACATACAAGTCTCTCCGACTTCACGTAGCAGAATGCCTTCCATGTTCATCTGTGTTGTCACAAATAACAGGATTTCCTTTTTTAGAAAGGTTGAATAGTATTTATTGTGTGTATGTATACACACCATGTTTATATATATACACACATACACCACATCTAATGTGAATACTCTGGTGAACATGGGAGTCCAGATACCTCTCTGAGGTAATGATTTCATTTCCTTTAGATACATACCTGGAAGTGGGACTGCCGGACCATGGGGGGCTTCTGTCTTTAATTTCTTGAGGATCCTCTTTCTATAGTGACTATTCCAGTTTACGTCCCTACCAAGGGTGTCTGAGGGTTCCTTTATCCTCCATATTCTCTCCAACACCTGTTACTTCTTTATTTTTTTTTTTTTTTGTCTGTTTGATGATGGCCATGCTAACAGGTGGGAGGCAGTGCCTCGTGGTTTGATTTGTATTTCCCTGATGATGAATGACATTGACCATCTTTTCATGTACCTGTCTATTGGCCATCTGTAGGTCTTCAATAGAAAAATGTCTATTCAGATCTTCAGCTCATTTTTTATTTTTTAATGTTTTTACCTAGTTTTGAGAGAAAGCCAGAGAGAGCAGGAGAGGGGCAGAGAGAGAGACACACACAGAATCCAAAGCAGGCTCCAGGCGCCGAGGTGTCAGCACAGAGCCAGATGCGGGGCTTGAACCCACGAACTGCGAGATCATGACTTGAGCTGAAGTCAGATGCTTAACCGACTGAGCCACCCAGGCGCCCCTTAACTTTTTATTTTGAAATAATTTCAACCTGACAGAAAAATAGCATTGCGGTAGATTTTTATTTATGTGTTACACATCTTACAACTTGCCCTTAGTACCTTTGTGTTGGACTTTCCAATTTTGTAAAACTATATAAATCTTATTATTTTCCTCTGTCTGTGCTTCCCACCACCCCCTCACCTTTGATAGCTGTTGACCAGTATGTGATGAACCACCCCTTTCTAATATCTTACTTTAATGGGAATAAATTAGGTGTATTTTGCTGGAAAGCAGAGTTGCTCACAGATGTAGTTTTTAAAAAATATTTAGTAAATATATTGTAGAATTTTTAAATATATTACTTTTTTTATACTGCTATGGTAATTTTAAGGAATTAAGAATAATTTGGTACAGAGATGCTTCTATTTATATTAAATTGGGTAAACTGGGGTATTAAAAAGTTTTTCTGAAGGATGGTTTGAGTTGCAGTGCTTTTCTCTTGTTTTGATAGAGTAAATTAGTAATAGGATATTGAATTTAAACTCTGATTTCTGATCATGTGGCTTATCTTTATGAGGGAGTAGCAGTCCCAGAGTTAGGACTAAGCCGTGGGAGATAAGATAGAGGAGAATGAGGCTGGGAGAGCGACCCGGGGAGCTAGTTTTCTTGCATGAAGGAATGTGGCTTATTGTACTGTCTAGATGTTTCTTTCAAATCCAATTCCTGATAGGATTCCTTGCCTTCCAAAGTCCATCATCTACAAAGTGGCTTGAAAACTGTATTGGGCTCCTGGAGGGGCTCAGTTGGGTAAGTGTCTGACTCTTAGTTTCAGCTCAGGTCATGATCTCACGTTTCTTGAGTTCAAGTCCCACATCGGGCTCTGCGCTGAGTGGCAGAACCTGCTTGGGATTCTCTCTCTCCCTCTCCCTCTGACTCTCCCCCACTCGCTCACATGCTCTCTCTCTCTCTCTCAAAATAAACACACTTAAAAAAAAAAAAACTTGTACTATTTCTGCTTTACAGGATAAAAGATAATGTTCAGATTCTTACGTTTGGAGGATAAGACCTTTGGCTAGTGACCCCGTTATCACACCAAATTGCATGTGGTTTTGAGCCTGCTGTCCCTAGGCAATATGTCTTTGCATGTCTGGTTTTGTTTTCTGGGAAATTCCTCTTTCTTCCTGGTCTCCTCAGTGGGCTCCAGATGATTCTTCTGAACTTGACTCAAGCCTTGTCTCTTCCTGGTAGCCCTCCCTAACCTCCTTTGAGGCCCGCCAGGTACGTATGCTTTTCACTCCTCATTGTGCAAATGGTTCCTAGACCTGACCAGTGACCAGAATTGGCAGGGCTTGGGCGGCCTTTTGAAAAGGCCACCAGCTGGCTTCTAACTTGGCTTACTCTGGTTCAGTCATTGGATGGGGCTTCGGGATCTGTTGGTCTTGGTTTTAAAATGCTCCAGGCCAAGGCTGGGATGTTACAATTTAGCCAGGGTTGAGGCGGTTGGGACTGTTGGTATAGGGACCAGACAAGAGCCTCCCAATGGCCACGCCGAAGCACACTGTACGGCACGGACTTTTTGTTAGTTTTTAATAAAAAAAAAATATTTTATTTTATTATTGTTTTTATTATTTATTATTATGTTTTGAGAGAGAGAGAGACCATGTGCGTGTGCATGTGTGAGTGGGGAGGGGCACAGAGAGGGAGGGAGAGAGAGAAGCCCAAGCAGGCTCCACATGGTCAGTACTCAGGGCTCAAACCCATGTCCCGTGAGATCATGACCTGAGCTGGAATCAAGAGTCAGACACTTAACTGACTCAGTACCCAGGCGCCCCTCTATGACACATTCTTAAGCTTGAGCATCTGTGTCACCTGGAAGAGTTAGTAAGACACAGAGAGTTGGCCTCACTCTGGAGTTTATGACTCCTAGTTCTGGGGTGGGGCCTGAAGGTCTGCATTTCCAACAAGTTAGGGGATGCCGATGCCGCTGGTCTAGGGATCCCACTTTGAGAATGTCTGCTGTACAGAAGATTGGTCATTGGTAATGGGTTATTGAGCTCTTATCCCTGTGGAGACCTGCAAAAAGCCAAGAAGCTGATCCTCTGCATAGCTCGTGACCACCCCTGCCATGTCCTGCTGTCCTTCTTCAGTATAAACCCCTCACTGGACTGTGAGCTCCTGGAGGGGATTTGGACCCATGAGCATGAAATGGGTTTATACCGTTACCTTTGTTTCGGGGGCTGATGGACGACCCCCAGTGGCCTGTGGCTACTCTCTGGGGCCAACATTTGAAGGAAAGTTGTATGGCTTTTGTAGAAACACAAAAAGCTTAGGACGGTGGTTCTGGCCCAGGGGATTTTGCCACCCAGGCAGTGTCTGGAGACGTTTTTGGTTGTCACAGCCTGGGGTAGGGGGGTGCTACCGGCATCTTGAGGGTAAGTCCAGGGACACTGCTTGCCATCCTATAGTATACGGACAGTCCCCATGATTGCAGCATCCAGCCCGGGGGATCAGGAGTGCTCAGCTTATGAACCCCTGCTTTAAGTGGAAGGGGGTCACATAATGTAGGGTGGGTCTTTTTTTAATGTTGTTTTTAAAGTTTATTTATTTGAGAGACAGAGATAGTGCAAGTGGGGGAGGGGCAGAGAAAGACAGAGAGAGGGAGGGGGGAGAGAGAGAGAGAGAGAGAGAGAATCCCAAGCAGGATAACCAAAACCTAGAGTGGGATGCTGAACCGACTGAGCCACCCAGGCGCCCACGGTGCGAAGGGTCTTACTGTGAGATCTGTGTGCCTCTCGTCTGTCCCCCCTCCCAGTCCCTGCTCTTGGGTGTCCTTGGCCCTGAGTACCCTTCCTTCCCTCACACCTTGTCCCCCCAGCTCTGCCCTGATGGAGCCCCCAGGTTGGGCCACGGGAGCGTCCAGTGACTGGTTAGCAGAGTGTCCAGGGCAAATTAACCACTGATTAATAATTAGCTACAGGTAGAAGTGCTTTAAAATACATCCTTTCAACAATAAATGACTTATTTGAGTCGGGTGAGGGCATTCGTTGAATGTTTCACTGACCTCAACTGACCTGCACATTCCCCTTCTCCTGTAAGATCTTGGACAGGTTTCTAAGAGCGTTCTCTGTCCCTGCTTCTCAGCCAGGGGAGAGTTTTGAGGGACTGACTCACGAGCTGCCAGCCACAGGGAACCCCACAGAAGGACTGTCTCGCCCTCATGAAGCTCTTGCTCTAGAGGGGAGAGAGACAAAATAAGATTGTAGTAAGTAGGTAAAGAAGGTTAGAAGAAGGAATAAAGGAGGGAATCAGGGTGTGTTTGGTTTTTTACGAGAAGGTAGCCTAGGCCTTGCAGTGGAGGGGACTGTGAGTTTGGGACCTGGAGGAGAGAAGACACAGTCGTGGGAGAAAATGGGGAACAGCATTTGTTCTTAGCAAAGGGAACAGCAAACAGGACCTTGGAACCACCGAGGCCGGTGTGGCTGGAACACCGAACAGGGGTGGGGGTGGGGGACTAGGCTGGAGATGGGGCTGGTGAGCCAGGAGGGACCCGGTCACGCATGCCACCCCATTAGGAGGTCAGGTGTAATTCTGCAACAGCAGAAAGCATGGCCTTGTGTTTTTAAGAAATCATCCTGGCATTTCCATAGAAAGGCAGGGAAGCCAAGAGTGCAGGCAGGCAGGCGAGTTAGCAGGCTGTTGCAGCCCCGAGCCCTGGTGGGGGGGGAGCAGAGGTGCCGACAAGTGGATGGGGCCAGGAGGTAGCGGCTCTGGGAGTAGTTGATGGCGTGGCTGAGGGGCAGGGAGGTCGTCCAGTGGCCACCGGGCTTCAGGTTTGAATGGTGGTCTCTTGTTCTGGGGGTCGGTACTTACAGACATGGGGGAGAACAGTTCTGGCGGGGACATCAGGAGTTCCACTGTGGACGTGAAAGGGAGCTGCCTCTTCGGCATCTGAGAGGAGCTGACAAGGAGGCACTTATTAATCCTAGAAATCTGGGGTTTGGAGAGAGAGGCCTGGCTGTCGGCAGGCGGGTGGTATTGGAAGGCAGGGGGTGGGCCGCTGTCCCCTATGGAAAGCACAAGGCTGCCCTCCAGGGAGTGGCTTGCAGAATAAGTGAGAGGATGGCAGGTGCTCAGTCACAGCAGTCGATGAGCCTGTTGGGGGTCTGGAAGCCCATCCTTGATGTATTCATCAAAAGATTGAGAGTCAGGAAGGTTCCAGAAGAGATAAGAACAAGAATGCGAATGGCTGGGGTTTGGGGTGCCCTTTGTATTGGGTTTGGAAGTCACTTATAGTGATGCAGGGAGTGGGGGTGAAGAATGACAGTGACAGAGAATGTCGTAGATGCAGCAGTGCTAGCAAGTGCCAGGGGTGTTTATAGCCAGGAGGCACAGCCCAGGTATGAGGCTAGAAAACAACTGGGATCCTGAAGGGCCATCCTGAGGCCCCAGGAAAGCTGTGTCCCCGGGGGGCAGCCAGGGGTGTGCAAAGAGCAGGGAGCTGAGGGCCCAGGGGACTTTGCTGGTACAGGATGGAGTTCCAGAGAGTTTCATGGAGGGCTGGGAGGGAGGGTCGGGGACAGCGGTCAGACTGTGGGTGGCAGCTTGGAAGGAAGATCTTCCTTTATGGGGATGAAGTGTCCTCCTTTATGAGGGATGAGGGTGAACAGTTGGGAAGAAAGCGTTTGATCGAACGGGCGCTAATGGCCAGATCTTTGGAGAAGAGTCCGCATCAGGCTCTCTCGGGCTCAGAGAGCGTCTTGGGTGATGATTGAATCCTACGTCTAGCGGTGGCCTGTGCTGGCTATACTAACTAGATAGGGTATCGCCTGCTGGTTGCCTCCTCCTTGCTAGTTCCAAACAGAGGTGCTTTAATCCCTTCACGACCTTGTCAGTTGACCGGCAGGCATAGGACGTTACTCATGATTCTCCTCACTTACTGAATTGTACACAATAATTTTTAAAGATGGGGATTAGGATAGTCATCCATGCATGATGGTTTTATAGTCTTGGTGTTGGTGGTGGTGTGGGGACAAGGGACACAATAAAGAGGTACGGATTAGCTAGTGGGAGAGGAGGGAGATAGGAAGGACAGCTGTGTGCCCTGGAAGCTCCAAAGTCGAGGTCAGGGCCACAGCGTGGGCCCCGGGGTGGAGGGGACCGGGGTAGTGACCCATTTTGAGATAGCTCACCTGCAGGGTAGGTGTTCCAATCTTGCACTGGCTGGTCTTCTGGGACATGAGGCCAGGCTCTGTGTTTGGTAGTGATTCCAGGTGGTATGTGAGTCATCATTGCCCTCAAGGGCTCATGGTATGGTGGACGGGAGGGAAACCCACGGGTGTGTTGAGTGCTGCTCGGGAGGCAGGAAGGAGAGGGGGAGCTGTGGAGGGAAGGACTCTTGGGGGGGAGAGGGGCTGCAGTATGGCTCAGTTGGCAGTGATCTGCAATTGACTGAGTGTCTCCGGGGATCAGAGATAAGTCGACATTCAGAGGTCTGTTGTGTCAGGTCTCCATGTCCTGTCCTTACTTAAGTAGGCTTGCCATCAGTCTGAAAAGCAAACCTTCGGCCTTTGCTGGTGTCCGTGGGGGCTCCAACTGGCTTTTTGGGATTTGGGCACCGAAAGGCATTGGGAGGGTCTTTAAATCAAGGGCTGTAGTGAAGTTTCCTTAATTAACTTCATCTAAGTTATTAGACCCTTTTTAAGGAGGCCCAAATGTGATTACTTAAAAGCTATGTCATTGTAACTGTTGGTATTTGTCTGGTGGGGTTTGTTTTGTTTTTTTTTTTTGGTTAAAAAAATTTTTTTTTAGTATTCATTTTTGAGACAGAGACAGAGCATGAGTGGGGGAGGGGCAGAGAGAAAGGGAGACACAGAATCCGAAGCAGGCTCCAGGCTCTGAGCTGTCAGCACAGAGCCTGATGTGGGGCTTGAACCCACCAACTGTGAGATCAAGACCTGAGCTAAAGTCTGACGCTTCACTGACTGAGCCACGCAGGTGCCCCCCTCTCTCTGTTTTTATCTTATTTTTCTTTTCTTCCCCCTATGGTCATCTGTTTTGTTTGTCAAATTCCACATTGGAGTGAAATCGTATGGTATTTGTCTTTCTCTGACAATTTCACTTAGCTTAATACAGTAGTTCTTTCCATGTCGTTGCAAATGGCAAGATTTCATTCTTTTTGATGGCAGAGTAGAATTCTGATGTATGTATACACCACATCTTCTTTATCCATTCGTCTGTTGATGGCCATTTGGGCTCTCGGCATAGTTTGGCTATTGTTGATAGTGCTGCTGTAAACATCGGAGTGCATTGCCCCTTCAAATCAGTATTTTTGCATCCTTTGGATAAATACCTAGTAGTGCAATTGCCCAGTCATGGGGTAGTTCTATCTTTAACTTTTTGGGGAACCTGCATACTGTTTTCCAGAGTGGTTGCATGTCAAGTGGGCGTATGTAGTGTTGAAGGCAACTCCAGCTGACCCCCTCAGCAGCCTGGCAGAGTGTTCTCCCCATTTGCCGAAGGCCAGTACTAAGAGATTGTGTGGTTAATTCAAGGTCATAAGGCCAGAAAGTTAGTGAACTCTGGATTTCCTCCTGAGGCATGCCCAGCAGAAACTTTTTCTCGGTAAATTAAAAAAAGAAATTGTGGTAAAATACACGTAACATAAAGTTTGCGATCTTTTTTTTTTTTAAATGTTTATTTATTTATTAGAGAGCATGAGTGGGAGAGAGGGAGAGAGAGAAGCCCACGTAGGCTCTGCACTATCAGCATAGAGCCCAAGGTGGGGCTCGAACCATACAGTGTTAGATCATAACCTGAGCAGAAGTCGGATGCTTAACCAACTGAGCCACTCACCGCACCCCATTAACCATTTTAAGTGTACAGTCCAGTCATGTTAAATGCATTCACACTGTTATGCAACACTTTTCATCTTGCGCTAGTGTTTGGTCAAGCACGAACTTCCCCTCCCTCCCCCGGCCCTCCACGACCACAGTTCTGTCTCTTCATATTTGACGACTCTAAGTACCTCCTGTAAGCGGAATCATAATATTTGTCGTTTGTGGCCCCACATTTTACGTTCCCACCTGCTGTGCACCAGGGTTCCAATTTCTCCACGTTCTTGCCCAACTCCTTTATTTTCTGATCTAGTAGCTCCGCTAATAGGTGTGAGGTGATGTCTCATTGTGGTGTTGATGTCCATTTTTCCAAATGAGAAGCCTCTTTTCCTCTTCAGAAACAATTTTAAAGAGGGTCTTTCAGAGCAGGGTGTCCGCATCTGGGTTGTTCCACTGCCACTTGCCTGAGGACTTCTTGCAGGGGAAAAGCTGCAATAAACGGCCCAGTGGTAAAGCTCACAGATCTGTACTTTTGTCTTGGAAGGAAATTGAGACACTGAGATTTTAGGTGACTGGGATCCTGGGGTCCCCAGCACCATTGCTGGGACTAGAATCCAGCCTTCTAGCTCCTGGGCTTCTTGGAAGTACCAGGCTTCCAGGGTTAGCAGAATCTGAAGCTCAGTTTCTCTTTTTGCATTTTTTATGATTCATAGACATTTCATTTATTCAACAGAAAATCCTGGAGCACCTCTTCTGTACCTAGTATTGTGCTAGGGATAACGCAGTGAATAAGAGAAATTAGGTTCTCTAGTTTCACAGGCTATTGTCTGGCCTCAGAAATTTCCTTCCCCTGGCAAATCAGGGAAATGGTGTTTATTGTTAGGCCATCTCTGCACATTAATTATTGTCATTTAAATAATGCATAAGGGATTTGTAGAGTTCTTTTTTTAAATTTTTATTTATTTTGGGAGAGACAGAGAGGGTGAGCAGGGGAGGGGCAGAGAGAGAGGTTGAAAGAGATTCCAAGCAAGCTCCTCACTATCTGTGCAGAGCCCAATGCTGGACTCGAACTCACGAACCGTGAGATCATGACCTGAGTCAAAGTCGGACACTTAACTGAGTGAGCCACCCAGGGATCTCTGTACATGTGTTTTTGATCCTCTGTACAGTTATTGTTTTTTGTTTGTTTCATAATTAGTAATTCATAGAGGTCATTTGAAATTATACAAGTACCATGTTGCACTTCAAGCTTCACCCATGAGTCTTAACTTCATTGGTAATTTCCTAACTCCATGGTTCCTTCTATATTTGCATTCTAGAATACAAGAGCTTTCTCTTCTCTCGTGTTTCTTTTTTTTAATTTAATTTTTTAAATTTATTTTTGAGGCAGAGACAGAGCATGAGCCAGGAAGGGGCAGAGAGAGAAGGAGCCACAGAATCTGAAGCAGGCTCCAGGCTCTGAGCTGTCAGCACAGAGCCTGACGCGGGGCTCGAACCCACGAACTGTGAGATCATGACCTGAGCCGAAGTTGGACACTTAACCAACTGAGCCACCCAGGTGCCCCCTCTTCTCTCCCGTTTCTGTGGCAGTAAGGATTCATGGATTCTTCTGTTACTTAATGTTTTGACTCATCGCCATTTATAATGTGATGCTGGAAGCATCCCAGATTTGCCTGGTGAGAGCCCTACTTTCTCTCCTGTTCTGTGCGGGTGTCAGCCTGTGGAGGGGGTGCCCTTGCCCGGAATGCCTGGGACCCCGCTCGCCTGGGCTCTGCTACTTGAGGCAACCCCACAGGCATTGTCCCTTTTGCGGCCAGTGTTTTGGTCGGACTAGCCCGTGTGATTCTCGTGATTGCAAGACGCATCTCAGCAACAGCCATCAGGGAGCTTTGGACAAGACAAGGTTTATTACCTGCAGGTTCTAGAGGGTGCATGGCAGGCCTGGGGCCGCACAGCCCCGTTGAAGCTGGGAGGAGTGGGGTCAGGAGCATGTGGGCATGCACACACCTGGATCTGGGGTTCTGCCTTTACAGCGGTCGGGTGGGGTACCTGGGGTTTTGTGAGTTCACTCTTTATTGGTGAATTTAAAACATAAGTCAGAATGAAGGCATGCGGAAATCTGGCGGTCAGAGTTGGTCAGTTATCTTGGTCATTCCGAGTTTTCTTTAAAAAAATTTTTTTAAAATGTTTATTTATCTTTGAGAGAGAGAGAGAGATGGAGCATGAGTAGGGGAGGGGCAGAGAGAGGGAGACACAGATCTGAAGCAGGCTCTAGGCTCTGAACTGTCAGCACAGAGCCTGATGCGGGTCTTGAACTCATGAACGGTGAGATCATGACCTGAGCCGAAGTTGGACGCTTAACCGACTGAGCCACCCAAGAGCCCCTAATCCTGAGTTTTCTTAAAAGAAGAGGGGACTTTCTGGGTGTGATGTGGCTCTTGATACAGTGTGGCTTCACTGTCTTCATTTGAGGTGGACGACTCGAAGTGAATGCCTCGGTGATCAAAAGCTTGATGTCAGGCACTCACATGACAATTAGAAAAGCTAATCGTCAGGTGCTTCCGCATAACTGCCCCAACCTGGAAATGAGACCTTTCTTCAAGGAGACCTGGTTCCTTTAGGGAAGAAAGATCGTGAAAAACCAAGGTCTGGGTGCAGGGGGCGAAAAGTTATAAAGTCAGCGAGTCAATCTAGTTATAAAGTGAGTCCTGGGGATGTAATGTATGGCATGTGGCTATAGTTAATAATTCTGTATTGCATATTTGAAAGTTGCTAAGAGGGTAGATCTGAAAAGTTTCATCATAAGAAGAACTATTTTTTGTAACTATGTATGGTAAAAAGAAAACAAAAAACGAAAATCTGGGCGTTGGAATGCTTTTTGCTGCTAGTGTATCACTGTTCCTAGGACCTCTCAGTGGATAGACCTGTGTGTGTGTGTGTGTGTGTGTGTGTGTGAGAGAGAGAGAGAGAGAGACCGACAGACAGACAGACAGACGAGAGAACATATTTATTTTCCCCTCCATATCTCTGTATTTAAAATGTACAGGGGTGCCTGGGTGGCTCAGTCAATTAAAGGTCTGACTCTTAATTTCAGCTCAGGTCATGATCTCACACAGTTGGTGAGTTCGAGCCCTGCACTGGGCTCTCTGCGGTCAGCCCAGAGCCTGCTTCGGATCCTTGGTCTCTGCCCGCTGCCCTCCCCCTGCCCCGCCCCCTCCTCCCCTACTCATGTTCATGCTCTCTCTCTGTCTCTCAGAATTAAATAGACATTTAAAAAAATGTTTAATGAAATGGACACTTTCAAAAAATTGAAGAATAGTTGTCGCAGGATGTTACTTTAGCTTCTGGTGTACAGGTTTTCCTGTGCCCAGCACAAGCGTGGCCACCATCTGTCACCATGCATCATTCTGACGACACCACTGACCGGGGGTGCTGGCTGAGTGGGTAGAGCATGCAGTTCTTGACCTCGGGGTTGTGAGTTTGGGGCCCACGATGGATGTCGAGATTACTTAAAAATAAAATCCTAAAAAAACCCAACACCACCATTAACTGTCTTCCCGATGCTGTACTTTTCATCCCTGTGACTTCCTCATTCCATGACTGGAAGCCTGAACCTCCAGCCCCACCTTTGCACCTCCCCCGCCCCCTTTCTGGCAACATCAGTTTGTTCTCTGTATTTATGGGTCCGATTCCGCTTTTTGTTTGTTCATTTTGTTTTTAGATTCCACATATAAGTGAAATTATATGATATTTATCTTTTCGACCCCCCCCTTTTTTTAACAGACCCCACGAATTTAAGTTCTAATGACACAGGTGTGTAATTTGAAGATGTATTAATCTTCTTTTCTCTTAATTTTTAACAGGTGGCTGAACCCCTTGTTTAAAATCGGTCACAAACGGAGATTAGAGGAAGATGATATGTATTCAGTGCTTCCAGAAGATCGCTCAAAGCATCTTGGGGAGGAGTTGCAAGGGTAAGCAATGTGCAGGAATGAGCCGGGTTAGGAGAAATGAGGATTTCCAAGCGTGTGTGTCTCCTAGTTCGGGATGGGTCTGGCCTGCCTTCAGGCCCTTCCGGAATCAGTACGCTCTCCTCCCCTTAAGCTGTTCCCGGGCTTCACCTACGTTGGTGGCTGGGGGAGGGGGTGTGTTTCCTGTGCCTTTGTGGGGTGGAGGTTGCCAGCGCAAAGGCCCTGGACGTCAGGATCTGTCCCCAGAGATGCTATCACTGGAGGAAGCTGTCTGGACTCATGTCTGCCGTACTGGATTGCTCATGGCGCAGTAAATCCAGCAATGCTTGGCTGTGACTTGTTTCCCGAGACTGGAACGTTCTCCCTCAAGGCATGTCTTTCTGGTGCTTCAGATTCCGCACCACACATCTTTCAGGAGCCCCGCACACTGTTAGCAGCACCGGTGAAGCAGCCACAGGGGGCGCTGTGATAAACACAATGTCCTGTAATCAACACATAGCTTTGGCTTTGACCCTCCCCTGTTTGGCCCCTTAGCCGTAGCCAGGTGTGCGGGTTCTCACCGTCCTTTGTTTCTCTTGCAGGTACTGGGATAAAGAAGTTTTGAGAGCTGAGAAAGATGCACGGAAGCCTTCCTTAACGAAAGCGATCATAAAGTGTTACTGGAAATCCTACTTGGTTTTGGGAATTTTTACATTAATCGAGGTAAAAGCTTTTTTTTTTTAAAATTTTTTTTATATATATATATTTTTAATTTATTTTTGAGAGACAGAGAGAGACAGCACGAGCAGGGGAGGGGCAGAGAGAGAGGGAGACACAGAATCTGAAGCAGGCTCCAGGCTCTGAGCTGTCAGCACAGAGCCCGACGTGGGGCTTGAACCCACGAACCGTGAGATCATGACCTGAGCTGAAGTCAGACGCTTAACTGACCGAGCCACCCAGGCGCCCCGAGGTAAAGGGTTTTATACACAGTGCGTCGTTTCTCAGCGTGTGCGGATGGGCACTGAGGTGGCGGCACTACTGGGGACAGGATTAAGGCCTGAGGATAAAACATGTCTAGGAAACATGACGTAGCTCAGCGGTGGTGTTCATCTTCAGAACGGGCAAATAACTTAAATGGACCTCAGGCGGGGTGGGGGGAGGGGGTTACTATTTATCTTCTAACCAATTAAAATGCACGTTGCGGGAGGAAGGGGCTGTGAAGTCTCACGACATGTTGGGATATTGTCGGTGCTCGGTAAGTATTATAAATGCTAAGAGTGATCCTTGACTCACAGAAGACTCGCCAACCTCAAGGAATATGTATGCTCTGGTTTGGAGGGACTCTGTTTGGACAGAGCCCAGAATAACACAAAACATGTTACAGGTGCTCAGCAAATAGCAGCTAATTTGACCAGGCCAGATCTGATAACCGCTTTCCCCAGAAGGTGTTAGGGGGTGCAGAGCCCCAGGGCCCCTGTGTGGAGGGTGGAGCCAGCCAGGGCTCCCAAGAACACATGTTTCTCTAGGTTGCTCTCTTTCCAGAAGGACACGTCCTACAAGCCAGAACCCCATCCGTGGAGGAGCTCTGGCTTCATGAATTCTGGAAAATACGGTTACGGGGGTGGACCACTGGTTGGAAGGAGGGCTTTGGTAGCGGGGCATTGCAGCTAGCGTAGGAGTGATGTGCAATGGAAAACCAAAGGGAGAATGTCATCATGTCCTTGATCTCCGTTACCCTGAAGGGCCTCCGTCCAGCTCCTCCAGTAAGACTGCGTTCTCTGGGCACGGTGCCAGTTAGCCTGTACGTGTTCTGGGCTGCGGCCTGCTGGAAGGATGCTACCAGTCTACCTGGGTGGCTCGTGCTCTCTGTGGTCCCTCGGTACTGCCTTAGGGACGTTGGTGGCCCTGTGAGTGTATGCGGGTCGTAGGGATGGAAGTTGTCACCGGGAGAAGGTTGTTTTAGGTGGAGAAGGGCGCCGACTTGTGCTAAGTGCTGGGCGTGAGATGGGTGGGCTTGTGGATTTGCATGGGGAAGGGGCAGTTCCCGTGGACAAGGCTCTGTCATACCTCTGTCCTATATAACTGGAGGAAACCAGAGGGCCTAACAGGGGACTGGATTGTCCGGGGAAACTGATGACAGAGGCGGATTGGCCAGAGGGTGGGGACAAGTATATGGGGCACCCATCATCACCTAGATAAATGCCGTGGCTTGTCAAGGGCAGGGTGGGGATGCAGAACAGTGGGACTCATGGGGGGCGGGGGAGCAGAGGGTGCAGGAGCCCCTTGGGCCACCCCAGCTTGTCATTGACCAGTGGACAGATGTCCCAGTGATGGTGTTTCTACATGGTCACACCAAGTTTCAGTTTGAAATACCTCGGGTGACAAGTTAGTGTTGCCGTGGCCGGTGTGTGTGCAGGATTTCCTGATCAGACGTGGCTGCTGACCTCACAGAGCAGAGCGCTCGTGGATTCTGCTTGGCAGGGAGCCCTGGAGCCTTGGCGTGGGCCCCGTGTCTGGGTGGGGGCGCAAGCACGTGTGACCTCGTGCTGGCTGGTGTCCTGGAGCAGCCTTCCTCTGCCGCCCCCGGTTCTCTGCTTTCCCTTTGCTATGAGTCCTGAAGACGAGGCACCAGAAGGGTGGCTTTCGTGGCCGGGTTTGGACTTCGGGCTCTCCTCGCCGTAGTGCGCTGCCACCTTCTGGGGTGGGGTCTCTACACCCCACATGGTGACTGGAACCCGTCTCAGCCTGAGCTGCAGGTCTTTGCTGGGTTTGGGGGAAGAGGCATGAGGTGCAGAGGCTGGGCTTCTTCCTGAGAGGCCCCACTTTGGTGCAGGGAGCATTGATTACTCAGTCATCCAGCCTGTGACTACCTACTCCTGGGGGAGCTGGGGGTCCTGGGATGGGGGGCTGGATCAGGTTGCAGCTGGTAAGAGTGCCGGCCTCTTGTAGGATGTTGGGTATTGGGGGTCTGACAGACGTGGGGGTTCATGCTCAGCAGCATTAGTGTTCGTAGTGGCAGTGGTGGGAGGGGCTCATAACCGGTGGTAGTCGCAGCGGTGGTGGTGGTGGCAGTGGCGGCACTGGTGCTCAGCTCAGCAGTGGTGTTGCTAGTAGCAGCAGCGACAATGGGGCGCATACTCAGTGGCGGCGGCAGCAGCAGCAGCACTATTACTAGTCACATTACTACTACTGCTAGCGGCAGGAGCCGTAGAGACTCCTGCTCAGCAGTAGTATTACTAGCAGCAGTAGAGGCTGTACTTCGTAGTAACAGCAGCGGCAGTAGTAGTTGGTAGGACGGAGCCGGATTCGGTGTTGCAGGTGCTCTAACTGACGAGCCTGACCATCTCGATGACTGATAGCTCATCCAGCGTTGGGAACGCTTCTTTTGAGAACTTTGACATCAGGGTCTCAGATGCATGCATCTTGAACTTGGCTTAGGCATAAAAGTAAGATGCTAAGAACCCCCTGGATAGGAAGTGAGACTGGGGGTTGCCAATTTAGAGCTCAGGTGACCGTGTCCCCTGGGTGCTGGAAGTGGCTAGCGTGTTGATACTGGCAGCAGCAGCATGGTGTCTTCAGGTCAACCAGGAGCACCTTAGAAAGCCACCTCTACTCTTCACTGTCCCCAAGTGGATGAGGGGAGGTGAACTGTGCCTAAGTTCTTAACATCCATCCACACTCTTGTTTTCTTTTCTTTTTCTTTTCTTTTCTTTTTTCTTTTCTTTTCTTTTCTTTTCTTTTCTTTTCTTTTCTTTTCTTTTCTTTTCTTTTCTTTTCTTTTTTCTTTTCTTTTCTCTTCTCTTTTCTTTTCTCTTTTCTTTTTTCTTTTTTTTTCTCTTCTCTTCTATTTCTTTTTTTTAAAGTTTACTTATTTTGAGAGAGTGTGTGAGCAGGGGAGGGGCAGAGAGAAAGAGAGAGAGAGAGAGAATCCAAATTAGGATTCTCTGAGCACAGAGAGCTCAGGAGCACACTGTCAGCTCAGAGTCGGAGGCAGGGCACGAACCGTGAGATCACGACCTGAGCTGAAATTGAGAGTCAGACGCTTAACAGACTGAGCCACCCAGGCACCCACATCCATCCACATTCTTTAAAAAAATTTTTTTTAAATGTTTATTTTTGAGAGAGAGAGAGAGACAGCGTGAGCAGGGAAGGGTCAGAGAGAGAGGGAGACACAGAATCCGAAGACAGGCTCCAGGCTCTGAGCTAGCTGTCAGCAGAGTCTGATGCGGGGCTCGAACCCACCAACGCGAGATCATGGCCTGAGCCAAAGCTGGACGCTCAACTGACTGAGCCACCCAGGCGCCCCAGATCCATCCACATACTTAAGACACCATCGTGGATGAGCCCCTGGGGACCCACGGGCGGGAGAACCAGAGTCTCAGAGAGCACCCGGATGATCCGGGCAGCGAACGAGTTCTCTCCGTGGATACCGGCAGGTGCACCTGGCTCCCTGCTGAGAGGTGGTGTCTCTGCGAGCCTCCGAGTGGGCGTGCGTGTGCACGGGTGCAAACCCCAGGGTGTCCTGGCATGTGGGCGCAGGGGTTGCAGCCGGCCGAGGCAGCGTGGTGACGGCCTGGGGTGGACTCGGGCAGCCGACACCTGAGGTGCGGAGGGGACCCGGGCTGCTGCCTGGAGCGCGCGTGCTCCTTCACGCTGTGACGAGGCCGGCCCGTATCTGGGCGGTTTCCAGTATAACAGGAGACGGTGGCCTCCGAGCGTGGTGACCAGCTTGAGGTGACCCTTCTCGCCGCATGTCATGAAGAGAACACATGCCAGAGCCCTGACTCCTGGTGGCGGGGAGCTGCGGCCGCTCACGGTGTTAGAGCTCAACCGGAAGTAAACCTTGAGTTCTTCTCTGGCAGCACAAGGAGCGTGAAATCCAGCGCACACAACCCTTGTGTTCTTAGACTTGCCTGTCGACACTTTTCTGTTCTGGAGAAGTTAGAAATGGTTTTAATGGTGGAGCTAAGTGAGGATCTGTTACCTTTCAAAGTCACTTTCAGGCGCTATTTTGGGTTCTCAGTGGTTAAAGGTAGTTACTGAGTTTGATGGGATGAATGTTAGTTTATGATTTTTGTTATTTTTGGTTTTTTAGTGTTTATCTTTGAGAGACAGACGCAAGCGAGGGAGGGGCAGAGAAAAAGGGACACGGAATCCAAAGTAGGCTCCAGGCTCTGTGCTGTCAGCACAGAGCACCCTGAACCCACAAACCTCGAGATCATGACCTGAGCCGAAGTCAGACGCTTCGCCGACTGAGCCACCCAGGAGCCCCAGAGTATTAGTTTAATAATAAATTCTATGAAGCAGCTTCTTAAATTTTTTTTTAACATTTATTTATTTTTGAGACACAGAGAGAGCCAGTGTGATTCGGGGAGGGGCAGAGAGCGAGGGAGACACAGAATCCCAAGCAGGCTCCAGTTGGACACTTAACCAACTGAGCCACCCAGGGGCCCCTCTATGAAGCAGCTTCTTTTGTGATGTTCTGTGCTGCTTGCTGGCCTTTGTGTTTTAGGTAGTGGAGGATCTGAGCTCAGCCTGAGGAGCTTCTGGAAAGTGTGAGGCGTGCTGATGACCCACGGTCTCCAAGCAGTGCGGGGCTCCCAGCCGGCGCGAGGGCAGGGCCTTCCCCGGGCACTACCGCAGCACCAGCGGGGCCAGCAAGGGCATTCGATGCAGGCCGGGGCCAGGCTTTTGAGGTTGGATTTCAAAGGTGTGAGAACATCCGTCCCGGGATCACTGAGGGACGATCGCAAGGCTCGCAGGCACCAGCCCCCAGCTGTTGAGCCACCGCCCACTTGATCGGAACAGCCTGCGAGTTCCCGGCACGCCTAGCTCCTGTGTGCATCTCCATGGGGACGTGGTGGGGACAGAGCAAGTCTCCTGCCCAGAGACCCGATGGCAGAGAGGAGGAGCCTACAGCCTCTCCAGGGACCCACAGAGGCAGAGACTCCTCCCCGCACCATGCGGTTTCTGCCTGCGGCTGTGCTCGTGGGGTGGCCGGTGTGCTCCCAGGGCCCTTGCCCTGACGGGGGAAGGGAGGCCGGGCTTAGGTCTGCTACCTGGGACCCTCGGAAATAGCCCCAGGCAGCTGCAGGCGTTGGCCAGTGACCAAGGCCACTTGTGCTGATTGTATCTGGTCCCGGTGAGGCTGTAGGGAGCGCACATTTGCCTGACTCTTTGGGCCGGAACTCAGCTGATGGGCAGGAGGTAAACAGACTCCTTTGAATTCCCCAGGGCGGTGTGTGTACCTCAGCTTAGGGCCGATTCCAGGAGAGCTGCTCCTGGGGCTTGTATTTTTTTTAAACATTTTTTTTTTTTTTAGGTTTGTTTATTTAGAGAGAGAGAGAGAGAGAGGGAGAGACAGAGAGAGAGAATGAGTAGGGGAAGGGCAGAGAGAGAGAGGGAGAGAGGGTGTGAATCCCAAGTAGGCTCCGCATCCCAGGTAGGCTCCACACCGTCAGTGCAAACCCTGACTCGGGGTTTAAACTCACAAACTGAGCCACCCAGGCGCCCCTAGGTGACTTGTTTGAAAAAGATTGCATTCATAATGGTTAAATTAAAAAATCTGCTTAGAAGGGAAACTTCTAGGGGCGCCCGGGTGGCTCAGTCGGTTAAGCGTCCGACTAAAGCTCAGGTCATGAACTCGCAGTTCATGAGTTCGAGCCCTGTGTCGGGCTCTGTGCTGACAGCTCAGAGCCTGGAGCCTGCTTCAGGTTCCGTGTCTCCCTCTCCTCTCTCTCTGCCCCTCCCCCACTCATCTCTCTCTGTCTCTCAAAAATGAATAAGTGTTAAAAATTAAAAAGGTAAAGAAATGAAACTTGTAGCAACCCCCTTGAAAAGTTGGCTTTTACGAGCAACTTTTCTCGAGAGTCCTTGTTCTGTGTTGTTGTCTGTGAGCAGCGATGGATTTTCCAAGCCCGCGTGAGGCTAGCCTCTGCCACTAAGAATAGACTAGGTCTCAGGGCGCCTGGGTGGCTCAGTCAGTGGAGTGTCTGACTACGGCTCAGGTCATGATCTCAGTTTGTCGGTTCGAGCCCCGCATCAGGCTCTGTGCTGACGCCATGGAGCCTGCCTAGGATTCTCCTCTCTCTGTCTCTCTCTGTCTCTCTCTGGCTCTCTCTCTCCGTCTCTCTCTCTCTCTCCTCCCCTCTCCTGCTTGCATGTATGCTCGCTCTCGCTCTCAAGAAATAAACAACAAGAAGGATAGAATAGGTCTTTTCCCAGGACTCCTCTGTAATAAAGGTGATCTTAGTTTGTACTTATGTTTATGCTGGTGTTAGGGGGCTTTGAGCAGTATCTCATCTAGTTGTGCCTGGATTCCTCTGAAGGCGAGGTAGGTATTTCTGTGCATCGGGCAGGGAGGCGCAGGTGTTTACCCGGGGCTTCCGGTGGCTGGCTCCAGGGTGTATGCTGCCCGCGGGGCTGGGACTGCCCAACGTACAGACAGTCTGGAGTTTCGGCTTCACTGTGTAAGCTTCCAGATTTTCATCTCCGTAATCTCCGAAACGGTCTGTTCTGTGTCCCAGTGTATTTGGGTTGCTTTCTGAAACTCATAATACTTCTTGGGATGAGTGATCGGACATGCTGGAAACGTCGCAGTGAGCCTTTATTCTTGAGATCTGATTGTCTTCTTTAATAAACAGCGTTTCCTTGTAGTAGGATGTCATGATGTCACGGAAGGCAAGGCTGTCGGTGAAGCCTGGAAACGTGTGTGTGCATGTGTGTGCAGTGTTGGGGTTTAACGTCACATCCGTGTGTTGGATGGCAACATCTTTCTGTAAATATCCTGAAGGTACTAGTTGGTTGGGAAGAAAATGCATTTTAGTTTTGTTTTGGGTTTTGTTTTTGTTGGGTTCCCTTGCCCTTTTGTGCCATGGGTTCTTCACTCGGGACAGACAGAAAACTTGTTGGTTATTTGCCAAGTCTGGGTTAATCCGGAGAGAGTGCCTTAGGGCAAATGCTTGTTTCAAAGTTCAGTACTTGAAAGATTTCCAAGCTTTTGGCGTGAGAGGAAATGATGGTGAGGGCCTGTGTGTTTACTTTCGCTGATGTTATGTGGATTCGCATTGAGTGTTTGATTTTCTTTGATGCCAGAGGAGGGTACTTTATAAGAATGGAAGTAGGGGCACCTGGGTGGCTCAGTCAGTTAAGCATCTGACTTCAGCTCAGCTCATCATCTCACGGTTTGTGAGTTCGAGCCCCTCGTTGGGCTCTCTGCTGTCAGCGCAGAGCCTGCTTCGGATCCTCTGTCTCTCTCTTTCTCTGCCCCTCTCCCACTTTCTCCCTCTCTCAAAAATAAAATAAACGTAAAAAAACAAGTGGAAGGGGGCGCCTGGGTGGCTCAGTCGGTTGAGCATCCGGCTTCAGCTCAGGTCATGATCTCACAGTTTGTGGGTTCGAGCCCCGCATCAGGCTCTGAGCTAGCTCTCAGCACAGCTGCTGACAGCTAGCTCAGAGCCTGGAGCCTCCTTCGAATTCTGTGTCTCCCTCCCTCTCTGACCCTCCCCTGCTCGTGCTGTCTCTCAAAAAACAAAAAAAACAAAAAAAACAAAAAAACCCAAGTGGAAGTAGGTTGTGGGGTGGAGTGGCCATTGAGGAGGGAGGGGCGACTTTTGCTGTTCCTTTGCCTTTTAGTTTTAGGGGGAAGAGTTGCTTTGCCGAAGTCTTAGGAGGGAAGCCCCAGTGCCTCCTTCCTCACTGGTGTAGAATTTTAATTTTTGCCTCAGGGTGTAAAATAGATGATGGTAAAAATTCTCCTCCACCAGCACCTGCCATGTAGGGCTGACAGAGAACTGTTGGTGGCATGAGTCCTGGTTTGGCTGGTGCTGTGTTCAACGATGACTCCAGGAGGCCATGCTCCTAGGGGTAGAGACGCACTACAGTAACCCCGCTGCTCTGAGCCTGGGGGCCTCTCAAGCCTGGCCCTTTTCCTTCCTCCATCACAAGTTGGAGAATGGACCCTGTTCTCTGGCTCTACGGCCACGGGGAATTTGGGCTGGGAAAGATCAGAGGGTTCCCTCTTCGGAGTGTTGGGTTGGAAGCGTGGGCTTCCCATAAATGAGCCTGTCTTGACTTTGCTCCAGGCTGGGACGCTGAGAGCGCGGATGAAATAAACGGGCAGCCCTGGAGCTGGGGCAGCCCACGCGGAAGCAAATCCCTTACTCTTTTATTTATTTGCCACTTTTTTCCTTATTCATCGTAGGCCAAGACTTATTTGATCGTTTGCCAAATGCATTCTCAAACACTGGCTGTCGTATTTATGGGGCATCCGCAGTGTCCCCGAGCACGACGTGCTAAAGCTTTATTGTGTTTGCACTTACGGTTTTGGCTCAGGTTTAAACCATTACCTGCTCGTCATAAAGAAGGAAGTAGTTCTGTTTTTCTTGGAGACCCATGATGAACGCAGTACTTTGTTAAAATGCCTTTTTTTTTTTTAAAAAAAACACGTTAGTAATAAAAGCAAAGCTCGTGTTAAGAAAAATTGGTATGACTTGTATTTCTCATGAAGCCTCTTTTCTTTCCTTTTATTTAGGAGGGCACCAAAGTAATCCAGCCCATATTTTTGGGGAAGATCATTAATTATTTCGAACACCACGATCCTGCTGATTCCGTGGCTCTGCACGAAGCCTACGTCTACGCCGCGCTGCTGTCCGCCTGCACGCTTGTTCTGGCCATCCTGCACCACCTGTACTTCTACCACGTCCAGTGCGCTGGCATGAGGCTGAGAGTTGCCATGTGCCATATGATTTATCGGAAGGTGAGTGTCCTTTGGTATCAACGTGTGTTCCTCACCTGAAGCATCGGAAGCATCTTGTGGAGGGCGGGGCGGGGCGCCTGGGTGCCTCAGTCGGTTAAGCGTCTGACTCTTGATTTCAGCTCCGGTCATGATCTCATGGTCATGAGATCAAGCCCCGTGTCGGGCTCCAGTGTGGAGGCTGCTTTAGGGTTCTCTCCCTCTTCCTTTGCCCCCGCTGGCTCTCTTTCTCTCAAGGGGGGAAAAAGAAAAAAAAACATTTTGGGGAACTTTGTAAATGAAAAATTTTGTAAAGAGAATCATTTTTTTTATTTAAAAAAATTTTTAAATGTTTTTATTTATTCTTGAGAGAGAGAGAGAGAGAGACAGTGTGAGCAGGGAAGTGTCAGAGAGAGAGGGAGACACAGAATCCGAAGACAGGCTCCAGGCTCTGAGCTGCCAGCACAGAGCCTGACGCAGGGCTCGAACCCACGAACTGTGAGATCATGACCTGAGCTGAAGTTGGAGGCTCAACCGACTGAGCCACCCAGGCGCCCCAAAGAGAATCATTTAAACCTTACCAGAGAAGCTTGGTATTTATATCAGGCTAATTTTTTTTTTTCCCTTTAAGTGGACTTTACTGATCTATAATGAAAGTTTTCTATTGAGATCAGATCAAAGGCTGCCTTTGATAGCATTTGGCCGCAGGCTGTTGCAAAATACTCTATTTGTAATGGAATCTCATTAAAAAGTAAATTAATTAAAAAGAGTCTAATTTAAAAGTATCAAAAATAAGTATCAAATTGATATAGTCATGAAAAATGTCTATTGTTTTCATGCCCTAAATCTCCTAGTTGTATGTATAGAAATGCTATTCATTAAAACTTTTATTTACATCAGAGTTGTATTTGACGAGGGACCTTCTGTGAAATTGGATCTATAAAATTGAAGCTAAGAGAAAAGATTGTATTTGAGAAAGGGAATAATTGTATTTTTTAAATGAACCATTTAATCATGTTCAGTCTAATTGTGTTAAAGAAAAATATAAATAGACTCCATGCCAAGCACATTCACTGTGTTCCGTAGTTGTGGTGGTTTTTAATAGTACTCAAGAAAATTGTTGGACGTTTGGGATGAAACTTTAAATTTTACACTGTTTTTAGTGATTTTGGAGAGAACTTACAGTTGCGTCTACTTTATGTTGCTTTCGATTCAAGTTATTTTTTTCTTAAGTATTTTCTTCTCCTATAGTGTATAGTGTAGCAGTTTTAGTGACAAGACCCAATTTGATCTGTTCAGTGTTTTTGTATTGAGAAAATGCCATGGAATTCTCCCATACTTTACGCTGATCTTAACTATTATGAGGGGAGTGTGGATTTCAGGTGTTTTACCAGAGGAGCTGTTTGTTAGACATACCAGTGACCAGGGACAGCTCAAGGGCTTTGCACAAATTTGATCCCAGATACAACTTTGCCTTGGGCTGTTTGCTTTAAAACCAAAACCACAGGGGCACCTGGGTGGCTCAGTTGGTTAAGCGTCTGAGTTCAGCTCAGGCCATGATCTCACGGTTCGTGGATTCGAGCCCCGTCTCGGGTTCTGTGCTGACAGCTCAGAGCCTGGAGCCTGCTTCAGATTCTGTGTCTCCCTCTCTCCCTGCCCCTCCCTTGTTCGCACTCTGTCTCTCTCTGTCTCAAAAATAAATAAACATTAAAAAAAAAAAAACCAAAAACCAAACCCACAGGGTACCTGGGTGGCTTCACGTTAGGTCAGCTCATGATCTTGCAGTTGGTGAGTTCCAGACCCACGTCGGGTTTGCTGCTATCAGCCTGTCCGCACAGAGCCCGCTTCAGATCCTCTGTCCTCTCTGCCCCTCCCCTGCTTGCGTTCTCTCAAAAATAAATATAAAAAAATAAGAACACAAACAGCTCTTTTTAACTGTATTGTATACTTGAGATTTGCTAAGAGAGTAGATCTTAGGTGTTCCCACCACACACATAAAAGGATAACTGTGAAGTGATGGACATGTTAGTTAGCTTGACTATAGTACTTGTTTTCCAGTGTAGATCTATATCAAAGTATGACATTGTATACCCTAAATATATACGAATTTTTTGTTTATTTATTTATTTTTTAGTAATCTCTACACCCAACATGGGACTCGAACTTATGACCCTGGAATCAAGAATCTCATGTTCTTCCAACTTAGCCAGGTGCCTCAATATATACAATTTTTATTAAATCCTTCTTGAGAGATTAAACCAAACAATTTAAATTTAAAATATTGCTTCTTGGGGGCACCTGGGTGTCTCAGCCAGTTAAGCGTCCAACTCTTGATTTCGGCTCAGGTCATGATCTTATGTTTGGTTGTCAGATTGAGCCCCATGCAGGGCTCTGCACTGAGCATGGAGCCTGCTTGGGATTCTCTCTCCCCTTCTTTCTCTGTCCCTCCCCCACTCGCTCTCTCCCTCTCTCAAAATAAATAAATAAACGTTTAAAAAATATTGCTTCTTTTACCTAGTTGCTGCTTATCTAGAGCTTCTGTTTCTGGGGAATATTTTTCTTGGCAAAGTGCAGGATGTCTTCTCCACATCTTCCTTTGAACAGAGTCTTATTAATCTGGGAATTGTGTGAACCCTGGAAGCTTCTCACTGTCTGTGTTATGACCTGTAACCTCAGGTTCCTCTACTGTGATGTGGAAATGGTAGCAGTGCTCGGACGCTCTAGCCAAGGGGTCTTTGCTGCTGTCTTTCTCCCCTTCCTCCTCGCCTTCCTCCTCCTCATTACTCCATTGTAGTCCATTGTACCATTTAGGAGAAGAAAAGTCCGATTTCTCTGTAGATTAGCTAGACTTTTGTTTTTCCAGGTCATGCTTAGCTCCCACAAATAAATAGGAAATTCCACTAGGGCTCTACTGTGAAAACCTTAAACATGGAAGTCAGGTTCGAGGTGCCGATGCGGTCAGACAACGCTAACGTTTGGAAGGTTGCCTTTGGGAAATCTGATCGGATCTTGCACATTTGCTTTACCTGGACGTAAACATCTCTCAAAGGTGTTAATTTGCTGGCTTGATTATCCTAAAAGGATTGTCCCCTTATGAAGAGGGTTAAACCATAGGCGTAGCCTGAAATTCCAGAAGGCTGGGAAAGACAGATTTCCTCCTGCACTGCATTGTATCTAGGATCCTGCTGGTTGAAGAAATAGGACACTTCTTCATCACAGGTGGGCTGAAGCCTTAGGGCAGAAGCTGGCTTAGCACAGTCTGAAAGCCCTCTGTGAACATTTGTGCCTTATGCTCAGGCCCTACCTCCTGATCCCTGTCCTGGGAGAGCACTGGGTTGGGTGTTGTCACTACAGTGGTTATAGTAGTTTGTCACAGTGAATGGCGTTGAGGGATGTATTGTATATAAAAATGCCTTGTCATTTGTTTACCTTTTGCTTGCACAGCTTTGGTAAAATTACTCTTTATGAGCATTGAGTTTTTTTTTTTTTTTAAGATTTTATTTTTGAGCAATCTCTATGCCCAGCATGGGCTCAAACTTAGAACCCCGAAGTCAAGAGTTGTATGATCTTAGGAGCAGGCATTGATGGATTGTGGCAAAATATGCATAACATAAAATTTACCATTTTAACTCTTTTTTCCCCCCAATATAACTCTCTAAGTGTACCGTTCAGTGACGTTAAGTACATTGACACTATTGTGCGGCCATCCCCTGCTGTTCGTCTCCAGAACGCATCTTCCCAGACTGAAGTTCTGTATATGGCACGGAAGTTTTTACAGAAGATCTTTAGCCTGGTGACTCTGGGTTTCCTGACTCTGTGTCCCTGGTGGTGGTTGGTTTGCTCTGACTGCCGGGCAAAGCCAGAGCTGGCACTTTTTGAGTTCATGGACATTGTGATCTGCTACTGGCTCCTGGTGAGACTTTTTGCAGAATTGGATCAGTTTGGCCATATTTCTTCTTGTGGCCGAAGCCTTATTTGTCTTCGCTCTCTTGAGTTACCCCAAAGGATGATTTGTGAGAGAATGTTTTTCTTTGTGTGAACTTCTAGGAGGAGCTGATTCCCTGCAAATATCCTACTTTCCTTTCATCCTCTATGGTGGATCTGTCTTGCAAGAATTTATATACAGTCAATCCTCATTATTCACAGACCCTGTAATTTGCAAATCTGCCTACTTGCTAAAATTTATTTGTAACCCCAAAATCGGTACTCGAAACCCTTTCACGGTCATTTGTGGGCTAGCACATAGTCGCTGAAATTTTGAATCGCTTGACATACATACTTCCAGCTGGGGTCAAACTAGGTGGAGACAAACTTGTCTCAGTTGTCATACTGGAAACGAGTGTCCTTTTCACAGTCTATTTATATATAGTGCCTGTTTATATATAGTGCCTGTTTTTTGCACTTTGGTGCTTTTTGTTGGTGATTTTGCTATTTAACATGGTCCCACACAGAGTGCGGAAGTGCTTTCTGGTGTTCCTGAGCACATGAAGGCTGCGATGTGCCTTGTGGAGAAAATGTGGCACATACCACAGAGAAAATGCCCGTCTTAGATAAGCTTGGTTCAGGTATGAGTTGTGCTTTTGGCGTGGGTCCAATGTTAATGAGTGTTGACTCATGGATAGTAAATACGGTGTCATTAAACAGAAACACATAAGGTTACGTGTGTATTGATGATAAACATGTTATCAAAGGCTGGCAGGAGCCCAAGTCTGTATTTTCCCCAGGAGGAGTTAGTATTCACTAATTCATGGTCACGGTGACGCTATAGCACACACCTACCACGAATAAGGAGAGTGGGCTCCTGACATTGATGCGGTGCATCTCAAGGGGCTGACTTCTATAAGGCGGTCTCCTGTGTGGAGAAATAATTTCACTTACCCCAAGTGTATTTCTAGTCATTTAAGTGGTGTAGCTGTATTGTTAGACTTCTCTAACTTGGAGGGAAAGGCCTACTTCCTGTGTCTATACCATTTAGGTCGCATAGCCTTTCTCAGTGGATTCTTCCCCTTCCTTCTGGTCTTTTCTCTTAAGACCCTCTTCCCTTGACCATTTTACCTCTCCTTTCTAGACCCATCTCCAGCTCAGTTGTGTTTTAAGGTCAGCAGTTAGGACATCAGGCATACTTTGTTACAGACGTGGAGAAGGAAGTAGAAGGGGCCAGGCCAGCGCAGAGTCAGCCTGCTGACTTCTCCTGAGCAGTGTCTGCAAGGAATGGAGCTGGAGTTAAAAACAGGCAAACCTGTGCACCGGAGTGTACTGACTGAGAAAGGAAGGGGCCACCCCACCTTTCCGCCTCCCTCCGCATTTACTCCGTACGCTGCGGAAAGTCCATCAGCATCTCAGCCACGTGGGGTCATGTCCAGAGTTCTCGGACAGAACTTCGTTTTGTTTTTATGTAAAGCTAATTTTATTTCAGTGGAGACACTCTGTGTTGCTTTCTATTTAGGCTGGATAATACGAGATTGCAGATATTCGACTCTTGAGGGCTTAATAAACAGCAATTTCATATGTGTCAATCCAGTCTTTTGCCTATTAGTTTGTGGTTACATTTTCCTTCTGAAAATGTCCAGGGGCTAGCATCTTGAGAATATTGTCACAGTCACATTGTGCTATTAATGGAAATAGAGCATCTCCCTGGAAGCACGTTTGGTTGGAATCTCTCTTCTAATGGTATTTTGTAAGCTTCGGACAGAATTAGAATGAAATAACAATGCATCTTACATTGTTTAACACTTTAGAATCTTAAAAAAAATTTTTTTTTAATGTTTGTTTATTTCTGAGAGAGAGATAGAGTGCGAGTAGGGGAGGGGCAAAGAGAGAGAGAGAAAGGGAGACACAGAATCTGAAGCAGGCTCCAGGCTCTGAGCTGTCAGCACAGAGCCCAACCGGGGGTCGAACTCATAAACTGTGAGATCATGCCCTGAACTGAAGTCGGACGCTTAACCGACAGAGCCCCCCAGGTGCCCCAGCACTTTCAAATCTTTTAAACACATCTCCCCCATCCATTTTTCTCTTTGGATCTAAACTTGAGTTGGACCTGTGTATTTTGTGAAAAGTGAATCTCTAGGGGAAATTTGTCAGTGTTGTAGTTTGCTAGGGAACAGCAGTGTATCCTCACCGAGACTTATTATCAGGAGTTTTGATTTTAGTTATTCAGGGGTATGTGAAATAGTATCTCATTATGGTTTGGTCTTCACTGATGAGTCGTGATGCTCAGTATCTTCTTATGTGCTGCTTTGCTGTTCGCGAATCTTCTCTGTGAAGTATCTGTGCAAATGTTTGCCCCTTCTCCTTTATTGTGGGGTTTTTGTCTTAGTGAATTGTGCGAGTTCTGTATCTGCAGGATTCTAGTCGTTTGGCAGATACGTAAATTGCAAACATTTTCTTTGACTCTGTGGCTTGCTTTTTTATTTACTTAATAATCTCTTTTGAGGAATGGAATGTTTTTGATGAAGTCCTGTTTACCAGGTTTTTTTTTTATGGTAATTGCTACTTATATTCTGTCTGAGAAACCTTTGTCTATGTTTTATTCGGGGTGTTTTATAGTTTTAGATTTAGATTTTGGTTTACATTCATAGTGTATTAATTTTTATGTACAGTGTGAGGTAAGGGTTGAATCCTATTCAGTTTTGATATATGTAGTTTCTGCACAATTTATTGAAAAAATTAACCCTTTGCCTTTGAATTAAATTGGAAACTTTGTCAGAGATTAAATGACCATTTATATATCAATCTGCTTCTGGGTTCTTGTTCTGTTCTGTTGATTTATAGGTCTATCCTTTCTCCAAAACAAAATTCTCTTGACTACCGTAGCTTTATAATACATCTTGAAATCAAGAGGTATAAGTCCCCAACTTGTTCTATTTTGGTTACTTTGGTTATTCTAAGTCTTGTGTTTTCATACAGATTTTAAAGTCAGACTGTCAGTTTCTACAAAAGATGCTATTTGGATATTCATTGGAATTGGCATCAAATTTTGTAGATCATTTAGAGTGAACGGGTGTCTAAATATTAGTTTTCCAAAACATGAGTGTGGTATATCTCTTTAAAAATTTTTAAAAAAGGTTTATTATTTGTTTTTGAGAGAGAGAAAAGAGGACAGAGCATGAGCTGGGGGGGGGGAGGGCAGAGAGAGAGGGGGACACAGAATCTCAAGCAAGCTCCAAGCACAGAGCCCAGCTCATGACCTGAGCTGAAGTTGGATGCTTAACCGACTGGGCCACCCAGGTGCCCCGGTGTATCTCTTTATTTAGGTGTTCTTTAACTTCTCTTGACAATACCTTATAGTTGTCAGTATTGAGGTTTTTCAGATCCTTCACTTAATATATTCCTTAGTATTTTATGTTTTTTTGGTATTATAAATGACATTTTTAATTTTCATTTTTCATATATACAGAAGTACAACTGATTGTGTGTGTGTGTGTATATATATATATATATATTTTTTTTTTTTTTTTCCTGAGACCTTGCTAAGCCCCATTTAATTGTAAATTTTTCGGTAGATTCCTTAGGATATCTATATAGATAATCATGTTGTCTTTGAATGGAGACAATGAGAGCGAGAGATTAAACATTCTCAACTGCGAGAGGTTGTCCATTTTTCCCTTTGGTCATGAAGTTTCTGGATCCTGACTTCTGAAGCTTCTCCTTGGCTTTGTTGACCTTTCAGATTGAGTTGTAATTAATTAACCTTCACCACCATGCAGTGTCGTTACTTACGCTTAAATATTCATTTGTTCAGAATTTAAAAGAAGGAAAGGAGCTATCACTTTTATTTATCTAGTTACCATTTACTGCCTTTTGTTCCTTTCTTCACTGCCAGGTTTCCATTTGGTAGGATTTCTTTTCCTCCTGAAAAAGAGTCCTTTAGCATTTCTTAAGAGTAGGTCTGCAAGTGGTGAATTCTCAGTTTTTGTTTATCTGAAAATCTGTTTTTCTCCCTTGTTTCTGAAGGATAGGCTGGCTGGATATTGTATTATGGATTGGCAGCTCTTTTATTCCTTTTAATATGTCGGGGGCGCTGCTCATTGTCATCTGGCCTCCATTGTTGCTGACAAGAAGTCACTCCTCACTTGTGTCTTTGTTTTCCTCCACGTTTCTGTTTTCTCTGGCGGGCTTTGACATGTTATTTTTTAATTGATTTTTCAGGAGAGTGCTGTCTAGGTGTAATTTTCTTTGTACTTATACCTCTTAGGGTTTGCCGAACATTTTGATCTTTAATTTGGTTCTTTCTTTAAAAATTTGAGAAATATTTGGCCATTTTATCTTTTTTTTTTAAAGTTTATTTTGAGAGAGAGAGAGAAAGAGAAAGTACGAGTAGGGGAGGAGCAGAGAGAGGAGAGAGAATCCCAAGCAGGCTCTACACTGTCAGTGCAGAGCCCGATTTGGGGCTTGAGCTCAAAAACTGTGAGATCATGACGTGAGCCAAAGTTGGATGCTTAACCGACTGAAGTACCCAGGCTCCCCAAGGCCATTATATCTTTTAAAATATTCTGTTCTTCTCCTTCTCCTTCTCCTCCTCCTCCTTCTTTTTTAATATTTTATTATTTTTGAGAGAGAGAGAGAGCGCGCGTGTGTGAGCACAAGCAGGGGAGGGGCAGAGAGAGAGAGAGAGGGAGACACAGAATCTGAAGCAGGCTCCAGGCTCCGAGCTGTCAGCACAGAGCCTGGTGCAGGTCTGGAACCCACAAACCGTGAGATCATGACCTGAGCCGAAGTCAGACACTTAACTGACTTAGCCCCTAAAATATTCTCTTCTGATCTGTTCTCATTTTTCTCTTTCTTTTTAATTTTTTCTCTCTGTCCTTCAGATTGGGTAGTTTTCTGTTGATCAACCTGACTACTGTTTCTTTTATGTTCAAACTGTTAGTTACTAAGCCCAGTTGGTGTTTTTTTTCCCCCCAGTTTTGTTCTTTTTCAGTTACAGAATGTCCACTTAGCAGTTTTTTATAGTTTATATTTTTCTGTAGATAATCTGTTTATTCCTATTTCTTTTTAATTCTTTGAACATATTTCCCTTCAACTCTTTGAATATAAAATTTTAAAAAATCCAGTGCCTCGGTCAACTTGGGTTTGTTTTTATTCTTTATATATTTTGCTTTTTATTATGAAGACTGCTTTCATTTTTCCTGTGGGTTACTTTTCCCGTTTGGTTTTTTTTTTTTTTTTTTTTTAGCATATCTAAGACTCTTAAAATTTATTGGGCATTATAAATGCTACAGTGCAAGTCTACATTCTGATGGTCTTTGAGAATGTTGAATTTTGCATTAATAGATCACTTATTGGCTGATCTCTTTGAACTTGAGTAGGCTTGATTTATGCTTTGTTAAGCTTACACTTTTAGAAATTCTATGGTGTTTTCTCTCAAGCGTCTCCAACTTGGTGGGGTCTCAACCTTCAAGCGCTTTGTGTTTTGTGGGTCCTCGTTAGGCCTTTGTGTCTTTTTTAGGGTGAGTCTAGAGCAAATCTGTTTTATGGGAGAGATTCTCAACTTCATGCCTGCATTTAGGGCTGTGTAATTTTTTGGTGAGGGGTGGGGGTGAGGGGGATCTCGTGCAGTGTAGCATGTCAAACAGGACCTGTGGCCTCTGCCCACTTCATGCCAGTAGCATCTTTCCAGTTGTAACAACCAGTGGGGCCTCCAGACATTGCCAGCTGTCCCCTGGGGGCCGGGGATTAGGGCCAAAATTGCCCCAGTTGATAATGGTCTTTCTGGTGTGTCAGCTGCATACCAGCCTCGTTAATGATAGTAAGGTTTCTCCACTCGGGCTAGGCAAGAGCTCAGTGCCCTAACTTGACCTTCAAGTATCCGTGTTCTGCTTGCTCTTCTTCGCATCAGCTCTATGCTGACCTGGGCCTTTGTGCCTGTCCCTCAGCGCAGGCCTTCCAGCAGCAGCCTCCCCTCCGCCCCACCCCGTCCTGGGACTTGGGGGACCCTTTCATCCACCTGCGAGGATCAATCCTCTGACTCCTCAGCCCAGTGGGGCTGCTGTCCTGTTTGACTTGAGCTCACTGCCACCATTGGAAAATGGTCTTCTGGCCGCAAGCCAGGACAGCGGTAGTGTTTGCCCCATGACTGTCCCTTCTCTCAGGGATCAGTCTTGCACCGCCTGGTGTCTGGGGGCCTGGAAACGTAATTTTGCCCAGTCATGTAGCTGCGCGTGGCCGAGGCGGAGGTGGGGGCTGGTCCCCTATCAGTGACTCAGTCACTTGTCAGAGCAGCTGTCTGCTCACGGCTTTTAATAGCTCGATGTTTATGGGCCTCGCAGCTGGGAGCTGTGTACACTGCAGGGCACGGTTAGGATCGGCTGGACCACATAGCTGTTCAGCTTCCTTGGCGAGCAGATCAAGGGTGTGGCGGACGTATGCCAGGCTGCAGGTCACTAAATTCTGTTATGAGTCATCTTCGTGCTTAACAAAAAACCCCAGAACCTGGGTTTAACCCCAGACCTACTCCCTCAGGATTATGAGAAGCCCTGGAAATCTGTACCTCTAATCTGTGCCCCAGGGAGTCTTATCATCAGGAACATTGAGGAATCACTGTGTGGGGGGCACGCAGGGAGGTGTGAGGGGAGCCTTCTGGGCAGGTGAACAGGCAGCATGAATGTCCCCATTCCTTTCCCCAGGATTGATGCTAAAAACAGGACTGATACTTAATTTTTAAAAATCCAGTTAGTTTAATTTTTAAATTTTGATGTTGGTCAGGGCGCCTGGGTGGCTCAGTTCGTTAAGCGTCTGACTTCAGCTCAGGTCATGATCTCACAGCTCGTGAGTTCGAGCCTTGCATCGGGCTCTGTGCTGACAGCTCGGAGCCTGGAGCCTGCTTCAGGCTCTGTGTCTCCCTCGCTCTCTCTGCACCGCCCCCACTCGCTCATGTGTGCTCTCTCTTTCTCTCTTTCTCAGAAATTAATAAATGTTAAAAAAAAGTTAACAAAAAAATATGTTGGTCTGAAAATGTTTTTATTTCTTTGTTATTTTAAGGTATTTCTGTAGGCTTAGAGTTTTTGGTTGGTCCCCACTTTTTTCCCAGGTCTTCAAAGGCAATCACTTTTGATTGATTGATTTTTTTTATTTTTAAGTAATCTCTATACCCAAGGTGGGCTTGAACTTATAGCCCTGAGATCGAGTCACATGCTCTGCGGGGCACCTGGATGGCTGTTAGTTAAGCTTTCAACTCTTGGTTTCAGCTCAGGTCATGATCTCACGGTTTGTGGGTTTGAGCCCCACATCGGGCTCTGTGCTGACAGTGCGGAGCCTGCTTAGGATTGTCTCTCTCCCTCTCTCTACCCCTCCTTTCCTCCCTCTCTCTCTCAGAGTAAATAAACTGAAAAAAAAAAAAAAGAGTCACGTGCTCTAATGACTGAGCCAGCCAGGCGCCCATTTTTTTTTTTTTAATTTTTGTTTTGTTTATTAGAGAGAGAGAGAGAGAGAGTGAGAGAGACAGAGTGTGAGCAGGGGAGGGGCAGAGAGGGAGGGAGACACAGAATCGGAAGCAGGCTCCAGTCTCTGAGCTGTCAACACAGAGCCCAACGCGGGACTTGAACTCACAAGCTGTGAGATCATGACCTGAGCTGAGTGGGATGCTTAAGTGACTGAGCCACCCAGGCGCCCCTCATTTTTTTATTTTAATTTATTAAAAAAATTTTTTTTAAATGTTTTATTTATTTTTGAGAGAGAGAGAGAGAGAGAGAGAGAGAGAGAGACAACGTGAGCAGGGGAGGGTCAGAGAGAGAGGGAGACACAGAATCCAAAGCAGGCTCCAGGCTCTGAGCTGTCAGCACAGAGCCCGACGCGGGGCTGGAACCCACGAACCGCGAGATCATGACCTGAACTGAAGTCGGACGCCTAACCGACTGAGCCACCCAGGCGGCCCTCAGTTTGTCTTTTAAATTAGTGGTTTTTAAATGTTTACCTGTGGTTGAATACACATAACTTAAAATTGACCACATTTACCATTTTTGAGTGGGCCACTGGGTGGCCTTAAGTACATTCACTCGTCGCGCGGCCGTCACCACTGCCCATCTCCAGGGCTCTTTTCTTCTTGTGCCACTGAACCTCTGTACCGCTCAGGTCACTTCCTCATTTCCCTCCCCCCGCCCCTGGCGACCACCATGCTGCTTCCGGTCTCCAGGACACTGACTGCTTCAGTACCTCGCGCGAGGGACCGAGTGATGGCTTGCTTCACTTAGCGTAATGTCTTCAAGGTTAGCGTCCATTTTTCTGGACAGGTGCAGCTCATGTATTTACTCAGTCGTCGTTGGACAAATGACCGTTGGCCCTGACCCCCCACGGTGGCGGTAACGTTGCGGCTGCCTGTGGAGGAGAAAAGGCAGCCGTGTGGGAGGAGCCTCCGCCTCTCTGGTCCCCTGGGCGGCGCGGGCAGCTGCGTCGTGGTTGCATTTGGGAGATCTTGTCTCCTCTCCGTCCTCCCTCTGGGACTCATTAGCCGACCTGACCGGGTTATTGTCCTTGGTGGCTCTGCGCCTTCGCGGCCCTGCGTGCCCGCTGCTTACGCGCCTTGCCAGTGAGTGGGGGGCGTGCAACGCGGGCGGGAGTGTGATGGGTCGCGTTGCGGGGGCGGGGGGGGGGCGGCATTTTCTTGCGCTTTTCGTCCGTTTGGACGTACCGATGCCAGACACGAAGGCAGCGCTGCGTTCAGTAGGTTTGGGCCTCCCAAGGCGCGCTGTGAAAATCCGGATTTGGACGGCATCCCCTTCTGTCATTTCTTCCGGCACAGGTTGACTCATTTCCCGAAAGCCTCAGGCACCGTGTTGACAAGGGAACGAGTAATACGCCTGGTTTCGTGATCTTACGAAGGTGTGCCGTGTGACTTAGGGGTGCTGGGTCCCCAGCTTCCTTCCGCTCAGTGCTTTGATAAATGTAAAACGCGAGAGGAAAGGAAATCCCGTTTGTCAAACACTCTCACTTTGACGGTAAAGTTATGCCCCGCGGATGAGTTCGGGGAGCGCGCATCGCTTCCCTCTCGTACCCTTGTGCAGAAGGCAGGCACACGGTGAGCAAGATTTAGAAACTTCTTTATAGACAAAAGAGTTCCAAGTATGGTTGCCTTAAAGACTTAGCATATGGGGGCGCCCGGGTGGCTCAGTTAAGCGGCCGACTTCGGCTCAGGTCATGATCTCGCGGTTCGTGGGTTCGAGCCCCGCGTCGGGCTCTGTGCCGACAGCTCAGAGCCTGGAACCTGCTTTAGCTTCTGTCTCCCCCTCTCGTTGCCTCTCTCCTGCTCATTCTGTCCCTCTCAAAAATAAATAAACATTCAAAACAGAAGACTTAGCATATGGCCTCATGTATAAAATTTTAAGAGCAAGCATGCCATTTCTCAGAAGATAGTTTATGCTCACATTTTTTGGTTATAATTTTTAGAAACAGAAAAGCATACTAAAAAATGTTTTAAAAAGTTGATAGAATTTTTTTTCCTTCTATTGACGATGTAGTTCATTTCTATTTTCTCATTAAGATAGTCTCTCCTCTAACCCGAAAGTGTGTGTGTGTAGCTGTGTGTGTATGCGCGCATGCGCGTATGCCTTCCTTTTTAAAAAAAAATTTTTTTAACATTTATTTATTTTTGAGAGAGAGACACAGTGTGAGCAGGGGACGGTCAGAGAGAGAGGGAGACACAGAATCAGAAGCAGGCTCCAGCCTCTGAGCCGTCGTCAGCACAGAGCCTGACGCAGGGCTCGAACCCACGAACTGTGAGATCACGACCTGAGCCGAAGTCGGCCGCTTAACCGACTGAGCCACCCAGGCGCCCCTGTTTGCCTTCCTTTCTCTCCTGGTCACTGGGTTTGTCGTGCTCACCGTATTGTTACTCCTTCCTGCTGCCCCCCCAGCTCCCCTTTGGCACAGCTATTCGTGTCGTTCATCTCTCTCTTCCCCTCTCTTGTTTGGGAAACCAGTCACCTGGGTCCTCTCTTTCAAAGCAAGAAATTGGTAATGGAAGGGTGTGGGTTCGGGGGAGTCTTTCATTATCTGGGGATGTGACCTCACCTTGAACATACCACTGTCATATATCCTGACACATTCAGGGACTCATGGCCATTAGAGGTGACGAAGTCAGGGAATGTGGACTCAGTCTGACCTCAGAGCAAATATCACGGGACCCCAGGTGGTTCCGGGGTTCCACAGTGGGGTCCTCGTGCTCGGGTCTTGTGAAGTCTATACGTGTCTTTCTGGCCCCTTGACCCCCTAGGTCACCGTGGTTGAATGAAAAAGAAAAGGCCAGTGGAGCTGAAAGAAAGCTGATAGTACCCCCAGGAGGTCAATGCCAAGGCTTGCAGAGACCTTTCCGTAGAGGCATGCTGGGATGTGTGCCAGCCATGGAAAACCAGGCGGGGGGAAGGCAGCGGAACTTTCAGATTATAGACAGCACACGTTGTTGATTTTGTGTGCACTTTGGTTTTCATTTCCTTGAATCTCTCTTCTTCTCCAGAACCCCAGGAGGAATCTGATTCACTTTATGGACTTGTCACCCATTATGTTCATGGGGACCGAGGATATTAGGCAATCCCGGGGGCCTCCCCTCAGAAATGGAGGTTAATCCTTAGGTTATCTCATCATGGAAGTCGACGTGGCAGCATTACGAAGCAACTCCAGGCAACAGTATTGGAAAAATACAGGCAACTTTCTGCTTCAGATGAGCTCAACGTGCTCCTCGCACTGCCTGGTCTAATACCCAGCCCACCTGGAAACCGCATCACCTGGTGCACTCAACTCTGCCGTAGGGCCACGAACCAGGGAGCAAACCAAAAATGCAAGAGACGTGACACAAGTCCTTGATTTTCTGTTCTGAAATCCCTGTAGGTTCCTCCTCAGAGCCTATTTACTGTCATTTTCCTTAAAACATTACGAAGCTGTATCCTAGTTTGGAAACAGCGGTAGTACTGGTGGGATGGCCCGTCGGGCCCGTCGGAGGGGTAGTGTGACAGCAGGGAGCAGAATGGATTTGTGACGCGTGCAAAACTCCACAAAGGCTTGGCCATTTGGGGCGGTCTGTGGGAAGAGCACCCTCCACACGTACTGGGGATCATTGACCCTGGGTGAGAGTCCTGTTGGTGGTGAGGAATCGGCATCGTGAGGACGTGAACTAGAGTTTGTGTTTCAGGACTATTAGACAAGTGATAGTTAATGTGTCCATACTTGGGTTTTGTGTTTCATTTGTACTGATGGGGATAATTGAGACAGAGGAAACTGTATTTTTCAAAGGAATGACAAATATTACTTGATTTTTTTATTTTTTAATTTATTTTTTATTTTTATTATTTTTTATTTACTTTTGAGAGAGAGAGGGGGAGACAATTCTAAGGAGGCTCCATGCTGTCAGCGCAGAGCCCGATATGAGATTGGAACCCCAAACCATGAGATCGTGATTTGAGTTGATATCAAGAGTCAGATGCTCAACTGACTGAGCCACTCAGGCGCCCCTTTATTTATTTATTTATTTATTTATTTATTTATTAAAAGTTTTTATTTATTTATTTTTGAGCAAGTGTGCACAAGTTGGGGAGGGACAGAGAGAGAGGGGAACAGAGGATCTGAAGCAGGCTCTGCACGCACAGCGCGGGGCCCGATGTAGAGCTCGAACTCAGGAACCGTGAGATCATGACCTGAGCTGAAGGCAGACGCTTAACCAACTGAGCCACCCAGGCATGCTGCCCCTTGATTTATTTTTAAAAAATTCATGAAAATTAATGTTCTGGCCCAGATTATAGAGTTGTCTTATACTCCACATGTATTTTCATGCCCACCCTGAGAAGGAGCCAGCTGTATATGGATTCCTGCTCAGATGTAGTTTGCAGTCCATGGTTGGCAGTATTGTTTTCCATGACCATGAATGTTCTAGTATAACCAATAATTAGATTGTTTTCCAGGTTTTTATATTAACAGAAGTCTGTGTAGTGAACGTGACCAAAGTGAAGCCTTTGGAGACACACTTAATTTCTCAGGGTATATACATTTCAAGGCTTTTAAATACCAGATTTCCTTCCAAAGAGTTGGTAACTATTTGTAGTCTCTCTCCTAAATGAGATGGCTGGCCCCACAACCTTGGCCAAGATTGGATGTTCTCGTTTTTTGTCTTTGCCACTTTTACCAGTTTCTAGATGAAAAATAATACTGCTTTGTTCCTTTAATTTACGTGTCTGAGTAATAATGAATTTGAGTATTTGCAAATTTTCATTGGCCATTTGTGTTGCCCTTAGTGAATTTCCTCTATATGTTATTGGCCTTCCTTTTTTTAATTGGTAGACTTTTATAATTCTTATTGATATTTAGGTGTTCTTGATTTATTAAAGATACTAATCTTGGGTCTGGCAGATACGAGTACAAATATTGATTCCAGTTTCTTTTGTTTGCCTTTTATTGCTCTCATGATGGAACTATTTTGTTTTTACAAGGAAAATAAATTTAACCAAACAGCATCCTCTTATAACTTGTCAACTTACGGAAATGTGGAACCAAAACATTAGCAGAATGATGATGCATTCGTACGCATTAATTTGTACATTGTTTTTCTCTACACCAGATACAAACTGTTTTTAAACTATAACACACAGTTTATTAGAACCAAACTTCAGTTTTCTACACTATGAAGAAGAGTGGAAATTTTGCTTCATTAAAAGAAAAAAAACAGTGTTCTCTATGAGGCATGAATGTGCTCAGCCTATTTTCTCATCTGCGAAATAAGGAATAATTGTAGCTTTGTAAGGTTGTTTCCTTTTTTTTTTTTTTTGAGAGAGGGAGAGAGAGAGAAGTGGGGCTCGAGTTCATCCTAGTGCCCAAGGTTGTTTCCTATTCAGTTGGGTTGTAGTAGGTGCTCATTAAAAGGTGGCTGTTTTTGTGGTGCTGCTGATGTAAATGCTTAGGACAGCGTCTCTGCACTCAGTGGGCTGATAGTTCCTGGGCCAACACACAGATCTTTGATTACACTAGATGCTTTTCTGGAGATGTGAACAGAGTGTGTGTGTGTGTGTGTGTGTGTGTGTGTGTGTGTGTGTGTTGTGTGTGTGTTTGGTCTCAGTCTTAGGCAGAATCTTAGATCATCAATTTTATACCTTTCTTTTTAATGTAAAGCATTTAAAGCTAGAAGTTTCCTCTAAGGCTTGCTTACCTATAGCCTTATAGATTATGATATGGTATGTTTTCACCTTCAGTTCTTTAAAGATAATTCTGATTTCTCCTATGAGGAGCTTTGCCACGTAGCTATTTAGAAATATGTTGTTAATTCTCAAATATTTTGGGTTTTTAGGCCATCTTAGTGATTTCTAATTTAATCTTTTTGTCATCAGAGAACATTCTGTGGAACATTTTCGTGTTTAGACATTTATTGAGACTTCTATCCTGGCCCTGGCATATAGGTTCTATGTTGAGAAATAGCCAATGTGTACTTGAGAAAACTGTTCTGCAATTGTTGGGTGTGGTGTTCCATACAGTTGGATTAAGGTTGTTCATATCTTCTGTAGCCTTACACTTTTTTTTTGTCTACTTTTATCAATTACTGAGAAAGGGATGTTGAAATCTATGATTGTGTGTTTTCTGATTTTCCTCTTTAGTTCTATTTTTGTCTCCTATGTTGAAACTCTATAATTTGATCCATACACATTTAAGGGTGGTGAATTGACCTTATTATTACAAAATGTCCCTCTTAATCTCTGGTCATATTCCTTGTCTCAAAGTCTATGTTGTCTGATATTAATATAGCCACACCACATTCATCGGGCCTGTAGTTTGCATGGCCTATCTTTTGTTATCCTTTCACTTTCATCCTGTCCGTGTATTTAAAGTATATTTCCCTTATACAGCAACTTAGGTCAGTCCTTTATCAATCTGTTGTGACAGTCTCTGGCTTAGAAATTTTTTTTTTTAACATTTATTCATTTTTTTTTGAGAGAGCATAGGTGGGGGAGGGGAGAGAGGCGGGCGGGGGGGCTGGGGGGAAGGGAGGGAGGAAGGGAGACACAGAATCCGAAGCAGGCTCCAGCCTCTGAGCTGTCAGCACAGAGTCCCTGGGGTTCGAACTCAAGAGCCCTGAGATCATGACCTGAGCTGAAGTCAGACACTTAACCAACTGAGCCACCTAGGTGCCCCTAATTAGAGTGTTAGTGTATTTACATTTAGTTTAAATATTGATGTGACTGGGTTTCAGCTTTTCACTTTGCTGTTTATTTTCTTTTTAATCTGTGCTTTGTTTTTTTCCATTCCTGGCTTTTTTTTGGCGGTGGGAGGGGGCGGTTATCAGATATTTTTCAATTTCTTTTTTAATGTTTATTTATTTTTGAGAGAGAGAGAGAGAGACAGAGACAGAGCACAAGTAGGGGAGGGGGTGAGAGAGAGGGAGACACAGAATCCCAAGCTGGTTCCAAGCTCCAGGCTCCAAGCTGTCAGCACAAAGCCTGACAGGAGGCTCCAACTCACGAACCGTGAGATCGTGACCTGAGCCGAAGTTGGATGCTTAACCCACTGAGCCACCCAGGTGCCCTTTATCAGATATTTTTTAGTATTTCATTTGGATTGGCTTTTTAGCAGTATCTCTTTTGGTGTTTTTAGTGTTGACTTGGAGATTCAGATAGGCGTCTTAGCCTGTCACAGTCTGTGTAGTCATGATGTTAGACCACTGTACATAAAATGTCAGCAACATGCAGGTGTCAAACCCTGCTCCTCTCCCTATTCACTGTGCTGGTGGTGGTAACGTACTTCACCTCTGCACACGCCGTGGAGTGTTACCAGTTTTTGCTTTAAGCAGCCAGTTGTCTTTAAAATCAATTAAAAGGAAATTTTTTAATCGTTTATGCCTACCTGCCTTTTTGCCATTTTGGTTTCTCTTTATTCCTTAATGTACATCTTGAGTTTTTGTTTGGTCGGTACCAATTCCCTTTAGCTTGAAGAATTTCTTTTTATTCTTAAAAAAAAATTTTTTTAACGTTTATTTTTGAGAGCAGGAGCAGGGGAGGGGCAGAGAGAGAGAGGGAGAGAGAGAGAGAGAGAGAGAGAGAGAATGAATCCGAAGCAGGCTCCAGGCTCTGAGCTGTCAGCACAGAGCCCGACGCAAGGCTTGAACCCATGAACCGTGAGATCATGACCTGAGCCGAAGTCAGATGCTTAACCGACTGAGCCACCCGGGCGCCCCTCTTTTACCATTTCTTAAAGTTTAGTTTGGCTGGTGATAAATTCTCAGACTTTATTTGAAGAAGTCTGCATTTCACTGTCATCATTTGAACACATTTGTGTTGCTTATAGAATTCGGTTATTCTTTCCAGTCTCTTAGCTCTCGATACATGGTCCTCTGTCTCTGTTGTTTCAGAAGTCCGCCATCGATTGTGTTGTCCTTCTGTGTGTATGTGTTGTTTTTCTTGACTCCTTTCAAGACTGTCTCTTACTTTCTGGTTTTTAGCAGTTTGACTATGATTATGCTGTGCCTTGGCAAAGTCTTTTTTTTTTTTTTAATCTTCATGGAATTTGCTAAGTCTTAAGTATGAAAATCAATATTTTCTACCAGACTTGGAAAAATTTCAGCCATGATTTCTTCAAATATTTTTTTCTTCCCAGGGCACCTAGGTGGCTCAGTAGGTTAAATATCTGACTCTTGATTTTGGCTCAGGTCATCATCTCACGGTTCAGGAGTTCGAGCCCTGCATCAGGCTCTACACTGTTAGTGTGGAGCCTGCCTGGGATTCTCTCCCCCCCCCCCCCGCCCCTCTCCTGTTTTCTCTCACTCTCTCAGTAAGTAAATAAATAAACTTAAAAAATATTTTTTCTTCCCTATTTTGTCATCCTCTTTTAGGATTCCAATGACATGTGTTTCATTCCTTGACATTGCCCCACTGAACCTTCAAGTTCAATTTCTCTCTTTCCTGTTCTTCAGGTTGTAATCTAAAAGGGTTGATGAATCAGGGAGGAGATCAGTGGAAGTTTTCTGCTTCTAAAATTATCTAGTGAATTCTTCGTAGTGTACTTTCCAGTTCTAGAATTTCCATCTGGTTCTTCTTGATAGTGCTCATTGCTCTCCTAAAATTACCCATTCTAGCTCACTTGTTAGAACCATATATTCCTTTAACTCCTTGGACATAATTTATAATAGTTGTTTTATAGTTCTCATCTACTATTTCCAGAATCTGGGCCATCTCAGGGTCTACTTCTATTGCCTGCATTCTTTCTCCTTGATAATAGGTCCCATTTTCTTCTCTGCATGTGTAATGACTGTTTACTGGGTTGGATGTTATAAGGGATGACATGATAGGGAGTTTTGGTAAAGGGTATTGAGTTTTGTTCTTACAGCCAATTCCTGACAGATTGGTCCTCTAAGGATTGGATCTATCGACCTACGTAACTCTACTGCCTTCCTACTCTAGGTATCTGCGTATCTATCTAATGGCAGATAGTTCCATTTTAGACGTAGTCCAAGCACATGGCTCTTAGTCCAGAGTGTCATCTTTATTACTAAGGCATGGCCCTCTTGGTGTCTAAATGGGGTATTTGAGGTGCTTATGAAGATCTCTTTGTTCTGGTTGGGCAGGAACTCAGTGTCCCCTCCCGTGACCTCCGGAGTCTCTCTTGAGCCCACAGCTGCCACTCTCTCCTCTGCTAACTCCCTACAAAAACTCCTGGGGCCTACCCTTCTGCTACCCTGGCTTGCAAATTCCAGACGTTTCCGCAACTGGAAACAGCTGCCTCTCCCTCCTGGGCACAGTGAAACCACAGTTCTGTGTGGGCGGAAAATGCCCTCGGGCAGAAAGCTGGGCCGTCACGGGGCTCTGCTCTGGTGCCCCCTCTCTCCGCGCCCAGGGCCCTGCGCCCCCTGCGGTCCGTGCCTCAAACAGTGGCTTCCTATGTTCTGTCCAGTGTCCTGGGCTTACACTGGGGGGGCGGAGATGGGGGTCCAGTACCATCTGACACTCCACTGCTTTTCTTGTCCTAGCTGGAGGGTGACGGAGTTCCTTTGGACGGGTGATTAATTTCTGTGTTGGCTGTAGTGCTGTCCTTAACTTATGTGCGCTTTTTGTCCCAGAGCCAGCCTTTAGTCTGTTGCTACACCCCGTCACTGCCGTAATGGAACGATGAACCGCCCTGATGGCCCCCTGAGAGGAACTTTGTCTTTGGCACAAATTGTCATCTGCACCCTCTTACCCTGTTCAGTGATGGTCTGTGAATGATGATTCTAATTGGGTGCAGTGGTCTTGAGAATTTTTGAAAATGATCAGTTAAAAAAATTTTTTTTTTGTTTATTTATTTTTGAGAGGCAGAGTGTGAGTGGGGGAGGGGCAGAGAGAGAGGGAGACACAGAATCTGAAGCAGGCTCCAGGCTCTGAGCTGTCAGCACAGAGCCCGACGCGGGGCTCGAACCTACGAACCGCGAGATCATGACCTGAGCCGCAGTCGGACACTTAACCAACTGAGCCACCCAGGTGCCCCGAAAATGACCAGTTTTAGGATCAGTTTGGTGTGCTATTGTGTCTTACTTTAATTGTTAAAATTAGTTATCAGATATCTACTTTCATTGTGTATTTTCTGCATGAGGGATTCACATGTATTTCTGTGTAAAATTGGCTTTAAAAATATTTTCTAATCAGCCTTCGGTAATAAAGGCACTGAGGTTTCATTCTTTCCTCCAATAGGGGCATTTCTTTCTTTTTCTTTATATGGGGGGGGGCTGTATTTTTTGTGGCTGATGTACTTACATTTTTGTAACACTTTTTATTTTCCAAAGTGTCTTCCCTTATCTCTGGCCCTTCGTTTCCATTTATACATTCACACCGCCCTAGTGCACAGTCTCCTTACTCTTGCCTGGACCATCAGTGGTTCCTAATTCTCCCTCCTTATAAGAATCTCCTGGCCAGTTACTTCTGCAGTGTAATCTTCTTAGAGTTGCGTTTCTCACTCTAATGTAAAAAGACATTTACTGCTCCCTTTTGTTTTCCGGACACTAGCTGGTTTCCGTTCCACTTTTCTAGCCAGCTTTCAGATCCTCTTTACTCAGCTGCTTCTACATTTCCCTTCCCAGACTCTGCGTGCTGTTCCTTGCGGTCACAGTGTTCTTCTTCCCATCTCTCCATGGAGTTTCTCCTTCTCATTGTCCAGGGTCTGTCCTGCCCACAGTGTCAGTCAGTGGAAACCGTCCCCAGTTCCCTGTGCTGCTGTCCTTACTGTCCATTTCACGCTTGAATTACAGCTTGTCCATATCATGTGCCAGCTCTAAACAGGAAACACGACTCCGCAGGCATCCTATGGACTGGAGCACCTGGCGTCCTCCACGTCCTGGATAACAAGTATCTGGCATCCCACTCCTAGGAACCCTGTGGTCTGTCTAGGCAGCGTCTGGGGTTATTTCCATTTGCAGAACGAGGAGCCTTAAGACCCAGAGTGTTTACATGACGTCACATGCAGAATTAATGACTGGTTCCAGATTTCTAGTCCGTCTCCTAGTTTCTGTCCTTAGCCTCTCCACTCTCGTAGAATGTGGCTCAAAATTACTTTAGTTGACTCCTGAGTATATATCCTTTTATGCTTTGGGCATGTCCAAATTCACCAAAAACCAGGGTGGAGGAGTTTGCTGGTGCCTCCTCTTGCTCCCTTTGATCCTCATGGGACATGGCTGCCACCACATTAGTTGAAGGCTGAACCCGGGTCCCTAGAGCCCTGCTGTCACAGGTCATCCTGTTCTTTGGCGTCACGCAAGACCCCATAGAAGTACGCTCCATTTTCCTAGTTTTCTCAGTGTGGCATCGGTGGAGGAGTTTAATTCTCCGTTCCCTCTTCTCTGTCAGGCCCTTCGCCTTAGTCACACGGCCATGGGGAAGACCACTACCGGCCAGATTGTCAATCTGCTGTCCAACGACGTGAACAAGTTTGACCAGGTAGGCTGCCCCCGAAGGGTCATTCCTCATTCCCACCCCCTTACTCGGTTTAACTTGCTGGAATTTCTGGTGCCACTTTTGGGTGTAGGCCAGACTTGTGTCGGGGACATAAGACAAGGGTACTTTTTATCCAGTTCTCATTTCTGTGGGTGCAACTTGGCTATAATAGTATATGTTGTCCGGTAGGTGAGAGTTTTGTTTGCCCAGTGTGTTCACAGCATACTTGAAGGAGACCTAAGCAGACGGCAGGGTTCTTGTCCTGCTTGGTAAAATGATCCTCCTAGTCCTTCAGAAGGGGGCCTTCAGAGCCCGCCGTGTTGGTATTGCCGGCTGAATTGTCTTCCTCCCCCTCTGAATGTTGACCTTCTGGTGGACAGGGATTGTTCTGGGCTTTAGACATAGGAAGTCTTTGGGGAAAAAAATGCCAAATGGCTGATCCCTAGCCGGAAACAAACTGTTCTTCTCTATCCCAGCACATTGCATTTACATTTACCTTAGGAGTAGATCACACTACTCAGGGCATTGTAGCTGCTGGTTGGATCTGTATCGCACTAGACCACTTCTCTTTCAGTTATTCATTCATCAAACCTGAACTAAGGCTCCTATTCAGTTTCAGGGATGAATAAGGCTTAGTTTCTGCCCTGGGGAATCCACAGCCTATCAGGGAGAGAAATATGCAAGTAATTACTAGAGCCTGTGGTAGGTACCATAATACAGGCTTTTGTGAGGCCCTGGGGAGTCCAGGGGAGGTGCAGGGCTGAATTTCATAGTAGAGGAAATTTGGGGGGAACCCTGAGCCCATATGTGGGGTAGACAGAATTGAGATATTTATTTTTTTTAATTTTTATTTTTTAATGTTTATTTTGAGAGAGAGTGCGTGTGCATGTGTACAAGTGTGCGTGCATATAATTGGGGGAGGGGCAGAGAGAAGGAGAGAGAGAATCCCAAGCAGGCTCCAGGCCATCAGTGCAGAGCCCGATGCGGGGCTTGAACTCACGAACTGCGCGTTGATGCCCTGAGCCGAGATCGAGAGTCGGACGCTTAATGGACTGAGCCCCTTGTGGTCTCCCTCTAGTGCTGGTAGTTGAGTTCTCCCTGGATGTCCCCGGAGCCTTCCCTGTATTGTTCTGGAACAGCTGCATCTGGGGTGGGTACTTGGAGTTTTGCGTTAGCAGGTTTAAGAAACCCACTGTGATCATTTCTGTGTAGGTTCCTGACTTCTTTCAGAGCAGATTGTTTCCGTACTGTGTCCTTACTGGTTTGTGTGTCTATAGTCCTAAGAAAGCATTGTCTTTTTCTTTTAAGGTGACAATATTCTTGCACTTTCTGTGGGCAGGGCCACTGCAGGCCATAGCAGTGACCGCCTTGCTCTGGATGGAAATAGGAATATCCTGTCTGGCCGGGATGGCAGTTCTAATTATTCTCCTGCCCTTGCAAAGCTGCATCGGCAAGTTGTTCTCATCACTCCGGTAAGAGAAATACTGTTTCAAAAAATAGATAATATGTACTTGTTACTATCCATGGTCTCCTCCATGGTTTTTTTGTTTTTTTAAAGTTTGTTTATTTTGAGAATGAGAGAGCATGAAAGAGAGCAGTGGAAGGGACGGAGAGAGAGAGAGGGAGAGAGAAAATCCCTAGCAGGCTCTGTGCTGTTGAGCCTGACTCGGAGCTTGATCTCAGGAACCGTGAAATCATGACCTGAGCCAAGATCAAGAGTAGGATGCTTAATCAGCTGAGCCACCCAGGCTCCGCCGCCCCCTGCTTTTGTTCAAAAACAAAACAGACGTCTTCTATGATCTCTCAACTTTGTGTCGGCTGTAGGCTGTCCAGGCTTAGCCAGAGGAGGCCCTGGCTTTCGGCCGGAGAGGGGAAGGCATCTATCCGCTGGCCCCTCCTGGCCAGCTTTTCGGGCACGGTGCCTCATTAAGTAGTGTCTTCAAGCAGCATTTACAGATGATGAAGTTATTGAAACATGTATTAAATAATGGGACAATTTAAATGCCTAGCCCAGTTCTGGCTGCCTGCATTTTTGTTATACTTGCGTCAGTGTCATTTCCAGTTGTGTATGTGTGTGTCTTGTTTGTAATTCAGCATGTCCGCTAAATTACAAGCTCCCCAAGGGCAAGGCCAACCGCAGTTATGTCTTCATACGTCCCACAGTCCTAGCAGCATGCAGGATAGACCAGTGGCTGGTGATGCAGAGCTGACTGGGGCTGAAGCAAGTGCCGAAGGGCTGGAGAAAAGGGTCACTGTCAAGGTTGTCAGGCGGACGATGATGTGCTGTTTGAAGCGCACCGAGTTCTTCTGTGTCTTTACTTTCGGTGTTTTCTCTATTTGGGATTTTCTTTGCCCTCTTAGCTGTGGAGATATGTTCCGTATCCTTCGGGTCCTGTTCCAAAGCCCTTTCTTTTCTGCTCCCAAGCCCTTTGTTCCCATGTTATCATACTGCAGACAACTGTATTATTATTGTCAGAGTCAGGTGCCTTGCTGCCTTCCCTGCCTCCCGGCATAGATGGTTTGTATCTGACTCTCTCGCATGTCTTCCTTAGCCAGCCTTGCAGGTTCTCCAGAATACTTCTTGAATGGGGGTGAATTGCTGACTTCCTAATTGAAGTCTTTTTCCATTTGTATTTTGAGTAGGAACTGCCTGCACTGTGGGAGCCACGTTGCCGCAGGGAGTCATTTGATCCTGGGTCTCCGGTGGCGCCCGCTGCTGATAAGCAAAGTGGGGCTGCGGTGGCTGTTGGCTCATCTTTCACGTCTGTCCCCTTAGGAGTAAGACCGCGACTTTCACAGACGTCAGGATCAGGACCATGAATGAAGTTATCACTGGCATAAGGATAATAAAAATGTATGCTTGGGAAAAGTCCTTTGCAGACCTTGTCACCAGTTTGAGAAGGTAAAGTTTCTCTGTATTTCGCGTCACCTTTCTGTACTTTTCGGTCTCCTGCTTTCACCAAATTGTTTGACAAGTCGCAATGAAGTTTTCACATTAAAATGTGAACTTAGGGGCGCCTGGGTGGCTCAGTCGGCAAAGCATCCGACTTCCGCTGATGATGACAATCTTCCCGTGATGATCTCACAGCTTGTGAATTCGAGCCCTGCGTCGGGCTCTGTGCTGACAGCTCAGAGCCTGGAGCCTGCTTCCGATTCTGTGTCTCCCTCTCTCTCTGCCCCTCCCCTGCTTGTGCTCTGTCTCTCTCGCTCTCTCAAAAATAAACATTAAAAAAACTTTTTTTTTAGATGTGAACTTAAATACTATACACCCCACCCCGTGCTTCTGGTGCCACTAAAACAGAATTCCGAATATCTCCTAACACCCGAGACCCCAAATCAGCCATGATGGCAGTGCGAATATGACCTTTACACCGACGCTCTAATTTGTGCAAATGTAGCACGAACAGAAAAACTATAGAGATGGGGCCAAACCTATCGAGATCAGTACGATTCATTCCAAACAGAGAAACAGAGCCATGGAAACACTGGTCCTTTTTGTTTGGCTTTACGTTTGTAGGATGTTTTTCAGTCTCCGAGTTAAATGTTTGGCTGGCTGTGCGCTCCAGCCCACGGCCCCTCCCCGACAGCCCCGGGCCCCTCTTCACGCCTGCACTTCACAGGTGCACCTTCCTCTGCGCCGGGTGCACTCGGCTTCGTTCCCCCATGGCCCCCACAAGCCCGACTAACCCGGCCATGCCCTCAGGTCCTGCGTGTGCGTCCTGCCCGGACCCCCCCTGTCCTCAGGGAGACCCCTTTCCTCTGTGCACCCACGGGGCCTGCACTTGCATTCCATCCAGTGCACACATTCTGGGCTGCTTATTCTCTCCTCGCCAGTTCATGAGGTCCCGGAGGGGACAGGCTGTGTCTGTCATCAGCGGGGCGCCCGGCACAGGACTTGTACTCACGTGCACTTGTTGAGTGAATGTTCGACCTGGTCTGACTGACCCAGCACAGTAACGTGCAACAGGACGCCTCCCTTTAGTTAAGGTGAGGGGAGTGCTTCTGGGGCGCATGGGCCTTGTGTTGGCGCTGGTCCCAGGCCGTGTGATGCAGGCTATTTCCAGAACGTGAGGGACGATTCGTCTGCATCTGTGTCCACTGCCTACAAAGGGACTGTGCGCAACAGGCACTTGAATATACCACGTGGATGCTGATGCTTCCGTGGAAACCTGTATCCTCTCTTTTCCAGGAAGGAGATTTCCAAGATTCTGAGAAGTTCCTACCTCAGAGGGATGAATTTGGCGTCGTTTTTTGTTGCAAGCAAAATCGTTGTTTTTGTGACTTTCACCACCTATGTGCTCCTTGGCAACGTGATCACAGCCAGCCATGTGTTCGTGGCAGTGACACTGTACGGGGCCGTGCGGTTGACAGTCACCCTCTTCTTCCCCGCAGCCGTTGAGAAGGTGTCAGAGGCAGTCGTCAGCATCCGAAGGATCAAGGTTTGGTGACAAATAACCTTTTAAAGTTGTAGTTAAAGTTGGATTTTAAGCATAGCGCCTGATGTTTTAAAAAATTTTTAGTGTATTTTTTAAGTTTTATTAATTTATTTTGAGAGAGAGTGCGAGCAGGGGAGGGGCAGACAGAGAGGGTGAGAGAAAATCCCAAGCAGCCTTCACCGCGCTGTCCCCACAGAGCCCGACAGGGGGCTGGAACTCACAGACCTTGAGATTGTGACCTGAGTCAAAATCAGGAGTTGGGTGCGTTACAGACTGAGCCACCCAGGTGCCCCCCCAAATGCCTGCTCTTAATTTGGTTCCTCATGCTGTGGTTAGGTGCGGTTTAGCTTTCTCAGCAGCAAAGCCTGTAGTCATTCCAGAACGTTGTATGTATTCTCCACCCCCATCTCCGTGGGGGTGTGCCCTACGGGAGAACTAAGTCGCCGAGCATTTATGGGGCAGCCATATAAATAGCAGTGGCACAGGGCGCTGGATCAGCTGCTGGGCAATTGAGATCTGAGGCAGGAAGAAGGCGAACACATCTGCTGTCTTGTGCCAACTCAAATGAATGACTCGGTAGCAACCGTACCACTTGGGGTGGGGCGAGGGAGTTGATTCCTCTCTGGACCAGGAAGGGACGAGCTGCAGAAGGGCCCACCTCCTTGGGTGGGGAGGTGGCCTCAGCCTCAGTGTAGATCTCCCCCATCAAAGGTGGGTTGTGTCCCCCATGGATGCTGCTGGGGGTCTCTGAGGAAGTCTTTGGATCTCCACCTTTTGTCCCCTGTCCCCCTTTTACTTGTTCTTCCTGTCTCAGCCCATTTCTGGGAAGGTCTTTCAAATTTGTCCCCCCCCCCCATACTCGCTACCTCCTTTTCCTAATTAGCTGTCCCTACATCACCAAGATGCGGGCCCAGTGCAGTAGGTGCTCCTGTCTTTGTGTGTTTGTAAATGGGTCTCAAATGAAGATACATTGGCTCTGTGGAGGGAGCTTAGGCATGAACTTGAGCGCCTGGGCTTTACAAAAAATCTAGTTTGTTTCGTCCCTGTTCCTCCACAGCGATGGATGATATGTAGTAATACGTTTCTACTAAAGTTCAGTGGCTCTGGGTATGCCTTTTTTTTTTTTTTTTCAGTTTTATCATAAAAGCTGAGATTTTTTTTATGATGAAATTTCTATCCTATAAGAAAATATTACCCCTGAGAGAGATCAGTCTTAGGGGGCCAGTTCTGGTCCCCAAGTTGATCATTCGTCCTGCCAGAGGCTGCCAGCAACTTTGTTAAATGGTGGCCCGTGCGTTTAGACGAACTTTCTTTTATGTAGCTTTGCATCTTGAACGAGCACATCTGGGGAGATCCTTTGGCCGTAGCGATGTTCTAAGCATACGGAGAACTGTTCCAGATGCCTGCTTCCCGTGCACATTTTGCTGTCATTTTGCGATTGTCGCCGCCGCAGCCAGCGCTCACTGAGGTCCGGGCACGTTGCCTCGGCTTGTCCTAACAGCACTTTGTGGGCACTGGTGTCCCCTCATGGCTGGTAAGGAGACCGTCCCTGCGGCAGGTGAGCTGCGTGTCCATCCTCACACCGCTTGTTCCTCCCAGAGCCCGGCTTCTTACCCCTTCCGCCAGCCACTCTGCCTTCCCAGGGCCTTCCGGCACGTGGGGTCTCTCGCGTGTAGTTGTCATCGGCCAGTCTCTTTCTGAAGGGCCTGCAGGGGTTCCTGCCCAATCAAAATTTAAGCTCTGGGTTCGAGGGTTAACTGGTCTGTGTTTCCCAGTGCATGACCCTCCCTTCTGGTGGTGGGGGGGTGCTTTTCTCTGTGATATGCCACGTTCCCGGGCGCTTTGGCATCTTTGCCCACGCTGTTCATCCTGCCGGTTGCCTTCTCTTCTGTTCTCCATGTAGGGAAGTGGTGCTGAGTCCTCTGGCACCCACAGCCTTCCTCTGGCACTTCGGCTCATGCTGACCTCAGGCTTCCATATTAAAAGATTTTTTTTAAGTTTCTTCATTTTGAGAGAGAGAGAGGAGGAGGAGGAGGAGGGGCAGAGAGAAAGAGAATCCCAAGCAGGCTCCATGCCCAGCACAGAACCCAACGTGGGGCTCTGTCCCATGACCCCGGGATCATGACTTGAGCCGAAATCAAGAGTCAGGTGCTCAACTGACTGAGCCCCCCAGGCACCCCAGGCTTCCAGTACCACACCGTTGGCCATCTTGTCAAGTGGGTGATTCTGACTCGCTAGGACTATACTAAGCCCCCTGACCGCAGACCATATCTCATAGTTTTGCATAGTGGCTGGCCCATGTCGGGCATCTAATGGGCATCAGATAAATACTGGATTAACGCAAGCAGCAGTTCCAGGAAAGGGCTGGGACCAGCAGAGGTGCAAGGTGGCCCTGTCCATTCTAGAAGCCAGAGAAATGCAGTGAGGAAGCAGACTGGAGGTAGGCCTTCCTGGAGCAGTGGGCCTTGGAGGGGGTCTCGCCCCAGGGGAGACAGATGTCATCCAGAGTGGGCACAGACCGGAGTCTCCCCCGTTCTGTATGTGCATCTGTGTATCTCAGACCAGCTTAGCTGGACTTGGTGGATTTTGTCAAGAGAGCAGCTGTGCCCTGCAGAGTCAGTGTCGACTCTGCTGGCCTGGCTTCTGGGCTGGGCTCTTAGGCCTTATAGATAGTTAGAAGCATCAGTCTTCTTTGGTTAAAAGCATTAGTGTTACTGGCCATCATGTAATAAAGGAAGATGAAAACCATGTGGCTTTATGCTAAAGTGCATCTTGAATCCGAAGAGAGTCTAGAGACAGAATCCTCTCTTTAGAAGGTCAGTCTTTTCTTTCCTCTTAAGGTCTTCAACTGATTGGGTGAGGCCCACCCACCATCATGGAGGATAATCTCTTTTAAAGCCCACTGATGTAAATGTTACTCTCATCTGAGGCATCTGGGGGGCTTAGTCGGTTAAGCATCTAACTTCGGCTCAGGTCATGATCTTGGGGTTTGGGGGTTCCAGCCCTGCGTTGGGCTCTGTGCTGACAGCTCAGAGCCTGGAGCCTCCTTCAGATTCTGTGTCTCCCCCTCCCTCTGCCCCTCCCATGCTCATGCTCTGTCTCTTTCTGTCTCTCAATAATAAATATGTTAAAAAAAATAAAAAAAAAGTGTTAGTCTCATCTGAAAAGTACTTTCACTGTAACATCCAGATGTGTTTGAGCAAATACCTGGGGACTGTGGCTTAGCCGAGTTGACACATAAAATTAACTGTCACACCCAGTTGCATCTCCCGTCTCCTCCTTTGAACTCCCCAGATGTGACTTTGTCCTCAGTTCCCGCGTGTGTGGAAGCCATCAGTTTCTGATGTGTCCTCCCCGATCTCCAGGCTTCTGAAGATGGGTGCAGTGCCCTGTTCATCTTTGTAAGCCTCACGGCTCATGCTCCGAAGACGCACCCCTCTGGGAACTATCCAGCCCCTCCTTGTCCATGAGATTCTGCAGATGTCCAGCAGTCGAGCTTTGTTTTAGTGGAAAAGGGGGACTTTCATTCTCTGATGGATTATGTGATGCATAAAATCGCGTAGCACGAAAGGGCTCTTGCAGAAGGTTTGGAGGGAGTTGTGGCCAAATATTTGGGTGGGACTTTTGATTGCCTTTCCTCTAAAATGGAGCTGAACTGTGTGGGAGGCTTGAAATTCTTTCCCATGGAGATGTGTCCGGTAGCATCGACAGTATGACCCGCTGAGAACTTTGAATCTGCCTGGCGCCGGCGCTGACTTTGTCAAGCCACTCTGTGTCCTGATGAAGCATCTTTGATTTGGGCGGGAAGCCCAAGTCTTTCTGGCAGGAGGGGAGGCCTCGGGATTTAGCGTTTGTTGAGCAGAAGTTGTTTTCAGTAAAGGTGGGACCGGTGGCCGAAAAGGGTGGCGAGAAAGGGGTGGTTAGCATGGCGAACTGCTTCATGGTGGCTTTGAAGGAATTATTGAAGTATCTTTTTTTCCTTTTAGATCTTAGACTCTTTTCCAACCCGTATGGTTTCTAGAGCCCTTTAAGAAATGTAGATCTCGAGTACATCCGGATCACCTGGAGGGCTTATGAGAAGGAACTCATTACAGTTTGGAGACCCTGAGTCCCTGGGTCACGCGGGCCCGAGGTGTCTGTGTCCTAGACAAGCGTGCCTGGGTTACCTGAAAACATGCCACATGTGGAAAACGTCACCCCAGCCGTGGAAAAAAGCACACAAAGCCAAAATGTGCTTTGCAAAATATAACAGATGTCATCAGGGTCGTGTGGAGACTAACATCAGTGGAGAGGAGAAACTAACACCTGTCTCGATTTGTGCTAGACTTTTTGGGGGCCCACTTAGAATTCCTCAGTCACCCCACACAGTAGCTGAGCACCTACCTTACGCCTGGGGCCGCGCTGGGTGCGTAGGTACAATGATAAACGTGCGCAGAAGCCCTGTCTGCTTGGCATTCCTGTAGCATCGAGTGGGGGTTAATAAATGCTCACATGAGGTCATTCACTGTGAACATGTGTTTCGTGTCATCAGTCCTTGGGAGAAAAAGTCTGATGGGGCGCCTGGGTGGCTCAGTCGGTTAGGTGTCCAACTTCGGCTCAGGTCGTGATCTTGAGGTCCGTGGGTTCGAGCCCCGCCTTGGGCTTTCTGCTGACAGCTTGGAGCATGGTCTGATTCTGTGTCTCTCTGTGCCCTTCCTCTGCTCGTTCTCTGTTTCTATCTCTCAAGAATATACAAACATTAAAAAGAAATTTTTTTTTAATAAGAAAAAGTCCAAGGTCCTATGAGGTGCTTTGCAGACACTGGTGTAATTTTGGAGGTGGAGCTTCCTGGGAAGGCTGAAGGAGTTTCCTGGAGAGTTATATGTGTGGGGGGGGGGAAGTTGGGGGAGACAGGAGGCTGATACATTGCACTTTTGGGGGGCATACTTACGTGGCAAAAGCCCTCAAAAAGCGCTTGGTGCACCAGAAGGAGATCCATGTATTTGAGGAACCGGAATGCCTGACGATGCAGAGAAGAGAGGCTTGCGACACAGCACCTCACAGACAACATGAAGGTGTTTTGCTTTTGCAGAGCTCACTCTGGCCGCGGCCTGGGGACCGCAGCAGAGCAGGTGGGCGTGGGGATCTAGCGTAGAGCAGGAACACGTGTTAAGAGGCTAACGCCATCCAGGGATGGGATGACGTGCTTTGGATTAGGCTGAACTAGAGGCGGTGAGATTCGAGAGCCCCTCGGGAGCACGTACCTGACAAGGGTAATAGGCGAGGAATATGATGGACCGAGCCAGCGTTCACTCCTCTTTCTTTGCCTGCCTCTCACCTAGATGTGTTTTGTGCAGTTAGAGGTAACAGTGGCAGCAGGAGAGGGAGAAAAGATGCGCTGAGGCCACTCACCAGGCGGTCAGGACTAGGCGACGTTTGGCTTGTGAGGTTTGGCTCCCGGAAGCTTGGGAGGCACCCGGAAGTTTGCTGCGACCCCATCTCCCGAAGCCGGACACTCGGCCGGTGGGCAGACCGTCCTGTAAGACCGTGTTTGGGGGTCCCAGGAGATGCATCCAGCCCTTTCCTCCACCTGGGAGATGGCGCTGTGGTCCCCAGCCCGGGGGGGGAGAGCCACACGCGGGCTTTAGAGTGCAGTGTCTCCTCTTCCACACGCACCTTTCAAGTTCCTTTTCCCCACGTACCGAAAACGAGGGATTTAGTATGTTAGAGGCCCAAGAAGTTCCTTCTATTTTTTTCTTGGTGACATTGAACGAGTCCAGTCGGATTATAAAAGATCTTGTCTTAACTTCAAAGCAGTGGAAGTCTTCAGGATGTCTATACCCGGTAAAGCATGTCTCGGGGTTCTGGCGTCCACAGAGCTGCTTAGGTTCCTGCCTCCCAGCCACTCCGAAGTCAGCCTTGTTGGCTTGAGTTCTGACGGCTGGTGCTTTCCCGCATGACCTGTTCTGGGTGTGCACTTCGTGGCTTGAATGGCAGCTTTTCATCAGCCCGAGTTCTAGAGAAAAACCCAGCCAGCACGTCCGGCACCTCTTACAGGCTGTTCGTGTGTTGAATGGAGTCTCGTTTAACCACGGGGAGCTGTGACTTCTTGCTCCACTCCCACCTGTTCTGTACGGACAGATGCTCGATAGATTTGCTTCCTCACTCTGTGCACGGTTTCTCTTCTCTTTCTTCCCTTGAAGGTGCAGGATTTCTATTCTCATCAGATGCCCATACTGAATTTTGAATTTTATGTCTTAGTAATTCGCTTAAGCTAAAATTCGAGTTTTATTCTATCTAGACGAGATTTATAATACATATAACCTTTCGCTGGTTGCTGTCTTAACTCCTACTGTGTGTATGACTAGTGATACAGTCAGTGATTAGGTTCGCTTGAACCAGCCATAGAGTCTGGCTGTTTCTTTTGGGGATATCGTGACAGGCTGACCCTTTGCTCGGCTCAGTGCTACGTTTGAGCTGGGCCGTTCGTAAGCGCATGAACGGCATGGTCCTCTCCCTCGTCGTGACTTAATATCCCTTTGGGGGTTCAGAAGTAGGGTGGGCAGTGCCAGCTAGGGCCCTGGTGAGCCGGTTGCCAGGAGATGGGCTGGGAAGGATGGGTTGGTTCAGTACTCAGAGTATCAAGGAGGAGGGCACTCGGGGAGCGTGCGCTTAGGTGCTCAGGGCTCGCGGTCGGGTTTTCAGCATGGTGGACGTGCTCGGAGGAGTTCCGATGAGATCAGTAGGGAGTGGTGGGGCCCCCGAGTGGCTCAGCCGGTTAAGCAACTGCCTTCGGCTCAGGTTGTGATCTCATGGTTCCTGAGTTAAAGCCCCGCGTCGGGGACCCTGCTGTCAGTGTGGAGCCTGTTTCGGATCCTCTGTTCCCTTCTCTCTGCCTTTGGCCCACTCACGCTTAGTCTCTCTCAAAAATGATTAAACATTAAAAAAAAAAAAAAAAAGAGAAAGGAAATGGTGTTTGGGATAGGTTCGGCGGGGTTCGGGGTGTGGGGAAGGAACCGGGGGGTACAGGGAGACAGCAAAAAGCCAGGTCAGTGTTGTAAATGGTTGGGAGTGAGATTCCGAAATTACGTCGTTTCGAGAGGAGTGAAGAGTTGGAGGGATCTGAATTGTGGCAGAAGAGGCAAGAGTTCTACCTGGGTGGGAGAGGGGGTGTGGAAAGAGAAACTGGGCCCTGCTGGGTTGAAAGCCTGCAAACAAGCCCTCGGACCATCGTCTGTCCATTCCGCTCCCCTGTTAGACATGGGCCTGGGGCAGAGAGGAGGGTTCTCAGGGAGCCTGGGTGAGTGGAGGGGTGCGTGAGCAGACCTTGCCCCCCGCAGGCTGGGGCTTTGAGAGAAATGGACAGCAACGCCTTTTCCTGCACAGAGAAACCTTGCATATTCAGCTTTAATCAGGATAGGCCAGATTTTAATGACTAGAAGAATGGTTATGATTTTTGGAGGAGCAGTTGACTTCTGTGTTGTTTTCCTAAAACATTTTCACAGGCCTCTTTCAGTTGCTTTTCCTGTATTGCTTGGGATGAGTTTTGCCTGTGGGTCCTCGAATACCCAAGTTAAAGCGGCTTACGCGGGGAGGTCATTTTTCTCTCCTGCAGCCTCCTTCGAGAGGGTGCCTGTCGGTTTCCTAACGCCGGGGTAACGAAGTGCCACAAGCTAGGTGGCTCAGAGCAGTAGAAATGTGTTGTTTGGCGGTTCTGGAGCCAGAAGTCTGAAATCAAGGTGTCCTCAGGGTCGTGATCTGTCTGAAACCGATACGGAGAATCCTTCCTTGCCTTCTCTAATTTCTGGTGTGGATGGCAAACCTTGGCGTTTCTTGGCTTGTGGTTGCCATCACTGTAAACCTCTGTCTTGGCTGTTCTGCCTGTATCTATCTATACTCCTCTCCCTCCCCCTCCTCCCCCTCCTCCCCCTCCTCTTCCTCCCCCTCCTGTCCCTCCTCCCCCTCCCCCTTCTCCTCCTCCTCCCCCTCCTCCCTCCTCCTCCCCCTCCTCCTTTCCCTCCTCTTCCTCCTCCTCCTCGTCTCCCCCCTCCTCCCCCTCCTCCTCCTCC
>CM053574.1:118359703-118408134 GCA_028646485.1 Cryptoprocta ferox | reverse complement strand
GAGTCTGGAGCCTGCTTTGGATTCTGTGTCCGCCCTCCCCTGCTCATGCTCTGTCTCTCAAAAATAAATAAATGTTAAAAAAATGAAAAAAAAAAAAGGTTTTATTTCTAAGTCATCTCTCTGCCCAATGTGGGGCTTGAACTCACAGCCCCGAGTCCAAGAGTCGCATGCTCCACTGACTGAGCCGGTCAGGCGCCCCACTGCATCTTATAAGGATACCAGTCATACTGGATTTAGGGCTCACCCGACTCCAGTGTGACCTCACCTTAATCCGTCACATCTGCAATGACCCTATTTCCAAATGGAGTCACACACTGAGGTAACTGGGGTTATGACTTCATCCTGTCTTTTTGGGAGGGCACGACTCACCCCGTAGGAAGTTCCGTGGCCAATCTCTGTTCTGTGGCGTTAGAGACCCAGACGCTTGCTTCCTGCTCTACTGCTCGTGGCCTTGTAGCAGGATCCTCACACAGAGTCGTGCCACCGAGGCTTTTCTTTCCAGGAAGAAACTTTATTCGTGCTGGCGCCGCTCATTGGGGTTTGTACCTGAAGAACTGAGCCCCGAACGCCACGTGGCATAGTTTTTTTATGTGTTTTTTACTTCTTTGTCTCCCATATGTGGAAACACACAAACATAGAGTCTGATTAAGCGCTCTCATGTTACAAGGTCGTGAGGGATGTTGTCACGAACGTGCATAACCAGGTTGCCTTGAGGTTTTTGTTCTTTTTTTTTTTAATCTTCTTTCTTTCCTTAAGGAGGGGACCCAACCACAGTCTTGGCTAAGCTGCTGACTTCCAAGGCCCAAGCCATTGGGTGGAGGAAGGTTCCTGGATGTGATCACTTTCCACTGGCCTGAACTTAATCACCTGGCTGTGCAGAGCTCTGTGGAAGGCTGGGAGAGGGTCCTTTTTCCAGGCTGCTATGCGCTAAAAATTAGGGTTTTGTTTCCATAGAAGAATGAGAGCCAATTTTGAGGGCCATTATCAGTTGCTCCCACAGTGGGAGTCGAGGTGGTAGTATTGGTTGTTTATTCCATTTCTGTACCAGTGTAGCTCTGTTGTTGAATTATGTCTAGCATTTGCAGAGCAAGAAGGAGTTTTCCTATATATGTGATTGTGTTAGGTTTGTAATGGTTAGCATGACTTGATTTGATTCAAATTGCACCAAGTAGCTGCTATATGGTGTGGACAAGAGCAGAAAGTATGGAAAACACCTTCTCCTGCCCTCGACAGGGTATTTGCCAAAGAGAAAAGATGAGTGATTATGAAGAAATGCTTGTAAAAAAAAAGAAAAATATATATATATGTATATGTATTTTTAAGTAAGCTTCATGCCCAGCATGGAGCCCAACACGAGGCTTGAACTCAACGACCCTGAGATCAAAACCTGAGCTGAGATCAAGAGTGAGACGCTTAACCAACTGAGCCACCTGGGTGCCCCTAAAATTTTTTTGTTTAGAATGATGACAAGTGGTATTTTATGACAAGAATGATGCATTGATGTGATACGTACAGGGGGAAAAGCGAAGTGGACCTGAGTGCCCAGGGAGAGGGCACAACAAATAAACAGGTAGAGCCACGTTTTTCATTCAGAGTCTGCCATCGGTCTCAGCTCCCAGCCTGTCCTTTTGGATCAACTCAATTCCTGAAGGCCCAGGAGTGGCCTTTGTCCATGTACCCAGCAATCTCACTTGGTGCTTGGCAAGTGGTGGGATTAGGTAAATATTTATGGGATCATTTCCTACCAACTTCCTTGTTTATTGTTAGTAACATAAGAGTACAGATGACGGTGTCCAGGTTCTAAATGTGTTCACTGCTTGGAGCTATATTTGCTCTTGAGGGAAGAATCATTACAGTTGTTGAGAAGGTTACAAAGTTAGCTCTGTGTGTGTGTGTGTGTGTGTGTGTGTGTGTGTGTTATTATATAATTACTGTTCTGATGTGAGTCCACCTTGTAAATACAGTCAGTAAAATGATACAGAGGCTGCGCAAAATGCTACCTTGCAAATTCCAGGAAAGCAATGATTTTTGCTTCTGCTCTGTTCCTGCAGCTCAACCAGTCTTTTTCCTTCTTCTGCAGAACTTTCTGTTACTTGACGAGATCCCACAGAGTACCCTCCAGCTGCCGTCCGATGGTAAAATGATAGTGCATGTGCAAGACTTCACTGCCTTTTGGGATAAGGTAACAAATCCGCCCATGCAAGATCGCAACTGGTAAAAGACAACCGGGGACGTAGATTTAATAGAGAAATTTTGAGGTTTTTTTTTTTTTTTTACACACCATATAAAATGTGACCGGCATTGTTTCCTTGAAAGTCTGTTATAAACATTCTCGAGATCAGGAATAAGGTTTGCAGTTAATGGGGATTAAGTATAAAATCAGCCCAAGACATGCAACATGTTGTGCTCTTTCTCATCGTTAGGAGAACTTTCAAGTATGATCACATTGTTTTCAGTGATGAGTTTGCAGTGTCCCCATTTACAGGATTGAGCAGCCAACTGATACAGTCCGGAACCGGTTAAGCTAACAAATACATCACAAATGGTTACAGAGAGATTTTGGAGGATCAGTGTATGTTTTTTACCCTAATGCTGTCAGACCATCTCCTCACATACTGAGTGAACCCCAGGGCGTGGATATGTCCTGTGGGGCAGGGCAAGGGCTCCCCTGTTCTAAGCTTCTGGAAGGTGCTGGCTACCTTGGGGGCAAGAGGGGCAGGGAGGAGGCAGCCGGCGGGCACAGTAAGTGCCAGCGATGCCCGGCTTCAGGCTTCTGTGTGGCAAGCGGACAGGTAGGACAGGTGAGGTCACAGAGATTTTCTGACGCCTGGGTGATTTAGGACATTTAGGCAAATGGGAAAAACAGGAGATTGCCTGCAAGCTCACAGCCTCGCTCCCTTATCAGAACCTGGAACACTTTCCTTGGCTGCTTCCATGGTCTTCTGCGCACATCCTGCTGGCTCCGGTCAGGGCGGGTCTGGAAAACAGGACTCACGGCACGAGAGAGGGGGTTAGTTACCTAGGCAGTGAAAGAACAAGAAAAAGCAAAGAGGGCAAGTGGGGAGGCGGCCCCCCTCCCCGGGGCCGGGGGAGGAGCGGGAGGATGCAGAGAGGAGGTGGCCTCCCCCAGACGGTTGGTCACCCGTTGGGAACAGGGGAACAGAGGCCGGGAGCCTGGCTGCCAGCAGGAGTAGGGACGGTGGTGCGAGGGAGGGCCTGCTCCGTGGGCGCTGGCAGTGCAGGGGTGGGTGCGGGCGGGTGCCGGCCTCTCCCCTCTCCTGCCTCTGACCTCACACCTGCGCTCTCCAGGCATAAACTGCAGCAGTTGGCTTGGAAGTTGCAGGAGCCAGTCCCGAGCACAGCAGGGAAGGCTGAGGATGGAGGGGGGGAGCCTAGAGCACACAGGCGCTCACCCGCCACTCCTGCGCCCCTCCTCTCCTTCTCCCTTCCTTCTCCAGGCTGCATGAATGCAGACTCTGGAACCATCGTCTCTTTCCATGCTTGTGACTAAGTATCTTGCCCCTGTCGTGTGCCACGTTTGCCTCCTTGTTCCATGCCCGCTGTCTCTACGGACAGAGCAGTAGGATGTCCCCAAAGGAATAAAGCCGTGTCGTGCACACTCACACAGGGTGTTAGAACACAGGTGCCTGACCTGACGCTTCCTGCCTCACTGCAGCTCACTCCCCCCTGCCTGGCACCTCTCTGCAGGTGTGCTTGAAGCACTTCTAGAAAGCCCCATTCCAGTGCACTTCTGTGGCTGCTGGTGAGTTAGGCAGAGCGCCGCGGTGGTTCACACACTCGCGGGGTGATCCATCACACATTTCGTCTGCACCAAACTGTGCAACGCTCTACAGTGAGCACTGGTGTTCTTCCCAGAACTTAATCACATGTTCTCAGACTTTCTCTGTGGCTTTTGTGCTGAGCACAGAGCACCCCATCCTGTCGTCCTGGCCTTGTCCCAGGAAGGACTGTGCCTCACCCTGGGGGTGATTAGGGGCCGGCAGGAGCCCTAGGGTGAGGGAGGGGCACAGACACTGGGGGTTTCGGAAGGAAGCTGAGGCCGAATGCAGGTTATGCCTGGCTGGGGGGCAGAAGGACGTGGATGTTCGAACCACCCACTAGACAGCAGTGTGGGTAGGTGGGCAAAGGTCTTCGCCCACACCTGGTTTCTTTCATGAAATGAATGTGCTCGGTTTTAGTGTCTATGCTTTGAAGCGTGTGGTTTGGTGGGAGCCTCTAAATCACCATGGGGCGGCGGCTTTCATCCGTGTGGTTCACTCCGTGTCCCCAGGGCCTAGCCCTGTCTGGCACCAAGTGAGGGCTCAGACTGGGCGTATTGCATCAGCCTCTACTGAGCCCCAGGGTCAGGGAGCACCCGTGAACTGGCACATGCTGCCCCCTTCTGGTCACACTTGAGCAGTGCGTGATCCTGGAGCCTGTCCCAGACAGCAGCACCTTGTCTGACCCTAACAGGAAGCTCTGAGGCTTGGAACGGGAAGCCAGTGTGGTTCTGTGGCTTATTACTTTGTAGATGGAACTGAGTTTAAAAACAAAGTGTAGTAAAGTAGGAACTAGTTAGTTGTTAGACACGAAGAGAGGAGTGGAGAAGCTTAACAAAATGTTTGTACGTATTGAAATCCAGCTTCTTAATGATAGTTTTTAAATTCCGATCAAATCAGGGGCTGGTTTTTGGTGCATGTCCTTAAATGTGATTATCCTTGTTTCAGTATGTACCCATTTTGTGACCTGTTATTTTCAGAGAAAATTTTCATTTTGAAGATCACCCAGACCTTTCATGCGTTTAGTCGCACAGCTCCATGATAAAGGCGTGTACCCACTCCCGGCGTGGGGGGTGGGGATCACGCAGCGCGGCTCTGCACCTATTGGTGGGGAAGTTAGCTGCTTTTGGTTATCCGTGGGTCAGAGTCTTCCTTCCATCATCCCACATAGTCGAACCTGCAGGAAATGTTCTGAACAGCAGCTCTGTACATTTCTCTGCCCTTCAGGTATCTGGAAGTTTATTTCTGAAGAAGCTTTTTCTAGAAATGTGGAAGGTGGCAGTGCCTTGGATCAGCTCATGGTCAGCTTCCTGTGACCACAGGAGGACATTTCCTTTCCCCGGCCATATTTGCAGAGCACTAGCCCCTCACAAGCCTTCTTTAGAAAGGGTTTGGGACTCACACATGTTCACTAGATCCTCAGCCCTGGGGCCATGCACGGTCAGCGCTCCCGGAAGCATCCCACGGGAAAGGACGTGGAGGTTGTAACAGTGGGAACAAGGCCCACCATCAGGATTACCCCCAAATAGCAGCTTTTTAAAAAAATTTCACCTTAAACTGTTCCTATCAGTTTTCTTCTGATAGTTTTCATATCTGGGTTTGGACAAACATTTTTCTAGTTGATGAATAATCCTGAGGTTCTGATTTCAATTTAAAACCGTCCTTCTACTTATTTGTACTCTCTGCCTTTGCTCTTTTTTTTTTTTTAAAGTTTATTTATTTATTTTGAGAGAGAGAGAGAGAGAGTGTGTGCGTGAGCAGGGGAGGGGCAGAGAGACAGAATCCCAAGTAGGCTCCACACTGTTAGCATAGAGCCCCATGTGAGTCTTAACGAACTGTGAGATCATGACCTGAGCCAAAATCAGGAGTCAGACGCTTAACTGAGCCACTCAGGTGCCCCATTTATTGTTTTCTTAACACTAAATCTCTTTATTGTGGAATTTATAGAATGTTTAGGAATACAACTTCTTTTTTTTTAATTTATAGTTTATTGTCAGGTTGGTTTCCATGTAACACCCAGTGCTCTTCCCCACAAGTGTCCTCCACCATGACCATCACCCCCCTTCACCTTTGCCCCTCCCCCTTCCACCCTCAGTTTGTTTTCAGGATTCAAGAGTCTCTCGTGCTTTGTCTCCCTCCCTCTCCCTGACTCTTTTTCCTCCTTCCCCTCCCCATGGTCCTCTGTTGGGTCTCTCCTGGTAGACCTATGAGTGAAAACATATGGTATCTGTCCTTCTCCGCCTGACTTATTTCGCTTAGCACGACACCCGCGAGGTCCATCCACGTTGCCACGGACGGCCAGATTTCATTCTTTCTCATGGCCATGTAGTATTAGGAATACAACTTCTGATCAGCATGATTTTTGCTTTATCCTTTCCCGTTGCGTTGGATTCACTGCCGTAGTGTGCGCCTCCGTGTGTTTTTTACAGTAAAGTACTTGGTTGTACCTGCTCAGCTAGGGCAGGTAATGCACAGTACAGGTGTAAGACAGACTTCAGTTCTCTCTCTGGTCCCTGATACCGTATACTAACTTACTCATTATTTTCGTTGGTGTTAAATTTGGGCTCCGATGACAGCCTTGACCACCACAGACAGGAGCCTTTTTGCCAAGAGTGACCTTATAATGCCAAGTGCCTTCTTGCTTTGCGAGCATTACTCAGATTCCTTCCTTGTCAAATTTGGAGATTTTGGTAACTTATTACTGAAGGGCCTGGCATGCCGTGTACTTATACTGCCACCTTGTGGGTGTTAATGGAATAGAAGATTAAAACCAAGGGTCATCGTGTAAACCTGAAAACCTCCCATACTGACTATTCAGTTAACTGTATTCTTTTAACATTAGTGTGCGCCACGAAGTTTTCATTTCAGAAGGGTGCCTTGTCATTTCTACGACTTCAATTCTGTGGGTGTCTAGGACTGGGTTCATACACAGATCTGGTAAGAGAACAGGTCTTCTGAAAGGCAGCTAAACCCCACAGAAATATAGATGAGGGGCGCCTGGGTGGCTCAGTCGGTTGAGCATCCAACTTTTGATTTTGGTTCAGGTCATGATCTCACAGTTTGTGAGATCGAGTCCCAGGTCGATCAGGCTCTGCGCTGACAGTGTGGAGCCTGTTTGGGATTCTCTGTCCCCCTCTCTCTCTGCCCCTCCCCTGCTTGCTCTCTGTCTTAAAGTAAATAAACAAGAAAACATATGTGTATATGTGTATATATATACACATGCATATATATATACCGAGTGAAAGGGACTCCGGGACATAGTAATAGGAAGGGGAGAGATGTGGATTATGTTTGCATATCAGTGACCATTACAGTATTTTCTTTTTGAGGTAATTTGTTTTACTTTATTGAAATGTGCCTATTTTTGTGAACTTTAATTTGTAGGCATCAGAAACCCCAACCCTACAAGACCTTTCCTTTACTGTCAGACCCGGGGAATTGTTAGCTGTGGTTGGACCTGTGGGAGCAGGAAAGGTAAGTCACACTGCCTTTTGCCGGCCTGCTGCCATGCCACGTCCCATGTTAAGTTCTTGGGGTTGGGCTGTGCGCAACCCAAGTTTGAATTGGGTGTATCCGGAATGGCGTTTCTCAAAATGTGTCCCGCGGAGCATCAGTTTTGCAAGAAGGTCGCACGGCCACATCAATTTGGATCGTGTGCATTGCGTTTTTCTCGGTGCTTCAAGTTGCACAGTTTGGAAACGCTTATCTGGAAGGTGGAGGTCTCCGTGAAGGAAATTCTCTATGTGACTGCGATTTGGGATGGAATGACTTAAGAACATGGGGACTTCTTTTTGTCAGAGCAAATTCTACAGGAAGTCTGGAGGTTGTAAAGGCCCTTTGGGGAAGCTTTAAACATTTCTTTATGTGGTTTACCCAAGTCGCGTCAGCGCACGGGGTGACTGTGCAGCCACGCGCGTGGCACTGCGCTAAGGGCAAAAGGTGCAGATGTCAGAAGTCTCGGGCTGTTTTGTCCTCTAGCAGCACCCAGGTCCTGGGGCAAGACAGGTACGCAAAAGGATGATTTCAGCTCAGAGTTTGGAGCATTCTGCTAGTGGTAGGCATGGGCACACCACGTCCGTATGTTGTGAAAGACTTGAAGGAGGTATGCGTGCGCACTTAGCCCTGTGCATCTCGAACAACAGAATAGGGAACACTATGTGGAGGATGTATGATATGATATGATAGAGCCATCATTCACGATGAAATTTTGCTCTTTGGAAACCTGACTCCCTTCAGAGTCCCTTTAATCTTTCCCGACGTGTCGGATAGATTGTTTACACGCAGCTGTTCAGGACCGAGGATAGCTGGGTGCGGGACCACCTGGGTGAAACTGCAGACGCAGCAGGTGTATGTCATGCCAGCCTCCTCTCTCGGGAGTGCCCGACAGTCTTAGTTCCTGAGCACAGCATTTCGCTTGGGGGGGATAATGCTCTTGGGCAAAACAGGCTGGTATCCTCTTGTTTCGTTAGCGTTCAGATTTTTAAAAAAATTAAAAAAAAAAACTTATTTACTTTTGGGAGAGTGCAAGCAAGGGAGGGATCGAGAGAGGGGAACAGAGGATCTGAAGCGGGCTCTGCACTGACAGGCTGACAGCAGTGAGCCGGACGCGGGGCTCAAACTCACGACCTGAGCCGAAGTCAGACGCTCAACTGCCTGAGCCGCCCAGGCACTCCCTGAGCATTCACGTTTTTTCATTGCACCTTCCAGGGCCTTACTTGATGCTGTTTTAAGTGGAAGAGCTCTGATGTGCTTCGGGCCCCGGGGCGGGGGGAGGCGGATGGTGTTCTGTCCGAGTGCTGCTGGCACACACTGCTGCTTTACCAATCTGTTCCAGTCATCGCTGTTAAGTGCCCTGCTGGGGGAGCTGCCCCGAGACCGGGGGTTGGTCAGCGTGCACGGAAGAGTTGCCTACGTTTCTCAGCAGCCCTGGGTGTTTTCAGGAACTGTGAGGAGTAACATTTTATTTGGGAAGAAGTATGAAAAGGAACGATACGAGAAAATCATAAAGGCTTGTGCTTTGAGAAAGGTAAGGAGTTTGGACTTAAACATACTTGATTTTCAAATATAACAGTGTTGGTGGAAATGACAAGGTTGAGTTCCTTTTTGTTTTTTTAAATTTGGAAGGCTCTTTGGACATTATTTTATGCTTCAAGCTGGTCCTGTGGGCAGATGCACCACATGTAACAGCCCATGGGCGCTGCTGTTTCAATCCTGATGTAATGAGGACCACAGGATGCTGCTTTTGTTTTGGGAAGTTTTACTCACTTTTCACTTTTGAAGTGGTCGGTTACAAAAAGCAGAGGAGTGTCGTGAGCTCTCACGTACCCCTCCCCCAGCTTTAACCGCGCTCTGCCGGGGGAGGGGGTGTGAGGCTGCATGGTCCCCGCTGCTCTCTGCCAGCCTCACCCATACCCCGAATCATTCTGATGCAGAACGTAGCCCCCCCTATAGTTCTCCACAAATGTTTCCTTCATTATCTCTAAAAGGTAAAAAGTCCTTTGAAAAGAAACCATGTTATCACCCTTGAAAAATGACCACAGTTCCTTAATATCATCAGTGTTCGTCCATGTGTACATTTTGCTAATTATCTCGGCAGGAAGTCCGCTCAGCCATTGGCTTGAGTCAGACCCCACGTATGGTCTGCACCTTGCTCTTGGCTGATTCATCTCCTGGGTCCCTTTTGGTCTCTGGGTTTCCTCTCCACTTGCTTTTTAACTTGCGATTTATTATTTAAAGAAAAGGAAATGCTTTCAAATTTCTTTTGAATACGACATCATTGTTTTTGCAGAAGATGGCAAGATGAAATGTTGAATTGTACTTGGGATTTAAATAAAATTGATGAATGAATGATAAAAACTGAACTTAGTTGATAGAAGATAATTTAGCAAAAAGGAAAAAAAGGTCCATACTGATAAATACTATGTGACTCCTTTTGGGTTATAAAAAAACAGTGGATAATAGCGTTAAAGGGCTCTCCCTGGGGTCTGCTCGACGCGGGCTGGACATCCAACTGTTCTTTTATACTGTGTGGAAAAGGCCGGGACAGACTTTTTTTAAAGGTATGGAATTGAAGGCTTGCAACCAGTGTTGTGAGGAAATAGTAATTTTGCTTGAACAACGGCTTGCACATCATAGATTTTATCAGGTGAGTAGCATTTTATGATGTGGACAAAACATAACTGCTTGTTTAATGGGCTTCTCTTTCTTTCCCCTGGGTCATCGTTAATGAGAGATTATGTGTTTTCAGAAATGACATCAGGTTAGCAGTGATGAGCGAGATTTTTGTTAAATGGTGTACATCATGTAAGGAGAGGGAGAAAGCAAGGATAAAGCAGTAGTGATAACTCCCTATTTATTCGGAGTCCATGTGCTAATCACTTTTCTGCTTGTCACAACGCGCGCATACACACACATGCAGCCACACAAGCACATGAGTTTTTAATCTTTCACCAATGCCCTTGACGACACGCACCACCCTCATTTTATAGTTGCTAGAACTGAGGTGTATAGAGATGAAACAATTCACCTAAACACTTGCAGCTCAAGTTCAGATTTTGCATGACACCAGATTCCATGCTTCGCGGGGCCATCACGCCTTCCAACGGAGGGGGTTTGTAAGGAAGAGTGATTTTTAAAGTTGGGAAATTGAGCTGGAGACCAGTAGTGACACCGGTGGGAAGCCAAATGCCGCAAGACGCAGTGGCCCCGCTAACCCACCCTCAAGCCCGGTGGGCAACTGTGGACATCAGCTCTGTCCGGGAACGGGGTTGTGGATGCATTTAGAAGAGTGGGCATGATACAGCAGTTACAATCCTGAGCTGGATTCGAGGATGCCCAGTGCGAGCACACAACAGGCATTTGCACAGAGGAGCAGCGGTGATTCAGAAATGGTGGAGGCGTTCCTCGGGCAGACAGCATCATGCAGTACTTGGGGACGTGGCGTGTGAATCTGCGAGGGTGAGTCTCCTCAACGCAATGACTGCTGGGAGCGAGCGGCCGAAGAGGCCACTGTGTGGGCCATGCACCTTCACACGTCGTGCAGGTCTGAAGATTACACCCCTACCTGGATTCCAGGAGCTGAAGTTTTCCTTCTCATATTTACACCGCTGTGCCTTTTCAGTTCATAAACGACTAGGTGACCTTGTTCAACGTAACGACCTTTCATTTTATTTATTTTATTTTTATTTATTTGTTTATTAGAGAGCGCATGCGCTCAAGTCATCGGAGGGCAGAGAGAGAAGGAGAGGGAAAGGGGAGCGGGGCTCACCCGGGCTCCAGCTCACCCAAAGCAGAGTTTGTGCTCACCCGATGCGGGGCTTGCACTCAGGAACCGTGAGATCATGACCTGAGCCAAAGTCAGGTGTTCAACCGATTGAGCCACCCAGGTGCCCCACATAACTACCCTTTACGTGATTTAAATACAGGTGGCTGTGAGTGTCCAGGAAGAAGAATTTTTAAGAGGAATAGAAAAGTACTGAAATTCTATATGGCCAAGAATGTTCAGACAGATACGTATGTGCCCATATCAGGAGCAGCATTTTCACAAAAGATAGGAAAGAAAAAGTTTTTGCCTTAACTTGCCTCTTTGAACACTGAGCCAGTTGCAAACGATATATTTGACTCTTGGCCCCTAACCTGAGAAATTCTTTTCCATTGCCACAGAGGCTGGGAAGCATTCCAGGGGAATTGAACTTATTTTTAGCCCAAATAGATGTCCCTTATTAAATAATGAATAAATTATATGTATGTGATTTTAATGTAAAAAAATTGGGTAATTGAGGAAGGTGGGGTGTGGGTACGCAGTAAACAGAACACAGGCATTTTCTCTTTACCTTCTTCAAGTTCAACTCCTGATGCCCAGAGCAGACTCCAAAGAGCCAGACCGGTGTTCGGCTGTTTCTTTGCATGACCTTGCATTTCCGGTGATAGCTCAGCCCTGCCTTTCTACTCCCCCACGTTCAAACATCTCTGGAGAAAAGCACATGTGGGGACAGTGACTGCCATTCGTCGTTTTCCCCCCCGACTGATGCCTTTGCCACAGCCGCGTGGGACGACTGGCCCAGTGCGTGGGCCGTGCTCTGGGGCACACGGACTCTGGCGGGAAGGGGCCCTGCAGGCCGGGCTGCGCTGTGGCTCTTGTGTTCATGGCTCCATGTTGATACACGTGGACGGTCACCCATTCTGCACGGCACGGGGATGTGGCGTCAGGGCCCCTGGCGCTCATTCCCTCCTGGACAGAAGAGGAGGCCCCGCGTGGAGATGTATTGAAGGGTGGAGTCCTGGTTGCTTCGGACACGTCCTGTTAGCTGTCTGGGCTTCTCCTGTCGGCTGCAAGTGAGGACCGTGGGTCGAAAGGTTTCCAGGAGGTTTTCTGCAGTTCTGAAATGCCATGTGTGATGCTGTTTGTGGGTTAAGGGCTTTAAGAAACCACAGAGCTGCCTGATGAGTTGCAAGAGTGTTTGCTTATCTCCTCTTGGAACCCATGTGCCCTCGGATGGATGTAAGATGACTACAGAGGGCTGCGGGCTCCTGGAGTCGTGTTGCCTGTACATCCAGAGACTCCGTGTGCAGTAGAAAGACCTTGGCCTTGGGAGAGACAGTCTTGAGACTGAACTTGGGATGTTAGTCTGTTTCCTTATTAAACGGTGGGCGTTTGGGACTTTTGTCAAGAGTAAGGGCAGTACCTGTAAAATGCAGACGTGCCAGGGTTTTGATAAATGGTAGCTATTGTTACTTTTATAGCCCTTTTCTCTAAGTCCATGTATACCTGTAAATATAATAAAGATTTCTCCTTACAGCCTCCCCTAAATCCTGGAGGGAAAACAAAACAAAAAAGAGCAACATTTCTCACGTTACGTGTATATTCCTAATAGCTAGATGTGTTACACTATATCGAATTGAAGTTAACTTAAGTGGTTGAGCAGATAACATTTCTGAAATAAAATAGGAGGATATGAAGTAATCACATTTAGCAACATCCATGTAGGCTGATGACATATTCAGAGTGACATTGTAACAAGTGACAGAATATAGTTTAGGGACAGCGGGTTAAATCCAAGGCCCTGGAGGCAGAGAGCTGTGGACTGAATCTCAGTCTACCAGCTGCACACAGTTTCTTCGTCTGTGAAATGGAGATGATCCACCTCATGAGGTGTTTTTTAGGATGAAATGCAGTAACGTTCTTAAAGCACCTGACTGCCAGGGACATTGCACACATTCTATAAATGTTAGAATAGTGTTGAAGAGATACTGGCCCTTAATTATAAGAGCAGCCAATTTGGGGTAGAATCACCTTCATAAAATGTGACCTGTTAGAAAGAAGGTATTTGAGTGTATCACTTCCTTTATTTGAGTTGATATTTGTGATAGGTGCTCTAACATAGTCTGTTACATAAACCATGAATAGAAATATCGTTCTAACAGAAGATAAGCAACGTATTACGTGACATTTGTCTGGCTATTATCTTTTACCCCTGGAAGACTTTTTTAGCATTTTTTAGGTAATACATTTTCGAAGGTATAGTACTGATAGATTCAAGTTTAATATTTTGTCACATAGATCACTCGAATTTGTAAGTCCCTCTGGGTTGCTCACAGGCTTACAGTTTCTTCTCCTGTTTACTACATTTCTGCCAGCTTGGACATTTTCTTTTCTGATAACCTTGATGGTTGTAGAATATTGTTCTATCTTTAGTTTTTCATCTCTCACTTAGGATAACTTTTACTCACCTATGACATAGGAAATAAATGAGTACAAAAGGGATCTATGAGGCTAATCAAAATATGGAGACTAAGTTTATCGCTGCTTTTGTGTGTATAGATACAGAAGTCTTCAAGTCTTAATTTTGATAGTTTAAGCACACTTTTTATTTTAAATATACTTAAATGTTTATTTTTGAAGAGAGAGAGAGCATACACAAGGAGGGAAGAGGCAGAGAGAGAGAGAGAGAGAGAGAGGGAGATAGTCTGAAGGAGGCTTGGAGCTGTCAGCACAGAGCCCGACGTGGGGCTCAAACTCATGAACAGTGAGATCATGACCTGAGCCAAAATCAGACACTTAACCGACTGAGCTACACAGGCGCACCTTAAATATACTTTTAAATGTACTTTCAGTAACCATTTGGGGCAGCATGATGAGGAAGGAAGGAAGAATAAAAGGCTATGAATAGAGAGGAGTTTGGTTCAGATTCCATCCATTCCATTTAATAGCGGGCAGTTCTCAGACTGTTACGTAACCTCGGCCTCAGTTTCCTCCTCTGTGAAATGGGGCTAATACTTTGAAGCTTGTGAGGATTAGAGATAATCATTAGCAGGTATCCGGGCACCAGGCTTGGTGTGTAAATCTTACCCTCTAGGAGCTGCGGAGGTAAGCTGTGCATGCATGTACAGATTTTGAAGCAGAATAAGGTGGGCCCTTCCTGAGAAATCAAGGTCTTGGGAATGTAGTAGAAAAAGGGATGACTTCTGATTCAGGAAGCTCGGGGATGGCTGGAGAGCTGACAGGTCACAATAGGAAGGCCAATCACAGGAGGAAAGTTAGGAACAAAGGCTCGGAACTCAGGCTTCTTGCCTCGGGACCCAGCCCTCCTTTCCAGCTCTCCTAAACTATCAACAGTCTGCTCAGTGGTATTCTCCACCATCGCCATAGGGCACTTGACACAGGTTTCGGGTTTGATGGCATCAAGCCAGCATCGCTATTTCTTGGCTTTCCTCTAGTTTTGTGTGCCTGCTTTTTAGTGAAAACCATTATGGATGAAACAGTTGGTTAAACATAACTGTGATGTAACTAACGTTAGAAGACCTTCTTCTCATTGGGAGATTGGGAGAGTTTGAAATACTATGGTCAATTCACGCTTTTCTCCTTTAACTGAACCAGAAAATTGTGGTTCCAAAATTAGCCCGACTCAGGTCTTACTTCATACTCTTTGAAATGTCCCCACCCACCCCTCACCCCCCACCCCCCATCTGATGCTTGCCAATAATAGTTTGCAGAGTCAATAACACACTCAGATTCCTACTCCTGGGCTTGGAGAGCATCCGTTCTGTATTCCCTAACTGTGCTAAGTGAAAGGGTGGATTTTAAGTGCCTTCTCTAGGAGATGGCTAAGCTTGCCTGCCACAGCCTGGTGCTATTTTGAGAAGGAAAGCAAAGCAATATAAAACCAAGGCATAAAAAACTAAGAACACTTTGCAAGGACTGTCACAGTGACTTGGAGGCCAAGTAAACAGTCTGTGGAGTGCTGGGAGCCCGTCTCAAAATGGCCCATTGTTTTTAATGGAAACCAAAAGCAAGCGATGGTGTTGACTTCTGAGCTCAGCGAAGAAATAATATGAAATAGTGGATTTTCATGATTGAGCAGTTGCTGCCTTTCGTTTACTGCAATCCAGTGAGGCTCTGCGCATGCAGGGAATTCTGGGTGTCTGTGCACCATCAGGGAACGGGTTAGGAGGGAGATGCTCTTTCTCTCTCCCTTCTCCTTTTGGTGGTGTGCTTGGCATGTTGTGATTCACATTGAATGGGGTCCCACTGTTGGTTTGATCAGAAAAAATGTATCAGCCACGAATAGCAAGTCATGATTGCTTTGTGTCCTCTTCTGACGTATGGAAGGTGTTCGTCTGTGTTTTGGATCATCACAGCATCCTTGAGCTTAGTCATTCTTGTCTCTCCAGCGCATTTTGTAGAAGAGGAAAAAGAGTCCTAGGGAGATCAATGGAGTTGCTTGTCATGGACATTCCAGCGTGCCCCTTGCTTCCTCCCCGGATTTGCCAAAGTTAGAGACAGAGATGAGGGTTTGTCCGTAGAGAGTGTTGTCCGAGGTCTGTGCTTGAGAGGTGTGGCAGATGACCAGCAAGCGGCCCCCGCCCCCCACTCTGCTTGTCGATGCCAGGACCTGTCTAGGGACAATTAGAGGCTATCTAAATAAAGGTTTCTAATACGGTAGAAGGTAATTTAAACCTGACTGTTACCCTGTCCTTTAGGGGATGTTCTCGTTACCCGCTTTGTTCCCAGGTACCATGACTTGTCCATTTATTTCTTAAATAATATTCATATATAACTTGATAGATTCCCAGATCTTCACATCAAAGTGTATTCTTCTTAGCTTTGAGTTTCATCTGGCTCGTGTGGGACAAGCATCTATTTAATTCGACTGATCAGCTCGGTCTCTTGAACACACTGTTACTTCCCTTTTGTTTTTCCTTTCCAGACTACTCGCCTATCATTCTCTCACCATACCTCAACTGTAAAGACAAGGGGGGATGCCTGGGTGGCTCTGTCGGTTAAGTGTCCAACTTTTGGTTTTGGCTCAGGTCATGATCTCACGGTTTGTGAGACTGAGCCCTGTGGCAGGCTCTGTGCCAGGCTCTGTGCTATCAGCATTTTTAAAATGAATAAGCCTAAAAAAAATGTGAAGGGGCGCCTGGGGGGTTCAATCAGTTAAGCGTCCACCTTCGGCTCAGGTCATGATCTCATGGTTCATGGGTTCAAGTCCGGTACTGGGCTCTGTGCTGACAGCGGGAAGCCTGCTTGGGATCTTTCTCCCTCTCTCTCTGTCCCTCCCCTGCTTATGGTCTCTCTCTCTCTGTTTCTCTCTATCAAAATAAATAAAATAAACTTAAGTATGTAAGTGAAGACAAGGGGCAGGTGTTAACCTTTCTCTGACGGTGGGAAGCCAAGGCTGAGATCAGCACACTGGCTGGTTAAGGCACACTTGTTCTTTTAGGGGCTCCTGGGTGACCCAGTCGATTAAGTGTCTGACTTTGGCTCAGGTCATGATCTTGCGGTTTGTGAGTTCGAGCCCCGTGTCAGGTTCTGTGCTGACAGCTCAGAGCCTGGAGCCTGCTTCAGATTCTCTCTCCCTCTCTCTCTGCCCCTTCCCTGCTCGTACTCTGTCTCTCAAAAATAAATAAACGTTAAAAAAAAAAAAAGACACACTCGTTCTTTGATAAAGTAAGTCCCGTGGATTTGCACGCCATGTATGTGCCGCCAGCTTGCACAAGTGGCCCCTGGCACAGCCTCCAGACTTGCACGTCCAGCCGCAACCTGATGTCCTCTGCAGGCATCTCGGCTCGCCTGTAACCATGATCTTCCCCAGCTCAGTAACGGCGAGGTGGCTCTTCCCCATTCTCACGCGGAGGGCGACACATCGCTCCTCTTCCGCCATCACAGCCCCACCCACTCCTCCACAGGTGTTACAGCCTCGACCTTTGAAATCTGTGCGGAACCTGACCGCTGCTCTCCCGTTTCTACTGTGCTCGCTCTGGCTCCAGCCACAGTCTTCTCTCACCTCCGTTCTTGCAGTTCCCTCCTGATGTGTGCCCTGCCTTCACCCGATGCCCCTACCATCTCTTTTCCACAGAGAGGCAAGAGGGATGTCTCAAAAGCCTAAGGCCAGGTTACATCCTCCTTTCCATTTCACTGGGAGTGAAACATGTCCCCTCCTTCTTACCTCGGCCCTTACTCTCCCCATTCTTTACTCACTCTGTCCAGCTCTGCTGGCCTCCCTGCTAATCCTCGAACACCTTGGACACCCATCTGCCCCATGGCCTTCGCACTCACTCGTCCCTGCACATGGAATGCTTTTTAGTCTGCACAGGTGCACCTCTGTCTGTGAAAGCCCCTCTGATCAGAGACCTCCCCAACCCCCCATGTAGGATGCACTTCCCCTGCCCCTCTCTGCCCTGAGCCGCCTTCCTGTTTCTTCTTAAGACTTGCACTCATGCTAATTTTTCATATTGTCAGTCTCCTTCCATGGAAACTCAAGGGACGGTCTTCCTACTACCAAATTCATTGTGCCAGAACAATGGTAGATATATATATAGTTGATATTCATTAAAACATCTGTTAAGATGGTGAAATGCATAAATACTATGGGGAAAAGCTGCCGAATGAAAACAAAAAGCCCTGAGATTTTTGGAAAGGTTCAAGGTTACAATTTAGGCTCTTTGAAATACCCATTGCAGTTGATCCCATATGTGTATGAAGAACCGGTGCTGAAAGCCTAGGTTGACAGGAGAACATATTTTACATCTTTTTTTTTTCCTTCTTTCGGTCACCATGCAGGATTTGCAGCTTTTGGAGGACGGAGATCTGACCGTGGTAGGCGATCGGGGAGCCACACTGAGCGGGGGGCAGAAGGCCCGGATCAACCTCGCAAGGTAATCACGAGTCGGTTGCCCTTCCACGCATGCTCCCTGGGGCGGCTCACCAGAGACCACCTGCGGCTGTCGGTGTGAACATGACCTGGGTTGTTGCTGAATGCCATCAGGACGCAGGAGATGGGGGGGCGGGGCAGGAAGCGTTCTCCTGTCTGACATCACTTTATGTTTTCTAGAGCAGTGTATCAGGACGCGGACATCTACCTCCTGGACGATCCTCTGAGTGCTGTGGATGCGGAAGTGGGCAGGCACCTGTTTGAGCTGTGAGTTTGCCTGTGCTGGTCATTTCTTTCTGTCTTTTTAAAATTTTTTTAAATTTTCTAATGTTTTATTTATTTTTGAGAGAGAGAGAGACAGCATGAGTGAGGGAGGGGCAGAGAGAGAAAGACACAGAATCTGAAGCAGGCTCCGGGCTCCGAGCTATCAGCACAGAGCCCGATGAGGGGCTCGAACCCACGAGCCGTGAGATCATGACCTGAGCTGAAGTTGGATGCCCAACCAACTGAGCCACCCAGGTGCCCCTGTGCTGGTCATTTCTGCTGTGTAAGAACCCTGCAGGGTTTGGGGAAGAGAGCCCAGAAAAGCCGGAGACTCTGCCGCTTCTGCTCTGACGGCCGCCTTTCTCCTCCCTTCCCTCCACAGAAGATCCATTTTAGAGACATTTGTAGGGAAAAAAGGGAAGATTCGGGTGGTGCCTACTGTGTCGGGGGCGGGGCAGCGAGTGGAGGACATGCTTTAGGGGGTTAGGAGCTAGATGACACAGTGTCCCTTGCTACTTGCGGCTGATAAACAAGACATCGTTGATCGAGGAAGAAGGGCGATGGCCAGTTTTCTAAATCGAAGACTGGGACTCGGTAACGTGCTACTTGGCCACCAGGTTCTTTTCCTTCATCCCTTTTGTTGATGGCAGAAGTGCCGTTTGCTGGTTTGTGCTAATTATCCTGTAGGTTAGGAAATACTTGGGAAAGTCTAGAATAATTTAAGAATGACTTATTCCATATCACAGTATGGTTTCAATAATTGAGGGTCGCTTCATGGATTCTTAAATAAAATTAATAGGTCAGGCCCCCAGCTGTAAGGGTAACTTGAATTTGAAACTAGGTGATCAAGAATCTAGCTTATCTCCTGGCTCTCACTCTGTGTTTCCGGAATTGGTTTTCATTGGCTCTTGCTTAGTCGCAAAAGCACTAATGTCCGTACAGGAACCTAATGCTCGTGACTGATGCTTCCTGTGGAGTGCGTCTAGACTGTGGAGTGCGTCTAGACTGGCAGATGGGAGAGCATTGTGAACTCGCTCTTGCTAAAACGGCATCCAGATCTACCCCACAGTTAACCTTACTGATGTTCACCCTGCTAGGGTCAGCGAGCGCTTTCAAGCACCTTTCCTAAAGCCCTGATGTGTGCACTGAGGTAGATGTTCTTGCACATGATGTTGCACAAAACCGCTCCATTTACAGAGGAGGGCTTAAACGACAGAGGTGTATTTTCTTACAATCCTGGCTGCTGAAGGTCCAGACCAGGTGTCTGCCCCTTGGTTTCTCCTGAGACCTCGCTCCGTGGCCACCTTGTTGCTCTGTCCTCTCCTCTGTGCACATGCACCCACTGTGTCTTTCTCCTTATGTCCCGATCTCTTCTCAGGACACCAGTCACATTGGATAAGGACCCATCATCAGGGCCTCATTTTTAACTTCATTACCCCTTAAAGGTCCTGTCACCAAATTCTAAAGTTTTGGGGGGTTAGGCCACCAACATGTGAATTTGGGGGAGGACACAATTCATGTACAACAAGTCCCAAGTAGCAAAGTAAAGAGATTCTCGTAGAGATAGCAGTGTGAGGCAGCTCTGGGTTCTGGAGCCGAGGAGCAGGGACTCCGTGTCCCCTTAGTGTGGGTTCCTAACATTTCTCCCCCAGACTGTGTAGGTACCAAGTGTTTAGTTCTGGGATGCTGACACGTTCTGGAGGTGGGTGGTGGTGATGGTTGCACAGCAGTGTGACTATACGTAATACCGCTGAGCTCTGTCTTTAAAAATGGTTAAAATGGTAGATCTTCTATCGATTTTACTGTAATTAAAGAAAAAACTGCAGGGGCGCCTGGGTGGCTCAGTTGGTTAAGTGTCCGGCTTCGGCTCAGGTCATGATCTCACGGTTCGTGGGTTCGAGCCCTGCATCGGGCTCTGTGCTGACAGCCCAGAGCCTGGAGCCTGCTTCGGATTCTGTATCTCCCTCTCTCTCTGACCCTCCCCTGCTTGCGCTGTCTCTCTCTGTCTCTCAAAAATAAATAAAAAGCATTTAAAAAAATTAAGGAAAAAAAAAGAAAAAACTGCACAGCAGCAGTGAATCTCAGAACGCAGAGAACCGAGCAGCTGATACCTGACATGGCCTCCAGCTCTTAGATCCGACCTCTTTTCCTGTCCTTCCTGATTGTCACTGGATGAATTTTCCCATAGGGAAGTGCCTTGTGGCTTGTTACTGAGTTTGGTCACAGAGATTCCAGCTCTCCCTTGGTGGCATCAGGAGTAGCCCCTCCTCCCTGTCCCCAGTGCCCCGCCATCCCCCCAGCTCACGAATGTGTCTCCCCCTGACCTTGGGGGCTGTTGTGCACAAGTTCTCTATTGCTACAAGAACAGTTTCCTCCGGCCATTGAGTCTGTGTCACTTGGGAGGAGAGAAGAAGGTCTTCTAACTGCCACATATCTGTGTGCTTATCACAGAAGCTCTCCCAAGTTCGTCTTTGAACCCAGGAGGTATTTATAAAGTCCTCTCGCACCTTTCGGGTTTAATGGCTTTGGATATACACTTGATAGAAGCAAGCTTGTTAAAATTGTTGTTTGCTAATCAGAACCACGTTCTTTGGGGGAAACTTAGGGCAGAGAGCACGAATGCAATTTAGGAAATCACTCAGCAGCAGCTGGGGAATGTTCTCAACGAGCTAGAAAATTGGACTGAACAATATACTATGAAAGATGGCGGTTGTGTCGAAGCTCAGAGATGTGAAGTGTTTTGTATTAAAAGTGAATGAGTTACACTTCTCCTTGCCATTAGCAGTTTACTTCAGTTGTGAATATATATCCAAGGTTAGTAAGGTTTGCGCGTCTTAACAACTATATGCTGTAAACATTTACGTGGATTCTATCACACGTGGGGGGGTGGAGGCCCTCGGGGGACCGGAAGTGCGTGTGACCTGTTTGAGCAGTGGATCCTGGCCTATTTTAGAGAGAGCCCCATATCCCCAGACCCTCACTTCCGGCATCATCAGTTCGAGTCTGTCCTACCTGGGTCTCCCACGCTACCGCCTGCTCTGTTCAACCTTGCCACCTCAGGCCCCCCACGGACCCCCTTCAATGCTCAGGGTGCACCTCCACATCCTCCAGTGGCCACCAAGATTCTTTGCGATCTGACCCATTCCGCGTTCCAGCACTTCCTCACACAGACTCCCTACTCCGGCCGCATTGGCCTTTGTGCGGTGCCCTGAACCAGCTGTGCCCCTTCCTCCTGTCTGCCTGTCTGTACAGATCCTGTGCCTTGTGTCCGCGAGCCAGGGGGCCAGCGCACCAGGACAAAGAAAGACGCCGCTGCCACCTTACCCTCCCGTTCCTCTAGGGGGCGGCCTGTGCCCTGCTGTCTTGCCACAGCCCTCTGTGGGCTGTACCTGAGCACTGAGGAGTCCCCCCTACCCCTGACTCAACTGTGAACGTCCCAGGGCACCTTTGCGCGGCACGTTTCTCTCTCAGAGCCGCTGTACCTTCTGGGGGAATGCTTCCCCCGGATATTCTCACGGCCCATGTGTCCCCTGCATCCACGATCGCAGCCCTCACCTTGCTTTTTCCTCGTAACGTACACCATGACCCGAGAGTGCATTTTCTGTATTTATTTAACGTTCCTCCTCCTTCACAATTTTGTCCGTTTTTTCACCTCTGGATGTGTCCTTGGCACTTAGAGTGCCTGGTACCTCAACACAGGCCCGTGGAGTGAATGAATGAGGGTAGTGACTGTCTTATTTGTATCCTCTCTACCAAAGTACACGTCCCCTCCTAACAAGTCCTCACACAGGATAAAGGCTAACTAACTTGGTACTGAATCGTTCATTTCACTTCATTTCTTTTTTTTTTTTTAATGGCATGACTTGGAAATTTTTACTGGTAAAAATTTGGCAAATAGAGTATTTTCCTAGAGATTTTGATTAAAAAGCATAATTTAGGAAAATTTAAAGCCATCACCTGATGATATCATTGTAATTATTTGTATTCCCTCACGTGTGGTGGGATGTTAGAAGAAAACATTAAAAAAATTTTTTTTAACATTTATTTATTTTTGAGAGACAGAGACAGATCATGAGCAGGGGAGGGGCAGAGACAGAGGGATACACAGAATTGGAAGCAGGCTCCAGGTTCTGAGCTAGCTGTCAGCACAGAGCCTGATGCAGGGCTCGAACCCACGAACTGTGAGATCATGACCTGAGCCGAAGTTGGATGCTCAACTGACTGAGCCACCCAGGCGCCCCAGAAGGAAACATTTTTGAAGTTTTGCCTGGTGCATCTTGGATGCATCAGCCCATCGGATTGGTTAACATCCGTCTTCAGGGATTGCCGGCAGGGAATTTTGAATTAAGGAGAAACAGGTCCATTAAATGCTTTGGTGCTAAGCCTGAAGAGGGGTTTACTTGGTCAGGAAGCTTAGGAATGAAAGCCACACCAAGACCTTTCAAAAGGGAAACATTAATCCTTCTGGACGTAAAGAATGGAATAATAATCTATACACCCACATCCTGGGGTCTTGCTTCTGATCTCAGGTCCAGTCTCAGAAGTGTCCCCTGAGCACTTTTCTGTCCTGAGTCCAAACCAAAGGGCCACTTGTGGGTTAGGGAAGGTGGAGAATGGACTGGACATCGAGTGGATTAGTGTTCTCAGAACATGCCTAGGGGTTGTCATTGGTCTTATTTTGAGATGAAGGAACTGAGGTCAGAGCAGTCTGTTAGCTCATCTGACATCGTCAGGCTAGGTCAAGAGGGCTTTGAGCTGCAGTCTGGGTGCCTGCAGAAATCTTGATGTCACCCACCTCAGCAGGTTGAGTTGGGGCCCATGCTCCTGAGATTTGCTGTGCAAGGGGCTCGGTCCCCCAGAGGATACGCCTGGGCCCTGCCTCTGGCGGGACGGTGCCATCCCAGGCTCCTCGGTGACTTGGACAGGGTGCGGACCGTGGTGGGAAGCAGGCTGGAGTGGAGTTCCTAGGGGTCTGCATTTGAAATGAGGAGCAGTTTGAGGGGTTACTGTTAAACCACTTGAGTGCTGAGGGCGGCTCTTGGCTGAGAGGAGTGGCGTGTCCTTTGAGCTGTTGAATGATTTCCACTATGATTTGGGCCACTTGGATTCTCTTCTTTCGTATTCATATCTGGAAGGTTTTCAGTCCTACTGAAAAATGGTTTGCGCCCTGGGTGGGGCTGTGGGGATATTATAAACCCTAATCGAGGCCGTGCCAGACTTTGTCTTCTAATAGTATTAGGGAAGAAGTGTCTAGAAAATGCACTTGGGTGAAGGTTACTGAGAATTTAAGATTCTTTTTGGTTAATATTATATCCTAAATCAATTACCTAGCAAACTAAGAAAAAAATGTACATTTTTGTATGACTTCTTTGATCCATCCTTCTCCCAGTCCTACACAGGGATGAAATAACTACTATTGTCATTCGGTCAGGTTTTGGAATCTCACTATTGCTCGATTGTTTTTCATCATGAAATATACAAATAATTGTTAAGCTGAGTTTCAGTGGGGGGAAAAACATTAGCTCTTGCCGTCTCCTTCACTGCTTTTTGGAATTTCTAAGCAGAGCTAGATTCCAGTTGGTCGATCACTTTGAGGACCTGGTTGGGTTCCTTTTGACTGACGTTTGTGTTTGGTTTGTATTTGTATTTCTGTTGGTATGTACACTACAGATCTTTGACTACTCTGTTGTCTTTGGCTCTCTGTGTTTTCAAAATGTGTGTTTTTCAATTTGGAGCACCTCCATTAACGTGGTGTAATACTGTACCTTGTACATTTATAGGTGCATCTGTCAGACCCTGCACGAGAAGATCACCATCTTAGTGACTCATCAGTTGCAGTACCTAAAAGCTGCAAGTCAGATTCTGATATTGAAAGATGTAAGTAATTTCTAGACATCTGTGGAACTTGCTAGCACTCAGGTGTGTTGAAGGTGAGACCTCCCAGCAGGTCTCTTCTTGGGTTTATGCCAAACTCCCTCTCCTTCCTCCGTTTTGCACCCTGTCCTGCCCAGAGCTGGCATTCCTGCCTTTATGGATGAATCCAAAGACATGTAGGAGTGGAACTGTTCCGTTCTAGGCCATGTTACCCTAAAGTATATAAAATTGCTAACTCAGAGTTCTAATTATAACTGTTCTAGTAAAATTGCTTGGGGTAGTGATGCTGTTTTATTTAGAACTCTTGTTTTCCTCTTCCACAATGTAAACCAAAGTGTGTTATTTAAAAATTAGACTGAGATATGTTCGTGTCTATTTGTCTTCTGTAGTTTAGCCAAAGAGCATCTTCCATTAGTGACAGAAGCCTGGTTGGAAAGCTGAGTGCCCCTGTGGAGACACACACTCCTGGGTATAGCCAGGTGTTAATCTCCCAGCAAGGGTTCTGTGTGTGCCCAGTATATGTGAGAGTCTGGGCAGCAGTAAGTAAGACAAGTCCTTGCCATCATGGGGCTTCCATTCTTATGGGGATAGATGTAACGAAGGAGTTGGTGGGGGGGTGGCTGATTTTATGACTGCCTCCCCAGGGAGCTGGTGCCTCAAGGGACCTGAGTGACATGAAGGTGCCGGCCATGCACTCACCTGGGGGAGGGGAGGTTGAGGCAGGGGTCCAGCGGGGGGGTCCTAAGGGAGGAATTGACCTGGCGTGTTGGAAGAATGTCTGGAAGGCCAGTGTGTCTGAGGCAGAGTAAGCGGGAGAGTGTGAGGGAGATGGGCTCAGAGCAGTGAGCAGCTGGCCTGGAAGTGGGTTGGAAGCCACTGGACAGATAGATCAGAGCAGAGGAGTGAGGTGGTCCAATGCATGTTTTTTTAATTTTTTTTTTAATTTATGAGAGACAGAGATGGCGCGAGCAGGGGAGAGTCAGAGAGAGAGGGAGACACAGAATCTGAAGACAGGCTCCAGGCTCTGAGCTAGCTATCAGCACAGAGCCTGATGCAGGGCTCGAACCCACGAACTGCTAGATCATGACCTGAGCCGAAGCCGGACGCTCAACCGACTGAGCCACCCAGTTGCCCCTGAATGCATGGTTTTAAAAGATCCCTCTTGGGGCACCTGGGTGGCGCAGTCAGTTAAGCATCCAACTTCAGCTCATGTCATTATTTCACAGTTCATGAGTTTAAGCCCTGCATCAGGCTCTGTGCTGACAGCTCAGAGCCTGGAGCCTGCTTCAGATTCTGTGTCTCCCTCTCTCTCTGCCCTACCCCTGCTTGTACACTGTTTCTCTCTGTCTCTCAAAAATGAATAAACGTTAAAAAAATGTTTTTTAAAGATTTCTCTTGATGTTTGCTGGAGGGGCAGCAGCAGAAACAGTTAGAAGTCTCAGTAGAGTTCAGAAGACGGAGTCATGAGCTCAGACTAGTCTATCAGTTTCTAGAGCTCCCATAACAATACCACACCGCGTGGCTTAAACAACAGAAGTCTGTCATCTTCCCCCTTCTGAAGCCTACCTGTCCCACCAGGGTGCTGGCAGCGCCATGCTCTCGTGAAGGCTCCGGGGGCACCCTTCATCACCTCTTCCAGCCACTGGGGTTAGGCAGCCTTGGCGTTCTTGGCTTGCTGCTGCAGCACCGTGCTCTCTGCTCTTTCGTCACATGGTGTTCGCCGCATCTGAGTCACTCCTCTTAGAAGGACATCAGTCATGTTGGATTTGGGGTCCACCCTACTCTAGCATGACCTCAGCTTGATCACATCTACAAAGATCCTATTTCAAAAGTAGATCATATTCGTAGGTATCGTGTTTGGGCCTTGAATGTATCTTTCTGGGGGAGCCACCATTCATCCCCCAAGAGCATGGGTCAGAGGTGGAGGTTAGTGAGAATTTTCCAGGCTTAGTGGTTGTCTGATGTTTCGCTCCTTGGCCTGTTTACCTCTGAGCCTCAGCACCTCGGTCATGAACCCTGGTCTGCTCCAGCCGGCCCTTGCTCAGATCCTCACGGCATCAAATGAAGTTCTGCCCTAAGAAAGATGGCGAGGGTGCAGAGCATCTGCCTCCTGGGAAGCAGTTCCGTGTGTCAACTCTTTTGGGGTCCTCTGGGAATAGGAAGCTCCGATTCCCCGAACTTGAGAACAGTTAGTTTCCGGTCCAGAGGGGTGATGGGAGTCTGGTAAAACCCCAGTATTGGCGGGGGGGTTACGAACCTGGAACCAACAGCCTATTTAGCCAGTCCCTGGATGTTTCGGGGTCCCCTTACTGCTTTTTTTCCTGAGGATATTACTCCCACCTTTAGTGCTTTCAGAGCAAACCATTTGTCCACCAGTGGGCTCCCCTGGGTGAGTTGGATCTGTCCTTACTGTTCATCTAGTCCCTCGCTAACAGATGAAAGCATGGCTGCCCTCTCGTCCCTTCTCGGAATGGTCCCTGCTGGGCTGCTGAGTGATGCTGTGTTGAATTTTCAGTCGGGAACCTCCTGAGTTGGGGTGGTTTTAGAGTAAAGAGCTTCTGTTCAGGGCCACTTCCCACATGTCTTGTCCCAGTGCAGCCTGTGATAACATGGCAGGTGTCAGCAGAGATGCGATACGTGACTCCTACCCATGCACATGTGCTCATGCCCACATTTGTATCAGACTCCACTCATTCCCGGAATAGCCTCCCCAGCTTGACCTCATTCTTGTAAGTTCGACTTGTTATATAACCCTTACCTCGGTTTCCAGGTTGTCTGAAAAGACTGTACTGATAACTCCCACCAACATCTATACTTTTTGCTACTTTATTTTTTTTTAAACTTTTAAAAAAATATTCAAGTTAGTTAACATACAGTGTAGTCTTGGCTGGGAGTAGAACCCAGTGATTCATCTCTTACATATGACACCCAGTGCTCATCCCAACAAGTGCCCTCCTTAATGTCCCATCACCCATTTAACCCCCCTCCCAGCAACCCTCAGTTTGTTCCCTGTATTTAAGAGTCTCTAACGGTTTGTGTCCCTCTCTCATCTTATTTTTCCTTCCCTTCCCCTGTGTTCATCTGTTGAGTTTCTCAAATTCCACATATGAGTGAAATCATGATATCTGTCTTTTCTCTGACTTATTTCGCTTAGCATAATACCCTCCAATTCCACCCACATCATTGCAAATGGCAAGATTTCATTCTTTTTCATCACTGAGTAGTAGTCCATTTGTGTGTGTGTGTGTGCACGCGCGCACGTGCACGTATGTGTGTATATATATACATACACACACACACATCTTTGTCCATTCATCTTTTGATGGACATTTGGGCTCTTTCCATAATTTGGCTACTGTCAGTAGCACTGCTATAAACATTGGGGTGCATGTGCCCCTTAGAATCAGCATTTTTGTATCCTATGGATAAATACCTAGTAGTGCAATTGCTAGACCATAGGGTAGTTCTGTATTTAATTTTTAAAGGACACCCCCATACTGTTTTCCAGAGTGGCTGCACCAGTTTGCATTCCCACCAACACTGCAAAAGGGTTCCCCTTTCTCTCCATCCTTGCCAACATCTGTTGTTGCCTGAGTTGTTAATTTTAGCTACTGTGGTGTGAGGTGGTATCTCATTGTGGTTTTGATTTGTAGTTCCTTGATGATGAGTGACATTGAGCATCTTTTCATGTGTCTATTGGCCATCTGGATGTCTTCTTTGGAAAAGTGTCTATTCATGTCTTCTGCCCATTTCTTCACTGGGTTATTTGCTTTTTTGTGTGTTAAGTTTGGTAAGTTCTTTATAGATTTTGGATACTAACTCTTTATCTGGTATGTCATTTGCAAATATCTTCCCCCATCCTGTCAGTTGCCTTTTAGTTTTGTTGATTATTTCCTTCACTGTGCAGAAGCATTTTATCTAGAAGAGGTCCCAGTAGTTCATTTTTGCTTTTACTTACCTTGCCTCCGGACACATGCCAAGTAAGAAGTTGCTGTGGCCGAGGTCAAAGAGGTTGTTGCTTATTTTCTCCTGTGGGATTTTGATGGTTTTCTGTCTCACATTTAGGTCTTTCATACATTTTGAATTTACTTTTGTATATGACGTAAGAAAGTGGTCCAGGTTCATTTTTTTGCATGTCACTGTCCAATTTTTCCAGCACCAATTACGGAAGAGACTGTCTTTTTTTCCCATTGGGTACTTTTTTCTGCTTTGTTGAAGATTAATTGAGGATATATTTGTGGGCCCTTTTCTGGGTTCTCTATTCTTTTCCATTGATATATGTGTCTGTTTTCTAATACCATACTGTCTTGATGATTATAGCTTTGTAATACAGGTTAAAGTCTGGAATTGTGATGCCTCCAGCTTTCGTTTTCTTTTTCAACATTACTTTGCCTATTTGTGGTCTTTTGCGGTCCCATACAAATTTTAGGATTGTTTGTTACAGCTCTGTGAAGAATGCTGGTGTTAGTTTGATCTTTTTGCTGCTTTAAATGCCTGTGGTAGTTACATCAGTGATCTCCATCCTTAACACATGGTTACACATTTCTTTTGTTGTTGTTGTTGTTAAAGATTACTTACTTATTTTGAGAGAGAGAGAGAGAATGAATGAATGAATGAATGTGAGCAGGGGAGGGGCAGAGAGAGAAGGAGAGAGAGAATCCCAAGCAGACTCTGTGCTCTTAGAGTGGAGCCAGATGCGGGCTTAATTGCACAAACTGTGAGATCATGTCCTGAGCCGAAATCAAGAGTCTGACGCTTAACCGACTGAGCCACCCAGGCACCCCAAGTTAAACATTTCTTATACGTACCCCAGTGCCTAACGTAGGATTTGACTGAGAACGGAATGCTCCATTCTCTGTCCAGTTGAATTGAATGAGATATGTCAACCAGAGTTCCAGACTTAAAGGTAATTTCCTTATGAAAATTGTAATGTGAGACCAGTTAATTTTTTTTGATTAGCATTGGATTAGATGAGCATTATCAAATGTAAGTGAACTCCTAGCAAATTCTTTTGTTTTTATTTTAGGGCAAAATGGTGCAAAAGGGGACTTACACTGAGTTTATGAAATCCGGGGTAGATTTCGGTTCCCTTTTAAAAAAGGAGAATGAGGAGGCTGACCAGAGCCCGGCTCCAGGATCTCCCACTCTGAGGAATCGGAGCTTCTCGGAGTCTTCTGTTTGGTCTCAGCAATCTTCCAGACCCTCCCTGAAAGATGGCCATCCAGAGGGCCAGAATGTGAGTTCTCCTCTTGCAGCACGCCCTGGTTCTGTGTGCTCCGCTCATGACACCTTCATTTGTCCCAGAGTAGATTCTAAGGTTCCAAGGCCTTGTTCCATGCAGTGGTAGAATTAACATGGAATGAAAGGAGCAAGCCCGATCAGGGTTCTCCTTTGGGTGTTGAACAGGGAGGCACTCGTGGGGCTCAGCAGTGGATGGATGGCTGTAAATTCCTGGGTGTAGGTGGGTCATGCTGCTGGTAGAGCTCTTGAATTTACCATAGGTAAATCCCCCTTGCTCTGGTGGCCCCAGGCTTTCCTTTGCATCCAGATATTTAATATGAAGAGCCCTCCAGCTGAGTGCTGCTGTGGTCCACGTTAAATCAGCTACTTTCCCTGTGTGGTGGAATGTTCTGCCGCTGCATGTGACTGATGGTGTTATTTTGCCCCATTGTCCGATGGCTGGCAAAGGATCTGGCACATAGCAGACACTTTATAGTTAGCTCCCGTCTTCCTTTCTTACACTTCAAGTTCAAGAGCCACAGCTGATCCATCTTTGAAACCACAAGGGCCAGCGTACAGCCAAGAACATCTTTGGCTTATGTGAATCTACAGTGCCTTCTAAGTTCTCCAGACAAGTGCAGAAATGTACTAGATCTCCCTTAAAAATAGGCACAGGTAGTCCTCAATATCCAAACCCTCACAGCCCAAATCTAGGAGCCTGGGTGATTCTGGTAAGGATTTGGATTAGCCCCTCACATTCCAGACTGAGGAATCACTTTTTTAAATTCAGGAACCAAAAAGATTCAGACCATGTGCTATCCATTGCTGGCCAAACTCTCACTCTTGCTTTTTGACCTCAGTTTACTATATTTGGCTAATATTTTGAGCTCTACTGTGTTTTACGTTCCCATCATTGAGTGGCACAAATAATCTACAGCGATAGCTCCATATCATCTTGTATATGACTGTGGAATCAGCTTCTGCATTTATACTTGAATTGGATATGTTGTAACGGGCTGGAAATGATGGTGTTCTACTTTAAACAAAATCACGCAATCGTGGGTAACCTTGTACAAACAATATTTCCTTTTTGCCGATAGATTCCTTGACAGGACGGCTGGGCCCAAGGGTGAACGCCTATGTCGTTCATCTAGATACCTTCTATGCCCTTCTCCACAGGACATGTACCATTTTGCACTCCCAGAGTGTAAGATGTGTCTGTTTTTTCATGACTTTGCCAATGGAGTGCACCTTTGGCCTTTGGAAATTTTGGGGTGTAGTGTTAAGATTTCGCCTCTCATTGCTTTCTTCCCCTTGCCAGACTGAGAATATACAGGTTGCGCTGGCAGAGGAGAGACGTTCAGAAGGAAACGTTGGTCTTAAAGCCTACAAGAATTACCTCACCGCCGGCGCTCATTGGTTCGTCATCGTTTTCCTTATTCTGCTAAACATCGCCTCTCAGGTAACTAAGGGCATTCATTTTGTCTTGTGGCCTCAGCGTACTGTTCACAGTACGGCTTCTCCTGTGCAGTCACCGCATCACTGCATCTCCTGTATAGTCCTCCATAGTCACGCATCACGCAGTCCACTTGGATCAGCTTGGAAACATGCTATCTTGGGGAACAAAATAACTTGACGTTTACTGTGTTGTGTGTGCTCGAGAGAGCTTCTAGAAGAAAAAGGATGTCTGTCAAACATTGTAGTGTTTTTAAATGTTTATTTTTGAGAGAGAGCGAGGGTGCTTGAGTTGGGAGGGGCAGAGAGAGAGGGAGACACAGAATCCGAAGCAGGCTCCAGGCTCTGAGCTGTCAGCACACAGCCTGATGCGGGGCTCAAACCCATGAGCCGTGAGATCATGACCTGAGCCGAAGTCAGATGCCTAGCTGACTGACCCACCCAGGTGCCCATGTCTTTCAAAGATTTTAAAATGTAACACACACTTACTTGAGATGTTACCTGGAATGTGGGGTTTGGGGCAGGCCTGACCTGGAAGAATCGTGTGCATTTTCCAGAGCCTTTTGATGGTCCCTTCTGGGGAGTGAGAGAGTCGAGGTGCTAGGTGACGCTTGATGTTTTTGTGTCTCCTCATGCTAGGTTGCCTACGTTCTTCAGGACTGGTGGCTCTCGTATTGGTGAGTTGTTTCCAGTCTGAGGTGAGGTGCCCCCAGATTGGCAGGCGGCGTCTCTTTCCCACAGAGTCTGGTTTGCTGGGCCTCCTTTCCTAATCCTCCCTTAGTTTCCCTACAGCAAAAGGGACTTTGAAGTTCTTGCTGGTGGAGTGTGACCCTCGCCCGGTCTCTCCCCACGTCTGACCCTCAGCATCTGTACGCAGACTGCTCTGAGAACTGAGAGCGTCACGATGCTAGTTGAGTTTCCATAAGGAGGAGCTTCACAGGGCCCTGCATGCCTGGGATCCTTTCCCAGCATAAGACAGGTCTCCCAAGTTGAGGTGAATTTTTTTCATTTTGTATTTATCTAAATTCTATCTATAGCTTAATATCCCCCCTCCCGCCCCCGCTTTTCCACAGGGCAAATGAACAAAGTGCCCTGAATGTCACGGTAAACGGAAAAGAAAATGTCACCGAGAAGCTCGATCTTCACTGGTACTTAGGAATTTATTCAGGTAAAGTTTAATCATTCGGTTTATTATCCGGGAGTCTGAGGTGCTTACAATGAGCCTGTGTGAGTAACTAGGGCTTCCAGGAGTAATTCAGTAATGTCTTAACAGATTAAGAGTCTGAGTCGCATTTACTCTGTGAATTAATTAGAATAATTATTTTTAAAATCTATCCGAAGAAAGAGGCTGAATGAAGACTCTTAATTTGCTCTGTACTGGATTTTGGAAGTTAAACCAGGATTGAGCATTCAGAAAATCAGCCACTGGAAATATGTGGCTATTGTCTATTCTAATAGGTTGCTTTAGCTAAATCTTATATCATTATTTGGATGGGCAAGGGGATTAGAAACGGATCCCCACCCTGTGGTTCGGATTGTTCCAATTCTGTCTGAATAAACCCTGGCTTTTATTGAACTTGGATGAAATCCTCTGGCAGCGAGGTTCTCCCAAAGAAAAGCATTAGTCCCTCACAGGTATGCAAAGCTCCCTTCACCGTCCTGCCTGTCTCTTGGGCTTCACTAATGACTTAAGAGAGAAGCTGAGCAGGGAAAAATCCAGTGTCTGGGAATTAGGGTTCCTTCTCTCTCTTACCTGGAGATCACAATGTTATCGCGTCCCCAACTGTGTGATTAATTTAACATTTGGCTTGCCAGACTAATATTAACACAGCGCTCTGCTTTCACGAGAGTGCTTAGAATATATGTGGCATTAACACACTTTTTAAAGGAAATCCTCATCTGAAATTTTAAATATTCTCACTGGAAACGCTCATACAAGCTTTCCGCAAAGATAGAGCGAGTGATCTTTGTGAAAACCTACTCGCTGAAATGGGGTTATTTATTTCGTTGATCACTCGCTAAAGAACCCTAAATACCTGAGCTCTTTCCCTTCCACCCCGGTGGGCTGCGGGAGGCCTGGGGGGGGAGGGGGAGGGGAAGGAGCCGTTGGGCCGCACAGTCAGGCAGCACGGGGGCCTCCGGAAAACGCCTCTCCTTGGCGGGTAGGGCTCTGAGCAGCTCTCGGAGTTGAGACAACAGTGACGTATCTGATGTAATTTGAGGGGGAAAAATGAATGGACTTGGTGGAGTGTTACTCACAGAAGTTATCCCCCAACTCTCGTTAGCGGTAGGAGTTCAGGAGAGGATAGGAAAACGATGTTGATTTTTATTCGCATCGTACGTACTCATTTATGCCATTAACAGAATCGGTAATTTAAATCGATTGTGTTCATTTACAAATGCGTTGTGTTTGTATAAAACGCCTGCGATTACTTCATGCTAACGTATAATTTGTATTTTCTTGCAATTCCATTGAGAGATGTTCTACTTGCAACATAATATGGTATTTTCATATTCTTTAAAGCCACTTGGGCATTTTCTACAAGGAAATAGCACATCATTTCCCCTGTTCCCTGTTAATTCTCATGCTGGCATGAGAGCATACGGCAGTTTTAGATTATGAGATGTCTAAATAGAAGAGCAAAACTTGAAGGGTGGAGAAGGGAAGATCAACTAGGTTTTGTAATTCTCTCTTTTTCTTCTGAGGTTTTAATAGAACTTGTAATTGAATCAGGAAAAGCCTAGTATGAAATTATCATATACACTTGATTTTTTTTTTACCTACAGTTTCTATTTAATGACAGAAAAATTAATGATATTCTTTATAAAAGTATCTTGCAAATGCATTGCAGTCTTACAGAACCCACATGTCTTATGAAAGGAAATCCAGAATATCTTCGTAAACTGTCTGCCGTGTTCTGGCTTCGCCGAAGAAAAGGCGGAGATGTTGTGGTCTGAGTGATGTTTCTTTATTTCAGGTTTAACCGTGGCTACTGTCCTTTTCGGCATAGCAAGATCTCTGCTGATGTTCTATGTCCTTGTTAATTCCTCACAAGCTTTGCACAACAAAATGTTCGAGTCCATTCTGAGAGCTCCAGTGTTGTTTTTTGACAGAAACCCAATAGGTAAGTCAGACACCAGGTGTCTCTGTAAATCTGCTTTGTTGACACCGTTTGTGTCTGATCACGTCTTCAGCATTTGAGAATGGAGAAGATGCTTGGAGGAAGTCCCTGTGTGCGTGGATTCATTCTTCCAAAAGTTTCACGGACTGTTTTCTCCTACCTGACAATATCTGAATATGGGCGCATATGAGCTGCAGCTTCTTTTTTTTTTTTTTTAATTTTTAAATGTTTTTATTTATTTTTGAGAGAGAAAGACTGAGTGCTAGTGGGAGAGGGGCAGAGAGAGAGGGAGACACAAAATCTGAAACAGGCTCCAGGCTCTGAGCTGTCGGCACAGAGCCCGACGCGGGGCTCGAACCCATGGACCGTGAGATCATGACCTGAGCCCGACCTAGCCACGCAGGTGCCCCAGGCGCTGCATACAAGCTTCTATTCCAGTTCATGTGTGTGTGTGTGGAAAATAAAGGGTGTTCCCTTTGCAGAGCAGTGTAGGAATCTGTTCGTCGTGGGGCCTACGAAACACCCTTCGTTGGGCGCAGGCGCGTTTCATTGTTGTTGCCCAGTTGCCAGAAGGTTGGCTGCATCGTGTGGCCTTAAACTAGGTCATCCTGGACTTGGCAGATTTTCCTAAAATTGTAATGAGAAATTAATGAAGACCCAGGATTGAAGTGTACACTTCCTCTCCCATAAAAGCTCTTTGCCGTAGCTTTAACGTTGGACTTTCGTCTCCATGTTGGAGGCTTTGTGGGGCAGGTCGCACAGAGTTCTGCAGTAGTCAGTGCCTTGACATGGGCACCCCCAGAGGCTGTCTCCAACCCGAGGCCTCTGACACGTCTTGCTTCTGAAGGTCGCTCCCCGACCTGGGTCCCTGCGCAGAGCTCGTTCATCAGCACGTGCTTGCGCTGCGCAGGCCCAGGCAGCCTTGTTGATGCAGGAGATCATTGACGGGACCCGGCCAGGCAGGGAGGTGGGCCAGCGAGAGCATCGGAGGAGACGTGGCCTGGCTCTTAGCCAGCCGTGTGACCCAGGCCAGCATGTGTAGGTGCCCTGGGCAGGCGACTCTCAAAGCCGGATGTTGTCGCAGTTAAAAATGTAGACTGTGGGTCCAGCTGCCTGGGTTCAGACCTGGCGCCAGCTGCTGATCATAATAGCTGGTTATGGCTCTGTGAACACTCAGGTGCTAGTTGCTTAATTTCTCTGCGCCTCAGTGTTCTTATCTGTAAAATGGGGATCCTCTTGATACCTCCCTTATCAAGATATTGTGGGAATAAGGCAGATCAGTATGTTCACAGGGCCTAGAGCAGTGCTTGGCCCACGGTCAGCACCTAAGGACACTTGGCCACAGTGACGACACGGCGTCTCGGGACTTCCTCACCTGTGAAATGGAAATGACAGCTGCCCTTCCGGCTTCACAAGGCTGTCATGAGGATTAAATAAGACTGTTCAGGAAGGCATTTTGTGCCATTCATTCAGCATGTTTGTTTAGTGAAGGCCGGGCACAGAGCCCAGGGATGGTGACCTGCAGAGACGCTGACACGTCCGTGCTCAGAAGGAGATCGGAGGGCGGACGCATCTGACGGCCGGCAAGTTGCTGCACTTTGCCAGTTAATTTGCAAACTACGGTCATAAAGTTGGGAGCATTAAGTGGGACTGGATTTCCGTTATCACATCATGGCCACAGTTAACCAGGCTCTTCGTGTCCGAGAACTGTAGGCTTCTCCACATGCTGACTGATTTATTATTCAAGGATTTGGGACCGAGTCTAAATCTTCAAGGTCGCTAATCTTCGAGCCGCACACTAGTGTTTATCTTGCCCTGCTTCTCCTGTATCTGTTAACAGGGCTTCTTTCCTTCAAGAAAATAGAAACCCAAATAAGTACCCCAAAGATAGGCCCAGTTTGCCCAGAATGTTCAGGGGCCATTACTCCTTTTAGTGATAGATTAAAAAAATTTTTTTTTAATTAGGAAAGTATTTTAAGTGGTAGATTTTAAATTTCCATGTGGATATCATTTTTATAGTTTTTAAACCAATGGGAAGAGCAAACCAAAGCTGGGGTTCATAGGGGATGTCACGGATTATATATATTTTAATGATTCTATAATATTAAAAAAGTTCCCCTCTATAGTGGAAGGGTAGGCATACTTCATTGTTTTTTAAGTTTATTGAGAGAGAGAGGGAGGGAGGAGAGGAGCAGAGAGACAGGGAGAGAGAGAATCCCAAGCAGGCTCACACCATCAGCTCAGAGCCCAACACAAGCCTCGAACTCATGAACCGTGAGATTGTGACCTGAGCCGAGACCAAGAGTCAGACACTCAACCAACTGAGCGAACCAGGCACCCTTAGGCATGCTTGATTTTTAAATTCTGTTAAATATCCACGTGAAATGTATACAGGTGCCCAGTGATCCCACCCCGAGTTACAGAGTGTCTTCCAAGCCGCACGGAGAAATCAGGAAGCATATCGCTCTCTTCTGAGGACTTTGTTATCCAGAGCACCTTCTCAGGGAGATGTCAGTAAGCTTCCTAAGAATTCATGATCCTGACAGCATCTTGGAGCGTGGAAAAGAGGGGACGGGAAGGATGGGACGGGTGTAGTTTCCAGCAGGTGAGGCCCGGGGTGGCGATGGCGTCTGCACGCACCATAGCCTGGCTTGGATTCGCAGATGTCTGCCAGGGTTCCCTTCCATAGCCACCTTGTTCCCACTTGCGCCGGAATATTCTCAGAGAACCCGATCGGGATGGTGGAAATGTCTCTTTACATTTGTTCATCGGTGTTCCCACCCCAGATGGGCTGATTCCCTTCTCGTGCTGCTCCCATTGTGTTCATCAGTGGGAGATCCTTGGAGCTTGTGCAGAGAACCAGGCCTTCAGGGAAGGGTCCTGAAACACTGGCTGCCCCTCCCCGCCCGCCCGAAAGCCCCAGGTTCTCTGACTTGGATTTAGGGAGAGGGACAAGGCGAACCTGGACAGTGTGTGTTTCTTCTCAGTAGCCGAGTCTCTCTGGCCTCTCTCTAATCACTGCAGAGCTCGGGTGTTTAAGAAGGCCCCCTCTCTCCAAGCTTCACGACGAAGTTTCTCTTCGTTTTGAACCCGTGTGTGGTTGTACAGAGTTTACTTAGCTTATTCGCTTATATAATGGAGTATTTTTTTACCCACTGATTTTTTCATAACCCAGCCAGTCTTAAAGTGTTTGGGTAAGATTTCAATCAGCTAAGTGTGGTGTTTTAGAGGGGCAGAAGCTACTTTTCTTCCCCTCTTTTTTCCTTCCTCCCTCCATTTTCACCCTTCCCTCCTTGGTGTATTTTGGTGATGGTATCGTGTGTCAGTTAAGGGGCCGTGTGTTTCCAGCTGCCCCGGCATTTCCCACACGTTCTGATTGCAACTTGAGTTGAGTGGCGCCTGTTTGGACGTGGTCCGTGTGTGTGTCCCTGTGCTCAGGGCTGTACCTGCCTTGTCCCTGATCAACATTTGTCTTCTGTCCTCCGTTCTATCATATCTTAATACGCAGGTAATACAGGAAAGCACTTCAGAAATTAGAAGATTATTCATTTCTATATTCAGTGTAAACTGTGCTTTCCTGAATTCGTTTTGTTTTTTATGTCTGGCACAAGAGGGCAGCATGATCTATATTATTTCAGGGATGTAACATAAGGGCACCTTCCTGCAAAACCCTTTTTTTTTTTTTTTTTTTTTCCAATTTAAAGCTTAGAAATTCCATTTTTTTTTTTTTTTTTTTTTTTTTTTGTATACCTTGAGTCTGTGTTTTATGGTATTGGTGCGGAATTTTAAATCATTGCTGTAGTTTATTATGTTTGAAGCGTTAGGCTCTTTATTAAAGAATTACTCACAGGGTTGTCCCGGAACATCTGGCATTTCACACAGGTTATTCGGATTTCTGGGCTGGGACGGTAGCTGGCGTGGGCAGCCGCCGACATCCTGACTGGATATATTTTACTTCTTGTGGGCAGAAGATGGCTGCCTGTATGACCCGAGTCAAACATGAGTTTGGGGAAAAATATGACCAGGCAGTTTCCTCAGTTGCCTTCCACGTGAGCAGAGTCAGTAGAGACGGCTTGTCCTTATCAAGTCTCCAGAATTTCCATACCTTTGGTTTGGAGACAAGATGAGTGGATAGGTGTCCTGTTTCTTCATGCCTAATAAAGGTGACCTAACACTTGGCTGAGTGAACTGACTGCAATGGATTCCAGATAAATAATTTGTTTATTTGCTTTCAGTGTGTTAATTTGGCTTTAAGAACGTGGGCCGCTGGTGTCAGGAGATGTCGGTGTTTGTTTATTCTCTCAGGGAAGTGCAAAGTTAGTACTGGGTTGTGGCCGTTGTGTTCATCTCACGTGACTGAGTCCTCTGCAGTGGTGTGTGTGTTCATTTATTTCGGCTTCCAGTATAAGACAAGTCCAAGTGCATATCATTGTTGTTTCCTTACTGATTAAGTTCGGGCCAGAGTGCTTGCTATTAAAGGATTGAAAAGCAAATGTACTAACCTCTTCTTTTGTCAGTTTTATTTTTCCAGTGCAAGTTGCTTGTGCTCCTTAAGGTATGGAACTGAGAGACATATTTGTGTACCCTCCTAATCAAAAATCGAGAATTGCTCAAATTAGGATTAAGATTTCTAATTTGACTGCACGTAGATGCCTCCGCGAATCGAATCGAAACTCTCCTGAATTAGCATATGCGTGGGTAAGGGGCTGAGGGCTGTGGAGAAGCAGGGGTGTGGAGGTTTGAAGTATTGTTTTGTTTCTTGAACTTTGAAAGGGACTCCTTAGTATCCCCTATACGTTGTTAATAAATCACTCGTGGAGAAGTAAGAAGTGAACCGAGAGCACCACGGTGAGCTTTGTGGAGTATCAGAAAGACTTGCCGTACTGTTTACAAAATCAGTTCTCACAGTACTGCTGCCTGGCTAGCAAAAAGAGTCATCAGGAGAGAAGAAGGATAATTGTAGGGACACCTCTCTGTTTATTCAGTTCAAATGACCACTGGAGTTAGTGCTAAATGCATATTCTTAACAAGTATAATATTTCAGCACTGTCAAAATTACCTTGACGATAATAGGCCTGTGAAATTATAGCTCTATAAGTTAGGAGGGGAGAGAGGGCTCTGCTTAGCACAGACTCCTCTGTGCCTGTTCACACAAGTGATTCTGCTGAGCAGGTGGCATGTTAGAACAAGAAATACTGGTCCTAAAATCTCTGATTTATGGTAGGTGTTGTTTTGACACCGCATCGAGACGATTTACAAGGCAAGACTTCGTGTTAAAATATTTTACCGGTGTCCTCATTCGTCACCGACATAAATATTCAGAAGTGATGCTGGAAAGTTGGGCATGTGCCCATTCATGCCAAATCACTGGCTGTGTTTCCTTTCAAGTGAGCTCTGTTGTGGATATGGTTAAAAGAAACTATGGTTTTTCTTCCTTGAGAGCAGATGAGCTGTAAGAAATGGAGAGTCCGAATCACATCCACCCTGACAGCTTTCATGTACCCCTCTTGCTTAGGTTGCTTTTAATTCTGGCTTAAGTCCTACAGGCTTGCTTTTTCTCTTTTTCTTTCCTTGCTTGGTGCACATTGTAGAGACATATTTATACGTACATTAGTTAAAGAGGCTTTTTGTGTTCAAAGGAAGAAGTTAGTCATCATCAGAAAAAGCTTTGTTGCAAAACAGAAACACACATTTCCCCTTTCTTTTTTCCTTGTTAATAATAACAAATGCAAGTGACTATAGAAGGAATAACACAAAAGATCGCATCAATCATAGTGATCCTCAATAGCCACATAAATATTGTTTTTTCAGGTTTGAATGAAGCAGCTAATAGTTTGAAGTAGGTGTGGCAATTAAATCCTGTCAGGCTGTCACACATTAAAAATAATGTTTTTTCACATAACAATGGTTATATGTACTTAAACTCTTATCACGGTGATACTAAGTCATATTTTATGGGAGTTGCTCATTTACTGCTAATAGTATCATAAAAGCCTTTGTTACGAGTTTAAATAGTTACATAGTTACATATGTTTGATTACTATTGTTATTTTGTCAGTAATCTCTATAAAGGTGATTATTAAAGCTCTTGTCCAGAGCTGGTAAATATTGCACCATTTTGGTATACATTGTTAATCTATTAGAATGTACTGATTACTCTTATTCCTGATTTTTCTCTGTAATAATCCTACATGGAAATACTGACAAGTTAGTAACCGAGGAAGCACTGTTTGTGGTTGTCCAAGAAAATGTTAATAAGATAAGATTCGGGTAGCTTGTGCCTTGTTCAAAGTGGTAATTATGTAATAGCTCAGGAGTTTGTAAGTGTGACATTTTGTGTTCTTTTATTTCCCAGTGGAGTACATGTTAAGTGATACATGTGCCCTAATATGTAAGTTCTCCACTTCACTCTACTATTTGTGGCTGTGATGTTAATACCCGCCCCGCGCTTTCAGTTTTTATTGATTTCCTATCTGTTGTCTCAGCCTTCAGCCAACCTGGAGCTAGGCAGTCTTTGGTACTGAGGACTTCACTAGTGTGTCCCACTGTCTGGTGTGAGTGTGCCCAGTAATTTGGCATTGCCTTATGGGGTGTGTGATTCACAGTAATTCAAATACTGTTATTTAAAGTTCCCCCTTCCCACTATCACACACAGATGATTACTTCAGCTTTGTAGCTCTTTGTGGTAGAGAATGCATGAAGGTATCTTTATGACATAGTTTATTGCTTTTGTACAACCATTTCAAACTGGAATAATATTTCTGGTTCATATTTAACACAAATAAATAATGATAAATATGTATAAAGCATAGTCTTCTGACATGAGGTGGGAGTAGATAGAAATTTGCTGGGTTGAAATCCCATATGGTTTTGCTAAATGGTCAGTTATTTCCCCTCAACCGTTTGATTTCAGAGCTGGCTTACGAGGCCGTGGTGTGAACTTTGATTTTCATTTTCTAACTGGCATCTTCATCTTCTGTTACCGTTTCTTCCCTACCCCCCTCATTTTAAACATTATTATTTATTTTGACAAGAAGAAAATGGAGAAAAAAAAAAAAAACCCCAGATGTTTACAACATTGAGCCTGTGACATTTTCTTTCACATAAAGTTTAAAATTTGGTTATGTTTTAAATCACATCTTTATAGTACTTGTCCCAATTGTGGTTAAATTATAATTTAGGTAGGTAATTCTGTGTTGACTGCCTGTCTCTTCTCTTAGCCTTGGGCTCTCAGACCTCCTAGAGCATATCTCTTATGTTATTGCAGAAGCCTCTGCAGCCCGGGTTGGACACTTTGTAGCTGGTTAGTATTTGTTGGCTGGATTGAAGAGGGGGATGGTTTCAGGAGTGGATTTGCATCTCTCTGTGCCACGCCTTTAAGAACAATGCAACTTTATAGAGTGTTGAAATAGAATGAGAGCCTTTTTGTCTTTGCACTCAGTGTTTACATTAAATGGAACCCTTCCCTCTTTATTTTCCAAAGTAGAATTTGCAATAGATAATTTATGGGAGCCTTTGTTTCTGGTGTGTGGTGGCATGAAGAAAAAACCATATACGTTGGCTCTTTGGAAGCTGCGGTTCATGGAGCTTACACTCTACAAAGTTCCAACTTCTGTTATCTGCCGGTCAGGGAAAGGAAACCATCAAACACCCAGTGCATTTTCTTGGGGTTTGGTTGTGCATCGAAGAAAAATGTTAGCACTTACATGGGTTAAATATTTGGTACCTGATAGTTTTACCTTATAAACTACATGTTCTTGAGAAGTAAAGAAAAATAATTCATTTTACTTACTTACTTACTTACTTACTTCTTATTTATTTATTTATTTATTTATTTATGGGGAGGGATGGTGGGGTGGGGAGAGAGAGAATCCCAAGCGTGCAGAGCCCCATGTAGGGCTCAAACCGATGAACCGTGAGATCGTGACCTGAGCTGAAGTCAGACGCTTTTAACCGACTGAGCCCCCCAGGTGCCCCAGAATTCATTTATTTGAAACCCTCAGCGGACATTTTAAACTGTTACTGAGTGGGGAGTTGAGATGTAGGTTGAGCTGTGGCAAAGAGCCTGCTCTCCTGGCCCGTAGCTTGCGAGCAGCTCTGCCGGTCCCTTCGCTTCTGGCCTCAGGTTTCACAGGTCAAAAGAGAGAGGCCTTTTTCACTCCTCAAGCATTTTTCCCAGTCCCCTCCTGGTTGTAAGTCGTGATCCCCAAGCACTGGGACAGAAAGCCCCTACTTTCAAGGCATCGGCAAACAAATATTTGCAGACGGTGGATTGTTTCTAAAACAAACAAAAAACATCCAGTGTCAGTATTCGATGCTTCCATATAGAAAATATACTCAGAGATTTAATATAGCCTGTAGAGCAGATCTCTCGAGTCGCATGCACACACAACGCGCATCCACGTAGCCCAGGGGTATATTTCTTTTTCATAAACTGTTGTCTTGGAATTTCAGGACAAATTGTTTCCAAGTGAAATCATACCAGTTGGAGAGTGAGAGGAATTTAGGAAACAAAAGAAAGCGATGTATTGAAGGTGATAACCTCTAAGCATATAGCAAACCATGCCCGGGTTCTGAGCAGACTCTTGACGCGAAAACGGTCTCTTGACCCGCCAGGACCCATCCGGGTGTTAGAGCTCGTCTCGGGGAAAGTGCGTCCAGGAAGGAAGGAAGTCAGCCCTTACTAAGTACTGCGCGCACTTCTCTTCGGGCTTTTAGGAGTGTGTTACAGACGCTTCGACAGAGGGCAGGACGTAAGCTGCGGCAGCTTTCTCCCTGAGAATGTTGTCTTGATATCAGCTATGATCTGTTGGGTCTTCTCGTTCTTTGTAACAGGATCAGTCTTTTAGAAATTTCCCTCTCCTTTCGGTGGACACTCTTTAACATCCAGAAAAAAGACAACGAGTTCCAAAGTACACTTCGAATGGAAGTTCATCAAAACCCTGTGGTTAAAGCGAAAGCTGTCAGAAAATCAAGTTCTTTGCGGTCTTCCTTTTCTTTCTTTTCTACATTTGCGTTTTAATAGATTGTACCACGTGGGGGAATGTTTCAACCTCTCGAACACCTGGAAAGTCTATTTTAGACTTGTTAGGCATTTAAAAATCCTTATCCAGGCATTATTCCGAATACAGCCGTGCTCTCCACGGTAGGGAAATACTGCCTGCAGGTCCTCTGTGGGTAGGAAGAATGCTGAGGAGAGCACTGGGTTGTTAAGACATCAGCACGTCGATGCTCAGTCTAAGTCCCTGATTTTAGGGTGGTTAGTCAGTACTTAGTCAATGATCTTGATTTGTCTCTAAATTTTATGAGGAGGTTTCTGGAAGTGTTCTTTTGGTTCAGTGACTGTGATCTCATTCTTTACTCTGTTTGAGGCCTATAATCAAAAGGTATAGAGATTTTGAAAATGGGGTAAGAAAAACAATGTACCTGCTTTTTTAAAAATTTTGATTCCCGTGTAGTCGACATACACTGGTGGTGTATTCATTTCAGGTGTACCATATAGTGAGTACCTACTTCTTTTTGTTATGCATGAAGATATTTGAACAGGGACCACAGTGTATGTGGTTTTGTCCTTAAATGTCTAGATCACCGTGATGCTTTGCAACAGAAGAATCCTAGATTAATTTTTTTCATTACCTTTAAATATTTAAAAGTGACTAAGAAGGAAATGGTTGCTTTCTTGTATATGGTCATTTCTTTTAGAACTTTTTTTCCTTTTTATCTTCCTTTCGTGGGAGAATGACCTGGGCTCATTACATTTATTTCCTCTGGGGGAACTATAAATTTGTTATTTTAACTTTTTGGAGAATAAGATGGTAGTAACACCTTAAAATTATATCTCATGCTAACGTAAATCTCTATACTCTCCCTCTTAGGATTAAAAAAAAGGGAGTCAAATGTAGTTGAATGAGTCTACCAGTAAGCTATATTGTAGACAGAAGTGTTTGTTTTTGGTGCTAGCTTTGAAATGTTGGTCTTGACGTATAGTCCTGTATATAAAAGGAAAATAAACTCCTATTTCAAGATGATGAGTAATCAGTGTTATTAGAAAATTGTTCTTCCTTGACTTCAATATTAAATAGTTGTTGACATAAATAGCTAGAGTAATAAAAGGCAACACCTGTGTAATCCAGACAGTGGTTATTGTACAATCAGATAAGCTGCTGTTTCTTGACGAATTGTCAAGTCTTTAGACCAGGTGAATAGATTTGTTATATGTTAGGGAATTCTAAAAGTTGAATGAAGAAGCTTGAATCCTTGATGCCAAGTGTTCTGACCACTCACGTCTTCTTTCACAAAGGAGACGTGACAGGAAGGTAATGCTTAAATGAGCCGGCCTTCAGGTGTGTCTTCTTGGCTTGGTTCCTGCTCTGTCAAAGTAGCTAAATTTTCTAGATGAGCAGTAGGGTTTGAAATTTTAGGTGACAAAATGAGTATCTTGTAGGTTTTGGATAAACATTGAGTACTTTTTAAAAACTAGCCCCTCTTTTCTTTCCCCTGAATTCTTAGGTCCCTTTTTAATTTGATGTCAGAAGCAAGAGAACTTGGGTTGTCATCCGTAGTTAATGGTCAGAGGGTGGGATGGAGGTCAAGGTGCTGGGGTGTCCCAGTTCTGTTGGGAACAGAGCTCTGGAGTAGCCAAGCCAGTCATCTCGCTGCTGCATCAAGGTCGTCTTGACTGAAGCACGATGGCCTTAAGCAGCACCGATGAGCGTGAGGGAGGGAGATTTCTCTGCGTTAGATCGTCACACCAGAATTAAAGTTCATATTACTGGATTCCATTTAAGAGATTAAAATTTTTAAATTTGAAAAATGACCAGCAAATAAAGTGACCTTTAATTTTACCAATGTGAATGGTTTTCTTGTATTTCCCAGTAATGGTTTTGAAGCAAAGCATGATTCCGGCTCCATGGTTAAGAAAGCAGGCTTTGAAGTCATCCTTCCTGAGTGTGAATCCCAGCTCTGCCACCGACAGACCTTGGCTGAGTTACTTAACCTCTTTCTGCTTCAACTCTGTACAGTGGGGATGGTGGTATAGTGGTGAAACCAAGCTTTTTTACATGTGTGAGAACTAAGAGGCTTAATATATGTAAAGCATTTAAAACAGTGACTATCATACAGAGACATTGATTTTTGACTCAAGTGACATGTTGGCATTTTAGGGGGTTTTTTGCCTCTTTTTTTTTTAATATATATATTTTAATGTTTGTTTATTTTTGAGAGGGAGGGAGACAGAGCGAGGTGGAGGAGGGGCAGAGAATAGGGAGACACAGAATCTGAAGCAGGCTCCAGTCTCTGAGCTGTCAGCACAGAGCATGATGCGGGGCTTGAACCCACAAATGCAAGATCATGACCTGAGCCGAAGTTGGATGCTCGACCAACTGAACCTCATTGCCTCTTTTTTTTTTTTTTAAACAAAATTCAAATGCATATGCTAATTTTGATAAAACAGTGGGGAGTGGGAAAATGGAGGTATGTTTTCACAGATGTAAGGAAAAATAGGAAAGCGACCAAGATCCACAAGCCACAAAACAAACAGCATCATGTTTTTTTGTTGGTTTTGTGTTTGTTGTTGTTTTCATCGGGGCCAAGCTTCACTCTGGAGTTCATTTTAATTTAATTTGGTTTCACAAGGGGAGCTCAATTTTGCATATAAGTACCAAACATCTGGTTGACTTTTTGTTTAAAAGTGATATGGCTGAAGTTTATTACAGAAGTCTATTGTGTAATTAAGGAAAGACAGTTGGAAATTTATAAAATAAGTCCTACTTAAATGCAACCTTGGAATCATTCCAGGGAAGTGAGGATACTTCTTGGGAGTAGCAGGAACTTATTACTTTTAAAAAATGCTATAACTGGTCAAAATGTAGAACTTCTGTGTATTCACCTTTTTTCCAAAAAGCATGCAAAATGGCAAATTTCACAAGTGAAAGTTAAAAGTTGACCTAAGGCAGTTTTAGATCGTCAAACCTTCAAATTTTATTCATGGGATGTTTTTAGAGACATTTTGTGCTTTGTTCACTGCAGTTAATTCCAAGCAATCCTTCTGCATTTCTATCAGATGGACATCCTGATACTTCCAAACTTCTTCTTGCACAAAATACAGTTAAAAGCAGCTTGGGAAGAAAAGGAGATTCCTAGTTGGTTCTTAGAAACTATTGATTATATTTTTAAAGCAGTTAAGGGCATAATAAAGCCACAGTACAAAATACAGCTCTTCCATATATACTGCCCAATTAGTGCTAATCAACTGATCATTTCAGTGCCAGAAATTACTGGCTGGCTATAATAGCATTGAGGTATGCGAAGGAATAGTTTTGGGTGGAGAGACCCAAGTGAAGATAGAGCACTTAATCAGTAGTTTAACACCTGTCTGCCAGGCAGCTGTGTGAGTAGTTAGGCAGGGATCCCCTCACTAGTCCTGAGTCTTAGTGTTCGGCCTCAGTGATGTCTGACGGGCCCTCAGCACCGAAATGCAATGGTTCTGTCTTCCTGCAGAGTTCACTTAGAAATAACTTGATAAAAAAAGAAAGACTCTGAGGATTTTTATGACCCTAGTTTTCATACACCCTTGAATGTTTTAGGGGTCTGTTCCGTGGTAGAGGTTTCATCTGTTGGCAGTTACAATCTAGTTCCTTATCAAATTGAGGATCAGCCCGAATTAGGGTGACTTTGGAATATTCCCCTATGTCTTGTCATTTTCTAGCAACATCGTAAATTTTTATAATTTAAATTTATCAAAATACTGTCCCTTCCAGGGTCTCCTTTCATCTTCAGTAGCAACAAAGCAGTGAGCAGTCTCCACACTCTCTTACGCCTCCAGAGCTTGTCCCCAGCAGATGCCTGCTTTCCCTTGCCGCCTTGGTCACGCCTGTCGTCATCGTCCTCATTGGTTATGATGTGGGAACCGTAGAGTTACGATGCCTGTAAATGAAAATTAAGAACCAGATTGTTTCAAGTCATTAGCCAGCATACAGATTATAATCAGCATACAGATTATAACTAAACATTTATTAAGCATCTGCATATGCCAGTGTGCTGGGCGTTTTGCCTAAGAGAACCAGATACTGCATTCTGAATTCCCCATGGGTATTTTCTAAAGATCCGTCTGTCCTCCATTCCTACACAGTATATTTCACACAATAATGGGTGCGCTTCAGGTCAGGGCGAAATTGTTTAGCCTAGTATTTCCTATGAAATGGATGTGGACATCAGACTAATCAGAAATATTTTCAAAATTTCAGAAAAGTTGCATGACCTGGACAGTGCATCACATTAATACAGGGGGTATGAGGCGTCTGCAATCAATGGATATTTGTGTTCATGTTGATATAAAAATTCTGATTTTAAGTTACAAATATGAGAATAAGAAATACTTCAAAATTTGTGGTCTTCACCCTCTTCCTTCTGTTTATTCAGCTTTTATGTGCACTTTCTTGCTTTTATCAATTTTCAGACAATGAATTAGTTTCAACATGGGATGGGGGTGGATGGATCTTTCAACTGTAGGGAAAGTTACTCTTTCAGAAAACCAGGTAATCACTTCAAACTTTCCTCATGGCCCTAAATTTTTGAGAGACTTTCACTGGTGCCTTTCTCATGACTCTCTTTATTTTTGGAGACCTGTGGTGGCATATAACACTGCCTAAGTTCAAGGTGTACGTGGAGCATATTGAGTTGACACATTTATAATGCAATACGATTGCTGTTATGGCCTTAGCTACCAACTCTGTCGTCACACGATGGTTATTTCTTCTTGTGTTGGAAACAATTAAGGTCGAGTCTCTTAGCAGATTTACTGTTTATGATATACTTTTGTTGTCTGTAATCACTGTACCGTGTATTCGGTCTCTAAGACTTACTCATCTGCGATTTGCAAGTATGTACCTGTAAACAACATCTCTTTCATGCCCCCAGTCCCTAGCCCCTGGTAACCACCATTTTACTCACTGCTTTTATGAGTTCAATGTTTTTAGATTCCACGTATCAGAGATGTCATAGAGTATTTGTCTTTGTCTGGCTTATCTCACTTGGTAGGATATCCTCAAGGTCCATTCATGTTGTTGCAAATGGCAGGATTTCCTTTTTTCTCATGGCTGAATAGTATTCCTATGTGTGTGTGTGTGTGTGCGTGCGCGTGCGCGTGTGCATGTGAGAGAGCGAGAGAGAGAGAGATCTTCTTTGTTGAGAGACGCTTAAGTTGTTTCCACACTTTGACTGTTGTGAATAACGCTGTCATGGAATAGGGGTGCAAATATCCCTACAACAATTTCATTCCTGTCATGACTCTAAAATTTTTGTAATTTTATAGCTGATCACATTAGGAAAACGTTAGCTCTGAAATTTATAGTATTTATATTTACATTTATGGTATTGATATTTATAATTACAGTATTGATATCATAAGAGACAATGTGGGACTATGGGATCATAGTGAGCTCTTCTTTGGCATTGGGGTTCTTAGGGGGAGGGAAAACAACATGGCACTTGATATGAGCTATTTTTAATAACTCAAGGAAGAGTCAGAGATAAGGAGTGTTAGTTCTCGGGGCGCCTGGGTGGCT
>CM053574.1:118129680-118359603 GCA_028646485.1 Cryptoprocta ferox | reverse complement strand
AGCTTAAGTTAACAGTAGCCTGGAGCCACGGATGTATCAATCCCAATGAGTTGCACTTAAAAACATTTTATTTGGGGCGCCTGGGTGGCTCAGTTGGTTAAGCATCCAACTTCAGCTCAGGTCATTGATCTTGCGTTTCGTGAGTTGGAGCCTGGCATTGGGCTCTGTGCTGACAGCTCAGAGCCTGGAGCCTGCTTTGGTAGGTCTCCCTTTCTCTCTGCCCCTCCCCTGCTCCCGCTCTTTCTCTTTCTCTCCCTCTTAAAAATAAATAAAATAAAATAAATTTTTAAAAACTGCACGTTTTATTTACTCATTCAGGATTTGGTACACTGCTCACTTCTCAGACACCCTCCTCCATTCACAGATCATGGTAACGGGAAAGACAGATTAGATTCTTCCATCGTTTCTTACTGCCTGTATCTTAATTCTTTTCCAGTAACGTACGTAGAGTTTTGCTTTCTTATTTGCTTGTTCTCTACAGAAGTTACATGATATTTGGAAATTGCAGGAAAATAGTGTCTAGGAAATCTTGCCACTTAGTCTTTACAAGGCTTAATGTTTAAAGTGAGTTCGGTTTTTGTGTTCATTCACTTCATCACAGACTGTATAAGGACAGGATCTAATCCTGATTTTAGCCATCTTTTGGGCTTTTGTCGTTGTTGTAACCTTAGGTGTATAATGTTAATGCTTCACCGTTTCCTCTGCTCCTGGGAGAACCTGTTTCCGGTCTCCTTTATGTTTTGATAGTCTTTTTATTTTTTTATTAAAAAATTTTTTTAATGTTTTATTTATTTTTGAGAGAGAGAGAGACAGCATGAGCAGGTTAGGGTCAGAGAGAGAGGGAGACACAGAATCTGAAGCAGGCTCCAGGCTCTGAGCTGATGGCGCAGAGCCTGATGCGGGGCTCGAACCCACGAACCGTGAGATCATGACCTGAGCCGAAGTCAGACTCAACCAACTGAGCCACCCAGGTGCCATATAGTCTTTTTAAAAAGTCAGAAATGCGGGAATAGTTTTTCTGAATAAAGCCCACCATTTGCCTTTATGGGGTGCGGCTGGCTCCCTGGACGATTTGGACCAGCTTCTCCTTTGTTGAGTTTCAGTAACACAAGGTTGTGGTCTCTTTAATCCCATCCTTGCCTGTAAAGTTCTTTTCATATATCGGCTAAAACTTATCAAGGTTTGTTTATCAAAATGCTGTTGGTCTCCCCGCATCGTCACCCTGTATAATCTGCACCGTAGTCAGAAGAGGTGGTTTATGGAGCTCTGTTCATGGTACAGCCTGTGTCCTCTCTCTTCGTGTTGTACTTCAGAGGAGTCTTACATCTTTGACTTTTGAGCCTTTTTGTTTTCTTTGCTGGGTTTGAGGACACACACGAGGCAAAAGCGCCCGCTGATAAAGAATGTATCTGGAGAGACTGTGAGACCACGTGAGACCTAGGTGAAAAGTGAACTGCCCTAGAAAGTCCAAGCATGAGGAGTAACGTGTTTTGATGTGAGAAAAGAAAAAATGCTACATTGGACTCTCTCCTCCATTCACGTTTCGATGACATCTCACGCATGTGATAGTTCGACCCATTCGGCCTTGAGCTGCTTGCTGCCTGCAGGTCGTGGCGTCTTGGTGAATTAAAGCTCTCTTACCCCTTTCTGATGAAAATATTGGCAATTTCAGGTTTGTGACTAGTGGATCTATTCAGCTCGAAGGAAACCTTTCAGTGATGGGCAGCATGACTTTTCATCTGAGGCACGTGGAGTCTGTGGCTGCCAGAGAGATTGGGAGCTGGCAGTGATTTCGCTTCATTACAAGCATGTACAGATATTATTTAATGCAAGCAAGTTTCGAATGCTGGTAAAGAACACAGTTAAGGTCATGGTCTGAAAGGACTTTGATGTCCTGAAGGAGCCTGATTTTCCCCTAATACGCATGAAAAACTTGTGCAGTATAGCTCTTAGGAGATGAATATTTGTTCGTGGAGAGTGAGCAGAATGGCGGGCGGAATATGCATTTGCAGGCAAAAGGGGGGATGAACCAGTATGCAGAAAGTAGCCATGGAAATCCGTAAATAGCGGGCCAAGAGTATTCTGCAAATGTGGTAGCTGGGTTTTCCCAGGAACAGTGGACGGACACCAGATCCTGCCCAGAGAATTTCTGATTTTCTTAAAAGTTAAGTGATTTCCTTACAGATTTCAGACCTTCTTCAATCAAGCCTTTTCCTCTTCTAGAGAGATTCCTGTTCTCTCCTTAGTTCCTAGATATTTAAAGTACAGATGAAGGGCCATTATTCTGAGTGTGTCTTAACTGTCCACAAAGTACCCTGGGCAGTCTTTGGTGGCCTGGATTACTGAGATGGTTTGCGGTTCGTTTTGTTTACTAGTGCAGGAGAGAAGTTTTAATTCTGTATTGGGTTTTTATACACCTGGCAAATCCCTTGGGCAGCCTGTAGCCGACCATTAGACTATCTGTGTCACTTCTCATTTAGAAGCTGCAGAAGATCCATGGACTGCCCTGGTCCTCTGAGGGAGACTGGAGAACAGAGACGATCCCTCCGGGAAGTTGGGGCAACGTGGACCGTAGCGGGTGTATCCATGATGTGTGCTGGTGGGATGTGCTGGGCTAGTGGTGATGTGTTACAGCTTTAGCGGTTGACATTCTGCAAGGGAGACGCTTGGGAAAGGAGAACCCCGAGGCAAGGCTGAGGGCATGGGACCGTCCCGAGGGGAGTGGAGACAAGTCAGGAGACTTGTCTGGCATCTCTGTGCCACACACTCAGAATCCAGTTTCGGCGGTGGATTGCGGAACGGATGAGAATGGGCGTTCTAGCGCCTCTAGGCCAGGAGGCCAGCCTGGGGGCCATGAAAAGTTTCCATCTGTGTTGCTGCCAGCTTCTTGCCCAGGGTGCCCTGGCCCTTAGGGAAGCACGTGTTGGCGTAGGTGTGATTAACCTCCCAGGTACTCGGCACCACGATCTCTTCCTGTGGAGCAGCTGCCGTGGCGGGGGGCTGTGGGTGTGAACTGAGTGGGGGATGCAGTTCAGCATGACCCTGGCTGCTGGCGGAGCCGGAAGGTGCAAAGAAGAGAGTTAGAATGCAGAGCAGGATGAATTTTTCTGTTACTTGTCCAGTTGAGACCATGTCTAAAGATCGGGCCTGCCTCGTGGTGGAGGCAGACTAGGACCAAACGAATGTGCATGTTGTTGCCGTGCATTCACTGCCCCATCAGCGCGGGGGCCTCTGGGAGCTGGAAGGACTCTTGCATCCCTGCACTGGTGGCCCTCCTACTTTGGTCATGGGACCGCGCTTCTGGGTTGCAGCTGCCACAGGAGTTTAATTAAACGCTTGTTGTTTTGGACGTGACCAGTGGTTATTTTTTCCCCCCTACCTTTTATTGGCATCTGCCTTAGGTGGCCTCTTTTATCATTCCCTTAGTGGTCAATACCAGCTTGTCTCAACATTGGCTTCCGTTCTTGGCATGAGGATCTCTCATTTCCCAACAGGGCAAATACTGAAAATGGTGCTTTCTGAACACGTTTACTCGACCTCCCACCTGTCTGTTGAGGAACACTTACCGAGCCCTTACTGCAAGTCAGGCATGGTGTCACTGAAACTTAGGTGTCTTCTGCTAGACTCCGAATTAGTAGCCACGTTAGTGTGGCCGTGATTGGCATTGTGGACGAGGAGGCCCAGGTGGACCTTGCGAGTGTCCAAGGTGACCTGAGCATGGAGGAGGGGCTAGTGGTGCAGTGTGTTTAGAGGTACCGGCCGGAGAATGAGGCAGAGTTATCCAGAAGCGGGAAGTGGAAATGGTTGGGGGAGGGGGGCTGGAACCCAGCAAGGAAGGCCGACTGGCTGGCGTGGAGTGAGCATAGGCAAGACGATGGTTCGGCTCAGCAGCACCAGGCCGGGATAGAGTCGTGCAGGGCCTGTGGAGTGTTTTTAACCCCATCTCTAGAGCAATAGGCAGTTTTTTCTGTGGGTACAGCGCCTCATGACACGCCTTTCTGTGCTTGGCAAAGCTGTCTCGTCGGGGGACCTCATGATGGGGTAGGGCAGGATATTCTGGGGATTTTTCTTTTAGCTTTGAAGGTATTTTAACACGTCCCAATTCTTGTTACTCTGTGTGTCCTGGTTCACATTTCACCCACATGGTTTGTGGCTGTTTGATTTCTTTGGTTACAATTTAATTGTCTCGGATGTAACCCCTATAAATCCTGTCCTCTCGCTCTTAGCGTTCATAGTGCCTCATGAAGAGGTGGGAGCTAACATTTGCTGCTCTGCCTTTGACCCAGGAAAGTGTTGCATGATGACTTCGGGTCTGAACTTAGGTACACTAAGGACAGATGAACATATTGGCTACATTTATTTTTAGGATTAGAAGTAACGACTGATTGGGGTGCCCAGGGGGCTCCGTCGGTTACGGCTCAGGTCATGATCTCACGGTCTGTGGGTTCGAGCCCCGCGTGGGGCTCTGTGCTGACAGCTCAGAGCCTGGAGCCTGCTTCCAATTCTGTGTCTCCCTCTCTCTCTGCCCCTCTCCCCCCCTCAAAATAAAGACATAAGAAAATTAAAAAAAAAAAAAAAGAAGTAACGACTGATCTATCAGAGATACTTCTCTACCAGGGGTTACTTAGGAAACGAATTGCAGTAGAGTTTTGGTTCTGTAATGGCACTTAAGCTGCCTCTTTGTTGAGGAGGAAGCTCTATACCATTAGCAGCTCCACTTTCCGCGCGACCGTAGGCTTATGAAGCTTTTCTAAAAGTTGTATTCTTGTCAGAGGGGGTTTATCTCACGGAAAGAATAGGACATTTTTCTGTAAAAGTAAAAATGCTGTTCAGTGGTGTTCCCCTCATCCTTCCCTGAAAAAAAAAAAATTAGTGCTTAATCAGGGTTCCAGATGTTTGTATGTATGTATTTATTTGGATATTTATAGTGTTTTCTGTCAAGCAGTTTGCCTCCCTGGGTGCATTCCAGAAATTTTAAAAACATACATGGCAAAGCCACAAAGATCAAAGACCTGTGTCTTATGAACTCTTTACAGCACTTCAGGCCAGTCCCTAGAATGATTTATATTAAAGGAATTGAGTAAGAGCTGTTACCAGCCACATCTTGTCGTGAGGAATGTTTCAGATGGGGACCCGAGAACCTGGTGAAGAACCCGTCCAAACTGGGGTTCTTCTGTCCTCTCTCCTGAGCGTGGGTGTCTGTCTGAGACCCTCCTACGGTACAAGGACTTCGATTAGCTCACAGGGGCAGCCCTGGTCTCTGGTATTTCCACATCTTAAACATGGGGATGTTTTGAATATTACTGATTATTAATGAATGTTAATGAATACTATTAATGCTACTATGTAGAATTTTTAAAGCTGCCATTAAAAGTATGGGTTTCATTTTCTGTATTTTAAAAGTACATACTATCTACCATCTAAATGGAAAACAACAAGACTTTTTGTCGTGACCCATTAATGCCGCTGTGACTAATAACTCTGGGTGAGGAAGGGCCTTCAGCAGTTGAGGCGGCACCACGCAGAGCTCTTCTTGCGTCTGAGTAAGAAAGGCTCAAACAGCAGCGGCCTTTGACGAAGTTCTTCGCTGGGAGTTTTGAGGATCATGGATTTGGTTCATCGGCTCATTGATAAACGTTATACAAGTAATCGGTAGCTGATCCTGTGCCTCCCCGTCTTACTGCGGACCTTCCCTTCTGGCGGGGAGTCACGGTGGCAGGAGGGGGTAGGTGTGTGAATTGACAGCTTGGGTCTGTCCTGAGTGCCGCGTGCAGCGTTCTCCCTGGAGCAAACCCTGCGAGGTGTAGTCGAGGCCCTCCTCCCCTCTGCCCTGGCCCGGCTCTGGGTTTCACCCGCGCAGAAGGATGGGGTCCTTCCCGCACTGAGCCGGGCACCTTTCTGCGGTGGCAGCGCACGGTTCGGAGGACGGACGGTGCTGAGCCGGGGCGGTGTTGGCGGGCTGGGCATGGGCAGGCTTGCTCCTGGGCTGTCCCCGTGACTCCTTCCACCTGCAGGTGTGTGCTTCTCCACCCCCCTGCGCCCCCTGTGCCCCCTGCGCCCCCGACAGCTCGACCACCCTGAGGTTTGAGAGTCGAAAGGACTTTCACTCAAGGTAGGTGAATTTAGCTCGAAGGCCTGCGGGATTCTCTGTCATCTCCAAGTCCGCGTATTTGGTGAGGAGCCTTTTGCCTGCAGTGTGAGGCTGGGTCTCCCCTGAAGACTCCTGCCTTGTAATCAGTGACTTCTACAGGATGACTTGGGGGGCGCCTGGGTGGCTCAGTCGGTTAAGCGTCCGACTTCGGCTCAGGTCACGATCTCACAGTCCGTGGGTTCGAGTCCCGCATTGGGCTCTGTGCTGACGGCTCAGGTCATGATCTTGTGGTTCATGGGTTCAAGCCCCACATCGGGTTCTGTGCTGACAGCTCAGAGCCTGGAGCCTGCTTGGGATTCTGTGTCTCCCTCTCTCTCTGCCCCTCCCCCACTCATGCTCTATTTCTCTCTGTCTCAATAATAAATAAACATTAAAAAAATTTTTTGAAAAAGAAAGAAAAAAAAGGATGACTTGGCTTGGGCCCCCCGACGCTGCTGCTTCCGGCTAGGAAAACCTCAGAAATGCTACTGATTGCCCAAACCATAGTTACCCAGGCATTTTTGATTTTTAATTTGAGGTCTCCTTTCTCAATAATAAAAGCCTTACTGTGCCTTAAATATTTATAACAATTACTGAATCGTTTTTCCACGTAATGGATGTTGTGTTAAATTATGCCTGAAAAAATCATGATATACCGACATTTGTTTTTATTTTTTAAAATTTAAAAATGTTAGTTTTAAGTAATCTCTGCACCCAGTGTGGGGCTCGAACTCACAATCCCAAGATTGAGTCGTAGGCTCTAGTGACTGAGCCATCCAGGAGCCCCATGATAAACCGACATTTAAATGCATTTTGCCAAATGTATTTTAAAACACTGATTATTTAACTAGATATGGAAGCTGCTTTAATGACCTAGTTCATGACCTAGTGTTCAGAAGTCTCTGAATTCTGAAAAATAGTGGGTATTTTTTAAACCTAGCCTTCGTCTTTTTTTTTAAAAAAAATGTTTTTTAAGAGTGAGCGTGCAAGTGGGGGAGGGGCAGAAGCAGGGGGAGGGGGAGGGAGGGAGGGAAGAAGGGAGAGAGAGAGAGGGACTATCTTAAGCAGGCTCCATGCAGTCATACATGGTGGGCATGGATAGTTGTTATGCCTAATAAATGAAAAGCTGAATTGTATGTAATTGTCAAAATATTTTCTCTTTCTAACACATGTTTAGAATTCTAGTAACATCTTGATTTTCTGAGAATTACAGCTGTTATTAGGATTTTACACGATCCTGAAATGTAGGGTTCAGGAAAAGAAACCTGGTTGAGTTTGTGAAATTATAATTTCTATGCTCCCCCTTTAACTATTTTTGATTCCGACATTATTGTTCCCTTTTACTTTGGATCATGTGTGCCACATAGAAACCATGTCAGATAGTGTAATGTTCAGAACCACGATGCTGAGTGGTAAGGGGAGAATGCGAACGAATCCTGAGTTCCTCGATCTGATCTCCGTTAACTTCAACTGAGGCTTTTTTAGAGACTCTTAAGTAGTTGCTGCATAAGGGAGAAAATATTTAGCTAATTTTTTTATTGTGATAAAAAACAAACTAGCTAATGATGTTACTTACTGCCTTTAAAACATTTTGTTTTTGGTTTACATTTATTTATTTTTGAGAGACCGAGAGAGACAGAGCGTGAACAGGGGAGGGGCAGAGAAAGAAAGAGACACGGAATCCAAAGAAGGCTCCAGGCTCTGAGCTAGCAGTCAGCACAGAGCCCAACGCGGGGCTTGAACCCATGAACCGCGAGACCATGACCTGAGCTGAAGTCAGATGCTCAATTGACTGAGCCACGCAGGCACCCTACTTACTGCCTTTTAAAAATACTCATTAAAACTGATGCCCTGGGGACGCCTGGGTGGCTAAGTTGGTTGAGCTTTTGACTCTTGATTTTGGCTCAGGTCATGATTCCAGTGTTGTGGGATTGAACTCTGCATTGGATCGAACCCTGCGCTCAGCACAGAGCCTGGTTAAGATTCTCCCTCCCTCTGCCCTTCACCAGCATGCACGTGTGCACGCTTTCTCTCTCTTTAAAATAAAAAACAAGACAGGCTAATGCCACGTGGTGTCTTTCCATGCAACGAATCTCCCGGGACAGGGGTCTCTAGCCTAGATTAGGCATTTAGGTCCTGTACCCCATCGTGCCCTCCAGTTTAGACATAACCAGACCAGTTACACATCTGTGAAGCCTTGGATTGCGAGTAACTTGGTCTGCGAGTGTTCTGCAAGAGGAGCGAGCATTTCTAATAAATTTTAACTTGATAAACGAGTGATGTCTTGCAACATGAGTAGTACGTGACGCTGAATGTCACATGATCACCGCTGAGCTTCTTCTTAAAATTGACTTGATACACGAGTGCTTTGGATTACAAGCACGTTTCAGGAACAAATTAAGCTTGCAAACGGAGGTTTTACCGTATTCTGAAAGAGAAGCTCAGGCGTCTCAGGAGCGATCCTTGCGTGGCAGTCCCTTTGGTATTTGGTGGTACTTCCTCCCCTCTCCAGCCCCTACCTTTGCTTGGAGGGTCCCTTCCTCTATTCCGGCCCGCGAAGCTTCAAGGCTCTTTTCCATCATTTAAATGATTCTCAGGATCACACTTCCCTCTCAATATGTGTTCCTGGATACTCTTTCCTAGAATATTTTGTGGTATTTTTCTTCTTTAAACTCTAAGACTAGTCCATTGCCACCTTCCTTGGTCCAATGATATATTCATTTTTGCTTTTCATTCCTAAAGACACGTGCCCCTTAAGTGCAGAGTATACATCTACATCCTTCACCCTTGTCTTTCATTCAAGTCTGCTTTGGTTTTGTTCTGGTGTTTCCCCTCAGCTTCCTTTTCTTAGGTTATATAAGCTCAGAAAAGGCAAGGCCGTTAGCGCTTCTCAGAGACTCTTAATCCTGCCTGGTGTTGTTGACCACCCTAGGTCCTATTTAGGATTCTGAGGGGGCTGTCCTTGACTGGAAATTGTAGAGAGTGGCAGTCTTTGAGTGACTCCTACTTGTGCTGATTTAGCCACGTCGAGATGAATTCTATTTATATTTGATTTTTTGCATCTTAACTTGGACGTTTTTCCATGATGTCGGGAATGGACAAGATGGGGTCATCAAGAATATTGATTTGTTTAAACTATTTTTTGAGAAAGGTAAATTGCTGTAGCGGTTTCTAAAAGTCGACCGGTGCTTTGCCGACTAAAACATGAACGCATTCTACGCTCTCTCCTCTCCTTCACCGTGAGGTGGGTGGCATTTGTGACTGTGGGGCATCATTCTCTGTCCCCAGCAGGAAGTCTCTCCCTTCGTTCATTTCCACCCTGTGTCCTGCTGCATCTTCGCCCTGCTCTCCTCCCCCTGCGGAGGGTGGTTCTCCCATGTTGGGGTCTGGGTGGGCCCAGGAACCCATTGGTCCCCTGTAAGTGCATACGTCTCTCATCTCCTCACCAGCATCTTGACGGAAGTGGCTGCCACCACAGGTGTCTCCTCTTTGGCCCTGGCACACTGGGTGCCAAGTGTGCACGTGGAGTTAACCGTCTACCAAGGTCGCCAGGAGGAGATGAGTGTGACAGAGAGAATGAATTCTGCGGGGAGGATAGCTATGAAGTTTGAATCCCCCTTTTTTTTTTAATTTTAAGAAACTGTAAAATACATACAAATTTTTTAAAGAAGTTGGCCAACTAATACCTTTTTAAAAATATATATATATTTTTTTATATTGAGAGAGAGCACAAGCGAGGGCGGGAGGGGCAGAGAGAGGGAGGGGCAGGACCTGAGGCGGGCTCCATGCTGACAGCAGAGAGCCCAGTGCACGGCTTGAACTGATGAACTGTGAGGTCATGACCGGAGCTGAAGTCAGACGCTCAACCAACTGAGCCACCCAGGGGCCCCCACCGTCTTAACCATTTTTAGGTGCACATTCAGTGGCATTAAGTGCATTCATCTTGTCGTGCACTGTCGTCACCATCCATCTCCAAATTTCTTTCATCTTTCCTAACTGACACTCTCTTCCCATTAAAGAGTGACTTCCCATGCTCACACCCTTGCCTGTGACAACCACCATTCTTCTCTCTATTGATTTGATTATTCTAGATACCTCATATGAGTGGAATCATATAGTATACCTTCTTTCGTGACTGGCTTATTTCACTGAGACTAATATCCTTGAGGTTCATCTATGTCGTAGCTTGCATCAGAATGTCCTTTCTGGCGGCTGAATAATGTTATTCCCGTGTATATATGTGTGTGTATATATGGATGCCACATTTTGTGTTTATTCATCCATCGATGACCACTAGGAAGTACTTCTGTCTTTTGGTGATTGTGAATAATGCTGCTATGAACGTGAGTGTACATGTATCTCTTTAAGACCTTGTTTTCAGTCCTTTGGGTATATCTCCAGAAGTGGAATTACTGGATCATATGGTAGTTCTGTTTAGTTTCTTTAGGAGCTGCCGTACAGTTTTCCACAGTGGCTGCGTCATTTTACATTCCCACCCAGCAGTGCACAAGGGTTCCAGTTTTTCCACATCCTCACCAGCACTTGTTGTTTTGTGTTTTGGGTGTTTTTTTGTTTTGTTTGTTTTGTTTTGTTTGTTTTGTTTTGTTTTAGTAGCCATCCCAATGGGTGTGAGGTGGGTCAAACCCTTTATCTTGAGTAAATCCTAGGAGGTGGCCTTGGGCACCAGGGTAGCAAGTGCCAGGTCCCCAAGAACAATTGGGCAGCATGTCCCTGAAAGCAGGCTGGCCGTGCAGGTCCCTTGTGTGTCTTTGCTCAGAGTGCAGGCTTCTTTGTTACTAGTCTCCTCCTGTTGCCTTTTCTTGGCACGCTTCCTCCTTTATAATCCTACACTTGAAAATTAGATCAAACGCAAACCGTGTTTAGATTTATTTACAGTTTCTTAACTCCTTTCCTGTTTTCCTTTTGACAGGCCTGGCATAAGAAGTCTTTTTCAAGTAGTAAATTAATTTAGGTGGCAAGCACCCTACCTGAATTTTGTTACATGCTGGCAGTTTAGATAAATGGATATTATAATCTCAGCACATTTCTGCCCAACGCCGCTGCGCCGATTTGCAAGAGTCTACAAAAGTGATAATATTCTGTCAGTTTGGGGCCTAGGAGAAGAAGAAGGAAAAAAACCGGGCATGTTTTCTTATTTGTATTTATAGGATGCCTGTGGGGAAGCTGAAAATGCCGTGTGGCAGTTTACGTGCCTAAATACACACGAAGAAAGATAAGGAACTCAAAGACGCTTCTCCGTAGGTAGATGACAAGAGAGAGGGTCCAGATCAGGGCCTGTCAGCCGTGTTGCAGACACATCCTCTGTTGCGACCGAAGATTTTTTATTTCCCCTTAAACTTACCATTTCCTTGAAGAATGCAGTCTATTTTTAATGACTTCATTGATTTGACGATTGGGTTACAATGTACTTTATTTACTGCTGAAATGTTTCATTCCCGTCAGCACTTAAAGTGAATACTTTTTGGCACCACTTGGATAGACTGCAGAACTGCTTATAGGTGCAGGAAAATTTGTTTTGCTATGGTATGTTTATGTACAGATGCAGTGTGACTCCCCCCGCCCCCCAATCATTCCGTGTCACCGTTGAGCTGAGAAATAGACACACACAGGACGCTTATCATCCTACACTGTATCTGAGCAGCATAGGACAACAGATCCTGGGTTTCATGTCAGAAGGATCACAAAAATAGGTTTAATTTTCATAATTAAAGTCAGTTTTTTAGTGCTTTACTTTTTTGCTACTGTGTTAAGACTGCCTATTTTGATTTATAGTTTATATATTTACTGAGCCACTATACAATGCATACTGCATTCACTGTTCTAGTCTGCATATGAATTTAATATTTTATAGTCAACAAGGCCCGCAAAAGTGGGTCTTTATTTCCTACTGCCCGATTTATGAGCAAAGTTGAAATTCATTTTGCTAATAAGTTTTCCATGAAGTTTCTTAACTTTTTCATGAAAACCATGTCATATGTATTTAGCTTTGATTCATTATAATAAATCCCATGGCGGGAGTGGGGAGAAGATGATACAGAGCTTCGAAAAATATGATGTAGGATATATTTTGTTCTTATTAAATAAAGAGAAATGCAGTTAATTTCATTTATTTTATTTCTTAAATCTTATTTTCAAACGCTTGCTTAAACGAGTGATGACCCAGCATTTAACAAAGCCAGGCTAGGAAACTCCTCTCTGAAGATAGGCAAATAGAATCATCGACAGTATCTGCAGTGTAACACCATAAAGCCCATTTTCAGCCAACTCGGCGATCTCTAATTCAGATCTGAATCAACAATGAAGGGCAAAAATCATGCATTTTAAAAATAGCAGCATTAGTGAGACTATGGAAGCACTTGTAATGCTAGTGTAGGCAAAAAAACAGCATACAGAGCTATGTCGTTTTTCTTGATAGTCTCCTTAGGAAGAAATGAACTTGCAGGAAGGTAATAGAGTCCCTCTGAGAAAATGTGATGAAAAGTCTTTGGGAATTATCAGCCAAACTTAAAACGGACCTCTGGGTTTTCATGGGCAGTTGGGTTATAAAGGGATGTTTAATTTAAAGGGACCAAGTCGATAAGGTAGGTGGTGCAGGAAACCACAAATGTTGACCAAGTTTTTGCTGGCCAGACAAATTGTGTGGATCGAGGGTCTTTATAGCAGGCAGGCATCTGCCGCTGGCGAAATGGCCACAGCTGGCCTTTCCGTGGGGCTAGAAGGCAGGCTGAGTCTGCTGTGCTTTTCCCTGCTTCTCCGCTCCACAGACGGGTGGTCAGATGTCCAGCTCTCTCCTTTCTCCCTCAGGAAGAAAAGAGTCGCCTCACGAGCTAGCGTGCTGGGACCCTGGGCTCTCGCGCCCGTGTGCCTGGGAGCGGCCGTGCACAGTGTGAATCATGCACTTGAGCAGCGTGCTAAGTGAGGAAGGAAAGAATATCACACACGGAGGGTTGATGTCTTTTTATGGGAGAACAAAAGAGTTTCGATTCTTCCACTTCTGATTCAGCCTGGCCATTGTGTGGCAGAGGGGGGTTTAATGAATCATTGTTTAACTAAGATCCTGCCAAGTGTTTGACCATTAAATAGCCTCCAGTGTGTATAGAGTTCTTCTCCGGCAGACTCTTATTTGACTGTGATTAATTGGCATTGAATTGTTATTTAATTACACCTCTGCAGAAATCTAAGGACAGTTTGTGTTCCGATTAAGTTATTTGATGTAAAAACACATACGGTGCTGTGGAAGTCAGCTCGGTCCTTTAGGCCCCTCGTTGCTGGCAGGCCAACTCCTGGGGCTGCTCTCAGAGCTCACGGAATGTCTTTCACTATCAAAAATCCAAGCAGAGTCTGGGTTTTAATTCTTCTCATAGTATATCAAAGTGTTTTTGGAAGCCCAGACTTACAGCGTAAGTCTGTAAAGCTTTTCTTTTATGTTACCATTCTTTATGAGTTCCTGACTGGCCATTGTTTAACGTGTTAATAAGCAGGGGTATTTGGCTTCCTCAGTTCACAGTTACAACGTGTGTCCTGTGGACACGCGTGCTATGTCCAGGGTGACACCCCTCAGCTGGAGGCGGTCAAGGTGAAGAGGGGAGGAGGAGAAAAGGCAGCAGTGGCTGGTTCCTGGTTTGGGCGTGTTTGTCCTTGGGGAGTAGCTGAGGCGTGAGAGGGGATGAAGTGACCGATGTGGGGGAATAGAGTTTGGAGAGTGAGAACCTCAAAGTACAAGGGTGGCAGTTGTATTTGGGGAATGAGCAGGGTAGCGGGAATGCAAAGAGACAGATCTTAAAGGGAAAAATAATTCCACCCCAGCGTACATGCATATTTCAAAAGGAGGGTTATTAGAACGTGAGATGCTACAGAAAAAGTCCAGAAGAACGAAGATTGGGGGTAACTGGGTATTGGTTTTAGAGTCCGGATGGATGACTGGTTTATACCAGTGTCCTCCTGAACAGGACGGAAGCTGGATGGGAAGGGAGGGGGGCGTGGTATTTGGATAGGTCGCGATTCCACGTGCAAAAAAGGCAGTGGCTTGGCTGAGAGGTAGCATGGTCCCTAAGCTTTTTGTAACTGGCAAGACAGTAGAATTATAACACTTAGAGCCTTATTTCCAGCTCTGACAACTTTTATCTGAATTGTTAAGAGAAGTAATAAAGTAGTTGAAAATGATTCCCTCCCTTTTTAACTGTTTCCTTCCTCGCTTCCCTTCCCTTCTTAATTTTTTTTTTTTTAAATTTTTTTTTTTTATTTTTTTCTTTTTAATTTTTTTCTTTTTAAAAACCAAGGTCCGTTTACCTTGAACACAGCCCAGCCAGTTTTGTGGAACACCTGTTGGTGGTTCCCGATATTAAAATGACGCGCCGGAGAGGAGCCTTGTGTGCTGGTTGATCTGTCCCAGCACACCTTCAGTTACTTTACATAGGGTGGGGAGTGGGAGGGCCCACTGTCTTCAAGTTTAGTCACGTTCTCACACCAGACGTTTTGCTGTCCTATTTTTGAGCATTACGTATAACCGGTATGTGTGCCGGAGATGGGAAGGGTTGATTGTGCACGCTGAATGGTAATTTCCAACCAGGGTTTTCCTCAGCTCTTGGGTCTCACACTTGCCTTTGTGGAAGTGAGGCTCCTTTGCTAAGGTGAATGCTTCACGAACAGGTATTGCCCCCACCAGCTCTGTGGAAGCACCTCCCAGAGGTGAGACTGCTCCATGTTTTTGCCCCCCCAGTGCTGATGCCTCCAGAGACCGGAAGTAGAGACTGTGTACCCAGCTTTGAACGACAGGGTACACTGGGCCCGGAAAAAGTCCTTCCTGGAGACAGAACGGTGCGTTCCTATGACAGGAGAAGTCAAGCGATTGGTTCTTTCCTATCTTCTTAGAATCAGAGGTTCCTAACCGAGCCACTTCACTCTGTGGGCCTTTCACTTCCTATAGTTCATGCTTTAGGGATCGTCTGAAATCACGGAAATCTTTTGAGTGGGCATTTTCCAGTGGAAAGGGCTTCTTAGCTTTCATCAGACCCAAGGTGTTTCAGACCCCCTGCCTGACAGATTTTTCCACCTGTTGCTCTCCACTAGTCTGGACACCCCTGACCACATGTGGGCCGCGAGGCCACACTCAATGCTTGCGTGATGTGTGCGTGGGGTCTGGGGTAAAGGAATTAGCCTGGTCCATTTTCCACCATTCTTCTTTTCAATACTTAGGATGTGTCAAATAGTGATTATTTGCTGTGGCAAAGCATTTCTGGCGACTGCAGCAGAATGGTTTCCTGGGGCAGTTTGTGAGGGATCACGCCTTCAAGGTTAATCTCCTAACCATACTTCTCGGCATAAATCTCAGTAGGCGATTTGACTTGCCCCGGGGCCACACAACCGGTTAAGGCTTGGGACGGGGTGGATCTCAAACCCCTGGACTTTCCTAATCAGTCCTGTGTTTCATTAGACCTGGTGTCCTCATTCCATTTTCTCATTCATTTGCTCCCTTGTTAGTCTCTTCATTCAGCTTACAGTAACTTATGTAATTTAATGTTGAGGTGGAGTTATTTTAAGTGTTTTACTTTAATTATGGTTAGCCAAGAGAGAATTCCTGGAACTGATATTCAAAGTATTTCCCATGCAGTGGAGCAGGCGTTAACCAGTCAGGAGGAGCCTGGTTTGGGCATCATGCTTCATACCGGCCCCGCCTGTAACTTTATGGGTCCATTCTTATCGGTAGATACTTAGTAGAATTTTCAAATGTGTCCAGTAACGTAACTCCATGCCATCGATAATGTTGCCTTGAGCTGTGTGGGTCTCCTTCACCCTGGGCACGGGTCCTGGCTTGGCTACCTTACAGCTGAGCATCCTCGAGTTAAATTCTTCCTGTCTCTACGCTCACCCGCCTCGTCTGTGAAGTAGGGACTGTATCTTACATACGGTTTTGAGATGATGTGCACTGTGTGTTTCATAGTTTCCGGCACTTATTTGGTGCCCAGGTGGTGGTGGTGGGCGGTGGCATTCTAGAAACTAAGCATCAACTGAACCAAAACAACCACAGGAAGAGATCCTGCCCACGTCTCTAATGTGTAGCACAAGGCTCAGGGGTGAGTCAGTGTGGGGGGCTGTCTGTGCACATGGAGCCTGGGACAGAATTGGTCCTAGGACGACCTCGGTAGCACTCGTCACAGGTTTTCCCAGCTGGGTTGGATATGTAAGCTGTCCCTCCGTCCTGACTCCACTTCTTCCCATTGTCAGTACTTCTTCCTTACAGCCATGGCGTTGAAGAGACCCTGATGAGAGACAGCACGTAGACCTCTTTCTGACCACAGGGAATTTTCACGGCAGTTTCCCAACACCTGGATTTTCCCACTCCTGTGCCCAGGCGCTCTCCTGTCTCAGCGCACCTTAGGTCCTGCTCTTTCCATCAACTAGGCAAACATTTGTCATCCCTTTGCCTGTCCCACCTCTCAGTCCTCACCCATGTCATTCCCCCTACCTGGCCAAGCTCCATTCTCCATCGGCCCCTTTCTCTGCCCTCCTTCCATGTGGTTGGGCTGTGACTCCGCCATGACAACTTGTCAGGCTAACCCTGTAACGCACGTTGTCTGGTGACACCCCCTGCTGCCACCTTCTGCATGGTCCCTGCTGCCTGGGCGCAAGCACCGAGAAGGGGTTAAAGATGCTTTCCTCGATTGGCTACCAGGAGGTAGGGTAGCCAGGGGCTAGGATAAGAGAATGTGGTGACCTGGAGGAAGGAAGACTTGAAGTTGTATATAGAAAACAGATGGTCTCCAAGACATTGGGAGTTTACAAGTCATCTTGTTTGGACAGTCCACCTGCTATCTTCCAGGGGAAAGAAATGAGAAAGATCCCATGAGACAACAAAAGAACACACTCCTCCTTCTGAAACTCATTCCCCCTAAACTGTCGAGTTACATGATGAAACCTTGAGATTAACTATCTTTAATGTCTTAATTATATGAAAAGGCAAGTGACCGCTGGACTTTGGCAGTGCAGTGTGGTTATTCCAGAAAGACACGTTTTATACTTTTAAAAAATGTTTATTTTTGAAAGAGAGAGAGCATGAATGGGAGAGCTGAAGCAGGCTCTGTGCTGACAGCAGGGAGACAGAAGCGGGGCTAAAACTCACGCACCGTGAGGTCATGACCTAAGTAGAAAGGCGTATTTTTATATCACTAGAGGAGAACTTGAGATCCCTAGTTGATTTACTGCAGTCCTGATTCTGTCCCAGCTCCCAGGAGATTTAAACATCCCAGAACCTTAGGTGTCTGCCTGCCACCACTGGTCTATCCCTTACATTTATATACCTGTTGCTTTCCTCATCTCTCTCTCTCTCTCTCTCTCTCTCTCTGGCTCTCTCTCATATTTATTTATTTTGAGAGAGAGACAGAGAGCTGGGGAGGGACAGAGAGAGAAGGAGAGAATCCCAAGCAGGTTCCATGCTGTCAGCACAGAACCCAGTGCTGGACTTGATCTCACAAACCATGAGATCATGACCTGAGCCGAAACCAAGAGTCAGACGCTTAACGGACTGAGTCACCCATGTGCCCCTTTCCCTGACTTGGACCCTGCCCCCGGACCTCAGGCCAGCTCTTCCTGGCATGTAAGCAAGTAGTCAGGGAAGACAGAGGAAAGCCAGCAACCAGAGGGGCGGTCCCCCGGGATTTGCTGTGACAAGGAGGAAGGCCCCTCCGAGGGGACGTCCACAGGGAACAGGCTTCTCCCTCAGTGTGCGGTTAAGGTCACCCTCCCAGGCCAGGGTGTCAGATTCAGTGCCTTAAGAAAATGGTGTGGGTTAAGGGTGCACCTTTTGAAGGCCACCATTTACAATAAATGCTGTGTGTGTGTGTGTGTGTGTGTGTGTGTGTGTGTGTGTGTGTGTGATTTTACCTTTGAGCTCTTGGGATATCGTGGCTTTAGAAGAATTCTATAAGCTGAGGCCACAGACAGGCCTTGTTACCTGTAACGTTAGTACCTGTGCCTTGCACCCCCCTCTCCTGCGTGTCTGTTCCTTCCATCCTGCCCACCTGCTCTGCGCTGCCCGCGTCCTCATCCTCACGTGACCTGCGTCTGCTCCACACCCGTCACTCGCTTCCTTCTCTGTCAGCACTGCCGTCCCCTTCGCCTCTTCCGCCTCTGAGACACTGGGTCCCCTAACTTTCTGGTGCGTTCAGCGCTGGCTTCTGTAAATTGCCGTACCCGAAACTCGGTCTGCCAGTGGACACTTCAGACGCCCTGGGAAGGAGCGCAGACAAATTGGCTCAACAACAGCGCAAGGAAAGTGACAAGGAGGACAAAGCAGACACTTCATGTCACAACATAAATTTCCCCAGATGGGAAAACACTGCCAAAAAAGACCGTATGAAATATCAAGCACTTGAAATAAAGAGACGGAAATTTGAAAACAAACCATTTGTCACTTACTGCAGAAGGACTTGTTTTACGTTTTCATTCAGGTATCGTTCAAGCGCTGCGGATGTGCTAGGCATCCAGCTGGCCCCGGGGAAGCGGCAGCGAGTAAGACAGAACGCCCTGTCGTAGGATGGCTGCGGTCTCATATAATTGGTGTGACTAGAAAAAGAGACAAACGGTCTTCGGCTCTTGAAATGAAAGAAAGGAATTTAGGGGCGCCTGGGGGGCTCAGTCGGTTAAGTGTCTGACTCTTGATTTTGGCTCAGGTCATCATCTCTCGGTCTGTGGGATCAGGCCCCAGGCTGGGCTCTGCGCTGACAGCATGGAGCCTGCTTTGGATTCTCTCCGCCGCCCCCCCCCCCCCACTTCTGCCCTTCCTCTGCTCACAGGTACACGGACACTTTCTCTCTCTCAAAAAAAAAAAATAATAACATTTAAGAAAGGAACTTAAAAGGGCAGTAATTATGCATGTAAGGGTGACAAAGTTATCACGTAGGTTCTTGAGACAGAAGGAACTTCCCAGATTCTTCCTTGTTACTCAGAGATCCCTGGACCAGCATCACCCGGGAGCTGTTAGAAACCCGGGATTTCAGGCGGCGCCCGTAGCTCTTGAGAACATACGTTTTAACCAGGTCTGTGGGAGATCTGTGTACAGATTAACATTTGGGAAGCATTGTTCCGATGAGTTTGGGCTATTTCTGATCTAATGCCACTCAGATACTTACCAGCCCTCCATGTCCTGGTGCATTGGCTGACGTGTTTACGGCTCAAAGACGAGGACGAGAGCATCCGTATGATCCCTGGTGACCAAAACGAGCCTCTGATTACAACCCTTGATTGACACGTGGGAAGAGGCTGTTGAGTGGGGTCCAGCTCTCACCATCTCTGTGAGCTGCTTTCCTGATCTGTATTTTACAGATTTATGTTTTTGTGTAAGAGGCCATCTTTAAAAAAAAAAAAAAAAGAAGAGTCGGAAAGCCACTGGGTTTATGGTATTTTATTAGCAAATCCTGTTTGGGCACCCACTGGGCACCTGACATGTTGTTACGTAGGTCGTGTGTGAAATACGGTTTCTGTTTACAGAGGGTGTGTAGCCAGCGGTGAATGTCGGACTGAGACACTTGAAAAGTAGTTAGACCACTGAATGGATTTACGAGATATTCTGAGACTATACCCAGACTGTAGCGGGAATCTGGAAGCAAGCTGAAATGGTCTGTCATCAAGTAAAGTGTCAGAGAAACTGTGCCTTAGACCATGAAAGTTGTTTATGTCTTTGCTGAGGGTGTATTGAGTGTGATTTCAGGCCTTGGTTGGTTGCAGGGTCTCCAAAGTCCTTGTCACTAAAAGTAAGAATTGAGGGGATGCCCGGGGGGCTCAGTCGGTTAAGCGCCGACTTCAGCTCAGGTCACGATCTCATGGTTCATGGGTTCAAGCCCCACGTCGGGCTCTCTGCTGACAGCGCAGAGCCTGGAGCCTGCTTGGGATTCTGTGTCTTCCTCTCTCTCTGCTCCTCCCCCGTTCATGCTCTGTTTCTCTCTGTCTCTGAAAAATAAATAAATGTTAAAAAAATGTTTTAAAAAAAAAAGTAAGAGTCGGGGTCGGAGGCAGGCTCTGTACAACAGCTGAAAGCACTGTGTATAGAACCCTAGTCTGTTGGGGTGCAGGAGTGCTTCTCATGTGACCTCGGGTAGCCCCAAAGGACAGCGCCGTGTTTAGAAACAGTCACACCATCGATGTTCAGAATATTAGTTCTGGGTTGTCAAGCAAAGAGTATTTTATGCTCCGTGTCTTTTGTTTGCAAAGCCAGAAAATCTGTAGTTCACATGAAAGAGGTTCTGCTAAAATGATTACAATAAATAAAAGTTTTATTGCCTAAAAAGGTAGTTATTTGAACATTCAACTTTACAAAATCTATCATTTCCCCAATTTTAGTAAGCAGATCTCTCATTGGATCTACGGTGACAGTTGTAGTCAGGGAGCTTGGGGTGACGGGGATGGGGTCCCCCCGAGTTAGTTCAGATGAAGAAGGTTTGATTGCAAGGAAACGGGCATCCCATGGAGCCGAAGCAGGGCCCACTTGCCCAGGAGCTGGAGCTGGGCCCTTTGTCATGGGGCTCCTGCCCCATGGCCTACCTACCCAGGCCCCTTAGCATGGGTGAGGAGTCTGTCCCACTTTTCTGCTTCTCTCTGGCCTCGTAGTTCTTGAGAGGAGAAATCTGAATGACTTGACAGCTAGTCAGTGGCTCGGTCACCCCATGCCCCTTTGGTCTGATAGCTATGGTGGGTTCCTGAGAGGGCAGACCCAGTCTCCTGAGCCTGTCCAATAAAAATGGAGGAGGTCGAGTGACTGGCACATGTCCGGCAGCTACATTTGTTAGCAAGGGTTTCATGGAGGAGAAAGGGCTGAGGAATTTGGATGGATGGGACTGAGCAGGGATTGGAGGGCCTTCTTGGCAGGTGAGTGGGAGAGCGGGAAGGCCCCCACCGGAACAAGGATGCAGCTGGGCGTGATGGATGGGAGGTCAGGAAGGTACCTCTCTTCTGTCCCTTCTTTCATCGCTGTTCCTAAAAGCTTTGATAGATTGGATTTGACAGATAAAAAAAAAATCGAGGGTCTCCGTCAGATTATTTTAAATGCAAAGTTAGGTCCTGCTGGTAATTTACGTGAGGTAAAGATAAGTCAGAATGACTTAAAAGTTTTTATGCTGGTGTTTGGGCAGAAGTCTAAGGCAAATTTGGAAAAGTTGGACGTGGGGATTTGTGGGTCAACCTCAAAGACTTCATTTTAGATGTGTCGAATTTAAGATGTTTTGTAGGACAGCCAGGTGCCCAAGGCGGCCCTGGAGGATCAGGAGTGGAGCTAAGATTTGGGATGCATAAGCAAACAGGAAGTCCTTAGAAGGAAAAGTGAGCAGAGTTTAGGAAGAGAACCAGAAACAGAGAAGAGTGGTCAATGGCTCCATCCTTAGAACAAAGTAGACTTTGTCATGTGACCTTTTTCTGATGGGTGGAAATCCCAGGATGGCGTGGCAGGAACACCCGCCCCTTATGAAATGTCACTGAGTCACCCTGAGCCAGGCTGGGCCGCGGGTCCTCTTCTCTGTCCCAGGGAGCTTCGTCCGCAGAGATGTGAACATCTCTGTTAGCTTCAAAACGCTTTCTTCAAAGGCCTCCTCTGTCTGAACGTGCAGATGGATGTGAGGGAGCCTATTTAGGAGCAGCTCGGGGACAAGGGTGGAGTGTCAGGCGCTGAGTGAGGTTGGCTCCCACTTCCTCTGCCACCTCCTCCTTCCAGGCACCTCTGTGGAATCTCAGACTCTTCACAAGACGAGGTTTGGAAACCACTAGCCCTTGTGACCTTTCGGGCCTCTTTAAAGCTCTCAAACCCCCTGATGATTCCACGGACAACACCCGGCCATGTCACAGTTGAGCGGGTGGCTTTGCAAGCACAATCTCGTTGATCGAGTGGTGCGGTGGAGGCAGGTCTTCTTATTTCCTCTTTACAGATACGGGATCGTGTCTAAGCAAGCACCGGGTGAGCTGCTTACAGCCCTGCTGCTGCTGAGCGTAGGGGGATGGGGCCTTGCTGGCTTCCCAGCGACGCTTCCCTAATTGCTGCTGCTGCTCTGCGTTGTGCCATTCCTCGCGCAGTCACCGTGTCGATGACCGATTCTGACAGCAGCGGTGATGGCAGCGTTGAGTTCCCACACTTCCTTAGCTCCCGCTCGTGTCCTTAGGCTTGTCTCCGCTGAGCTCGGTTGTGCAGAAAGTCCACGCTCGTCCTGCTCGCTCAAGGCTCCCAGATCCGCACATCAATCTTTCAGCCCCGTGACCATCTCTGGGCTTCATGATGGTTCGTACCTGCGAGGTGCAGGTCCCTTCTCTCCGCCCCTTTTGGAGAGACGGTAGCCTCTCCTGGACGCAGGCTGCCCGGAGCCTCTAGCGCCTCCTTCTCACTGGCCGGTGGTTCTTCTGCTTGTCATCCCCACCCCACCCTCGGTCCTCCACCACACTCCTCACCCGGCCCGGGCCCCGCACTCCCCGCCTCTGACTCGGCAGGGCTACTAAACCAGTGGCCAGTGTGTGTCAAAATAACTAGGTTCTAGAATTTTCCATAAGCTACACATGAGCACGTGGAAAGAAGTTCCTAATATCCAAGAGTTCTTCATGAAACACATCCGCTTTCACCCTTTAGGTCTGGTGTGGCATGGCCCGATGGGGCCTTCTGTGCCGGTGTTCGTGACCCCTTCAGTGCCAAAGAATACAGAGCAGGAGAAAGGAACTACTGGGGTGCCTGGGTGGCTCAGTCAGTTAAGCGTCCCGACTCCTGGTTTTGGTTCAGGTCATGATCTTGCAGTTTGTGGCTTCGAGCCCCACATCAAGCTCTCTGCCGTTAGCTCAGATCCTGCTTCAGATCTTCTGTCTCCTTCTCTCTCTGCCCCTCCCTCACACAATCTCTCTGTCTCTCTCAAAAATAAACATTAGAAAAAAAAAAAAAAAGAGGGAACTCCTGACACCCTGTAGCATGGATGGACCCAGAAATGTTGGACTAAGTAAAAGAATTCAGACACAAGAGACCACATACTGTATGATTCCATTTGTATGAAATGTCCCGAAAGGGCAAATTTATAGACAAAGAGAGATGTCAGAACTCGACTAATAGGTGATTGACTCCACTGTAGACTATAGAATCCATTCCTAAAATAAGATCACTTACAAGTTTGTATTTGGACAAGAAATTTGATGACCTCTTTCATGAGATCCTGTCTTGTGGACAGAACGGTTAGGAGGACGCTGGTTGGTTCTCTGGCGGTGTGGACTTCAAGGGAGGTCTCTGCCTCCCCCTCCCCTTTGTTCCCAGCCTTTCTCTCCCTACCCACCTTACTTCCTTACACAAGTCATACATAGTCACTGTAGAAAAAGAACACTGATAAAAAAAAATTTAAATTGCACACAATACATTATAGACTTGTTTCAGACTTAACTGTTCAAGTTCCTAGTTCTCACTTGCCGAATAATCGCATCGAACATCTTCAGTGCGTTTACGCACTCCCTGGATATATCCCTGGAAATGGAATTCCCAGGTCATAAGGGATGCATTCTTTTTTAAATAAATTTTTTTAATGTTTATTTGTTTTTGAGAGAGAGAGGGAGGGGGAGGGCCAGAGAGAGAGGGAGATACAGAATCTGAAGCAGGCTTCTGGCTCTGAAGCTGTCAGTACAGAGCCTGATGCAGGGCCCGAACTTGTGAACCACGCACGAGAGCATGACCTGAACCGAAGTCCGACGTCTAACCGACTGAGCCACCCAGGCGAGGGATGCATTCTTAAAGTTGTTCATACATATTGCCCAGTTGTTTTCCCCAAATCTACCTGTGTGATGTGGATTTTCATTATATGTGAGTCTGAAATGTGATCTGGCCACCAGCACTGACCGTGCTTGTTGGCCTCATGATTGGTTATATAGCCTGTGCAGAATGGGGGAGAGGGTGTTGTGAGTCTGCCCCAAGGTAATCAAATGATGCTTGAGCTATTGATTTTAACCCTGGGCACAAGGCATTCACTGAGACCGGCCATCTGTGTCTGGGCAGGAGGTGGTGGCCAAGATGGGACCCTGGGCTAATTGAGGCACCAGGGGCTGACTGCATGTGAGAAGTCTGGAAAGGATATGAATAACTTTCTTCGAGCATTTGAAGGGCTGTCATGTCAAGAGAAATTAGATTCATTCCATGTGGTTCTAAGAGCAGAATAAGCAGAGGGTTGCATGTTCTAGGAAGACGATTCGGTTTAATGTAAGAAAGCCCTGCCTAACAGAACAGAATCTGAAAATGGATTGGGCTCCCTTGCCTCACCATGAAGCCCCCTTCCCTCTACATCCCTGGAGATGTTCCAGGAGGGTCAGATGCCATTTGGACGAAGAGGCATGGCATGTGTGTGAAGGGAATTCATCATACGGATTTGATTTGGGGACCTTTGAGAAAAGTTTAGAACTACGAGGCCGTGAACTTGAAATCACGGCTCTGACTCTAACAGTCTATGGCAGGGCCAGATGAAATAGTCTGCAAACACCCTTCGTCCCAATTAATTGTTTCTTGGAGCAAGGAAGTAACTTATTGACTCTTGTAATCTCACATTTTCTGGACTCCGCCTCTTGGTGAATGAGAGTTTAGGGTTTTGACATTGACATCCAGTTCAGTTCAGTTATGGTAGTAGCCACATTGGGAAGATGGTTTTTCACAGTTGTGTTTTCCTTGTATTTTATGCTGTGTGCCAACCACGGGTCTCTGAGACTGTAAGACTCCTGCATCTGGTAGAAGGTAAAAGGGATGGTTTTCATGTATCATTCATCTCTCTGTTGCCGTTTCATCTTTAAAAAAAAAAAAAAAGTATTGGTTTCAGTATTTTTTAAGCTGAGCCATACTTTTGCAGTGTTCTGAGTCCCGACTATGTTGAAAAGTTGTACTTTTCCTTTGAAGAAATGATAAGTGTTTTAAACTGTGCCTTTTAACATTTTTAGATGCCAATTTTCCTTATCTTGGTACTGATACTTCAGGAAGTTAAAAAGTAACAAGGTAGTCCACAAAATCTGTAAGATTCTGTGGGAAATTGCCCATCTAATTTTAATGTTTCTATAAAGCACAACTGGTTAAATAACCACCTAACCTTTGGCCCCTCAAAGTGTGGTCTGGGGAGCAGCAGAGAGGGCGTCTCCTGTGCCCTGCTGGCGAGCTAGAAATACAGAATCTTCAGCTCCAACCTGAAGCTACTGATTGTGCATTTTAACAGTGGCTGGTGGACAGACTTTCCCAGGACACTGGCTGCAGATCTCTGGGTAGCAGTAATTCCCACACCTCGGTGCTTGGTTTTCAGCACCTGATAACATACCTGGCATCCTGACTAGGTTCTTTCACATGCATGAGCCCATTTAATCCTCCGAATCGCCCTCCCAAGGAGGTATTATTAGAGGCTCAGAAAAGCTGTCACCTGGCCTGCCAAAAGTGTCACTATAAGAAGCTGGTTTCTGGAGTCTGTATTTCCCAAGCCCGAGTCAGGAAAACAGGCCGGGGAGTGTCATGGTGTGGTCTCGCCAAGCCTTCAGTTGTGCCAGCTCTTTGCTTGAGTGACTGTGCGCTTCCTGGCAGTGGAGGCTCGGCCACCAGCCTCTGGCCATTCAGGGTCCAGTTGCGGCTTGGTCTGAAGGGCCCTGGGAGAACGTCACATTTCCCGTGGACCCACATCTCCCCTGCAGGCTGGCTTCCTGAAGCCTCCATCACAAAAGTAGTTCAGGGGCCTAGACAAACACATTTCTCAGGAGTTGCTTACACCAAAATAGGCTGTGTGTGTGTGTGTGTAGCTTCAATTTCTTTAAAATCTTCTCATTTAAAAGACTAGATATTTATTAGAAACTTGTTCTCACCTTCCAGTTCTGAAGCCTTTAGGATGTCCTGTTCTCATGGATTCTGAGAAGGGAAATACAATGAGTAATATGAAACCATCTTTAATCATTAAGTAATATTTATTTTTTTTCCTGCCTACATTCCTCTGGTCATGTTGGAAATCTAAGAATGAGTCTGTGTTTGTCACTCTCAGTGTACCTCAGAAAATAGCGACTTACTACCCCAGTACAAAACTCACAACTGGTTCCTACATGTGCCAAAATGTGAGGTGCTGTGAACCATCCTGAGGGGGAAAGAAAGAGAGAGGTTATAATTCCATTTATTTAAAAAATACCTCTTAGCAAAATTCTGATAACTAAAGCAAAATGAGTATAACAATTGGAGTCCATTTACATATTTTGCAGTTGTTTATTTACCAACCCAGCACCCCTCCCCCTCGGGCATCTTAGATAGCATCTCAAAGGAGGGAATGTTGTAAAATCCACCAGCCCTTCCCAATCCTGCTGTAAGATTTTCTTCCTCTCCCTTTTATTGAAAACCAGGGCCAAATTTCAACTCCCTCCCCACTGCCAGTTGGTGGTATTTTTGTTTCTCTTTAGGTATCATCCTATTTTCTTTTCCTTTACCACTGACATGGGCTTATTTCGTATGAATGCGTAATATATTAAATACATATGCATTTAAAATACTGTTTTGATTTGTCTATGAATTGTTTCTCTTAAAGGGCCTGGCTGGGGAAATGAGTAATTTCTCATATCCTGTTCTTGCAGGAAGAATTTTAAATCGCTTCTCCAAAGACATTGGGCACATGGATGACTTGCTGCCCCTGACGTTTCTAGATTTCATCCAGGTAATGTTAACAGCGATGCCAAGATCTCAAATGGAAAACTGCAGTTCCTGTTCTTTCAAGTCCTTTTCTTGGGGGCTGAGGGTGGGCCCTTGGGCCCGACAATGTCATGTTATCTTAGTAAAGGCCGTGTTTGTAAAAGAAAGGTGTGGTTCTGATTCGGAGGCTAAGTTAACATGAGTAATGCCTCGTGTAGGAGTGGCTACAGAGTCTTGTCAAGGTTGGTTTGAAGCCCCTACATGCTTGGTAAGTGGCTCTGCATCTGCCTTCCAGGTATCTGGCATGGATTTCACTTGCCTGTGAACACATTTCATAATAGAGAAACAATCACCTCTCACGGAAAGATAGCCTAGATTAACTAAATTATGCATTGTATTACCACAAAGGACAAATATTTGCTGCACCATTTTTGGGGATAAAACCAGGTGTGGCTACTAACAAAGAAAAGATTAGTAATAATAAGGTGAAAATAATGCTTTGTTAGCAAGGACAATAGGGAGCAGTTATTGTAGATACAAAGCCTTTAAAGGAAAGTACATTTAAGCCAATAATTTGAGTACAGGATCAAAGTCATCTCAGAAAATGTCTTTTTTGTTTTTCTAGGCAGCTTTTCTTTCACACATTGATTGCACTAAGTCTTAAGATGTATATGTATGCGTGTGTGTTTTAAACCCAACAATCCCACAAATCCCTCCTATACAGCATTTGTTTTGTCTGTGAACTTGAGGTTCTGAAGAAGGATGTTGGGTCATCTCATGCCTCATCTGCTCGCTCAGTATTGCCGCACACGGGGGGATGCTTTTCCTGCTGTTTAATTCTGTCTACTTTTCAGTGATTCAGGCCAGGGGGCTTTCTTCTTCATTTCCAAGGTTTGTTGTTTTTTTGTTTTTTAAATGAAATGCATGTATCAACAACTGCAAGCACATCCTTTAAACTCACTGCTGCCGTTGCTAATACTTGGTGACCTTGTGTTTCACTCGCCCTAAGTAGTCTAGTCATGAACGCTTTGTGTCTAGTCATGAACACTTTGTAAGGCCAGGAAGTAGAAATGCTCCCACTGAGGTCTGCAATTATGGCTTCATCCTGATAGTTGCTTCCCCCCCACCCACTTTTTTTCCCCTCCCATACTTTTTTTTCAGTGCCCAGATGCACTTCCAGTTAAAACTTAGGGATTTTTCTGGAGCCACTGTTCTAAAAGGAGCCAGAATTACTTAATTTGGAAAATGAGCTGTGTCATAAAAATCACTAATAGGCCCAAAATGACCACAGACATTTCTGTGAGTCACAGGGGAGATGCAGCAATGAGTGTCTGTCGGCAAAGAGCGCAGCCGGCGAGGACAGGCACGCGCTGTTACCGGCGGGAAGAAAGGAGACTCCGAGGCAGAGCACTTTTAACTGCGCAGATCTCTGATTTTTCCTTCCCTTGTCTTCAAACTTATTTTATACCTGTGCCCTGCTGGGTTCCGCTGCGTGATTTATCCCCAAGAAGCAGTCTTTCTCTAAAACAGGGTCACGTTTTGTCAGTGATTGTCGATCACTCCGAGAAGATGTGGGGAAAGGTTCTGTTTCTTTGCGAGTGCAGGTTAGGGAGCGGCTGAGCTTGCAAAGCTGGCCGCCCCACTGCGTGCTCGGCACATAGTTGGTCCTCGTAATTAGAGATTAGTAGTTTTGAGTGATGTGTGGAGACAGCAGGGATCGATGCCACCCGAGTTCATTATAAAACATAGCAGCCTCAGGAGAGAAAATTCTAGTCTCGCCGTACTTCTCTTTAACCACAGAGACAAGGGCCTTTTTATTATCCGCTCACCTAATCTTGGTGAGACTTATCCTGGTGGAATACCAGTAGTCCCAATTAGCTGATTGCTTGACTCTAATAGCAAAGGTAAATCTCCATGTTATTGTCTCCAAGAAAGGAGTTTTGTCTAACGGATAACTCAGTTATCAATTATGATAAAGATCTATTGTCACTTGTTTTGTTTGCAGGTGTCTTTAATAAGGCTTCCCATAATCCCTTCAGGAAGAAATATTTTCTCCTTTTAAAAATAGTATTAGCTAAATATAAAAGCTCTGATCCTTGCCATTGTTGCTGATTCTTTGAGGGACATTTCCCAACATTCATTGTTTAAATGGTTGTCAGGAGGAATCAAGGGAAACTTCATAAACAATGCAGTAACTGGTTCATCTTACTTTGTGTGCAGAGGCCTTTCTCCAAAGGATTTGCATGCGATGAGCAGGCTTTTGAGGTATCACTGGGATCATTTTGAAGTATTTGGGCCCTTTGCTATATTAGCGAGCGAAGATTTTTTTTTTTTTATTAAAGCCACAAAAATGAATTTAACCTGCCCTCAAATAAAGGCTAACAAAAATCAAAATGTAAATTGATTTTTTTGTTTTTAAGTTGGTTAGGACTCCGTAAGGGTAAAAACAACCCGGTGGTGTTCTGAGACTCTTAATGGAATCATGTAAACTTAAAATAAACACTATTAGGGTAAGCACATAGAATGAAAACTAATTTTCCAAATCAAATACATTATATTCAATTCATTTTCCCCAATCAACCAAATGTTTAAAACCTGTTAGTTATAACAGCAATCTTCTGGAAATTAATTAGAAGCCTATTAGCTCTGCTAGCTGAGCCGAATGAAGAGGGTCGCTTGTTACATTTCTAAATAGGCTCCTGAATTAAAGTAAAGCAAGGTCAAAATGACAATCAGCTTGACTCACCTCATGGCGTTGCTTAAGTAGTTGATCTAGGTTTTGTTTGCCCTTTCTCAGGTGGGTGAGTGTTCGTTTTTTTGAAGGAAATTTTACCTATGTTGACTGAGTCCCCTAAGAAATTGAAAAGTTTTAAGTATTAGTCGGGGAAAACATACAGGTGTCATGAATATTCCCTGTGTGGACCTTCCCAATCGCATGGGGATCTCGAAAGAAAATGACTTTCAGACCTCTCGTCCTGCTCACGAGCTCTTCCAAAGAGTTCCATTAGCCCCTCTCGGAACTGAGGGAGGAGAACATTGCCTTGTTGCCTTTGTTTCTGATGTCAGTAGCAGCATCAGCTGCTGGCATCAGGAAGCCCCCTGCCCCCAACCCCGATTTTAATGTCTCACAGCCAGTTCTTTGGGTAAGAATGTTCTGACTCTGGCAGCCCCTCCTGGGCCCCGGGGGAGCTCACGGGTCTTGAGGCTTTAGGAAGGAACATAACAAGTGAGTTTAATTGAAACAGTTGTGTTTTTTAAAAGGACTGGGAATTTCCTTGTCAAGAAGTTCCCCTCGGTATTCTCTTGCAGAAGCTGTGGGCCTTCCCAGTCTCCATACCCCTGCATCTGGTATTCCTGAGCCAGAGAGAACTTGGCAGGATTTATATAGTAACGAATAGAACGCACACTGCAATCTAAAGCTGAGATACCGTCATGAATAGGGAGTTAAGCTTTCCACTGATCAGAATATTCAAATTAAGACTGTCAGTGTAGTGTTGTTGTCTCCCCCCCCCCCTTACTAAAGATACGCATATAATCATGCATTTTCGGGATAGTTAAAATCAAATCGATATAGAAATAATGTGATTACATTTATCCATGTGAGCTTTTTAATCCGTATTATGCATGTTTGATTGCTTTTTCTCTAAGACAATGATAGTTTTGTTGGTTTTGTAAGTAAGTTCAGAAATGTGAACCATTGGGTTAGAACTTTATTGTTTTTCCAGCGGAGTCTGATGCTAAGAAATTGGGGAGAGACCAGAGAACAGAACCTTCCATCTGAGCCGTGGTGGCCAGAGTTGGTAATACTCTGTAGAAGCAAGTCAGAAATCAGAGGCAGATTTTAGTACCCCATTGACTGAATGAAATAAGAAAATTCTGTTTAAAACCTGAGTAAATTTGCCGGCCAGATAGAGCTTATTTGCCTAACTTTGTCCCTTGGACTTCAACAAAAGGTTTGTATTTGTGTCAGTATTTGTAGGGTTTTGTTTATTATTTTCAGTTTTTGTTTTGTTTGGATAGTTAGCCGTTCCTAATCCAGCTCGTGGGAGACTGTGACACTGTGAATTTTGAAATTGTGTGTCATTTTCCGTTGTCCTGTGTTAGAGTGAGTGATCAGGAGACCAGTGGGGCTCCTATGCGGGGTTTGAGAGCCAGAACTGACCTGGGCAAGCAACGGCCGTTAATGAAGGAAGTTCAGTTTTCCACCAACGAGGCATTTTGGAAGGCTGGGCCAGAAGTGAGGGAATTTTCTGAATACATTGTAGGAAATAAATAATTCCTGCAATCCCTAACAGTAGCAGTCTGCAGGTTATCTCGGGGCTGCCCTGGGCTTATCGGATAAGTTAGCCAGTGGCTGGCAGGGCCCATCTGGCTTACCAGTGGTGTTCAGACACGTTTTGTTTATTTGCTTTCACAAAAATTGTAAGAGCTTTGAGTATTAACGATATTCTTAAAACCAAGTCATCTATCAAGCCAGATATAGTTCTTCACATGTTAAAACTAAATATCTTTACAAATATAGGGATCGAAATACAAATAGTGTCAAGATCTTCATCTAGACCTCAGACATGACAAATCAATGATGAATAGGACTGGCTTTCAGAACATGATGTATTTGGGTAAAGAAACAAAAGCATAGAGGCAGTGATTAAAATTCTCATTTTTGAGTGTTTGGCTGACTTCCTAATGCCATAGCGCAAACACCAACAGCATAAATCTCGTCTTTAATTTTCTTTCTTCTTCTTCTTCTTCTTTTTTTTTTTTTTACTAGAGAGTGCAAGCTGGGGGAGGGACAGAGGAGGGATGGAGAGAGAGAGAGAGAGAGAGAATGAATATCTTAAGCAGGCTCCACACTCAGCACAGAGCCTGATGTAGGGCTCAATCCCATGACCTTGGGATCATGACTTGAACTGAAATCAAGAGTTGGATTTCAACTGACTGAGCCAGCCAGGCGCCCCTAGTCCTTAATTTTCTTAAAACAATGATTGATTAATAAAGGTACCAATAAAAGAGGTAAAAATTTTAATATTCTAATAACATTTAAGTTTTAATTAATGACTAAAGTTAATTTTAATGGTTAGTTTTAATTACACAACTGTAATACTTGTATAGATCTTTTGTGAATGTATGTGCAACTAGATATATAATGGAGAATCTTGACTATTTCTCCCAAAAAGGAAACACTGTTTTTATGATGTCTCTGTGGTGTTCAGACTTGTAATGCTACCATATTTTCTCATTCCTGTCACATGTCTTCATCTTTGTTCCCCCCTCCTCCTCCTGATCTTTCATTGGGCTCCTGCCATGCTGGCCTGAGGGACGAGAAAGATGGCACCTGTATCCTCCTTCACTTGGCCGGCACTCACCGTGTCCAACATGCTGTGCACCGTGCTGGGCTTGGTTGTGGAATTGAATGACATTTAATTCTTGTCTTCCAGGGGCACCTGGGTGGCTCAGTCAGTTAAGCGTCCGACTTCAGCTCAGGTCATCATCTCACGGTTTGTGAGTTCGAGCCCGGCATCAGGCTCTCTGCTGTGAGCCTGGAGCCCACTTCAGATCCTCTGTTCCCCTCCACCCCGGCCAACCCCCCCCCCCCCGCACTTTCTCTCTCTCTCTCTCTCTCTCTCAAAAATAAAACTTAAAAAAATTCTTTAATTCCTCTCTTCCATGAGGTACACTCTTTTGGGAGAGACTGAAGGTCAGCAGTTACAGTGCTGTGTGACCTTATAAAAGGAAGGAGACTGTGTAGGAGAGCGGATACCGCTCTAGCATGAGACCAGTCTGATTTCCAGTCCTCGTCTGTGACTTTCAGTTCCCTTCTCTTAGGGAGTTCTGGGACATCCAGGTGGGGGCGCCCTGCAGGTAGTTGGGAGTGTGAGCCTGGTGTTTGAGAGACCTGGCATGAGCATAGAGCCTGTGTATTCTTCCCTGAGCAGGTCATTGATGGGGGGGGGGGGGGGAGATGGATAAGCTTGCCCAGAGAGAGTGAAGCATTTTTAGGGGCCAAGATCAGAACCTTACGGAAACCTTGATATTTAAAGAGAAAGGCAGAGAGAGGAGAGAAGGCAGGCAGACAAGATCTGGAATGAACAGTGAGGGAGAGAGGAAACTAGAAAACCAAAAGAAGACAGGTGTGTTAAATGCAAAAGAGGAGGTGAGGAAGCAGAAAGCTGTCTGTTGGATTTGACGATTAGGAGTCCAGTGAGCAGCCCTAGAAGGTTCAGGATAGAAGGAGGCCAGATTTCAAAGGCTGAAAGTCACAGAAGAGGAAGCTGAGCTGAGACCAAGCTGTTTTTGAAGGAGTTTGCTCAGTGTGTCGCTAGGTTGTTTGGGTTTTATAGCTTGTGTGTTGGGGACATTACGGGGGGTAGTGTATCTCTTTCTCCCAACCTCCCCCCACATCTCGCTGATAACCAGGGATTAGAGTTGAGATCCTGAGATACAGAGGTGAGTAAGCACGAAGCCCTCCCCTCATGGCTCTCCTCCATTCCCTACCTGCCCCCAGGAGAGGGAGCCATCCAGAAAATTCTTCCTTGGCTGAGTTTGGAGTGCTAATTTTGCCAAGTTCCCCAGAGGAAGTCGTGGAAGGCAAGCTGTTAAGTCCAGGTGCTCACCTGAGCTTTCAGGAAGTGACCTTCCTTCAGGAGGAAAAGGCCACTATGGGTGGCGGAGCAGGAAGTGCTTCTGGAAGCAAGTGCCCACGTGGGAACTGAGCTTGAGCTCAGGAAGAGATAGGAGTTGGAAGAGAGTTGCTTAGCTTTGTTGGAAAGGATAAAGTTAGTGCCAAGGGTGTTTGACTCCTTTTCTGACAGTTCTGTTCATCCTTGGTATATTTGATAAGCCTTGAGAGATATGTGATCATTTAAATAATTCTTATTACTTTAAAGTGTTCATTCTGTATCCTTTTCCTCAGCTAATTCCTTCTCACTCCCTTAAATGAGATCTTAGACAATTTAATATTTAGTAGTTAAAGAAAGACTGCCTTTAATTGTTTGTTTCTTCTGTCTTTGCTTCACGAATACTGTGGTGCATAGATTAACCTGCCCGTGGTCCTCTGAGATCAGCAGGTACCTTTTTTCTCAGCTTTCAAATGCCAGTGTATTTGCTTATTTCAGAACTTAACTTTTTTTCTTCTCTGAACCAGAGACTCTAATATGTCACAGAAGGGTGAGACCCTTAAAGGGATAACCAGATTCCATTTTCCTCCAAGACGGGCCATGCCCAACATGGGAACAGGGGTTCACACTCTTTCCTCACCCCACAGTGCTCTGTCTGAATATATATCTAAATAGGTTTGTTTTGCTTTGTTTGCTGGTGATTTGTATCACAAAGGAGCTCAGGCCTAGAGAGTACAATTCCGATTTCCTAGCTATTAGCTATTAAATTTAATCTCTCTACAACTCCTGGAAGGGAATTCTACATGCCTGCCAGGTGGTCTCTTGGTGCTCTTCTGTGTGTTACATACATACCTTTGACCCAACCTCCAATGGGACCCTCTTCATTCTTCAAGGACCATCAAAAGTCTCTTCTTCCCGTTCGTGAAGCCTTCGTTGGGCATGCTGTTCTTCAATAAAACCATCCCCATCCCCTCTGAAGAAGCTGGGATCCTTTAACCATGGCCGAGTGCAGTGCTGAGCACATTTCATTCCAACCTCCCTTCTATTTGGTCAGTCAGTACTTACTAAGAACTTGCTGTATGCCAGGCACTTTTCTGGGCCTTGGCGTGCAGAGGAGTGAACTGAGCGTTGGCTTCCGGGAATTTACATCCCAGTGCAGAAGACAGATGGTCAGCAGGTAAGTTTATAAGGCAGTTATAATAAACTCCTAGTGCATTAAGGAATGGAAGAGCTTTGCAGGTGACTTCCGGGAGTGCTTGGAACATGATGCTCAAGGAAGTGGTGATGTTTGAGTTTGGAAAATATGAAGGAAGCAGCCTTGCAGAAAAGACCTGGAAGCAGACCAGCGGGAGAGAGGCTCAGGCTCAGGAAAGAAAACCGGTGCAGACGCTCAAGACGGGAGCAAAGCGGCACCTTCCCAGGGAGAGGGAAAGCCCGGCTGTGAACAGAGTGGAGACATAGGCAGAACTGGACCCCGTAGCTGAAGGGGTTTGGGCTCTCTTCTGGATGCAATGGGGAACCACTGGAATATTTTAAGCAGAAGAGGGACACCGTGCTCATATTTCAAATTGAAAAAAAAAAAACGTATTTGACGCTGATCATGAGGCTCAAATATTTTTCTAATGTTTTAAATCATCAATATATGCAAACTCCCAAAGAGACAAGACTGGGGCTGCATTCCATGGCAGTCTCTCACACTCAGCCCGGCTTCGGGAACCGAGGCACGTCAGGACTTGGTGTTTCATTCGAGCCATGAACACTGTATTGAGTCGGTCCCCAAATAGGAAAGTGGTTCTCTGCGGTCAGCGTGGACCTCTTGCCCTTCCAACAGCCGGCCTTTTGAGGACAGTGGCTGTCAAGAACGGGTTGCCCCCAGCTGACGTAACGTGCAAAAAAAAAAAAAAAAAAGAAGGCTGGTGTAGGATTTTTTTTTTCCCCAAAGCTGAATTTTCTCTGTTTTTCTCTTGGACGTCTTGTTTTCTAAACACAGTCAGGTGGCTCTCAGCCAGGAGGTCTAACATCAGCATAAAAGGCAGGTCCACATGACCTGGAAATAACATTAATCCTAGCTAATGTCTAGAGACTCCTAACTGGGTGCCCAGACTCGTTTCAGATCTTTTATTTGTATAATCTCTCATTTTTCTGGCAACTCCATGGCGTGTGTACAATTATTATGCTGCTCTCACAGATGAGTGACCTGAGGCCCAGAGAAGTCACATAATTCGCCCAGGATCACACAGCTAGTAACCGATCACTTTGAGGCTTTCATTTTTATATTTTTGAGTTACACTCATTTATGCTCACGAAGGAGAAGCAGAGCGCCCCGCTCTGTGTTTTGGTCTCATCAGAGTGTTCTCAGTGAAGGACATTCCAGATGGAGTCTCTAATAATAATTCAGTTATTTGTCACCTGGTGCCTACGCCGCCGCCTCAACAAAAGTTGTGAAAGTGCTCCTATAACATGATCCCATGGTATTTGCGATGGAAATCTTTTGAAGTTGTGGTGCTGGCCTTTTTTTTTTTTTTTTTTTTTGAGGGAGAGCATGTGTGACCAAGAGCAGGGGAGGGGTAGAGGGAGAGAGAGAATCTTAAGCAGACTCGATGCTCAGTGTGGAGCCTGACGCTGGGCTCCATCCCATGACACTGGGATCATGACCTGAGCTGAAATCAGGAGTTGGATGTTCAACCAACTGAGTCGCCCAGGCGTCCCTCTTTTTTTCTTTAGAATTAAAGATGGGTCAGTCACTTTCCTTCTTCATGAGTGCTTTTTCAAATCTTTGCTGGTCATAAAATCCAGACTAAGGACTGCTATTTTAAAGAACTTTATTCCTTAGCTTATGATAAAACTTATTTCAAACACGAGTATAGGAGAAATTGTGACTACTTTTTAGGTGTGAGCATCATGAAATAAAAGATACAGTATTTACACATTTTGATGCACATTTGTTTGGGTTGTGATGTACATAGCTCTGTAATACTGTTATGTAAACAAGGAAAAATAATCAGCTGTGATGAAAACAAAGGACCATTTCTTAAGGTTTTGTTGAAAAACAGAAGCTTAACTTTACATTGAAACTATACACAACAGGTGATTTTATACTGTACAAGCACTAGTGATTAGAAATACAGTCCTTTTAGGCAGTGACACAAATCTACTAAAGTTAAAAGGTAAATTGTTAAATTTAAATACTAGAAATAATGTATAAACTGCATATAGTAAGTTTATCATGTATATGTAAAAAATACACACTTTATAGTTTAATTAAACTGAATGTCCAAGTAGCAAATTTAAATTTTGAATACTATGAAAACCTGTCATTAAAGGATCTAAATTCTCAATTTTTTAAGATTTTATGATGGAGGCAGTAGCAATCTCTTCTGTGAAGAGTTCTGGTATCCTTGGTTTCAGACAACAGAGCTTGTCTGTGCTTCGTCTGTGTGTGTGTACGTGTGTAAACATAAATGCACATATACCCTCAAGGAGCAATTACGTTATCGATACGCAGCCCTTTCACATCAAGTAGCTGGACGCACATCTTCAGCTGTGAAGCAAGGGAAGTAATGGTTGTGGTTGTAACAGAGGATTTTATGTAGGGCTCTATATGAATCATGGTCTGCATGTTAAGGCAGCCCGGAAAACTTGTCTGAGGAATTTATATTTGAACCTTGGCCCCGTCCAAGGTCTTTGAGCAGGTAAGGGGCTGCTCACCGTGTAATTCTAAGGGTGACAAGGACGTGTGTATATCTTTCTCCTTTAAACATGTTATTCCCATTTGGTGGATTTCATTGCAAATCGGCAGGGTTGATAATGTGGTTCATGTTGTTGCCTGTGCATGGTGGTCGCCCGTGAATTGTGCCCTCGGCTGCTTCCAGAAAAGGATCTTAAATGTTTCAGATTTCACTTTCCTTTTTGTGGTCTCTTGCAAAAGGTTTTGTGGCAGAAGCCTTCCTCCTCCTCCTGCCTTGCTGGTTCCAGCCAGTGTCTGTACTGGCATCTCAGGACTGGGCAGCAGGCCATCGTGTTCCTTGCTGGCCTTCTGTGAGGCTTCCCTGGGCTTCTGGCTCTGCCTCCCCTGTTTCAGTTCGGTGCACAGCGATGCGAGGGCCCCTGGTTTCCTGGAAGCCTGACCGTGTTACATGATCTGGTTTCTTTGATGAGGCTTTCTCCTTTCGGGAGAATTCTGAAAGGATTTCAGAATGAATTTCGGGATGAAATTAGCAAAACGCATTGCGTGAAGCTGGAAAGTTAAGACATTAACTCTAAAACCTGCCCTTGAACCTCCAGAGGTAAATATTAGTCTTTACTCCTTTTTAATTCCTTCACTAACAAGTGCCCTAGAAAGGACGGCAGAGTCAGCCACTGAAGCCTGACCGTGTTACATGATCTGGTTTATTCGATGAGGCTTTCTCCTTTCGGGAGAATTCTGGATGAAATTAGCAAAACACGCATTGCATGAAGCTGGAAAGTTAAGACATTAACTCTAAAACCTGCCCTTGAACCTCCAGAGGTAAATATTAGTCTTTACTCCTTTTTAATTCCTTCACTAACAAGTGCTCTAGAAAGGACGGCAGAGTCAGCCACTGTCCTCGGGGTTTAATCCGTTCCTTCCTTTTCTCCTATTCCTGCATCTCCTGTTCCTCTCCGTCCTGCTGTAATAGGAGCTTCTAGTGACTGTCTCTGGGGTGCACACACTCTCTGCTCCATTCTTTGGCCTTCTCTTTCCCCAGAGTCTGTTGTGATTCTTCCTAGACTTGTTCTTGTTCCTTCCCCATGTTGTCATTTCATAATGACAGTACTTATTGTGTGAATTGATAAGTAGGAATGCTAAGTGGAGTGTTTGGGGAAGGCTTAATAAAAGGCTCCACTTAAAAAAAAAAATTGCTTTAAGTAATTAGGTATGGATGAGACGAGTGACCCGGGGGAGGGGGTTGGAGAAATACAGGTGGAATCTGTGCTGAGAGCCTCACAAAGTGTCTTCGAAGTCCTAGGTGATGCATTATGGGTATGATTTTTGTAAGAAAGACCGTGAGACACTCCGACACCAGATCTGTACATGCTTTTAAATTAAACCAAACTTTCAAGATTTCGTATTATTTATTTCTGAATTGGCCAACTATTAGTTTAGATTATAGCTCTTAGGACATCTCTACCCCTGCCTGGGAATGTTGGGGATGGCTTTCTGGTGATGCCTGAGCCTCATGTAGGGGAGAAGCAGGCACCAGTGACAGGAAGCCCAAGAGAGCTTAGGCCATTTGCAAGGACACCACAGTGTGAAGTTTGAGATCAGGCATCAGGAGACAAAGATGGATAGGTCCAGAGGAGGCAGATCACAGGGAGACTCATGTCTCCACTGCAGGGATTTGGATTTGGAATGTTGGTAGAAAGCCATGAGGCCGTATCCCAGCAGAGAGCAGTCATGGGTCTGTATGTCATTGTGCGTGCCATGTTAGCTCTCATAGCTAGCAGGTATTTTGCCTGTCCAGTCAGATTACAAGTTGGAGCCACTCACAGTTTCAAAGGAAGAAGGTAGGCAGCTTAAAACTTCTGTATCTTTTTAGTGTGATCCTATCTGAGGCTGTAAGAACCTGCAAATGTTTTTTGCCAGTGCTCTTGGTTCTATAGGAAAAGCTTTGGGGTGCCTGCATGGCTCAGTCGGTTAAGCATCCGACTTCAGCTGAGGTCATGATCTCACGGTTCGTGGGTTCAAGCCCTGTGTCAGGCTCCATGCTGACAGCTCAGAGTCTGGAGCTTGCTTCAGATTCTTCCTCTCCCTCTCTCTGCTCCTCTTCCGCTCCTTTCCCCCCCCAAAAAAATAAACATAAAAAGTAAAAGAAAATCATCGTGTTTTAGTGGTGTGAGGGTTGAGTGTGCTCCTGTAAATTTTTTTTTATAGATTAAAAAAATTTTTTTTCAATATTTATTTATTTTTAGAGAGAGAAAGAGAGACAGACAGAGCATGAGTGGGGCTCAAACTCATGAACGGTGAGATCACAACCTAAGCTGAAGTTGGACACTTAATTGACTGAACCACCCAGGCTCCCCTGTAAAATTTTCTTTAGTGTTTATTTATTTTTGACAGAGAGAGTGAGCACAAGTGGGGAAGAGGCAGAGAGAGAGGGAGACACAGAATCCAAAACAGACTCCAGGCTCTGTCAGCGCAGAACCTGACACGAGGCTCGAACTCATGAACTGTGAGATCATGACCTGAGCCGAAGTCGAACGTTTTAACTGACTGAGCCACCCAGGCGCCCCGAGTGTGCTCCTGTAAATGTGATTATGTGTTCATGGGTATCACTTACAATGTAACCAGCTAGCTTTAAAGTGTCGTGGAGTGGATACGGTGGGAGCCCTCCAACCCCCACAGTCTGCCGTTCCAAGTTTGATCCTTGCTCTACCTCTTCCTTTCCTGCCTCACAGAACCATACGTTCTTCATCTGTAAGATAGAGGAAAGTGGCACTACTTAATAAGGGTTGTTGTGAAGACCAAATTAAATCATTTTAGTAAAATTCTTAGCATAACATCTAAGTGCATGTTAAGCACTACATAATGGGTAGTGTTTAAAGCACCACACACCTTTTTAAGTGGGAGGAAGGGTTTGGTAAGAGCATTATATTGCATCAAAGGAACTGTCACAGAGTTGTCAGGCCCATAAATATCACCGCACTAGTTGGTGTGAACAGATACTCTAAGTTTGATATCCCCAAAGGTTTTTAATAGATATTTTTACATGTTGACTCACAGGATCAAATTCCGTTATTTTCAAAATAGACTGTCAAGCACTAAATATTTCCTATCAATGAACTTAATGCAGTTTTCTAAACCTTCAGATAATATTTGAGTAAGGGGTCTCATTTACTTAGAATTCTTGACATTAAACAATTCTCACCTCCCAGAACTCTAACTACTAGCGAAGCAAGTGAAAATGAAGTTATGGTTGGAAGTTTTAGGCATTTTTGCCTTCTTTTTTTCCTGAAACGTGGGACTCCTTGAGCATGTGAACTTGCGCACAGCTGCCCTCAGCAAAATGCTGTAATTTATTGAGGAAAACTGAATTGCAAACCCTTTCTTCCCCAAACACCCCTCATCCAAAAAAAAAAAAAAAAAAAAAATCAACAGCTTGACTGAGCTTAAGTAACTGACTTTTCATATCCTTTCATGGAGCACAAAGGGCTAATCCTGAGGCTACTTGAGAGCCACCAATGCCGACAGTGGTGGGGACCACCATGGAACGTGTCACTCCCTCCTCCCCACACACAAAACACATTGACTGCGGCTTTATGAAGTGAAAATGCCTAAGAAAAAAGAAAATGTGAAGGAGGTGTCCGCAGTCATTTCTTTCCAAGAGGGGGAGCGGGAAAGAAAAAGCTCCTGCATCTGGGTATTGAGAACAAAGCGAGCCGAAGACTTGGGGACAATAGGTTGGGTCGCTGGCTTTTATAGAAGCAAAAGAGTGGAACTGCCTTTACTTGTCCCAGCACCACTGACCCTTGCGTTGCATTGTGCGGAGATGTCAGGGAAAGTGTGTAGAAAGCATTCCAGCCTCTTTCACCGAACAATGACTTTGTCATTTTGAGATTTCTATGGTGTGTTGACCCCTTCCCCCCACTCCCGCCCTCCAATCCCCATTGGACAAAGGAGATTGTTAGTTAGGCCGCCTTGCCCTCATTTGGAAGATCTCTGTTTTACTGACTCTTTAAAAGTAAACTCATCCATTTTAACTGAAGCACGGTTGCTTTCACGCTTTTAAAATCCATGAAAAGCGTTGTAGCCAGAGCCGTTGCAAGGCTGGAATGTCCCGTGAAAATGCCAGGCCCGGAGATAATGATTCATGCAAACTGCTGAGTTAAAGTGGCTTTCCTTGTTAATAGGAGGGAGAATTGATAATATGAGTTACTGGAAATATTTACAAACACTTGACCCTTGGGGTTGTGAGATTGGGGTGATAGGATTCACACAAGCCCACTCATAACGAATCCTTTACCTGTCCTTTTTTTTTTTTTTAATGAAAGACGAGATGGTTGGTCTCCCCCCCACTCCTACCCCCCGCCACACGATGGTTAGCACAATTAGAAAAGCAGCACCGTCAACATCAGTGTAGTGACAGTTAATCACCGGGGACCCTCCCAGGCTGGCAACCAGTGTTCCAATTTGTCTGTCCCAGCATGTGTGCTCCAATGATAATGTTTGTAGTTTAACAAGAAGCTAATTAAGACCTAAAAAAAAAGAAATAAGCATCTCATTTTTATCGAGCGTGGTGGTATTGTGCAGAGCATAGAACTTTGCATTATGGCGTTATTGGATGACGTCCACTGCAAAACAGTGGCCACTCACGGGGCTTTCTCGCCTTGCCACCTTGCATCGTTAGGGATGATTAAATGGACAGTCGTTGCTAGGGAGAGGAAAATGGCTAAATATTTACTTAGTTTGAGGACCTTTAGAGTCCCCGTAGGCTGTTCTTGGTTACATTCACTCAGGTCTGGCTACTTCAGGAGTTTTCTTTATGAGATGAGCAAGAAAGGGATGGGCTGGAGAAACTTCAGTGTTAGTAAAATCTCGCACTTGCCATTTTATGTACGGATTTCTCTCTCCAATCTGATGTGGAACCTGATTAGTTATAATTTATACGGTCTTCTGCTTGTGAGTTTCATGACTCACTTGTCTCTTGGAGCCCTTTCTTCTGGGTTCTTTGATTTAGTGTTCTTTGATCGTCATTGGCATTGAGTCACGAAGCAGATAAGAACATCTCTGGCATTGGAGCTAAGGGGCAGCACTCTGTGGCAGATATGCCAGCCGTGGCTCAGGAGCCGTGCTTTGTCTGAGGCGTGCAGGCTGGTTACCATTAGCCCTCGCAGGTGCCTCCCCCTTCCCTCCCCGCAGCAGCGCTCCCAAGGAGATCACCATGTGACATGATGGCTGTGTATTTACACGTTGCCAACACCTGCCTGAGCATGACCGAAGGAATGGGAATGGAATTGTGGTATCATAATCTTCTATTTAGCCTGTTGATACTTTTATTGAGTACATACAATAAATACGTTTGGTTTTTTTTGGGGGGGTAGTTTGTTGAGTTTTGATAATTGTGTACATCCCTGTGACGACTACCCAAAACAAGATGCTGTAGAACCTTCTCATCACCTCAGAAAGTCTCTCTTGCCCTTTGGCGTTCATGTCCACACCCCACACCTTTCCCAGATTTCCACTGACATAGAATCAGTGTTTTTGTTTTTGGGGCCACGTATGTATAAATGGAATCATTCCGTGGCTGCTGCCTTTTTTTCAGCATCTTTTTGGGGACCCATCCCGGTTGCATGTTGCGTGATTCATTATTTTTCCTGAGTGATATTACACTGAATGAAGATTTCCCAATTTCTGTATTCCCAACTTGATGGACATTTGGATTGTTGACAGTTTATAGCAACGAACCTTCTTGCACAAGTGTTGATGTGGATGTGTGTTTTCATTTATTTTAGATCAAATACCTAGAAGTAAAATTGCTAGGATATAAGGTAGGTGTATATTAACTTCAAAAAATTATTAAGTTTTTCAAGATGCTTGCAGCATATGCTCACCAGCAGTATGCAGGATCTAGCTGCAGTCCATCTTTACAAGTCAGTACCGGCAGTCTTTTCGATGCTAGCCTTTCTAGTTGAGATTGGTCTCATCGTGGTTTGAATTTGTGTTTTCCTGATGCTTAAAGACACTGAGCTCCTTCTCATGCATGCTTATTGGCCATTCAGAGCTCTTCTTTGGTGAAATATTGGTTTAGATTGCTTGCTGATCTTTAAACCTAAAAAATTTTTTTTGTTGATTTATAGGAGTTTATATATTTTTTTATTTAAAAAAATTTTTAATGTTTATTTGTTTTTGAGAGACAGAGACAGAGTGCAAGCAGGGGAGGGGCAGAGGAAAGGGAGACACAGAATCCAAAGCAGGCTCCAGGCTCTGAGATGTCAGTCCGAAGCCTGATGCGGAGCTCGAACCTGTGAACCGTGAGATCATGACCTGAGCCAGTTGGGTGCTTAGCCAACTGAGGCACCCAGATGCCCCATATGTGTATATTTCTTAATACTAATTTTTTACAAAAACACTAATTTAATACTAGGCCTTTGTGAATCATTTCTTCCAGTCTGTGGCTTGCCTCTTTTTTAAAGAAGAGCAAGGTTTAATTTTGTTGAAGTCAAATGTTTGCTACCGGCCCCCCCGCACCCCTCCCTTGTAGTCCATGCTTTTTGTGTCCTAAGAAGTCTTTGTGTGCCCTTATGGGGTGTGAAGATACTCATTTGTTCTACCTCTTTAAAAATTGAGGCGTCTTCTGTTAACTTTTGTGTATGGAATGCGATCGATTGTTGTTTCCCCCAGTTATTGTGTTCACATTTGTTAAAAAGACTTTTTATGCATTTAACTGACTTGGCACCTTGGTTAAAAATCTTTTTGACTGTATGTGAGCAAGTCTGTGTCTCTTTATTTTGTTCCACTGATCTGTTTATCTGTCTTCACACCCACACTGCAGTTGTGGTTTTTGTACATTTCAGTAAGACTTGAAACTTAGGAACGGTGTACTGTTTTGTCAAGATCGTGTTGATCAGACCAGATCCTTTACTTGATTATATACATTTTAGAAGCCTTTCAATTTGTTTTTTAATAAAAGCCTGCTAGGATTTTGATACTACCTTTTAGCTAGTAGATCAACTTGAAAAGTCGGTGATTCTTAACTATATTGAATCTTTCAGTTATGAATGTGGTCTACCTCGCTACTTATTCGGGTCTTCTTTAATTTTAGAAGTGTTTTGTAGTTTTTTGTATAAAACATTTTGCACTCCTTTGGTTAAATATAATCCCTGAGTATTTAATGTTTTTTCATTCTATTGATGAGATTGTTTTTAATATCATTTTCCACTTGCTTGTTGCTAGTATACAGAAATATAGTTGATTTATGTATACTGACATTGTGTCATTGAACTTGTGAACTCATTTTTTTTAACTCTGTAGAATTTTCTATGTACGCAGTCATGTCAGCTGTTCATAATGATAGTTTTACTTCTTTATTTACAGTATATGACTTGCGTTATCTTTTCTTAAAGGGCTAGAGCTTCCAGTACAATGTTGAGTAGAAATGATGAGAGGGGCGCCTGGGTGGCTCAGTCGGTTAAGCATCCCACTTCGGCTCAGGTCATGATCTCGCGGTCCATGAGTTCGAGCCCTGTGTCAGGCTCTGTGCTGACAAGCTCAGAGCCTAGAGCCTGCTTCAAATTCTGTGTCTCCCTCTCTCTCTCTCTGTCCCTTCCCCGATCACAGTCTGTCTCTCTCTCAAAAATAAACAAACCATTAAAAATTAAAACAACAACAACAACAACAACAATGTTGAGATAAGATATACTCTTGGGGCGCCTGGGTGGCTCAGTGGGTTGAGTGTTCAACTCTTGATTTTGGCCCAGGTCATGATTGCACGGTTCTTAAGATTGAGGCCACATTGGGCTCAGCGCTGACAGCACGGAGTCTGCTTGGGATTCTCCCTCTCTTTCTGCCCCTCCCCCACTTGTGGTCTCTGCCTCTCTCTCAAATAATAAACATTAAAAAAGAGATTCTGATACTCTTAAAAAATCTTTAAATACTTTTCTGTAAAGAATGATGTTAACCGCAGTTTTGGGGATTAGATATCTGGAGCAAATTTAAATTGTTTTTAAATTCTGAATTTGGTGAGAGTTTTTTTTACCCTTTTTTTTTAAATCAAGAACAGGTGTCCAGTTTTGACAAATATTTTTTCTAGATCTCTTCAGATATATGATTATTCACCTTTTACTCTTTTAACAGGATATACTATACTGATTGATATTTGCAGGTTAAATTAACCTTATATTCCCGGAATAAATTCCACTTGGTCGTGTCACATTTTTTTAATGTATCACTACCATAGATTTGTTGATACTTTGTCAAGAATTTTTGTATCTGTTGTTCATGAGGGATACTGGCCTATAATTTGCGTTTTCCCAAAATATTTTGTCAGCCTTTGGTATCAGAGTTATGCTGGCATATAAAAAGAAATGGGAAGTATTTCTTCTTCTTTATAGTCAGTTTTGGGTATCCGCATGGGGAGGCTACTGTCCCCAGTTATTCAGTGGAAAACTAATCTGAGTGTTGCTGTCTGTGTATTTTGTGGTTGTGACTGGAGTCCATCATCAGTTGACTTTAAGGAAGATTATCATAGTTCATGTGCGTGGGCCTGATTCCGTTGGTTGAAAGGCTGCGGGAGCCAAGGTTCCCTAAAGAAAAAGAAATTCTGCCTGTGGAGGACACCATCATCTTCTATGAAAGAGTCCCAAGCTGCCGTTCGGACCCCAGCCCTGTGGATTTTGGGCTTGCCTACATCAGTTTGATTGTGACATTATCTTTTTTATATTGTTAGGTTGAGTTTACTGGTATGTTGTTTAGTGTTCCCAGGGTTCTTTGTTTTGTATTTTTCTTTCTTTTAGTGTGTTTTTGTGGTTTTCATATCACGATGATATCGGTGTCAGACTCTGTGGAAGAATTTGGTGTAACTTCTCTGCACAATCTTTTTGTGAAGCCATCTGGGCCCAAAACTTATGTGGAAGGTTTTTCAATTATGGATTCGAATTTTTAAATTGATACGGAATTCTTCAGATTTTCTGTTTCTTCTTATGTCAGTCTTTGTATATCAGTTTTCAAGAAATTTTTTCTTCTCATTAAAATTTTTAAATGTTTGGGGCACCTAAGTGGCCCAGTGGTTAAACGTCTGACTTCGGCTCAGGTCATGATCTCACAGTTTGTGAGTTCAAGCCCAGCATCAGGCTCTGTGCTGACAGTGTGGAACCTGGAGCCTGCTTCGGATTCCGTGTCTCCCTCTCTCTCTGCCCCTCCCCTGCTCATGCTCTCTCTTTCTCTCTCTCTTAAAAATAAATAAATAAATGTTAAAAAACATTAAGAAAATTTTAAATGTTTATCATATGCTCTAAAGTGCCTGTGCTGTGTTATCCCCTTTTAATTCATGATAATGGTAGTTTTTCCTCTCTTCTTAATCAGTCTTGGTAGGAGTTTATTAATTTCATTGGTGCTTTGAAAGAATCAGGCTTTGCTCTGTTGATATTTCTCCCTGGAAATTGGTTTTCTGTCTCCTTAATACTTACTATTCTCTTTTCATTTTTCTATATACTTCAGTTTAATATGTTGCTTTTTTTTTTTTTAAGATGTATTTTTAAACCCTTGACTCTTGGCCGTTCTTCCCTTTTCTTCTTAATGAGGCTTTATGTTTTTAGAGCAGTTTTAGGTTCATAGCAAATTATAAGAGGAAGGTAGAGATTTCTCATGCATCCCCTGTAGTCCTTTCTTTTAAAACAAAAAATTAAAGATAAACATTTACCTCTAAACACAGCTTTAGTTGCAGACCTCAAATTTTAATATTAACAGATTTTTATTTTATGTCAAGATACTTTCTAATTTTATTGTAATTTCTTTGAACTAGATGTTAGAGAAGTATGTTAAATTTCCAAATGTTTAGTGATTTTTCTGGTTACCTTTTGGTTATGGGTTTTTGTGGGGGGCTTTTGTTTTGTTTTGTTTTTTTCTTAAATCCACTTAGGTCAAAATATATCCTGTATAATATCTGGCCCTTGAAGTTTGTTGACATTTGCTTTATAGCATAGTATACATTCAGTTGAAAAGGATGTATTGTGCAGTTATTGGCCGCAGTATTGTGTATTTCTTAATTGGGTCAAGTTTGTTCATCATGGTTTCATATCTTCTGTATTTGTATTTTTATCTTCTTGGTCCATCAGTTATTGAGATAAGTGGGTTTAAACCCCCCACTGTGATTATGGATTTGTCTCTTTCTCCTAGGTTCTTTCAGATTTTGCTTTATACATTTTGGAGCTGTCTTATTAAGTTTATATACATTTAGATTTTTACAATATATTATGGATAAATTGACCAATTCATCTTTTGAAGTGTTTTCCTTTATTTTTAGGAATGCTTCCTAACTTAAAAGTTTCTATTTAGTGTGGTATAGTATAGATCAGATACTCCAGCTTTCTTTGGGTTAGTGTTTTCATTGAGTACCCTTTTCCAACTTTGTTTTATTTTTAAGGCATACCTTTTAAAAATAGCATATAGATGGACTCCAGCCTTGAATTTCAAAATAAGCTCTAACACTGAGAAAAGGTAGAAGGGAAGCTATTGATCCATGAGATATGCCGAACGTAAAAGAAAGGGAAGAAATGCCATGTTTCCCTAATGACTTCTGTTATGTTGGCCAGCAAATTGTAAGCCTGACACCACCATCCACTCTTCAGTGGAGTTAGCAGTGACTCAGGACTAAGTGCTAACTGAAGGATACACAGTTCCCAGAGCTGGTGTGGATGTAAAAGGATTCGAGGCCAGCAAATGGAGGGTGAAAAGAGTGATTAGTGTATCTCAGGGAAAGGCCACGTTTCAAAAAGTTTAATCTTTAAAAACAATTTTTTTTAAATGTTTGTTTACTTTTGAGAGAGACAGAGACAGAGCACGATCAGGGGAGGGGCAAAGAGAGAGGGAGACACAGACTCTGAAGCAGGCCTCAGGCTCTGAGCTGTCGACTCAGAGCCCGACACAGGGCTTGAACTCATGAACTGTGAGATCATGACCTGAGCTGAAGTCGGATGCTTAACCGACTGAACCACCCAGGCGCCTCCAAAAAGTTTAATGTTAAAGAGTATTTGTATAGATATCTTCATATAAATAAGACACACCAACGTTCCATAAAGCTCTGATCTAACAGAGCCAACTGAGTTGGGTGAAGTCAAGAGACGGGTGACAAAGGAGGGATCTAGGAGCCAGAGTTGATGTCTAAACTCCCTGAAACATGCAAGGTGCCTTATCGGCATGTCACTTATACCTGGAGACTTAATACTAGCTGTAGGTCAGTATTAAGGTTTAGGAGCTTACATTTAAGAGCCTTCCATATTTTCCCCTTTGCTTTTATTTATCCTGTAATTGAAGAGTAACGAGTATGTGATGGGAATTACATTTTAGTTCTTAATACTTTGAGTTTTGTATAACCTGTTCAAAATTTTACTGCCTCCACGGGCATCTTGTATTAGCCAGCAGCACAATCTATGTGATAGTCATTTCATTGAAAGGCTATTTTTTTTAATCTCATATGTTTCCAGAATGAATAGGTAGAAGAATCTCTCCTACACCCACATCAGTAAACAGCTTACTGATTAAAAACTAGGCATCATTTTTTTCCTCTCTCTAAATCAGAAGAAAATCTTGCCGTGTTTTCTTGCCAAGAAGTGAATCTTGCTTTGTTTATTGCACGTAAGCCCTATCTCCTGCAAAATCAGTAATCGTTTAAGGCAATCTGGACGATTTGTACTTATCAGAACTTGGAACAGAATTTTTAAGAGTCTGACTGACAGCAGAATTCAAAGCTTTGAAATTCCTTTGAGGTGCTAGCAGTTTTAATGATCCTGATTTTATTTTTTAATACTGTAAACAAATAATAAAAGTACTGTCTACTGACAAAGTGGCCTTATGATTAAATACACGTTTCACTTTGTGCCTAATAGAAGTCTGAGCGCAAGCGAGAGTTCAAATAAGAATGGGGTGAGCCAGAAGTATGGATGACATATTTATTTGCATAAAATAAGAAGGATACATTTTTACTGCTGTTTATAGAAAACATGTTCCTTGGCACAAGCTTCACAAAGACTGGCAGGAACAGAATCCCATGGAATTAAGTTTAAAGTAAATTGTGGGTAGATACCTAGGAATTCCTACAGGGCTGTAAGCATTTGAGTAGTTAAATGCCAAACAGACAAAGCAGTCCTCCATTTAATACTGTTTGTGAAAGAACTATGTTAAAATCTGTAAGATTAGGGATAGGATATTCATTCTAGAGGAAGACACAACCTGGGGAAATGCTTTGTTTTCACCACCATCCCAGTGTAAATATGAAGCACGTAGAATAGTCTCATTTAGGGTCTTTAGGTTTTATATATTCATTAAAGTTAAATTTGGCTCTTCCCATCCTTCCCCCAAATCAGTTTGCTTCCTGGGCTTAGACTTCATCTTATGAAACTTCTTTATTTAAACAGTATCTCTTAAATCAGTATGTGTTTGTGTGTTCTATTAGCAGACATTTTTAGGACTTTTTTAATGATCAGCTCTGCTCTGTGAACCAAGCAGGCTTTTATTTCCAGAGGAGCTGGGAATCTAGGACTGAACACCTCATGGGGGAGACTAGATACAACCACAAGAAACCCAGCCGAACTAGAAAATGCAAATGACAGGGAAAACATAAAATAAGAATGCATTTAGGTGTAAAGTTTTTGAAGTATGAATCTTTATATGGGGTGCAGTATCATGAAGAGATTGGAGGAACAGTCTTGGGGACACAGTGACTCTGAATTATCTAACTTAGGGCAAATCACTAACCCGCTCTGAGCATCAGTGAGCATCAGCTTCGTTCTTCAAATTTTTAAAAAAATATTTATTTATTTTTGAGAGAGAGAGAAAGAGAGAGAGAGACAGAGCATGAGCAGGGGAGGGGCAGAGAGACAAGGAGACAATCCAAAGCAGGCTCCAGGCTCTGAGCTGTCAGCACAGAGCCCAATGCTGGGCTCAAACTCCTGAACCACGAGGTCATGACCTGAGCCAAAGTATCACACTCAGCTGACTGAGGCACCTAGATGCCCCACATGAGCTTCGTTCTTTGTGCGTGGAGGTGATAATCCCTCCCACTCAGATTGAAAGTGAGGATGGAATTACGTGAAGCACGTGAAATACTGAAGAGGTAGGACGCATGGCAGGCCTCACGAGATGCTATCCATTATTGGTATTGGGGAGGGAGAGGCAATTTTACCTGTCTTTGGTTGTGAATGAAATACGGAGATTTTCTTCAGTATAACAAGGAAATTTGCCATAGGCACTCGCAACCAAGCAGTGGCGTTTTTCTCAAGATTTGTAACTGGGCAGTTTTTCAAAGCAGTTAACATTTTTCATAAGAATTATTTTCTTTTATGGCTTTTGCAAACCACATCAACAATTCATTTAGATGCCCTTGTGGTTTAATCAGAAAGAGTGGCTCATAGGACAGCTTCCTTTCTAAGGAAGAGAGGTACTCCTTAGGCATCCTTTCCGTAGGTGATGGTGACAGGGTCCTGCTTGCTAACAAGGAAGGCCAACCTGGAGTGGACATGGCTGAATTTCCTAGGATTCACTAGAGCACAAAATCTAGCTTTCTTATTTCCCTTGATATCAACACCAGTTTGTGATGCATGAAATAGAAAATGTCAAGATGGACTTCTTTGTCCCTATTGGATAATCTGGTGTTTGGTTTGGTTTGGTTGATTCGGAGGCCCAGCACAGTTTTCCTTACTCTCCCAGAAGTGCTTCAGAATTTGGGGGCATCAGATCTGAAAGACATACTCTAACTTGGGATTTTCTGAGAGCAGCAATTACGGGTCTTCAGTGAGCACCCAAGGAAAGAGAGCATTGGCACCGCCCCCAGCGGAGCCCCGTGTTTTGAGCTCGCCTCTGCTGCCCAGGTAAGCTGCGGGGCCGGGTTAGCCACAGCAGGCCCCCACCTCAGGGAGAGCCGGGTGGGGGATATTGTCCAATCAAGTGATGTTAGTCTGCTCAAAAATTGTAAACTGGAATATTTTCATAATCCACATTTCAGATTTTTTTTTCTTGACAACTAACAGTGGTAAGCCTAGTTATCACTTAAGACCAGACATGGAAGGGTCTAGAAGGACCCTTCCTCATGTGCATGAAGGAAGAAGCTTGGCTTCCTAATTAGTATAGAAGGGGGGGATACATCAGTTAATCTAGTAGCTGTGAGAAATTGGTCAGCCGTAGATATAAAAGGACAGAGGTGCACAGCCCTGCTCTTGCTCCCTCAGCATTTCATGCCTCTTCACTCTGGCTTTTGCATGGACACCGCAGTAGAGACTGGGAGAAACAGCACATGGGTCTATGTCAGAAAAATGCAGTTTGATTCACTGGGGCTCCTGCCCACAGAATCACAGGTCAAGTTTCCTCCTTCCTCCACTCTTCTTCTGCCTGCAGGAGGCACCTTTCCCTGCACAGGCTGCTCCTGGCGTTCTCTGTAACACAGTAACTTCCTGGGAGAACTTGGGACCACCACTTAACCTCCCTGCTTTCACAATCCTGATCTGTAAATGGAAACGACAGTTCCTGCTTTGTTCGTTCACAAGCTGGTTGTTGTGATGATGCTCTGAGAAAACTGACTTGGAATAGCTGTGAGGCGGTAACGCGTGTCCCCCTCAGGCATTACCCGGCTCATCCTTCCCTTGGAGATGCGCCCGGGGCCCGCTGCCCTGGCTGGCACAGTGGGGAAGGCACTGGGCAGGCGCCTTCGAGAGGGCACAGAACAACGTATGTTAACGTGGGCAGGCACCTTGACCTTTGTGGCCCGGCTTCGTCTTGGGCAGTATTTCCAGAAGCTGTGATTACTACTGCAAGTTATTCGTTGCCATTCTTTCTGTTTGTTAAACCAGCTTGTGAAATTGGGTTGTAAGTTGCAGAACCTTCTAGAAAGTATTCATGTACTCTTTGCCGTATTTCCACGGCCCCCTGTGCCTCGTGCATGTAGTCCTGGGTTTGTATGCATCTGAATTCACAAAGTTTGGAGTTCACATACCATGTGAATGTGCCCATTCCCACCATTCAGTGAGCCCCCTGTCCCAGCAGGCAGATGCAAAAATCGGTTGATTGCCTTTGTGTCCCCTGAAGGTGTACATCGTGAGATCATACTTTCCTGATAGAGAAGGACACTTAAATCAGCATCATCCAGGTGACTTGCGTTTCTCTTCTGCCTGCTTCTCTTAGACCACTGTCATTTCCTAACATAAAATCCCCTCACAAGACGAGGTCATGATTGAACGTTCATGGAACTCAGCACGGTGCCTGTGTGCGGCCCATACCTGACACAGGGCACCTGCTGCTGTTATCATCAGCCTTTGAAATGGATATTTCAAATATGTATCCTAATGATAGAAATTTTCCTGTCCAGATGATAGAATTTATTGTTGTTCTGACCGTAAAACACTTTTTGTCGTATTTTTCATTTGAAATATTTATTTTAGAAATAGGATAGCCTTGCCTGTAAAAATGGGGCATCAGGACAGCCTGATCCTTTTTGAAATCGAAGTATAGTTGACACACAATGTTACATGAGTCTCATGCATACAACATAGTGATTCTACCACTCTACTTAACGCCGTGCTCACGACATGTGTGGCTACCATCTGTCACCATGCGACACAATTGAGTCACAATACCATTGACTGTATTCCCTATGCTGTACCTTTCATCCCCGTGACTTACTCGTCCCATAACGAGAAGCCCGTCTCTCCCACTCCCCTTCACCCAATTTGCCCGTCCCTCAACCCCCTCCCCCTTGGCAACCATCAGTTCTGCATTTATGGGTCTGTTTCTGCTTTTTGTTCATTTTGTTTTTAGATTCCATATATAAGTGAAATCATACGGTATTTGTCTCTGTCTGACTATCTCACTCAGCGTAATACCCTCTGGGTTCATCCATGTTGTCGCAAACGGCGCGATCTCATTCTTTTTTATTTGGTTATCTAATGATGGACACTTGGGTTGCTTCCGTAGTTTGGCTGTTGTAAATAATGCTGCAGTAAACATAGGCATGCACATATCTTCTCAGATTAGGGTTTTCCTTTTCTTTGGGTAAATACCCAGTAGCGGTATTGCTGAAGCACGTGGTATTTCTAATTTTTTTTGCGGAACCTGCATACTGTTTTCCACAGTGGCTGTACCAATTTACATTCCCACCGATGGTGCATGAGAGCTCCCTTTTCTCCATATCCTTGCCAACTCTTGTTATTTCTTGTCTTACTGATACTAGCCATTCTGTGGTAGGAGATGATCTCTCATTGTGGGTTTTGATTTGCATTTCCCTGATGATGAGTGAGGTCAGCATCTCGTCATGTGTCTGTTGGCCCAGATGATAAAACTTAAAGATTTTAGACCTTGTGTTTCCTTATTTTCAGAACTCTTCATCAGATTTCTAAGAAATCTCAGATATTTATTGCATTGTATTTCTTTTCTTTTATCTGTTCTTTATTGGGCACGCTGATGAACTCTGAAATTCCTTAAGGTCGTTAGAGGAAAAAATTCAAGACAAATTAGGGGGCTCAAATAAGTCAAGAATTTTTTCCCCGAAGGATAAAAAGTTGGTGTTATATTGAGGCCAAGCTTAAATAGATCATGATGGCTGATGGTGGAGCCTCCTTCTATGACTTCTGCTTTGCAGTCTTAATCAAGTTGCTTTTCCTCTGTCTGGGGGTCAGGGTCTCCATCTGTAAAATGAGGTAATACTAGTATTCGATAGGGCCATTCTGAGGATTAAATGAGTTAAAACGCGCAAAGTACTTAATGGGCAGCATCGTACACAGAGAGTACTCAGTAAATGTTAGCAGTGGATAGAAACCCAAGAAAGAGGAATCCTCGTTTTCAAAGGCAGACACTTAAATTCCTCCTTCCTTTTCTGACCACTGAATTTGTAATTAACCTCTTCTTTATCCCTATGTGTATAGGTGAACTTTCTGGATTTCTCATCTACGATTCCCGCTTGCTTATTTCCCTGGTAATATCCACTGACTCACTATAGTTTGGGATTCACGTCCTGCTCTCTCTGAGTCTCAAACTTTTTCATCTGTTAAATAGGGAAGATTATAAGGGCAACCGAGTGTATCAAAAGAACCAATACCTAGAAAATTCTTGTTGTCTTTGGCACATCACGAGGATGGCAATAAGTGTCATCAGGACCACTTGTAAAATTCTGTTGTATCTTTGGATGGGAAACTGTGCCCTGCTGTTCCAACAAGTCTTTGGAAGAAAGGAGTCGAATCCTAACAAAACAACCCTTTAAAGTCTGTGTCGGAAGAGAATTCTTGATGATAAAGCCTTTTTATCTCTTTTCCCTATTTCAGACGTTTCTACAAGTCACCGGTGTAGTGGGCGTGGCAGTGGCGGTGATTCCCTGGATCGCGATACCTCTGATTCCCCTTGTCATCATTTTCTTTGTTCTTCGGCGATACTTCTTAGAAACCTCGAGGGATGTCAAACGCCTGGAATCTACAAGTGAGTCAGAGGCTCTTGGCCTGCGATGGCAACATGGGCCCACTGCCATTTATGCTGTCATTAGGGAGACCCCTGAAATGATGCAGACTCTGTCTTCCAGAATTTTTCCCAAGTTCACATTAAGTAATCGAATATTGTGGCCACCATGAGTCAGAGTGGCTCTTAGGGCACATGGAGCTGGTGGCCTTCCAGGTCCAGCTTTGCAGGGCAGCACAAGGAAGGGACGGAGGATATATGTGCAGTAACACTCCACTGGAATGTGAGCACCGTGAGGACAGGGACCGTTTCTGTCTTATTCATGACATGCTTCCTAACATAGAGCAGGCACTCAGGAAACGTCTTTTTAAGAAGTATTTCATGCTGGAAATCTTTTGGAAATACAGAAGGAGTGGAATTTTGCTTTCCCTGAAGGTTCTGGAAATGACAAAGAAAGGGGAAAGATTAGGGAAAAGAGCAGAGGTGTCGGGAAATATACTCGTCCATCAGAAGTGATACATTTGAAAAATAGAGTACTGGGCACCTGGGTGGCTCAGTTGGTTAAGCGCCCAGCTTCGGCTCAGGTCACCATCTCGCGGTTCATGGGTTTGAACCCTGAGTCGGGTTCTATGCTGAGAGCCCAGAGCCTGGAGCCTGCGTCAGATGCTGTGTCTCCCTCTCTCTCTGCCCCTCCCCTGCTCACGCTCTGTCTCTCTCTCTCTCTCTCTCTCAAAAATGAATAAATGTTAAAAAAAATTTTTTTTAAATAGATTATTATCACATACTCAAAAAATGGCAAATAAGGTGTAGTTGGTAAATGTTTTGAAAGGATAAGCACTGTTAGGTTCAGTTTTACTCTTTATTATCACCACTGTTTGCTGTCATGCCACACTGTTTCAAGCTTTCCCTCCCCACCCCCCGCCCCCAGGCTTTTCCTATAAATGGATCCTGGATGTAATTCCCTTGGGAGGGCCCGGGCAAGGGTTCTGTTCAGTATGCATTTAGTTTGTTTTTCATTCAGCGTCCTGGTTTCGGAATAATGGAAAAACATGGGTAATCACAGAAGATGAAGTAATTGAAGAGCTTATCACATTAATGCACAAATGTATGTATGTCACATTAGTTAAACAAATCATAAGGAGAGTAGATTGTTATATTTAAAAAAAGAAAAAAGGAATAAAGATGATAGCCAAAACATAAAGAAGGAAGATACTTGTATCAGAAACCACAACCCTATGGATAGTTATTGTAAATTAATACCAGCTTAGCTTCCTGCAAGCCAGGCTAAGAAGAGAAACCTATTGGGTCTCACGGTTGTCCAAAAAAATACAAAAATATGAATTCATCGGGACACAGTTTTTTTGTTACGGCATGTGTGTATTTTTTTTAATGTTTTCTTTTTTAATTTATATTAGAGACAGTGCAAGTGGGAGAGGGGCAGAGAGAGAGGGAGACACAGAATCTGAAGCAGGCTCCAGGCTCTGAGCTGTCAGCACAGAACCTGATGTGGGGCTTGAACCCATGAGCTGTGAGATCATGATCTGAGCCGAAGTCAGACGCTTAACTGACTGAGCCATCCAGGCGCCCCGTGTGTTTCTTTTTTAATAATAGATTTTTGAGAGGTATTTGTCATAAGCATTTGCATAAAGGATAATGGTCATTGATTCCATCAAAGCTATAGAAAAACTGGTTCCAGAGAACCAGCTGACCTCCTGTGAGGTGTGGCTTTTGTGAGGCATTACCTTGGGGAGGCATTGCCTCGGGGAGGCAGGCAGTGTAGTCCCAGCTGTGGGCCATCCTGTCGCTGTCACAGGTTACCATGGCGGGGCTTGGAGAAGGCAGAGGAATAAGGGATGAACTCCAGTCGGTCTTTGTGGAGACCACAAGGCTCTAGACACTTTCTGAGTGGAGGCTGCTCACGAAACGGAGTCTGTCATCTTCAGTCTTGCTGCAGAGGAGGTCTCTGGTTTATTCAAACGAGGTCTCTGGAGTAAGACGGAGATTTTTGCCCGGGACAAGGGCCACTCCCCATCCATACAGAAGTGGAGAGGAAGGGGACCTCCTGAGGCCTTTTTCAAGAAACAAGATAGGATTTTCCCAGTGCTTAATCTGGAGATTTTGAGAACTTTGGCACGACCCTAGGATGTTCAGGAATATTGTGGAACATTCCTACACCCCAGTAGGCTGTGACCACAGACAGATATTCCTTTGTCCTCGCTCCCAGATAACCAAGTGTGGTGGCCCGTTGATTAGAACTCTTTGTTGTCATCTGTCTGGCTTTGGGTCTGTGCCATAAATAGCAATTCTCTTGGTTTCTCTAAGCAGTAAGTTACTGTGGTTCTTGAGGCCATCTCTGGAGCCACCAGCACAAAGGAGGACGGAAGGAGGAGAGCTGACGGCTCTGGCTGCTGGGCATAAATCTGCTTCATCCCTGTGCTTTGAAAGGACTGTGAAGGTCCTGAGGATTATTTTCAGGTCCTACTGCCTAGCTGCCTCTGCGACCTCAGGCCGACATTTAAACCACCTAACTGACAGATATGCAGTTGATTGTAATGATTTTCCATTTTTGCAAAAGTGAGCCTGGTAGCATCGTTCGGGCATAGAGAAGCGCGTAAAATCAGGATCTGCGTGATCGTTTGGCAATGCCTGAGTTATGCAGCCACATCCAAATCCCGTGTGTAAGGGTACGGTGATCAATTAGCAATGTCTGCCATGGGGATCACTGGGGAGAGTTAAATGTGTGCCAGTGTTTCAGACCATTGACTGACTCTCAAATCTGCTATTGGCAAGTTCTCATGCTGGATTTCCAGGGACGCCATTCAACTGAAGGTGCTTAATAAGCTGGACAATACTGGATAAGGCTGTTGGATATTCACTAAGTTTGATTTTGGATTTTTTTTTTTTAATGTTTATTTCTGAGAGAGAGGGAAAGAGAGAATCCCAAGTAGGCTCCACGCTTGTCAGCACAGAGCCTCATGCGGGGCTTGAGCTCACGAACTGTGAGATCATGACGTGAGCCGAAATCAAGAGCCAGACACTTAACCATCCGAGCCACCCAGGCGCCCAGATTTTGGGGGTTTCTAATCGTAAACTACAAAGTCTGGAGAAAAATACATTTAGTCACACATTGGCATCTTTAACCTGATTATTTTCTGCCCAAGACACTGTGGCAGTGATTAAAAGCACAGCCTTGGGAATAAGAGTTGTGTCTAACCCCCCCAGTTCTACCACTTGGGTTAATTGACTTCATCTTGGCCAGTGCTCTTAATTCCTCTGCCTGTTTTTCCCTGTAAGATACAATAACAACTGCCCTGTGGGACTCTCGCAAGGGTCTTGTGAGTTGATGCCTGGAAAGTGCTTCCTGGCCACTTGGAAAGGTGCTAGAGCCTTGAACGTGAGGGCGTTAAGAACAGAACCAGCAGGCCTCACATAACGTAAATGATAACATGTAGCATGGCCGCCAGGTCCTTGAGGCAGCTCCCTGCCTTTTCGCTCTTGGGGAGGGATGTGTCCCAAAGAGTCCTCAGAGTCATGGGACACACAGCCGTCAGTCTCGTGTCCGTTTTGTAAACATAGGTTTGCATTTGTCTGTGACTGCTGGCTAACGCCATGGGTGCTCTGGAGATCTACTTCAGGATAGCCAGCTCGATCGTTGTGGGGGACAAGCCATAACATTGGGCAAGAGAACATACCGGAGCCTTGGTGCTCTGTCTCCCTCTGTGCCAGTGAATTTTCTTTGCAGACCCTCCAGCTCACTCATCCTGGCATCCCGCTCAGTCCAGAGTAGGGTGTGAGAGAGACAGCATAGCTCTCCTCAGGGGCAAATTGCTGCTGTAGCCCTGAAACTCTTGGGCCTGAGGTCAAGTCAATGGTGGGGTCTCTGGGTTCACTGGTTTTCAAAGCTGGCTCGACCCCTGATTTCCGAAGGCAACCCTGCCCTGAAACCCTGCCAGAGAAAATCAACTGCAGCTGATCCCCTGACGAGGGAAGCAGGTGAGGAGGGCCATGCTGAAGCATTTCATCCCAGGACTCTCCCTGAGAGAGCAGTCATGTCGCCTTCCTTCTTAGAAACGCTGTCTGTGGTAAAACTTTTTTATGTCACACCATTTGCTCAAGAAATAAGAACATGGTTCTAGTGAATTCTCTGTGCTCTGGAGCTGGACTCTAAGTACTTTCTTGATAGGAACTCCGGAACTGTGCTGAGTCCTCCTGGGAAGCACCCTGTTTCCACGTTGACTATGTCTTGGGGAAAGACTGGGACATGTGCTAAGAAGTACAAAAAAGGCCTATTCAGAGCTTGCAGCCTTTCTTATTTGGGGCATGAATTCGGTCCCCTTATGTTCATATTACTGCTTTCAAAATAGAAACTTAAAGGAAGTTAAAGTGAAGAAAGGCTGAAGGTGACTCAGTATGAAGGGAGAGAGCAGTGTGGGTGCAAGGTCACAAACATACAACCGGCCCGTCAAAACCACCACTTAAGGCTCCTTGCTGGAAGTAGAAACGGGGGGAAATGTTAGGCCATGCCTCGGTTCAGAGAAGATCTTTTTCCTTGAAGCAGCATCACAGGCAAGGGCCCTTGACGGTTAACGTCCTCGGTCAGGTATCTCAGGAAAGCGGTCCACCGCGGAGCAGATGGTCAGCGGGCCCAGAGCCCAGGGCGTCCCGTCTTCTCCGAGCCCCACTCTTACGTGGGGAAGCCTGCCTCCTCCTTGCCCGAGGGGCCGTGGACACTAAGCTCTAAGAGGAGGTTCTGTGTCCGCACGTTTGTATGGAGCACACACCCACCCCGCCCCCCCCATACACGCAGGGCCCGTGTGCACAAAGGCACTGACTGAACTCACACACAGACAGGCGTTCAGATGCCAGACTAAGGAGTCAGGCTCTAGAACAAGTTTGAGTTTTTCTCCGAATTGTTTCTCTCCATCATTGTATAAAACTTCTGCAGCCCCTCAGGAGATAAGTGATCTGCCCTTCCCCTGAGCACTCAGGTGTCTCACCAACAAGTCTTCTCCAGGAAATGCACAGGTAATAAAGTGATAAGTATTACCTGCTGATACAGCGCGGATTGTTACTCATCCCGGACGGAGGTCCCAGACTCACAGCCCTGCCCCTGACAGCAGTTGCTCATGGCCTCATGTATGGTGGGGAACGCAAGCCTAAGGGACCCTCCCTGCCCGGCAGCCTTCAGCACACCTGTTCCCTGGTGTGTGCAGCCAGTGCCTGGTGCTCACACACCGTGTGCCCTTGGAGGAGATGGCAGGGAAACGGATGGCTGGTCCTGTGACATCAGGCCCCAACCCAACATGAAGTTAGTCAAGAGAATGGCCACCAAGGCCATGGTCAGGTTCTGAAAGAGTCATGTCCGTGTCTCCCAGTGACCTCCACAGGCCAGGTGTCCCGCAGGGGAGTTGCCCCCAGCCAAAGTCAAAGCTATTCAAAGACCCTGTGGCTGCACAGGCCCCATGGGCGCAAGGGCACTGCACTACCCAGGTTCTCCATCATCCAGAAAGAGACTCTTGATGCAGGAGCAGGACCGGCCGTTCATCGTGCTTCTCACAGTTTCAGGGACATGCCGACTTGATCCAAGCCCTTCATATAGTTCCAGGTAGAGATGGACGCACAGAGAGCAAACCGGAATTCAGTGTGGTGAGAACCGTAGCAGAATTCAATTTAAGAACGTTAGTGACTCAGAAATTCCTGAACAGAATTTCCTCGAAGAGGGCTGTCAGGGAAGAGTTCTGGAGGAAGGCCACATTTGAGGAGGACCTTGGACAAAGGAGTTAGAAGAGGAAGAGTTTAGTTATTTAACTTTAGCAGTGATGTGAATTTGCTCACAGATAGGTTCGAAGAGAAACTTGCATTTTCGGATCGTTAAAGGGAAGCATGGTGTGACTGGGAGTTTGAGGGCCGACGTGTCTGTTCCTCTCCAGGAGGGGCACCGTCCCCTCTCCCCCGGGCAGCCCATTGAGAAGCGCTGAGTGTGCCGTTCAGTGGGACGCGAGGCCACACAGCACGGGACACAGGTGCTTTCCTCGATCCCGGCCTCACCGACGTTCTGTGTGTGTCTCTGCTTCCCCAGCCCGGAGTCCGGTGTTTTCGCACTTATCGTCCTCTCTCCAGGGACTTTGGGCCATCCGGGCATACAAAGCTGAAGAGAGGTTCCAGGAACTGTTCGACGCACACCAGGATTTGCATTCAGGTCTGTACGTTTCTGGAAATGGTTTCAAGGAATGGGATATGCTCCCTCTCTTGGCTTTGCTGGGCTGCACCTCTCTCCCTGTCTCGCCACCCGCCCGGCCCCACATCCTTCCTCAGCATGACTTTGTCCCCTCCCGTTAGCCATGACTCCTCTCAGAATCCCGTGTGTTCCCCCTTCCCCTGTCACACCACTGCTTACCCCGCCCGCCCCCCAGTAGCTTGCATTGTCCTTCCATTACTTTCTGTCCTTTTAAGGCAGGGGTCAGTGGACGTTTTTTTTCCTGTAAGGGCCCAGATAGTAAATGGTTTAGGCTTTGTGTACCATATTGTCTATTGCAGCTATTCAACGTTGCTGTTGTAACAGGAACACACATGCAAACATAGTACATCAGCAAATGGCCATGGCTGTGTTCAAATAAAACTTTATTTACAAAAACAAGTGGTGGGCCATTTTTGGCCTACAGGCTATAGTTTGCCTACTCTTTTTTTCCCAGAGCATTCAGGGTGACAGAAGTTGCTGAGGAAATCAGTTTCCTGATTGTCAGATTTGCTACCCACTTGATGTGTATGTTTCTTTGTATCAGTGAGGTTTCTTGCTATGTAGAAGTTTCAGAATTTCCTCTAAGTTTATAAAATCATGGCCCATCTTTCCAATCTTTATTGTATTTTGAAAGCTGTACATAGATACTTTTAGCAAGATTATCCTTGAGATATTGGCTCCTAAGGAATAAACACTGAGTGCAGGGTCCTGTCGTAAGTATGGAAAGTACTGGAAACAAATTGGAGTCTGTCTCTCTGTTATCAGAGAGCTAGGAACAGGAAAGCACGTGAGAGGATAAACTTCATGTTGAGGCCTGACACTGTAAGAAATGTACTGATGAGCCCATTTTTCCGAGTTTTTTATTATCCTATTTCTATTTATAACCTCTGAGTTGGATTTTCCTTTCTTTTCTTTTTAAAGTTTATTTCTTTATAGAGAGAGTGAGCCAGTGTGAGTGGGGGAGAGACAGAGAGAGGGAGAGATAATTCCAACCAGGCTCCACGCTGTCCGCACAGACCCTGCTGTGGGGCTCAGTCCCACGAACCGTAAGATCATGACCTGAGCTGAGATCAAGAGTTGGACGCCTAACCGACTGAGCCACCCAGGCGCCCCTGGGTTGAATTTCTCAGTGCATGCTTCCCACGAAACCACTGTCCCAATTCCTGCCTGTACCATCCATTGCCTTGTGTCAGAACTTGGCTTTTTGGAACCTTCCAGTTCTTTAGATGTGCAGCTTTGCTCTCCGTGTTGCGTAGAACTCTCGTGTAGCTCAACTAAGCAAAATGCTCCCCTGCACCCAAAGTAACGAACATGGTTTTTCGACTTATTCATTCTGCCTCGTATGCTTCACAAACCCAGAGGCATGGTTCTTGTTTTTGACTACGTCCCGCTGGTTCGCCGTGCGTCTGGATGCCATCTGCGCCATCTTTGTCATCGTTGTTGCCTTTGGGTCCCTGATTCTGGCAAAAAGTAAGTACATATGTGAATAACTATTTGTGGTATGACTACAATTTATAGCTGCATTTACAGTTATTAAATTAAACTCTTACCACTTGTCCAGTACCATATACCGTCTCGTTCTAATGGATTGCGCTGAAGCACTCGCAGCGCATCGTCAGGCCGGGTATGATTCTGCCGTGTGGCCCGTGTAGCATGCTCATTTGGATACTATGCATTCCTTTCATCTCTGCATAGGTTGAGGACCATGCGAGTGGAGCAGCTAACTTCCTGTACATTCCCGGGGTGGTGTCTGGAGAATGAGGGGGGAACCACGTTTTCTGTGAAGCATTTTGTCCAGCTTAGGACTGTAGGTTGCAACTTGAGAGCTCCTCAGGTCTCTTGGGCATACAGGCCTGGTACGCTGGGTCGAGAATGCTGTGCAGCGGGAGAGCGCGCGCTCCTCCCCGCCAGGCACGTACTGCATGAGCAGTGGTGGGCACATGGAGGATGAATCTGCTACCCCTGACTCTTCCGTTGTGACATCACTGAACCACAATATTAATGATGGAGCAGTGAGAGTAGTATTTTAGACGTCAAAGCACTGGCTCTTAGAACCCATTGCCTCGTTTTTAGTGGTTTCTAACTGCGGTTGCATTGGATGGAGAAAGTGAAATTACGTAACGGTTCTTGGAACCGTAATGCCAGAAGTCTGATTAATGGCATTGTTTGCCATCTATGCAATAGTGTCAAGTGTTGTCAATCCTGGGAGGATTAATAAACTCATTTAATAGTCTCTCTGAATTTATAGTGTTTTTTTTCCATTGTCTTATGGTCTCAGTCATCAGATGGTGAAAGTATGACTATTATGATCATCATACTATCATCATGGTCAAGTATTTACATATTACAAAAGAATCATCTTGGTAAAGTGAGAGGATGGCCTGTACTCGGGATTAAGAATGGGACTGATTTGATTCCCCTTCTCCTTCCTGTTTTAGCTTTAGATGCTGGGCAGGTCGGCCTGGCGTTGTCCTATGCGCTGACACTCATGGGCATGTTCCAGTGGTGCATCAGGCAGAGCGCCGAAGTGGAGAATATGGTAATGTTTATCTTAACGCTCTTAGCCTTTTCAAGTCTCCCTGCCATTAAAGGGCATAAAAGCACTTCTTATGTAAAATATTAAAACTGTTATTTTTACATCGGAGCTAACCAAGTTTTTTAGATCCTTCTTCCATCTGTTTAAAGTTAGCGTAAAATAAAATATACACATCTTTTTCTCAGTCTTCTGTGTGCTATGTCAGCGGGTTTTAGATTCACCGCAAGCTGTCTTCAAATGCAATAAATGTCTCTCTCTGTAGGAGGGAGGTTCTGAAGTCCTGGAGAGGATATAAGCTAATTTCTTAGAGGCCTGCTTATTTTTGTTTCTTAATGGGTGATTCCTCATTCCCAATAAAAGAAGAATTCAGTATTTTGAGGTGGTTCATGTAATTAATAGGTATCTCCCCTTGGAGAGATACCCTCCCCCCCCCACCTCATTTTAGCATTGATTCTGGTGTGTCGTCAAGCACCTGAATTTGCTGATGTCCCATCTTTCTGGGGGAGGGGGTGGGTGAGCTCCTTCTCAGAATGTGCTAGGCAAAGGTGTCGAGATGACTTTTCAGGAGGCCTTAGTCAGTAAGTAAATTATCTCCTCTTTGGAATAGTTGCACCTTCTCCTGAAGGGAAAAACAATGAAAGAGAAATCTTTCCAACATGCTCTTCTAATAGAGTAGAAAGTGACTAATCATTAAAAATGAGATTAAAAAAATTTTTTTATTAAGTTTATTTATTTTGAAAGAGAAAGAGAGCATGAGTAGGGGAAGGACAGAGAGAGAGGGAGAGAGAGAACCCCAAGCAGGCTCTGCACTGGCAGCCCAGAGCCCGATGTGGGGCTTGAACTCACAAACTGCTGCAAGACCATGACCTGAGCCGAAATCAGGAGTCGGATGCTCAACTGACTGAACCACCCAGGCGCCCCTAAAATGAGATTTGACGGGGTCACCTGGGTGGCTCAGTTGGTTGAGTGTCTGGCTCTTGATTTCGACTCAGGGCATGATCCCAGGGTCATGAGACAGAGCCCCACTGAATATTCTGTCTCCCTCTCCCAGCTTGTTCTCTCTCTCTCTCTCTCTCTCTCTCTCTCTCTCTCTCTTCTTCAACAAAAACTTTTTTTTGATGACTTACCCAGTTCAACTCCCCTAAAACAAATGGCTCTTCTGCAGCAAGGTTGCGCATAGTTGGCCACAAGTATTCCTTTCTCTGACAAAGTCCTTGGTTTTTTTGTTCAGGTGTGAAAAGTGGAAAAATAAAATCTCAGCATGTACTCCTCTGATTCTTGTAGTTTTCGTGTAATGCTGAAGGAAGTAGCTGTAGGTGAAAGTGTTACAAGCCTGTGGACAGGTGTGTAAATTACATCCTTTGGGGGTATTGACATCTGAGATATCCTTAGCCGGCTAGTGTCAAAGAAGAACATTTCATTTTACAATCTCTTAACATGGGTGAGAACCTCCCTTCCTAACCCATGTGAGGTCCTGTGTCTTTCAGATGATTTCCGTAGAAAGGGTGATTGAATATACAGACCTTGAGAAAGAAGCCCCTTGGGAGTATCAGAACCGCCCTCCGCCGACCTGGCCCCAAGAAGCCATGATTGTCTTTGATAACGTTAACTTCACGTACAGTTTAGACGGGCCTCTGGTGTTGAAGCACGTGACAGCGCTCATCAAACCAAGGGAGAAGGTTTGTTTAAACCGTCTTGCCTCTTTACAGTTTCGATTACAGACTTAACACTGCATCTGCCTGTCGGCTTTCTGGGTATGCGTCAGGGGGGCTCCTTGTGTCTCTCTGGATATAAGGTAGATCGGATGAGGTCACTGGTAAATCATTCTTGGAAGCTGACCACGGAACAGGGACCCCACAGTTACTTTTCCTCATGTTGCCGGCTGCCTCATGGTGGTTGGTCAGGACACCGTCCGAAGTCTAATTCTTCATGCCTGGGACTTGAGCTCCTCGCCACTCACACTTCCGTTTCTGGTTCCTGTCTATTCTTGCGTCTTTGTTATTTTTTCACATCCTCCTCTTCCTCCCTGTGGTAGTCTCTGTTTATGGCCCTCCGTCCCTGTCCCTTTCCACACTTGCCCTTCTGTAACCAGACCCCCCCGTCCTTCCACCCCAGGGTGCTTCTTTCCGACACACGGATCTGATCCTTACAGGGCCCCCTATAGCTCCCAGCCCGGGCAAGCTGCTCCTGGAGCCATATGGGGGCCCAGGTCCACTGGAGCTGGGGCTGCAGGCCAACTCTCAGCCACCAGAGAAGAGCCTGGCACCTGTGGCCCAGTCGGGGCTCAAGAGCGAGGGCCCCCAGCGGGAGGCAGTAAAGGCTCCAGAGACTCGCTCGAAGTTGATGAAAGGAAACCCAAGGAGACAGGGGATGATACATGGGGAAGACCGCTGAGAGGTGGGTGACCCAGACTTGCCAGTGTCTTAAGTCACCAGCGGTGACCCTCATCCCAGACCATATCAGGCTCTTGAAGAAGCCGTGAAACCAGAATAGACAAGGCTGTGGGAAGCTCTTTCCCTACCACCTCTCCAGCCTCCACTCCAAACTGTACCAGTGCCCCCCTGCCACGAGTATTGTGGAGGCTTTCCCATTGTCCCCTGGGCCCCCTGTCCCCAGCATGCACACACTGCCCCTCTGTCTCAGCAGGCCCTTCCCTTCTGTCACGTGACAGGTGAAAGTCTCCTCATTTCAGTCAACTCTAATGTTTCTGCCTCTGTGAGACCCTTAATTCTTCCACGCCATCTTACATACATTTTAAAAAATGTTTATTATTTTGAGTGAGAGCGCGTGTGAACAGGGAAGGGGCAGAGAGAGAGAGGGAGACCGAGAATCCCAAGCAGGCTCTGCACTGTCAGCACGAAGCCTGACACAGGGCTTGAACTCCCAAACCGAGAGATCATGACCTGAGCCGAACAAAGAGTCGGATGCTCAACCGGCTGAGCCACCCAGAGGCCCCTGAAGATCTTGTGTATGGCACGCCTGTGTTTCTAGCAGCATTAGGAATGCCCGAAGTGGAACAACGCAAGTTATTTATCCGTGGATGGGTAGATAAGCACGTGTGGTCCTTCCACACAATGGAGTATTGCAGCCTTAACGAGGAAGCAGATTCTGACACAGGAAGAACGTCGAGGACGTTCTATGCTAAACAAAATCAGCTCGAGGACAAAACAGGACAGAGCCTGTGTAGCTCCGCTGACAGGAGATCCCTAGCCTGCTCCGATCCGTAGACACAAACAGTAGAGAGGTGGGTGCAGGGCCTTCGGGTTCAGTGAATGGGGAGCGAGTGTTTCACAGGGACGGAGTTTGGGTTTTGCAAGGCAAAAAGAATCCTGGAGGTTGGTTGCATGATGATGTGAGTGTACATAACACCACTGAACTGTACACCTAAGAAATGGTTGGGTTGGTCAATGTTACGTTACGTGCATCTCACCACAATGAAAACATAAAGGTAAAAATTAAAACCTAAAAGGCAGCACTCGCTGCCTGCTTTGTCACTTGAGGCCTGTGTCTCACAGTACCCTGATGCTGCTTAAGGTCAGGGAGCACCCTGTTTTCATGTTTGTGCCTCCAGAAAATGGCATCCTGCAGGGCACACAGTGCGTGCTGAGGGTCTGCTGGCTGGGACAGTGAGGGAGGAGCATGCAGATGTGAAGCAACCGGTATCAAAAACTCACTTCCTTCCCGGACAGCTCCTGTAGACAGCCCATTACCCAGATGGGTTAAATACTTGAAGAACTGCTCTTTCAAGCTCTATCACAGACCCCTGAGTGGACTGTAGCCATAACGTAATGATTGTACCCTCGCGACTTGGAAGAATAAATGTTGACCTTGATGCCCAGATGATGCCCAGGGGGCAGCTTTAGTAAGTCACATGGTAAAAGCTGGCTGCTGCTTATTTCCGGCCTCGCTGCAGGTCCAGAGCCAGGAGAGGGCTGCGGGGTCGGGAAAACGTGAACTGTAGCTCTTGATGAAGCTCTGTCCCTGGGATCACTGGCAGGGATGTTCCTCACAGACAGCGTGTCCGTCACATTGCATGTTCTAAGCGTCATTCTGTTAATTTGCATGCATCTTAATTTCCCTTGAAGCCATAAATTATGAATTACCCAAGAAGCTGTGTAGTACAACTTAGAATCATAACGGGTTTGTAGTTTTCAGTCTTAAGACCCCCCCCCCCAAATCATAGGCTCATCTGAGATTCTAAAATGTTGGGTGTGGGGATTGAATTTGGAGATCTGTATAATAACGGCAGTAACTTTTGGCACTGACAGTGTCACCGTCAGCTCCGTGTGTGTCGTTGGCGATCATATCCAGGGCTGCAGAGTCCTGAAGTGACTTCACTGCCTGGGGAGGTCCCGGGTCTCCTTCTGCCCACCCACCCCAGCCCTGTTATTTGGGGACACCACCGCCCCCGTCCTTTGGTGTTGCGTTTGATTGGGAGAGGCTGTTGTGGGGACGACGATGTGGGAATGTGCCGACACAGCAGAATCTGTGCTTTATTCTTCCAGCTTTTTCCTCGCTGTCCAGATTCCCCGGAGTTCTAGGAAACAGGAAAACATAATAGGTACTAAGCAGGTTTCTAATTCACGGAAGAACTAGCAAGTAAAAATAAAGAGCCGAAATGAGGTAAATAGCACCCTAGGCGTCCTGGTAAGATTCTAAACACTGGCTGCATTTTTCATTTAGATGATTTTGTGGTTGATTTGATCATTTTAAAGAGTACTGGGCCATTTTAACGCATTTTCCAGCTCTAGAGGTAGATTGGTTTTGGTTTGTTATTTTTTTTTTTCTTGCTCAGAGCTATTACGTGGATAATACATTTTTACAGATGTGTACTAGACCTTGCTATAATGTGCAAAAATATTAGTTTCCTACATTTTCTCCTGTTTCACATAGTATTTTCTCAAGACTCCCTCCCCTCACTCCAGCTTGCCTCCTTTCTCCTGCTGACTTCCGAATTTCTTGCTACCCAGGCTGTGGTCCTGCGTCACCTGGGAGCATCTTAGAAATGCTGACTCTCAGGCCCACCCAGCCCTCTTGTCCCTGAATTGCCTTTGAACAAGCCTCCGCCCCAGTAAAGTTCTCTCTCCCATAGGCAGCTGTGGGTGACGCTAACTCATGATTTCTAGGAAATAGCCTTTGACAGTTTGAAATTGGGCTCATGAATTATCCCACCCCCTGTGACTGAGCATGACACTCTAGAAAGTTCTGTGCTACCACCCTGCTGATTTATTTACTTTTCTGTTCTGCAAGTCATGAATTTACATTAGCATTTAATTCTGTGTGACTCCAGGTTTATGCATGTATTTGTCTTTTCAGTGTCATCTGGCTGCCTCATAGACAACATTCCTGTGTGGCTTTCCCACACACCCTCCTACAGGGACTCGTGGGAGTGCACCAGGCTGGGCCCTGCCTGGGCCTCGAGTCAGAGACAGCCTGGTGTAGCAATGTATTGGAGGCCCTTTCACCACCCACCCGATGGGATGAAAAACTAGCCGCACTGCCCCAAGCAGGGCAGTAGGTCTATCTGGCCATTTTGCCAGGTGCCCTGTGTGCCTCTTCTAGCCCCAGCTGTAGGTGCCTGGTCTTCGTATTGCCAGCTCACCCCCTTGATCACAGGTCCCCAGCTCTTTGCCAGAGCTGTGGGCTCTTTGGTCCCACCCACCACAGTATTTCCCCCTGTACGCATATCAGGCAATAGGATCTGTGGGCTAGGCCAGTTCCTTGATGGTAACCACACCTCTCCCCACTTTTTCTGGCCAGACAGGCTGGTATCGAGGTGCCGGGCCATCCACGTGGTAAGGAGGCCATCCGCAGAACGGACAAGGGGCAGGCAGACCTGGGTTTGAGTCAGTCCTTCCCCCTTTTGGACTCTGTGATTTCAGGCAGGCTAATTAATCTTACTAAGCCTCCGTCTCCTCTTTTGCAAAATGAAAGTAATAGATCTTCTAGGGTTGTGCACCTCCAACAAGATGAGACGCCCAGCACCAAGGCTCGCACAAAACAAATGCTTGGACGACGATCGTGTAGAATGGCCATAACCAGTTGTAGTGCATAAGTTGTTTGCCCCTGAAAATGAGGGCATGGCCATTTGCATTAGTATTTATGGTTATAGGATCTGTTTGCCACGTCTCTCTTCTCTGTCCAGCTTATCCTGTACCTCAACAGTGTGGCAATAGATTTTCCATAAAACTCTCCATCCTGACTTAAACGCCTATTTGGCACAGGACACCACGTGTAATACAAATACTACAAAGCTGAATCCATTTCAGATCCCAGAAGAAGAAAGAAGGTTGTATAAAAATGGCTACTAAATAAGCTAGAAGGCGGTCACAGTTTTTATCGAAGTTTAGAAAAAGATGACCTAACCTCTCCTGGGTGGGAGAAGCCCCCAGGAAGGAGCAGGAAGAGCATTTCCGAGGAATTAGGCGACCTGTGGGCAGGCTCTCAGCAGGTGCAAATGCATGGCAGGAACATTCGGGGTGGTGGGACCAGTGTAAGCAGAGGCACGATGCCTTGATCCGGCGAGTGGAGATCATTCGAGGCTATGAATTCCCAGGTGTGTAGGACACACTCTCACGTTTAATCCTCATGACTTACCTGGTCACGTCAAGGGAGCTGACTCATGGAGGTTATAGATGGAGAGTCTGTCGGGACACTTCCATAGAAGGGACTTCCTGTGATGGCGTGACAGGTAGGGAGCTGTCCCATAGAAGCTCATTCTGGGAGGAGAGCGCCCGTGACCCCGGGGGGAAGAGACAGGGGCGAGGGAGCCCTTAGGCACCCTGTTCCCCCAGCAAGTTGTAAAGGGGAAAGTGAGTCCGCTTTTTGGAATCAGACTGAATCAGTCGATGAAAACAAAGCTGTCCCACCCAGGTGTGCGAGTGCGCAGGGGAACCAGGTGGGAGTCGAAACCGGGGTCCTGTTCTGGAGGGCAGTTTGGCCGTCCTTACCAGCCTCCTTTGAAAGTGTTTATACCTGTTTCTCGGCAGCTCCGCATGTGAGAGTTTATCTTAAGGAAGTAATTAGGGCTGCGCTTCAGAGGATATTTTTTTCCAGAGACTGCGCTTCAAGGATATTTAACACAGTTACTTATAATAGCAAAATATTGGACACAGCCTGAATATCCCTACATAGAGGGTTTGTTAAATAAACGATCACATATACGGTAATATTATATGGCCATTAAAATATTTTCTTGAAATATTAAGTGAAAACAGATTACTACAATATGTTCATATTAATCTCATTTTGTGTAAATATATGAGCTTGTATCTTAATACATGCATACACTTAAGTCCAGAAAGAAAATATATCCTCTAAAGAATGGTTTTAAATCAAAGTGCTAGGGTTATGGCTAGTATTTATTAAATTTCTACATTCATTTGCACTGATTATGGTCAAGAAAAGAGTTTTGTTTTTTAAAAGGTAATGCAGCGGTGCCTGGATGGCTCAGTCAATTGAGTGTTTGACTCTTGATTTCAGCTTAGGTCGTGATCCCAAGATCCTGGGATCAAGCCCCACATCTGGCTCCTGGAGCCTCCTTAAGATTCCCCTTCTCTCTCTCCTTCTGCCCCTCTCCCCCACTCGCGTGAACGCTCTCTTGCTCTCAAAAAAATAAAGGTAATGCAGCCTTGCACTCAGGTGAGGGACTGAGTCATAAAACATTGTGGAAGTAGTATCTTCAGGGCTTGATACCAATGTGGACTAGGAGAAAGCTGTAAGTAAGATGAATGTGTTGAGCCCATGAGCCCAGGAAAGAAGTTATGAGATTAAAATGGGGAAGTTGGAAAAAGCAGCTGTTTTGAGTGGGAAATTGTGTGTTAGTCATGTTGAATTTGATCTAGAAAGTGAAATCCAGATACAAATGTCTAATGTGCTGGTGTGGTTGTCAAGAACCAGCCCCAACCTAGTTGGGAAAACATATGGAGATAGTTGCAAATCAGCTAAAATAAGAGTATCTTGAGTATTTCTTTGGTGTTGAGAATGTAAACTAACTGATAACCGGTGTATTCTCCATGGGAGATCGATACAGCCCATTGGTGAACTGTGAAAGACACTCGCTATGGTTTTGATGGCCAAACGGTAGAGGGGAATAGCCAAAACCAGGTTTTCTTTGAATTGCCTTTTTATTTTTATCCTCACTTGAGTGTGGAGATCGCAGACCTGTGGTTGTGGGCGGGCCCCTGCCCCCCTGTCATATCCCAGCCCTTTACCAAAAGTCTACAAATGTTCCAGTTTGCACAGATAGATCAGTTTCAATTGTGATGATACCACAGGAACATCCACACGTTCTCAGAGACACAATTCTTGCCTGTATCTGGATACGTGTTGATTTACATCTGAGAACATGGAGAAATACACAGAAGCCACGTGTGTAGATACTAGTATACTAGGACGTACCCGTGTGCAGAGAATGACTCATCTGTGAAATATAAATGAGGACCTACCCTAAGGTACACAATGGCTATAAAGATTATGAACTTAGGTGAAGCCACTTTCCTTACGTTTATCTCTATGAAAGTGGGCTCTTTCTTGAAGTGCCATCAGTGATCATACAAATTAAGCTTTAAAACTTGGGAAGTATTCAAATGAGATAATATGTAAAGTTCCCAGCATAGAATCCGTGCTCAGAAAGTTCTTCTCTGTTGAAAGTTGTGAGTTTTAAAAATTTACAAATGATTGAAAGCATGTCCTGTGCCCTTCATTGATTCCGGATACCTAGATGAGATGATATCATCTCTTGGGAAGCTCCCACCAGGGAATTTGTAGTTGGGCAAGCTCTTAGGTTGGAAGAAAAGAAAGGAAAAAAAAAAAAAAAAAAAAAAAGGCCAGTTTCTGCATATAGGTTTAAATGCACACAGCTGAAAACCAATTTTATACAATACCGTTTTGTTTCTGACCGGCATTTTACCTGCTTTATATTGATTCTTTGATCTTATTGTCAGTGCATTTAATTTCCCTGTGCTTTGGTTCTAATAACCAGACTGATACTGGACACGTATCTTTCCCAGGGGGGTAATTGTGAGTGTTAATTACTTTGTAAAATGCCTTTTGAACTGCTCAGATGAAAGGCCCCATATAAATAGCAAATGTTATTTGTGTTGTTGTTGTTGACGAGGATGATCTCATTATGGGTGTTTTAGCTACTGGCTACTGCTTTTTAAGACCCTGAGACTTGCGTTTTAAACTGCTAAGATGTTTCCTTTTGAGACAGAATGTAATCAGGTATTTAATAGCCAGAAATGACTTGGTTGTTCTACCAAAGAGTAATTAGTATCACCTCTTAAGTGATAGAATTCTGGGAAAATGATCACCTGTTTATGTATGCTTCTAACTCTTCGACATCTCTATAAAATTATCCAAGAAATGCTCAAGGTTCAAAATACCCAGACACTAGGAATAAAACTAATTTTAAAACTTACTTATCAACCACTTTACAGTAGATTGCTGTGTTTTCATTGCTGGTAGGCTGATTGTGTTGTTTTTAACTTTTCTTTAGACCAGTGGATCTCAACCAGGGGCATTTTCCCCCACCCACCCAAGGGACATTTGTTAATGTCTGACATTTTCGGGGGCCACCATTTGGGGGGTGCTTTTGGTATCTGGTAGTTAGAGCGCAGGGATAGTGACAAACATTTTACAGTGTACAGAACAGCTCTCTACAACAATGGATTATCTAGCCCGAAATGTGAACAGTGCCAAAGTTGAGAAGCTCTTTTGGACTACATTCAATATAGAACTTCCTTAATCTGTCTCCAACAACCAGAGCTTCTCCTAATATATTGTGTTTTGTTACTTCTTAATCCCTCCTGGATCTCTTTGCAGGTTGGCATTGTGGGAAGAACAGGAGCTGGAAAAAGTTCCCTCATCTCAGCCCTCTTTAGATTGTCAGAACCGGAAGGTAAAATTTGGATTGATAAGATCTTGACAACTGAAATTGGACTCCACGACTTAAGGAAGAAAATGTCCATCATACCTCAGGTATACAAGTCAGAGCATCTTCATATGTTCTTTTCGTAAGGGAACCTAAGTTTTATTGCTTTTAATTTTATTGCCTTTTTTTTTTTTAAGAAAAAAGTTGAAGGATTGATCCTTTTGCCCCCATAGAGCATATTTTTAATAGCAAGTATTTTCATCGGATACCAGGTTTTGTTTGTTTTTGTGCCCCTGCACGCGCGCACGTGTGTGTGTTTGTGTGAGATTTAATAACTTACCCAGAGAAGTCTCTGGACTCTAACTTCCCCAGGTACCAAAAAGTTATCTACTGATAACCACATAATTCTGAAGAGAAAATGATGAATGGTTGGTTTAGCACTTGAGAGGCTTCTGTAGGGAAACATGGATTTTAAATGTTTTAATGATAGAATTTTGCTATAGGAAATGTAACTTTTCAAAGGTAATTGTCTCCATGGAGGGCTTTCTATGAAACTGCTGGGCTTTGAGAATTACAGTGTATATGGATGTTTTGGGGACCCTTGAATCTAGCCATTAGTAAATGATCCAAACCAGGAAGCGGTGGAAAATAGTGAGAAGAATATAGGACAAGGAATCCTATCTCTCTGGACCTCGGGTTTCTTTTCCATGAAAGGCATCTCCTAGAGCCATTGTGAGGACTGGGTCAGTGCCTGTGGAGTGCTTCTCCAGGCCCAGGCCCTGGCTGCCATGATGATGGAGGGTGCAGTTAACCATCTCTTTCTGGACTTTGGTTCTGTTTCCTTATTCTGCTTCTTAATAGAAGTGTGACTTTCAGGAAACGTTCTAGAGATTGGATTATGCACAGTAGAAACTCCTTTCATTCTTGTGGTTCATCAGTTCAGTTTCAGTAAAAATTCAGAAGATATTAGGCGCCTGGGTGGCTCAGTCATTTGACTGTTCAACTACAGCTCAGGTCATGATCTTGCAGCCAGCGGGTTTGAGCCCTCTGTTGGGCTCTTTGCTGACAGCTCAGAGCCTGGAGCCTGCTTCAGATTCTGTGTCTCCCTCTCTCTCTGCCCCTTCCCTGCTCATGTACGTGCTCACTCGCTCTCTCTCTCTCTCTCAAACATTAAAAAAAATTTTTTTTAAATCAGGATACCCCTTTCAGAACCACAATGAGATGCCATTTCATCCCCAATAGAGTCACTACTGTCAATAAAACGAAAAACACTGGGGTGCTGGCTCAGAGTCACTACTGTCAATAAAACGAAAAACACTGGGGTGGCTGGCTCAGTAGGGCATGTGACTCTTAATCTTGAGGTCATATGTTCAAGCTCCACCGTAGGTATAGAGATTACTTTAAAAAAGAAAGAGAGAAAGAAAGAAAGAAAGAGAAAGGGAGAAGGACAGAGAAAAAAGGAAGAGAAGGAAGGATGGAAGGAAGGAAGGAAGAAAAAACACCAAGTGCTGTGAAGTTTGTGAGAGAATTTGAACCCTTGTTCATTGCTTGTGGGAATGTAAAATGGCAGCCACTATGGAAAAGAGAAGAGAGTTTCCTCAAAAATATAAAAATGGAATCACATATGAAAGATCATATAGAATTATCGTATCGTATTAGCAATTCCACTTCTGAATTTGTAGCCAAAATAATCAAAAAAAAATTCTAAGACATATTTGTACACCCGTATTCATAGCAGTAGTATTCACAAGAGCGAAAATGTGGAAGCGATCCAGATGTCCTTAGGCAGGTGAATGGATAGTGTGGTGTGTTCACACAGTGGACTTTTATTCAGCCTGAATAAGGGAAGGAAATTCTGACATGAGCTACGGCATAGATGACCTTTGACATACTGCTCAGTGAAATAAGCCAGTCACAAAAGGACACATACTGTGTGGTTCCACTCACATGAGTTGCCTAGGCAGTCAGTGTCCTGGAGACAGGAAGTAGAATGGTGGTCGCCAGGGGCTGGGGGGAGGGATGGAGAGTTCGTGTTTAATGGGTACAGAGTTTAGAATTATAAACAAGAATTGTGAGATGGACGGTGGTGATGGCTATGCAGTCATGTGAAATGCATCTTAATACCACTGAACTGGTCACTTAAAAATGATTAAGGTGGTAAATTTTGTGTTATGTGTGTCTTACCACAATTAAAAAAATTTCAATAGCTTTCCTATCCCTGATGCTTCTCTGCTTTTCTTTTTCCTTTCCTTTTTTTTTTTTTTTTTTTTTTTAAATAATTGACGTACAGTATTAGAGTCAGGTATACAACACAGTGATTTGGTGTTTATATACATTACGGGATGGTCAACACAATACGTCCTGTTACCATCCGGTCACCTTTTTTCCATCTGTCACCTCTACATCCTCTTCACCTATTTTATCCATTAGGAGAAAAAAAAAAAAAAGAAAAACTTTTTTAAGATACCCCTTTGAGGAAAAATGGAAAGAAATTTGCAGCACATTCAGTCCCTGTATTTAAAGATTCCCTCTGGCTGTTAGAGTCACAACTTCGTGACTACAGTGGAACATAAACGACTTGAAATTCCCAAGTTTTATATTTCGGTTGTACCCATCTCTGAAATGGGCCAAATGAGATTAGTGAGCAGAAACAATGGGCATGCCTGGAAAGTGCTTTCATGTCCTTGGATGAAAGAACTTGGGAACACATCCCGCGTTATTTTTAATGCTTCTTAAGAAGAAATGGTTGTATGCTTGTGTACATAAAAGAACTGTATAAATAAAGAAATAACGTTGGATGATTCTTGGCTCTGCCAGAAACGTTTTGGAAGCACATCTGAGCAAAGACTAAGTACACCTTGACATCACCACCAGGTTTTGGTTCTCTTCCATAACTTCCCACCCTCCTCGGGAGCCTGCTCCCAGTACGTACGTACTCCGGAGAGCATGCTTACAAAACGATGCTAAGCTTTGTACCCATGGAGATAATGATCACCAACCATTGTAAACACACAACCTTTCTTTTTGCACTTTGTGTGCCTTTGTCTCTAAGGGGCAATGTTTGTTGATTAGAGAGAGTCTGGAGAGACCGCGTGATATGTAAAGGGTCCCAGGAAATCTTCCAGGAGGCAGCCAGGATAGACTCTTCGAGAGCGTTGACCAAATGTTCACATGACCCACATTTTTATTCGGGCGCAGTCTCATGAGTGTACGACCCTGATGATGTCACTTGGCCTCCAAGCTCCAGCGTCCCGGTCCTTAAACCAGGTCTAGTAATTGCTGCCTCACAGATTTGTCATGAAGATTTAACCGGATGAGAAAATGTCTGTGGCCCAATGCCTTGCTCTTAGAAACACTTAGGAAATAGTAACTATCATTACTAAGGATCAGGGCACTAGCCTTTTGGGTATTCTTGTTACTTACAAAGAAGTAGTAACAGGTTCTGGACGGACTTTGTTCTTTAATTTTTATTTATGTTTTCGTGGTTCTTGGTGATTTCCTTTACATCTATTGCTTATCACACAAACCAAGTTATTCCTGTACGTTTAAAGAGTGAAACAGAGATGTGCACAATAGGAATTCGAGGCTAAAGTGTTAACAGAAGCCTATCAGCGTTTTTCTCACAAGGAACAAGAGAGAACATCACTTTGTTTCCTGGTCCCCCTCCCTCCTGCTCTCTCCTGACCACCGCTCTGGACCCCACTAATACTCTGCGGGACCCTGGGGGCCCCTGACATTCTTTCACTGCTCCCCCCACATGCCTGGCTGTTTTCTAGCTCTCCCGGAGGCTGTGTCTCTCATTTCTGTTGCTCCTGTGCTTGTTGTAATCCCAGACAAGTTACACAAGTAGGAATAACTCCGAATATTTCTGGAATACTTCACGTGTTTAGCCTCTTTCCCCACTGTCTCCACTTTTATCCTCACAATTATATGGTTATCTTTATCTGACCCATTTAAAAGTTTAGCCCACTTTGTGAGTACGAGGCAGAGCCAGGATTCTGTTTAGGTTCGGGAGGTTCTCGAGCAGCTCTCCGCTCCGCCAGGGACTAGAACACACTGGTGAGTGCACTGTCTGCCTGCTGTGTGTCACCGTCCCACATGCACATGCGTGCACACACACGCAGACCCAGATACCCCACAAAACACAGTTCCTCTTAGTGCTCTGCACTCTACTTTCTATGATATCCATTCTGTTCTAGTCCCAGAAAAGACAACATGATGGTCATGAGGCACAAAACTGATTCCATGATCCATTGGCTGCACCTGCAGTTTGTAAACCACTTTCCCTCACTGTCCCTCACTGTCCCCTGTTTGGCTGGGCTCCTGCCACATGTTAGCCCCATGCCTGGAGCCTCAGTGGTGGTCCTGATTCTCATAGCAGCCCTGCAAGGTTAGCCCTGGTTTCCAGTAAGGACACAAAGACTGCTAGGCACAGTTAATCAGGGCACACTCAGCACTCAAAGAAAATCAATGTAGGAAAAGGGGTTAATTCACTTACATATCATGGGCTAGCATCAGGAGAAGATACTCGAAATCAGTGTAACCGGCTGCAGAGGTGGGAATGGCTGTTGGCCTGTTTCCTTAGAGTGACTTGTCTGTAGCGCAGACAACTCCCACCTCTCTTCCCCCGAAACGACTAGGAAACAGTGTCCTTGTGTCTCCACACCCTGATTTAGGGAACTAGGGAGTCTGGAGCAGTCTCTGCAAAGCAGAAGGAAGGCCTGTTGTTTGGAGTTCCCGGATTCGGTGAGCCCGGTCTGTGCCCGTTCCCTGGCCCTGTGCCCGCTGTGATCCTGGCCGCAGCCATGAGCCTCCATGGCGGCCCGCTCCTCCAGGCCCCTCTCTGTCCCTGCTGACCACGCCACGAGAGGTCAGGAGTGGAAGAGGTGTGACAGCAGGAACTATTCCCCTCTCGTGGGAACGAGAGGCAAGAGAGCCGTGGGGACATTTGGGGGCCAGTGCCGCAGGGAGCTTTTCAGAAACAAACACTGTATGCTTAAGAATGTACTCCTCGATTTGTACAGTTTCTGGAGGAAGCAAAAAATGAAAGTACTTTCTAAATAATTTTCCAAATGGAATGGGTAGCCGAAATGGATGCTCCCTTTGCACTCACGACCCGAAATAGTTAAACACGTTCCCCAAAGAGAATAGCAAGATGAGATTATATTTAGGGAATTAACTTGCTTATCTGAAAGGATCTGGAAAAATGGATTTCAAAACTTTTTTGGATGGATTCTCTACATCTAGGGCCTCTTTCCTTTTGGCACCAAGAAAATGTTTTCAGTTGAAAAGTGATTCCATGCAAATTCATTATTTACGATCGTACCCCAAGGGTTGGCAGAGATCAACAGCTATCATCTTTATCATGATTAAACAGATTCGCTTTTTATATTTAATAGACTTTTTAAAATCAAAGCAAAACCTAGGTGTTTTTTAAGCACTCCCCTCTTATTTCCATTCCCTGAGTTATTCTCCATAGGTTGGAAAAGGCTAACCAGCACTGTCTCTTTAAGACTTCTTCAATATTACCTGGTTTTCTTTCCTCTGTTTCTTTCTTTTTTTTTTTTCTTCCCTTGTTGAGAACAAAACTCAGAGAGAGAAGAGGTGGGTATGCTGTTACTAGTAAAGAAATACAACTGGATTCTAGCCTAATGGAGTCAGCCTTTTGTTTCTGACACTGAAGTCTTCGTTAAAGTCCTTGGAACTGCTCCCCGGAGCTCCTGACCTTTCTGTATCGAAAGAGGACTTTACACGACTTAAATTCTTTTTCCTTTGTTGGCAAACAATGTTCTTTTCATCTGAATATGGATGACGATCAGTTCATTCAGAGGCTACAGGATTTAAAACAAGGGAGAAAAAAAAGGAAACCAAGATTTAAAGCTACTTCAGGTGATTGTCTCATTCTTGCAACTGGGAGACGAGCTGCCCTTACTACAGATCCTCAGCTCAGAAATGAGAATGTAGCTCTTAGAACACATGGAACCAGCAGCCACTCTGGAGGACATAGTTCAGTAGAGGGCAGCTTCCCTGGTTGGGGGCTGGAGTGATGAGGATACTGGAGAGAGTTGTGCTGTCTCTGCCTGGTTTGTAACCACTTGTATGGTTTTTGTCTTGGACCAGGGTCGTTTTAAGCTTCTGAAGGTTAGTGGATAGGGTTTCTTTTTAGGATAATGAGAGGTTTGTCTTCCAGTAGCGTGCACAAAAGGACTCACAGGACCGTGGTTCTCAGTCCCCTCGTTGTGTTGAGGGATTATCAGTTTACTACACTAAATGCTTTGATTCAGACGTGGCCATTTTTGGGTCCTGTGGCTCATACGAACTTGTGGTATGTTTGTAACAGGAAAAAAATTTAGTGAACATGGCACAAAAGATAAAAGAAAAAAAAGTCAACTTTAAACTGTTAAAAAAAAAACAACAGGCTTGATACTAATGTTTCAGTTAAAATATTACCCCATGCAAGAACATTGCTTTACCTAATTACCCCATGCCAGCTAACTCTTACTAAATGCGGTTTAATTGTGTATCTTCAGAAAAAAATATACTTAGGCTAATCTATTTAGCGTATATGTTTACATGAAGGTTGTATGTCCTGCCTTAAGTCTCTACACAGAGATGTTCTGCCTGCAAACATTTTTTTACAACACTTCTTCATTATAAGATTAGTTTATTAACTTCATTGCTTGGAGGTGGGTACTTTAAATAATAGTATCTATCAGAAATGATAATTAATTTGACCCTTATCTGCTCCTGCAGTATGTGTCTCCTGTGAGTACTTTTATCACCTTTTGAAGATAATATAGTGGTTTCTTACTTGGCAAGTGGATGAAAGTGGAATGGATAGAAACGAAAACGAGCAGCATGCATAAAACACACGGGCATACTAAAGCAGGCACTGTTAGCAAATTGCCTGCTGGTTTTAAAGAAAAAGGCAGCTTCATTCAGTTAATGTTTTCATAAATCATTCTCTTCATTCAAGTTTTGATCGAGGTTGTGATCACTGTGAAATACATATTTGCATGTTGTAACAGAAAAATAATTCTGATTTACTAAACTGTTTTCCTCTAATAACTGCTAACTAAACATGAGCAGTCGCCTACTGTATCCCTTTAGATTGACTGTACGGATTTAAGTGGGGACCCTTCTTGCAGTGGGAAATGCTGAAAACGTCACTTTTTTCTATTTATGCTAGCAGCGACTTGCTGATGATTAGCAGGGCCTACTGAAGGCCTACAGATAGCTGAGGTCCTGGCTAGAGCTCGGCATAAAGTAGCTGCAGGCTCAGCGTCAGGGCGAGCAACTCCGATTTCTGCAGCAAATCCCACATTAGTGCCCCAGCCTTTGGAGAGATTGATCTATTTCAGGAACTTTCCCAAAGAGAAAAAGGTGAGGGGGGATGACGAGAGGGACCCTTCCCATTAATGAAATAGGCGATTGAACTTTAAATGTGTGCTTCTGCGCCTGTCCTGTTGAACCACCAAAACTGTGGCTCCCAGATGGGCAAATAGGGGGGCCTTTCATTGTTTCACAAAGGAAAAAAGGTCTGTCTTTTAAAAACAAGGCGGTTTTTAATAGATGAGCTTAGGTAACACCTCTGTAGAGTGTTCTTTGAAAGCCAGGTGGACACTTTATCCTAGACTTTGTGTTTGCACTGTGACAGGCACCTGAAGGCCAACAGGTCATGGAAACCTCACTAGGCTCGTGGATAGTATGAGCAGAGACCACCTCCCACTTCTTTCACTGCGCTTGAAGCCCATTCCTTAGCCTGCTCTCTTTCAGCCCCTTTATCTCCTTAAACACCAGTCCTCCAAGTCTCTCAGCTTGGGCCCCAGAGCGGATACTGCCCATGGTGCAGAGCCCTGGCGGGACAGGGCAGAGCATCAGGAAGTGAGGAAGGTTGGGTAGCAGCCCTCCCTTGTCCGGTTCCATCTTCTGTAAACCTCAGAGAATCAGCTGGAGGAGGAGACACATTGGCCTTGCCTGACTCCTTGAGTTGATAATTACAAAGAGTCAGATAAAGTAGAATCTTAAGAATTTCTGAAGTAGGATGAATGAAGAATTTAAAATACCAAATAGAATGATGGCTATTCCCTTGACAAGGACCTTTTACCGTTGCTTAAATGGTTGTTCAGTCTTTGGTTCTAAATTGGGTAGTTTTAAGGGAGACCTTTTTTTTTTTGACAGTGAAAATTTTCTTTTATGAAGCTTTGCATATAAAATCGTACCAAAAAATTGAAATAATAAAAAGATAAAATAAGTATTGCAGTAGATAATAGGGAAAAGGTCACTGTATTGGGTTGAATTGTGGTTCCTCCAAAGATATGTCCAAGTCCTGACCCCTGGTACCATGGTCCTCGGAGATGTAATGAAGTGAAGGATCTTAAGATTAACTTGGATGATCCATATATCCAATGATAAGTGTCCTTATAAGAAGAGGAGAAAAACACCAACACGGGGAGAAAGCTTACGAGAAAGTTAAGGGAGACTTTTAACCGGGGTTTCGGGATTATGCAGTTCAGTAATCAGTTTGAAACATTGAATGACCAGTGATTTTTCAGTGCTCTGGGGGCATATTGGCCACTTAACTTCATATAAAAATGATGTGTCCTTTTTAAATGTCTTTCAATATTTGGAATTTGCCTTTAGGCATACCTGTTTTTTGGTGGCACACTTCTCTCTTCTGCATCCATTTCTCCCTCCTCCGTCTTAAAATTGAGACCATAGGGAAAGAAGGTCCAGGAGGCTCTCTGAGTGTTTATTCTTCTTCCCGGCTTGTGAAAAGAAACGTTTACCTTCTTAGTCTTCTCAGGCTTTTGAGAAGAGAGGAGGAATAGTCCAGCCCCAAGGTCAGGCAAGATTTGAAGCTGGCAGTTCCCTCGAGCCGTGCTTGGATGCCTGTGGAATAGTCTGACCTTCTCTGATCCCCACCTCTGTGTGCCTCTCATTGCCCTCCCGCCTTCAGTGTCTGTGGGTCCATGTTCTTTTGGCCTGGGTTATCAGAGCTCTCCAGAAGAAAACGTTAATGGCCTACATGAGGTTATGCACCAGATCCTCTCCAGAAACCCAGAAGGAGGCACATATTGCGAGAGTAGTTTAATTGTGGCCCCTCCCAAAGCGCACGGATAGGAAGAGCTATTTAAATTAAAATCGTTTTGTTATGATGCACATCACAATGGGTTTCAGGCGATCCTGCCCTTGCAGTTAATAACGAGGTTCTGTGAGGCATGTCGTCATGATGCACAGACAAGATAATGGGGGGATTCGCTGATGCAAAGCCATAGACAACTCTTCGTGAATAGAGAGGCGCCACTGGGCCCATTAGCTTACGTTCTCTTTGGACAAAAAAAACAGGATGTCCCCTTCGCACACAAGGACAAATTCCCAATCCAAGAAAACCGTTCTACCAAAGGAGATATTCTGGCTTCTTCATCAGTGCAAACGCGAACATACTTTAGAGTTTTGCGTTGAGTCACAAATGTCAATTAATCTTGATATAAAGTTCCTCAAATAAGTATATCCTTGTTTTTCCTGTTTAAGCAGATCTGACTAGGGAGGCATTTTCAACAACCAAACCTTCCTTTCTCTTCTTCAGTTTCTTCTTAAGACGACACACCTCAGCAGTTCCTTCTTGTTAGTGTTCAGTGGTCCGGGAGATTCTCAGGGTCGCACTTGGTACGATGGAAAATTAATAGAGATGCTATTTTGTAAACAGGCCTCAGCAACCTTTGTATTAATGATTATAGTGAATTTTAGTTTTTATATTTTAATTCTGTTTTGGAATTTCACATCGAAATGTAATGAAAAGAGGCTATGGTAATAACAATCACTATTTTGGAATTAGGAACCTGTTTTATTCACTGGAACAATGAGGAAAAATCTGGATCCCTTTAATGAGCATACAGACGAGGAGCTGTGGAGTGCCTTAGCGGAGGTAATTTATAAAAAGCAATTATTTTATACTTGTTACCATCAGTATATATGTACGTATGTCTAGAACGTTGCAGGTAATTAATGGGAACTTAACTGGTTTAACTGACTTTGTTGATCACCCAGGAGAACGTTGATGACGTGGATATACACTTAAAATGTATGTACTGATGATGATGAAAAACAAAAATAAAATATCTCATGTTTTCATTGTAACTTTCTTCCTAGAATGCAAAGCAACTAGAGACCTGATCTTACTTGTCTTTAGCGGAGCACAGGAAGTGCTGGAAGTTCTATTTATGGGTTCAGGTTTGGGTGACCAGTTAGCCTGCAACATGCATCTCACTTCTCTGTTCTTAGGGAGGAACCACTAAATGGAGACAGTCATAGTTTTTCATTACTAACTGAAAGATAAATGAGCTCATCCTAATAAAATGCTGTGAAGTTTTATAAGAAAGTGTTTATAAAGGTAAATAATACAGCTGGACTATGTAATAATTATTTTTGGCAAACGTATCATTTTAATGGTACTGAGTAAATGTAGGTAACAGGACCCTGGAACTTTTGCTAAGTTTTTATACTGACATATTCATTTCTAGAGGATTTTCTATTACTTGTGCAGTGTTTCCATTTGGCCCACCTCTTTGAAATTCCTTGCCCTTGCATAGAAGGGCATGGAAGGATTTTGGCTGTTAAGATGCCGTTGATTTGTTTAACACTAATCATTCTGTGTGTTTGCCCTCATTCTGCAAATTGATTCCAAGCTCCTGGATGTCAGAAACCATATCAAACTTACAAACCTTCGAGAGACTTCTAATCTGTCATAGGACCCAGCTCAGTCTTTTGCTTTTAAAAAGTCAACTCTTAAGGGGCACCTGGGTGGTTCCATCGATTCAGCATCCAGCTCTTGACTTTGGCTCAGGTCATGATCTCACAGCTGTAGGCTGACACCACAGAGTCTGCTTGGGATTTTCTCTCTCTCCTCCTTTCTCTCTGCTCCTTTCCCGCTCTCTCCCTCTCTCTCAAAAATAAGCAAACATTTCAAAAGTCAGCGCTTAATAAATAGGTACTAAATATTTGATATTTTGGAGAACCTGTGGCTTATTTCTTTTTAAAAAAAATTGCACAGATCCCAGTGACTGCTCACGTTGTTGTTGTTTTGCCTCAGTGTGTTTGTCATTTAGTGTCACCCTTCCAGAGAACACTCTGAAATCTTCCAGTTTGTAGGTGAGTTTTGACTGTGAGCAAGCAGAGTTGGAGGCCCGACAGTTTCCTGCCAGTAATTCTGGTTTCCTAAGGCATGTCAGTGCTGAGTCTTTGCACACCCACCTTGCTTTCCAGTAACTGAGGGATTTTACTTGCCTAAATTGAGCTGAGTACTTCATCATCTCCTTCCTACTTGAAAGCACTTGATCTCTCATTTCACTTAAGTTTGTAAGTCTTTTCTCTAGTGAAATTCTAGAAGAGAAGAGGTGGGCAGAACAACAGCCATCAAATCTAAGAAAAAATAGGATGATCCACCGCTCTTAAACTCCTATGATAAGTTTAATGGTGTAATTGTGACACACCTTAATAAAACAGGAATTACTGGTAAATTATTTTTCTCTTTGTTTCAAAGCTTGAGATCTCTCCTCATAGATTCTCAGATAGTAAAATTACTCTAGAAACACATTGTTCCAGGACCATGAAGAAATGTTAATCAGGAGACAAACCCTATACAAACTTAGAACTTTGATCATCACTTGTATTTCATCTTATTCCTTCTGCCAAAATTGAAATAAAATTTGGTAGCCTGTTAGAATTCTAAAAGTGACATGATGAAAGTGGTAATAGTAAGATCTGCCTTTATTTTCAACTACATTTGGAACTTCCTGTAAATAGAAATAAACATGACTGTTTAACAAAGCAAAGTGAGTGGTTTTCGTGTCTTGCTTCCGGAATTGACCTCAATACTTCAGTGCCACCTCTCAGACTGAGAAGTCATCCTAGAGTTGTGTTTCTCTAGAAATTATTTCTTCATGACATGTGTATGTTTTTCCAAAAATAAAAGTTTAGATTTTCTTAAAACTTGGATATATCATTGTATTTTACAGTGTGATTCCGGCTGTTTTAAGCATATATAGATTCTGAAACATGTACCTGATGAAGGCACCAAAACATAAACCTTGCTTATTTGGGGGGTAATGATAAGTGATTTTTTTTTTTCTGTCCTCTTTGGCTTTTTTGAATTCTCCAGATTTTCTCTAGTGCACTTTATTGCCTTTTTCGTCTGGATCGTACTCCTAGCAGATGAAATGCTAGAGACCTTTTCACAGTAGTTGTAAGGGTTTCATGATCCTGCTCAGGGAGGTTGGGATCATTCTGCAGTAGGTCAGGGACTCTTCACCTGGGTTCCTTAGAATCTCCAGGCCTTTACACTATGGAATAAGAATTTTCCCTAAAATTGTACTCATGATGTATCGTCTGTGCATTTACCTGGAGGGACGCCATACAGAGGATTTGGCATACAAGTCTAGTGCCACTCAGATTCTTCTGGATTTATCCTATTCAGTCTACCCACCATCTCCGCAGCTTCCTGCATCCCCTTACGTCTGACCCTGAGGACCATAACCAGTCCTGGTCTTTAATAGCAGCTCCCTATAAGGTGGATGAACACCCTGGTTAGCTGGTCTACAAGTGATGCCAAACTGGGAACTGCAACCCTAACTCAATTAAAAGAAAAAAGATGCTTGCTTTTTTTTTTTTTTTAAGTCTTCTTAGCTGTGTTTCCTCCTCCTCTCTCAGATGAGCTGAAGGTTCAGAAGAGAGGCAGTTGGCCGTCTCATCCAGGCTCTTTTCTCGCCTATTAAAAAATAGCCATAAACCAAAGAAAGTTCATTAGAAATTAGTAGCAACAAGCGCACCTGCAAAGCACCAGAAGTTCTTAAATACAAGTAATGACTAGAAATGAAGCAGTTTATTAGTCAGGGGCAAAAGATCATACAGGTAAAACTCAGAAGCCAGCGGTGGGTTACTTCTTTAAAAAAAAAAAAAATACTGGGATATGCGATTAAGAATATGGTACATTGGGGCACCTGGGTGGCTCAGTTGGTTAAGCATCCAACTCTTGATTTCGGCTCAGGTCATGATCTCACAGTTCATAGGTTCGAGCCCCATGTCTGGTTCCTCACTGACGGTGGGGAACCTGCTTCAGATTCTGTCTCCCTCTCTCTCTGCCCCTTCTCTGCTCGCTCGCTCGCTCTCTCTCAAATGAATAAACATTAAAAAAATTTTTTAACAAGAATATGGTACATCATGTCAGAACTGTGGAGAAATCGTCCAGTTACGTTCAACACCGATGGCATCTCTATTAGAATACAGGTATGTCTCATTATACAGGAAACCAAGACCGAGAACGCTGAGCATCAGCAATGTATACAAGGGGAGATGTAATTCAACTCTTGCTTTCCTGACATGTTGCATTTGCAGTTTCCCCTGAGCCATGTGTTTTGGTAAATGGGCTCTCCCTTTACTTCATTTAGTCTTGGCTTAGTTCTAGCAAAAGCCCTTGTCCACCTGTTGATGGCATTTCAGTGTCTCTTCTCTTTCCAGCCCGCATCAGCCTTTCTTCTTTGAAAAGTAAGAAAGTTCCACAAAATGTGGAGCTCGTTGGGCATCTGTGTTAACCTCCTGTGAGGATGCTGGCACCTGGTGGGTTCAGTCCTCGTCGTATCTGATGATGGAAAGGGGTGTCTTATAAATTCAATTTATTATTTTCAGTTTTGCTGCAGTTAATTATTTTCCTAAGCTTAAAAGTAATCTGAAGTACTCTATGCTGAGGTAAATTGTTTTGAATAGCATTATTTGACCTGTTTCCCTTAAACTATAATTTTTAAATTAAATACTTTGTACATTTTAAAATATTAAAAAAAATTTTTTTAACGTTTATTTATTTTTGAGAGACAGAAACAGAGCGTGAACAGGGGAGGGAGACACAGAATCCAAAGCAGGCTCCAGGCTCTGAGCAATCAGCACAGAGCCTGATGCGGGGTTCGAACCCACGAACCATGAGATCGTGGCCTGAGCTGAAGTTGGCACTTAACCAACCGAGCCACCCAGGTGCCCCTAAAATACTTTTTTAATATTGATTTGTTTTTGAGAGAGAGACAGAGCATGAGTAGGGGAGAGGCAGAGAGAGAGGGAGACACAGAATCCGAAGGAGGCTCCAGGCTCTGAGCTGTCAGCACAGACCCCGACGCGGGGCTGGAACTCACAAGCCATGAGATCATGACCTGAGCCGACGAAGTTGGATGCTTAACCGACTGAGCCACCCAGCCGCCCCATGCATTTTAAAAACGTTACGATATCTTGAAGCTACATAGTGGTAAAGATTACATTTCTTTTACAGTGACATTTAATAAGAAAATGGTATTGTATAGATTATCTATATGGATTTATTTTCCAATATTTAAGGGAAGAGCTATGTTACAAAACGAGATACGCTTGTGGTTTCATTCACATATCCAACAAATATTCATCGAGAGCTTTTTAGGGAGGCATCATTATAGATTCTAGGATCTCTGCAGCCATTAAAATTGAGACAGTACTCTCTTGGAGCTTAAAATCTCATGGAGAAGATGGAACATACAGCCAGTGCGTATGTAATCAAGCTTCTGTACTGTTATAGGCAAAGAAGAAAAATAACACAGAACACGAAGGGAGGCTAACTGACCACATTATGGATAGACAATATCTATTGATCTCTTACTTTGTATCAAATACTGTTGGAATCCCTACACCTATTGACTCATTTTATATTCCAACGTTAAGAGGTAGATACCTTTAGAATTATTACAGTTTTATTTATAGGTCAGGAAGTTAAGATAGAGAAAGTTCAGGAACTTGCCCAGTTGGCAGAGCCAGGCAGTACTCATGCCCAGGCAGTCTGGCTTCAAGGCCCCAATTTTTTATTTAAAAATTTTCGGGGGCCCCTGGGTGGCTCAGTCGGTTAGGCATCCGACTCTCCATTTTGTCTCAGGTCATGACCTCACAGTTCTTGAGATCGAGCCCCGTGTCGCTGACAGCGCAGGGCCTGCTTGAGATTCTCTTTCTCAAAAATAAACAAACTCCCCCACTCGTGTGCACACTCTCAAAAATAAATAACCTTTAAAATAAAATAAAAAATTCTAAATCACAAGGAAGTAGAAGTAATAGTATCATGAACACACATGTACCTTTCACCTGGATTCACTGGTTTATATATTGCCATATTTGCTTTCTCTCTTCTGCAATCTCTACTGTGGCGCTGAACTGCTGGAAAACAAGTTGCAGAAACTTTCAGTATAAGTTGCAATTCACCCTTAGATACATAACTATATACCTTACAAGATTAAGGACATCCTCCTACATAATCATTATCTCACTCAAACGGAGTGGTAATATTCTCCTATCGGATAGGTTTTCAGATTCCCCAGTTTTAATTCTCACTTCCTGTGTTCTGCCTCTCTTGTCTTTTTCTCAGTTCTAATACTTAATCATAACTTGAACGTGTGAAAGCACTACAGAGGGCCTTCATGTTTGTATCATTCTTATAATCAACGCTGATTCATAAATGAAGAAATGAGTGTCTCAGAAAAGAGTGTTTTCTGGGAAACATGTTTATTCTTTGTCAGGCAGATATGGGCAACCCAAAGGAGGATCAAAAACCAAACTAGTGGTGAGCTGTCATCTGAGTCAGGAGCAAGCGTGAGGTTCTTTCTTCAGTCAGGCTTATCCAGGTATTACTAAAGTGAACTCAGAAGGAAGAGCTGATAAAAGCCTTGATCAGTTCCATCACCTGGGGTGTAGATCGATGAATAGGTGTCATAAAAAGAATCACCCATGAGCCCACTTGTAGTAGAAGAGATTGACTAAGTGGACATCTTCCATTTCATAATTTTCAGTGCAAGCACTGGCCCCCACCATCCACATCTTCCACTTTAGATTATATATATACATATATATGTGTATATATATATATATATATATATATATATATCTTTTATGCTAATGCTGAGTACCAGTACCATATTGAATCCTAACTCACATTGCCCATTTCTGGGGATTGGACTTCGATCGAAAGCACAGTAATCCCATTCACAGAAGTATTTCAGCATTTAGGATGTTGTTAAAAACATTGTTCACTCACTGTTGTGTTTTGTCATTTGACATTGCGGTCCCGTGTCCCTGCTTACTGGCCATCACCCTTTCATCCGTTGGTCTCTTAATTTGAAGCGCATTTACTTTCTGTTCTTTAACTCCTCAGGGGAGTCCAAGTTTGGTCTTGTTCTATAAAATTTCCCCAAACAAGTGTTCACGGAGCTGAGCTCCACCACTCAGTGTGGTTTCAGATTATCTTTGGTGTTTAAAATTGAAAGTTTGTTTTTTTGGAACTTATGATTTTTATGAAGATAGATTAATATAAGCACTATCTAAACTCATACTCTGAGGGAAATAAGATGTGATGTTGTGCCCTGTTTTTCATGAGTTTTCATTCACTGCAAAACATTTACGAGACTGAAGTAAATGAACTTGACTGGTCTAGCAGTATGGATTAAATCTGGGAAAGAGCCATCCCCAGATAGGTTCCAGGTTTGCTAATATATGAGAAATAGTCTGCCATAGTTTGAATTTTTTTTTAACTTTAAAACCTTCCAAAATGGTAAAGTGCTGACAAGATTATACCTTTAGAGAACCTTGCTTCCTGCAATAATTTAAAAAAAAATTTTTTTCTTCCCTTCAGTGTACTAACTCCTATACAAAATGTGTTTTGGGAAATTTGACTCAACCGTAACAATCCTTTTAACTCTCTTAAGTGTTTAGACTACATTGAGAGAAATAGCTTCATTTTTTGAGGGATTTCCTTAATTAATCCCAAGGAAGAGGTTCCTCATGGACATCAGGTGGCAGGGATTTCTCATTACCAACTTTACTGAGGTATAATTTTACATACCAGAAAATTCCCCCATTATAAGTGTGATTCAGTGATTTTGGTAAATTTGTGGTTAATCATCATAGCAGTCCAGTTTTAGAACATGTCCGTCACCACCCCAGAATTCCCTCTTGTCTGTTTACAGTTAACCCCCTGCTCCAAGCAACCACCATTTTTGCTTTTTGTCTCTATAAATTCCTACTGTTACCTTTTATCTAAAAATTATGAAAGAACATTTTAAATTATTCCATATTTTACCTTGAGAGTAGCATTATTTAACATAGTATATATTTCTCAGTGTATGAACAGATGATGACTGCTGATGGCAACAGAGAAGAGTCTTGTCTCCCATTAAGCTTGTGCTCCTGGCGCATCTGGGCGCTTAGTCGGTTGGGTCCAACTCTTGGTTTCAGCTCAGGTCATGATCCCACAGTCTGTGAGTTTGAGCCCTGCGTCGGGCTCTGTGCTGACAGCAGGGAGCCTGTTTGGGATTCTCTCTCTCTCTCTCTCTCTCTCTCTCTCTCTCTCTCTCGCCCTCGCCCTCCCTCTCCCCCCCACCTCTCTCTGTCCCTACCCTGCTTGTTTGCTCTCTCTCACTCAAAATAAATAAACCTAAATTTTTTTTTACATAAAAAATGAAAATAATTAAAAAAAAAAAAAAGAAAGCATGTGCTCCTAAGTCAGAGAATGTTCTGGCCTCAGTCAATGCAACCATCTTTCTCAGTAGACAGTAATGAGAAGTAACTCTCCCATTCATGTGACTGGACACATAAGATACGTAAGAACTAGAACTTTAGAGCTCTTGTGTCTGGTGGGCTTGTCTACATCAGTACTACTTCGTTTAGGAAGCTGTCCTGTCTGCATCCACAGGTGCAGCTTAAAGAATGCATTGAAGATCTTCCTGGCAAATTGGACACCCAATTAGCAGAATCAGGATCAAACTTCAGTGTTGGGCAGAGGCAGTTGGTGTGCCTCGCAAGAGCCATCCTCAGGAAAAACCGAATATTAATCATTGATGAAGCGACGGCAAATGTGGATCTGAGGTATGGAACTGAGGTCCACGAACCTTGGAATCCAAATTTTAAATGTGGTAAATGGGAAACATTTAATGATGCTGAGAAATGTCTCTAGGTACTCTCTTTGTCCCAAAGATACCATTGGTAATGTTAATTTTGGAAAACAGGAAGAAACCAAAAGAAGTTATATGGTGATGATATTATTAAGCATCCAAAGACAGCTAGATTCCTCAATTCAACTCCTTTCAAGCAATTGGAGGGAAGCATATTTAACATTGTTAGCTGTAAAACAGGATATTTCCGAATAGATTTTTACATTCAGTTTTTCAAGAACGATATCATGTTTTTTATTTTTAAAAACATTATGAAAATGTCACCTGATTGTTTTAAGGGTTAAGTCTGCTTCTCCTGTCTTTACTGAACTAAATCCAACTTTTTTGCTTCCAGAACTGACGAGTTAATACAAAAAAAAATCCGTGAGAAATTTGCTCAGTGCACTGTGCTGACCATTGCACACAGGTTGAACACCATTATTGACAGCGACAAGATAATGGTAAGACTGTCACCTGTGGCTTTCTAGTTTTTTTCCATTTATGTTCAGTTTTTCAACTTAACCTTCCTTATACAATCTGATAGAAACTTCTAATAAGTTCATTTTCTGTTAATTTTTCCTCTCATTCCTGATAGTGACTCAAGTACTTAACTATACCTTCAAAATGTGCTGTTAAATAATACAATGATTTCATATTTTCATATTAAAAGTTGATTTGAATTGTCCTTTTCCTTTAAGATGGCCAACCATGACAGTCTTTCAAATCCAAGATCTGGCCTCTTCTTACAGAGGGGTAAAATAGTCCTCCTCACCATGTCACAATTGTTTCAGTATTTTGGGTTCTCTTAATCACAAAAGTACCCTTTCATTTAGGCTGCCAGAAGGTTATTGGGTAAGTTGCAGAATTTCTTAGCTGTCGGGGTGTTCACAAGATACACTGACAGAGGGAGGTCTATGAGGGGAGAAGCCCTAGTCAGAAACACAAAGTATTTCAACAGAAAGGATTTAACGTAGGAGATTTAACATAGGAATTGGAAGGCTGGAAAAGAGAAAGGGAAACACTGGGCTAATAATTTTCTGACTAGGAGAAGCCCTAGTCAGAAACACAAAGTATTTCAACAGAAAGGATTTAATGTAGGAGATTTAATATAGGAATTGGAAGCCTGGAAAAGTGAAAGGGAAACACTGGGCTAATAAATTTAGGGAATAACTGAGCCCCAAGACAGATCTCCAAACCTAAGAACTCAGAAGAGAAACCCTAAAGACTCATGCTCAGATCTCCAAGGAGAGTCACTGCCCAGCCGCTGGTTACATTTATGAGGGGCTACGATGAGACTGGTTCTTAATGTGTGTTCTAATGGAAGAAGGGGGCTGGTGCCAGGTCCCAGGCCACGGGTGATATTGCAGGAGTTGCATAGGCCATGGCGGCCATTTGCTCTGTGCAGTTCCCCACTCTAGTGCCCGGTGCTGGTGGAACCCAACAGAGCACAGACGCTCTGGCCAGAGCGTCTCTGGACTGTGGTTTGCAGAAAGCCAGCCCCAGCATGTGAGGTGAGAGTATAGGAAGAACGGTGGATCTGGGGCTGAGAGACTCGATGACCAGGCAGCAGGTCTCTTGGACTGCACACAAGACAGGCTCCAAGCTTCGGTCTCTGGAAATCTGTTTAGTATCTTCCAGGTTTGATTGGTTTTTTTCTTTCTTAGTAATTCAGTCTTTCCTTCCTTTTCTTTTTTCCTCCCTCCCTTTTCTCTCACCCTATCCTCCTCTCTTTTTTCTTTTCCCTCTGTTGCTTGCTCAGTTTCAATTATCTTAGGATGTGGCTTTATAAAATGATAAGGAAGCCATCCCTCAAAGGAAAACCCTCTGGCTACAAAAAAGCCCAAGGAATGCAAGTATTATTTTCAGGCTAACTCCCAGGCCATGGCAACAGGCTGATTTTCACCTGTCTTGTGGATGCTGACCTTTGTTACCAGACACCACGGTATCCAGTGATGCTTTGATTAGTGGTGAGGAAGTAAATAAAGAAGGGCTACACAGTGCATGGAGGCAATAGATAGGGTTAACCATGTTTTTGATGATCTGCACTAAACAGGTTAATTATCAGTAATAAACAGTAATACTAAGCTTCCTTATATCTAGCAAAAACAGAGCTGTCTCTTTTGATTCTTTGGGCAGTTTCTGGAATATTCCCTCCCATCCTGCTTCACATGCATTGTCAGATGGGATTATGAGTAGGGGTAGTAGGAAGATACCAGACTCTCTACAGTGAGGCAGTGCCTTCAACGTTGTTGCTCCCCAGGCCCGAACACGGCCAGGAATGAGCTCTGACGAGGTTGACGACAGGAGCTGGGTATCCCAACCAGAGGGATGCTGGAGGTGTCAGGCAGCATGGCTACTGTGGACTAGACATCACTGTAGGAAGCAAGCCATTCCAGGAGACTTCTGTGAGCGACCATGTGACATTCCATGATGCCAAGACAGTGACTCTTAGATTCCAGAAACGTTGTGTGGCATCGAGCAGCCTCAGTCCTTCATTTTGTGTTCTTGAATGGTAACTGGAAACATAACCTTTCATTTCTGTTTGCTACCTGTCACTTTGTTCTCGTCTCTCGGCTTTGTATTTCACAGAGGGTCCCCAGAAGCATCCTCCTTCCACAATTAGTGAATGATGCTGGAAGTTTCCCTGTTTGGAGCGCTTTGCCAGGTGTTGGGTACATTGGCAGAAAGCTGGCTTAATCTCCAGCTCCGTGGGGGGCACCTTCAAATCAAACCTTTGCTACTAAATGTACCACATAGATTTATTTTGAGGGTTTGGTATTACAACATTTCGGTGGCAGTAGCTTCTTTTTATCATCTCATTCTTAGAAATACTGTCACCTTGGAATGCGGGATCATTTAGCGAAACAGCAGAGAAGGACCAGATTTAGCAGACTTGTCAGCTGGTCATTCCTAAATCTTTTTTTTTTTTTTTTTTGGGTGATTCCTAAACCTTACCCATCAGCATTTGACCCACAGATGTGAGCTTGTGTATCCCCTGAACTAGTCCGTTTCATTGCAGTTAGCAAAGTATGTCTCTGTGTTTAATGCTTCCCTTATGAATATCTCTTGATAAATTTCCAGAGGCTCAGATTTTTCTCTCTTGGCCAGGGTCTCTGTCCAAATCCTTAATGTGGTTTTGCAAAGCAGTTTACAGTCCCTCCCATGTCCTTTCTAACCTGACCCCGCTGTGCTCTTTCTTTCCTTAAAGAGAGTTAAAATCGTATATTAAAACTGTCGGTTGTCTTTTGGTTTGACTGGATGTTGGTGGCTTAGACTAAGGCACCAGCAGTAGAAATGGTGAGATGGTTAGATTAAGGGCAGATAAACGACGGTGTGATGGGCTGAGCCTGGGGTGTGAGGGAAGGGGCCTGAGATCTGGAGGAGGTAGGGAGGCTGAGGGAGAAGTCAGTTTGGAGACAGGAAGTGCAGGGTTCCCTTTAGTGTCTGTGACCTTTGCTGGGAAGGACCTTATTTTCTGTGGTGGCCTCTGCGTGTTCCTGCAGGGCTGCTCCCACTCCCAGCTCCGGTGATGGCGGACCTTCAGTCCTGAGCCCCCAGAGAGGTCATTGGGGACATCACCGGCAGGTGAACTTGGCCACCTGCTTACATCTTGGTCAGAGCTGGTTTGGGTTTGCTGACTCCTGTGACAGGGAATGGCAGCATCAGACCTCGGGATCCAGGCGGCCCTCATTCCCCAGCTTCATCGTCAGGGAATTGTCCTCCGTGCTCCGTCCACTCCAGGGGGAGGCCTTCTGTTTTATTCTGTAGCTTCTGATTGCCCGTTGGCTTTTAGTCTAGCAAAACACCAGAAATCATGTTCCTTCTTGAACCTTTGAATTTTGGAGCAATCTTTTTTTATTTTCTTGCTGGCTGTAGAAATACCCATTTCCTTTCCAAAAAGCAAGTGATCGTCTGTTCTGTTATTCTGCAAGCTTTAGGGACATAAAGTCAGTCAGCTGCAAGGCCTACTGCTCCAGAGGGTGGCGGCCGGCGCCCTTGGGGAGGGGCTGGGGAAGTGACGGATGCTAATGAAGGTCATAACCACAGCCTTGTCATCGCAAAGTCGTGTAATTGCACGTGCTCACGGTGTAATAATTACATTTTGTTGCACTGGTGAATACTTCTGCACAAAGACATATGGATATGGTTTTGTTTACTGTAAGTAAATCAAACAAAAGCTTGTTGGGAAACAACTGCGACCTAATTAATAGCTTTGTTTATGTGTTGGCCCTCCAAAGGGATTTACCCAGTTTTGGTTCATTAAGCGCCATTAATGTGTGAGGCTTAGAATTCTATTTCACAAAGATGTTCTCTCAATTTTAACTTTATTAAACATGATGTAGTCATAAAGACAGCTAATTTAATCTTCCTCATTTGCTCCGTTGCCACACAACAGTGGAGCAAGACAGACAAATGAGAAATCCTCTCTCTCCTCATTCTCACCACTATCTCGGCGTGAAAGCCAGCCGCTTTCCTGGAGTCTTAGGATTAGCTGGTTACTTGCGCCCTGCCATCTCTTCAGCCAGTGGCACGGCGTTTTTCTCTCGTCTCTGTGTCCCCTCAGTCCGGTGGCCGCGAAGCAAACACAGGCGCACACACATACAGCCGCTGTAATATCACTGCCTCCTGCGCTCAGCCTTGTCACTCTCAGGACTTTGGGGTCCGGAGAAAGAAAGCCGGAGCTGGGACACCCAGATTCCGCCTCTTCCGCTTACGGACCCCTCTTTCACTTTTGTAATCTTTACCTTTCTTCCTAAACTCAAGCCCCTTTTCAGGAGAGTTTTTCCCAGAGAAATATAACCCAGGCACTGCTGTAACGTGCCCACCCGGAAAAGCGCAAAGACCCCTCACAGCTACCTGGAGTTTTATTTAAATTCGGTTTTTCACCTTCCTGGAACTTTTTACAAGCTTTTATCTCAGAACATCACAGAAGAGAAAAGCTCCTTAAAAAAATACACCAGGGGATTTCCACTCGAGTTTTCAGAGGGAAAAATAACCAGCACGAAGGTTGAAAACACAATCTGGGAGAAGAAATACTTTAGGAGGAGGACGTGTGTGCTTCCGCATGGTAGCGGGGATTTGGGGGACCAGCGGTGGCCGTCGCTGTGAGCTGGCCTTCATCTTCCCCAGGTGGCAGTGATCGACCATTTCAAGACCCACGAGAAGATTTCGAGGACCACTTGCCACAGTATCTTATCACAGAGAAAACCACAGGCATCCACCTGATCAGTGAGGGACCCAGCCCAACCTCCAAGCTTGGAGGACTGTCCCTCCGCCCCTGTGTCACCAGGCCACCAACAGCAGATGTCTGGAACTCAGATCTTCCCGCTTGGCTTGCTGTGAAGCAAGCTTCCCTTTGTGGCTCGTTGCCATCTTGCAAACGTCCAGGCCTCTCTTTCATCTTGTCGGGTTTCTCTTCCGCCCTGCCCTGCACACACCTCCCCCCCCACCACGGCCGCCTCTCCCTGCAGCCACCCCACTATCACCGATAACAGCGTCCTGCTATTTAAAATGGATTAGATTCTTTTGCAATGGGTCCATTTAATTTTTACATCCAGGACAGCTCCCTGCCATATCTGCAGATACACAGGCCTGATAAGCACATCTTCATGGAGTTTATGTAACTGACTGACTCATGCAATGTAATGGATTTTTCCTTAACCAGCTAGAGAGCGCGAGTAATTGGAGGCTGGCGTTCCTGGAGGGATCCTGGCGCCGGGGGGATTGCTCTCACACCAGTTTGGTTTCGTTTGTAGTTCAACTTGGGTCGTAGGGACACAGCGAAGAGATCATAGGAGCCTTTTCTTACAGATATGGAAGGCATTAAAGATAAAAACTCAAGAGTATACCTGTTTTTCTGTACATAAGGAAAATTTGGAGGGGCACCTGGGTGACTCAGTCGGTTAAGCGTCCGACTCTGGATTTTGGCTCAGGTCATGAGCTCAGGGTTCTTGAGATCTCCTGAGATCGAGCCCCACGTCAGGCTCTGCGCTGACAGCGTGGAGCCAGCTTCGGATTCTCGGTCTCCCTCTCTCTCTCTGCCCCTCCCCTGCTCGTGCGTGAGCACGTGTGTGCTCTCTCTCTCTCAAAATAAAAAAACATTAAAACATTGGAGTTGCTTTATATGCAGTTATCATAAAAGACCTGGAATCTTTGCTCAAACAAGTAAGTGTAAAGGCAGAGTGTGTACAGTTCCGTTCTGGGACTTTTCTCAGTCTGCACCCCAGAGGGCTCTGTACGCCTGGCCTGAGTCCTGGCGGCTCCACACTCTTGTTTCTGCCAGTGTCCCTCCTCTCCTAACTGCCCCTTCTCTCCTCTCTCTTTTCTGATGTACAATATACATGGGTTTCAGGCCTCCATCCTCAAGCCTGGTCGGCCTGTCCCTCATGTGCCTCTCCCTCTTGCCCACTCACCAGCCTGACGTATGTGGCCCTCTGTCGTCCGTGGACCCCTGAGCTGATGCCCGGTGCTGTCTAGACTCACTCCCCACTTGAGCTCATTCTGCGGTCCTGTCAGACTACACCACTGGGCAGTCACCCAGTCATGCCTTGAATTTAGTTTCCTTTGTATTTAACTTCGACCCAGCGTGTGTTGCACACCTACGACTTGGCACGGACAAAGCCACAGCCCCGAGATGGAACCGAGAACAAGGGAAACCATGTACTCCTGCCCGTAAGGAGTCGACAGGCTCACCTCCAGCCCTCCTGTGTTTTTTTTTTCTCTTGCATTGTGGACACTTGCAGTGTTTTCTCTCTCACTTAGTATAGGTTCCCGGAAGTCAGGGGCCGTGACTTAACTCTCTTCTGCCTCTTCCCCAGGATCGATCATAATGACATAAATGGCATTCAGGAAGCGCTAAGTGTTTGCTGAACAAATTCGGGAATTAATGGAAGTTTACTTATTTTCCTCAAATGTGTTTTTGCCACATATTGCTTGCTCTTTATTAATCCTGATAGTTTAATAAAATTGGCTTTCTTTTTCTGTGAGTATCTACCAGGCACACAGTAAATAATTTCAGCCCTGAGTCTAATAAAAATGCAGTGGGGAATGTCTACATTTATAGGCATATTTTCTTAAATTATACAAAGTTAATGTAATGTATTTTGGAAAGATATCTTAGAAAATTGAAGTTAGAGGCGCCTGGGTGGCTCAGTTGGTTGAGCATCTGATTTCGGTCAGGTCGTAATGTCACAGTCTGTGAGTTCATGCCCCGTGTCGGGCTCTGTGCCGACAGTTCAGAGCCTGGAGCCTGCTTCGGATTCTGTGTCTCCCTCTCTATCCACCCCTCCCACATTCGTGCTTTCTCTCTCTCTCTCTCTTAAATAAATATTTAAAAAAAGAAAATTGAAGTTAAAATTCTCACATCCCTTATTTTGTATCTGATAATAATAAATAATCTAAATGTCTTTCTCTGCGACTCACACAGAAAGAATAGGGGTTCAGACCTGGCTTTGACTCCCACTTCCGGCATCTACTGATTCCGCAGCCTCAGCCAGGTTGCCTAACACGTCTGCACCTCGGGCTCCATCTCTGGCTGTGAATTTCTGGACAGAATGTGTCTCCCTCATCTTTGAATTTCCTGTTCCTAAAACAGTGCTTTGATATTAGGTGTCAGCATTTCCTGGATGGATAGATGGGAGAATGGAGGGTAAGAAGGAAGAAATGATAAATAGGTGGATGGATGGATGGATGGATGGATGGATGGAAGGAAGGAAGGACATTATGTACCCTGCCCCCCTTGAGAATTAGCAGCGATGTCTGCAAAGCCTGTAATAAAAGACCACTCTTTTAATTATGAGGTGATTTTTAAAAATATTATCTTAAGGTAGTCACTCTTTGTTCCATTGCGTTTATATTTAATACTCCTAAGGCTCAAAGTGTTTTGACCAAAATAATCTTTTGGTCATTTATATTGTTAACCCTATTGCTTTTTGAGAGCATTGATTTTTTTTCTGGCCCTGCCTTTTCAGATACTGGTCAATTCTGAGAATTCATCTAGTGACATTTGTGTGTTTTCAGACAACATGTGAGAAAATGGAAAAATGGGCCATTCGTTCAAATTTGAATAAAGTAGGAAGGTGGACAAGGACAAAATATCAGTAAATACTTTCATTCCACTTAAAAAATTCCTGAAGTCTTTATCATCGGAGAACTCCTTTTCCACCAGCCCTGGTGATTTTTAAAAGTTGTTGCTTTTGCAGAATATCAAGTTCTTCATTGTATGAAGTAATTTGATTCACTTATTTACTTGTCTTCAGCATGAGAGAAACCTGTATTTTAAAATCGCTTTTCTTCTTCTTCTTCAACATCAGGAGTGGCGGCTATGCTCCGTAATGCTATGCTTAAGTAAAATTACACATTCGGGGCATCTAAATTGGATGCCAAATTATAGGACATTTTAATTATTATGTGGATGTGACAGATTCAATTATTCTTGGACTCTTTTGAGAAAGCTGCCCTTAGCAGTGATTCATGGTAGTAAACAAAAGATTAACAGGAAAATGCCCGTTATGAGACTTAATAAATGTTTCCGATTAAATACCACGGGACAGAATTAACTGCAGTACCTAGATGTGGACAACCAGCCTGTGTCCAGCTTAAGAGTTCCAGCATATTCCCTTAAGATAAATCTAGTCTAAATACAGCCTAAATGAAGACCTAAGTACCACTTAACATCAGAACTGGTTTCCTAGGTACATCATCTGGGCCAATTGTTTCAGACTCTTTTCTTCCCTCTCAAACCATTAACCAGAGCTACTAATAAGTAGAAATGCAGAGTTAAAAGCCCCTTCCTTTCCCTTTCAATTTCCAATTAGTGGGCTTATTAATGAGCAATAAAATGGCTTGAAAGGCCGGCAGCCGAAGAAAGAGAAAAGGAAGCAGGAAATATAATTGTGAAAACAGATACTCAGATCCTCTACAATTGAGATTGGGCCGCCCCCGTGCGCTGTGCGGGCCACGATCGCTGGAATTTGGAGCTCAATTTCTTAATTACTTCTTTAGTCTTATCCAGAGAGAAAATTGGATTTCTAGAGATTTCTTCTGTGCAGAGCAATTATGCTGAAGCTGCTTAGGGACAGCTCTTTTAGCCAGCCTTTCACTCCCAGAATAATCAGCTCCAACCAAAGCCAACCTCGGGACGCACCTTAATTTCGCCGACAGGGGCGTTTTGTCCCCTCTCCCACCAGCTGACATTTTCCAGGACCCTAAAGAAATTCCAGAAGCATTTACTCCTTTTCCAAGTATTGCTCAGATTCTGTCAGATGAGCTTGGCAGTTAATTTGCTCTCAGGTCACTGCCCTCTGGTCTGTATGACATCACCCTACTTTTTAGATAAATTGAGTTTGATTTTCTTAAATCAAGAAATTTCCCAACTCTGAATGTATGTATAAATAGCCCTCAAAGCTGAGAGTCTGAGAGCTAAAAGCACTAATAACACCCCAAAATGCCTTTGGCAGAATATAAAACGCCACAGGACTGCTGAGTGCCCATAATCATAGTCTAAAACTTTCATTTTCTTCCTTTCCTATAACATTATAATAATAAAAGGTCGGGCTAGGCCTTTGTCTGCCTAGTAAAACAGGGTAATCAAACCATTTAAACACCTGGCAGGCCTACCACCCAAATGGATCCTCTCTATTCTCCCTCTCCGGCCCCTTTCCGAAATATTGTCTGGGTTATAATATGTTACTGCAAAACATTGTGTGCTAATGGGTTTCTTTCTGCTGATTAACAGGTTTTGGATTCAGGAAGACTAAAAGAATATGATGAACCGTATGTTTTGCTGCAGAACGAGGAGAGCCTGTTGTACAAGATGGTGCAGCAGCTGGGCAAGGCGGAGGCCGCTGCCCTCATGGAGACGGCGCAGCAGGTAAGCAGGCCACGAGTGGCGGTAATTACAGCCCCTCTCAGCCCTTCACGCCTCGCAATCTGGCACGGGGTGCTCTAACGAGCACCCTGTGCCCTTGTCAATTATAAGCCTTCGGAGACAGCGCTTCATGACTGGGTCTTAACAACACGTCCCAGGTTGAAGTCAGGTCTGCTGAGAATCGGCAGAATCGGCGAGGGACTGGGTGGGGGGGGGGTGGGGGGGGTGGGGGGGTGCCCCAGGTGCGCATGCTCACGAGCACAGGCACCTGTGCCTAAGAGGAGAGCGAGCTCAGATTCCAGAGAGGTTTCACATGTTGAACTGCATGCTTTCCGAGGCTCGTGTGGCACAGAACTTTCGCATTTCGCAGGCCCATTACATTTCATCCAAATTGGTCCTCACATTTGAGTTGCAAATATGGTCAAGGCACATCCAGGCAATTTTGAGAGTTTGAGGAAAAAGAATATGGCATGTTGTCCATTGGGTCTAGAAAGATCTAGCGGGGAAAGGTGTAGGTTGCCTTTCTGTTTTATAATTTGCAAAGAAAACCACAGGACACTGACACTTCTTGCCCATGTGTCTCCCTAATTCGCGGTGGTTTCGAATAAGGCCCCGTTACCCCCTTGTGCTTCCTCTGCCTCCTAGATGATGAAATGGTCATTGGGATGATCAAGAATCTATGTCACCTTGGGGCACCTGGCTCACCCTCTGTCTTTCTCTCTCAAAAATAAACATTAAAAAAAAAAAAAAAGAACTATGCTACCTTAACGCTATAGTCTGAGTGGGGCTTGGAGGTTTACAAAGCATTATCACAGAGATGGTGTGTGCGAAAGTACTAAGCAGTGTGTATGGTGCTCAATGAATGACATTCAGATTATCTGGTATCTTTCCAATAATGGTAATGTAGTTTCTCATTCTACACCTGAGATGTGAAAACTGCGGCCCCCCTTAAGGGACTTAGCCAGTGTCCTGAAGCTCCCTGTAACTCTTTCTGAGACAAGGTGGGAGTTGGCCTGATGGAAGGAAGAAAGGAAAGTCAGATATTCTTGCCCCTTGAGGTGTGTGGTTGGGATGGAAAGGGACCAGTAGTCTTTTGAAGCTCCATCAGAACTCGGCATTATAACTATGGGTGCATTTTTCTTTTCATCCTTTTCTGCATTTCCCTGATTTTCACTGCAAGAAAAAATTAGTTGTGTAATATCTTAAGTATCTATTAAAGACAACAGGAGAAAATCTGTCCCAGTATCTAACAGCCCTTGTGTGGGAGAGATGTATCCAAAACACAGCTTAAATTCTCTTCTGTCACTGTTTCATCTCCTCCCTCCAACTCAGAAATACAGAACTATAACCGCCACTGTTCGCAGAGCATTTCTTTAAATCCTGCTTCATCCTGCAAGACCGTTTGGTAAACGTGTATGTGCGCACAGTATCGTGCTGGGGACGAACAGTCGTGTCAGGTGTGTTCCTTAGATATCCCCAGGGTAAACCCAGGAATTGAGAAGAGCAGAGATACTCTGTTTCTATGCTGAGCAATTCGGAGGAGCGGGATGGCGCTTGTCATCCCCCATGCTGGGATGTCGGTGCTCTTGTCTCGGTGCCCGTTTAAGAGGCTGGGATTTTGAGGAGCACCCGGATGGCTCAGTCGGTTAAGCGTCCGACTTCAGCTCAGGTCATGATCTCACAGTTCGTGGATTTGAGCCCCACGTCGGGCTCTGTGCTGACAGCTCAGAAGCCTGGAGCCTCCTACGGATTCTATGTCTCCCTCTCTCTTTCTGCCCCTGCCCCACTTGCACGGTCTGTCTTTCTCTCAAAAATAAATAAACACTAAGAAAAAAAAAAAAAGGCTGGGACTTTGAGAGAGGAAGGATAATTGGCAGAATCAGAGTTTAAACCCAGGGTCAGGGATGAGGAAATCTGAATTCTGAACTTTTCATAAGTACTTCGATTGTTCATGGATGTAGAGAAGCCACTGTACTGCTTTCAGGGCTGAAATTCAGAGACTTTTCCTATGAGACATCTCCCAGTCAGTCAGTCATTGGGGATCCCCTGTATAATCTGCTCATAAAACAGCCAGGAATCTCACAAACCCCTTTGTTCTTTGACCTCAGGCATTTTGCATCAAACAGATGTGTCCCCACCTACATGTCAAAGCCTCCGTTTTAAAAATGTGTTATCATTGTATATCATCAAGGCGTTGAGTAATGAGAAATAAATCACAGATAAGTCCAGATAACAGAAGATGATATAGTTCAACACCCTCCTTTTGCAAATAGGAAGCTAAGGCCCCTTAGAAGTAAGGTGGTCCTGTATACAGATGAAGATCCCTTTAGCTCTCATTTGCAGCAGACATAGAATTAGAAATCTGTTCTTTTAACAAATGTTTTAATACAGGCATAACATATGTACAGAAATGCTCAGAGGTCACAATTAGAAATCTTGTGATTCCTGGTCCTGAAATCTTGCACCTCATGTAAGAATATTAACGGTGCTGCATTTGTATAGCCCTTTATCATTTATCTTACGCAGTTCTCACATGTATGAGTTCCCTCAGTCCTCACGGTGGTTCCTTCTTATCCCACTTCATGGATGAGGAGACTGGATAGAGGACTCACCTAAGGTCACAGAGCTGGTCAGTGGACATCAGAGGGCTGACTGCTGGGTGAGGCTGAGAGCTGTTCTGGTCCACGTGTCCAGTTTCAAAACCTGCTCCTTTTCTCACGTGGTATCCAACGTGGGGCCGGGTTCACATAATGGTGGAACATCCCTCTGGGATTTCAGAGGCTCAGGTCACCTCTCTGGAAAGACATAAGGAGATGCGTACCCCACTTCTCACCCTAGTTGAGTATCATCTTTTTTTTTAACTTTTTAAAAAATTTTTAATGTTTTATTTATTTTTGAGAGAGATAGCGTGAGCGTGAGCAGGGAGGGTCAGAGAGAGAGAGAGGGACACGAAGAATCTGAAGCAGGCTCCAGGCTCTGAGCTGTCAGTACAGAACCCGATGCGGGGCTCAAACCCACGAACCGCGAGATCATGACCTGAGCCGAAGTCGGACGCTTAACCGACTGAGCCACCCAGGCACCCTGAATTGAGTATCTTCTTGACATTACTTCTGCATACGCATGGGTGTCTTAGAGCAGGCTGTCAAATTGTCAGCTTTTTAAATGTGCCACCATCAGATATCTGCGTCACTGAGAATGAGGACAGTAGAAAGTAGGAAGAATGCAGACAGTAGGAAGATTCGTGTAAGTTAACAAGCTTTTGACTCCCAACAGATTGGAATTCGTTTCTTTGAAAGAGAAGGCAGCATCGAGGAAAAGGTACTTCACCTCAATGTTTTCTTGACCACATAGTTGTTTCTCTTCAAATGTTGATGTAGGCAAGCGTCCTCACTCTCACTGACCCTGAGAGATGATCCATGTAGCAGTAGAGAAAGTACTTTTTAGGTACATAAAGCTGCGAGGTGCATTAGTTTTCCAGGAGCTGCCCCATCAAAGTATACAGAGTAGGTGTCTCAAAACCGCAGAAATGTGTTCCTCACGGTTCTGGAAGCTGGGGTTTTGAAATCAAAGTATCAACAGGGTTGGTTTCCTCTGAAATCTCTCTCCTTGGCTTGTCGATGGCCATCTTCTTTCTTTGTCTTGGCGTGGTCCGGCCTCTGTGTGTGCTGAGTCCTAAACTCCTCTTGCAAGACCACCAGTCAGATTAGATCAGGACCCACCTCTGTGATCTCATTTTCACTTAACTGAGCATATCTCCACATACAGTCACATTCTGAGATACTGAGGACTTAGGACTTGAGCACACACATTTTGAGGGCACACAGTTCAGCCCATAACCAAGGTGAATGCTTGTCCATTCATTCTCCTCCATGATGAAGCAGACCTAACTGAGGTTTTTTTTGGAGTTCCTTTGTTCCCAGGGTGTTAACAGGTGCCATTTTATCTATTGGTGAAATCACCAGATATTACCCCAAGGTTGGGAAATCCTGATACCCAGTGCCCGAGGAGCCTGGACCAGTTCGATTGGTAGAAGCACTTAGCAGCCCCATGGCCCCGTAATGTCTCCCTCACCTGTGCTGGGATTCCAGCTCGGCCTGGCTACAGGGATCTGGTGAGACGCTGTATGCTTTCCTGCTTTGAAGAATGCAGAGCATATTACAAATATGAGAGTTTTCCCTCTCAACGATCAAAGGGGGATTGGTTTCTTAAAGGCTATAGATGGAACCCTTACCTCCCTAAGTACCCAAAGTTTTTCTAGGTAGCTTTAGAGACTCTAAATGACTCAAATTTGTTTTTAATAATAACTTTTTTTTAATAGATGATATAAGCTAATGCTACAAAATTCAAAAACTTCAGTTTTTTAAAATAATTGTTTTAGCTTATAAACAAACAGTAAGTCACCCACCCACTGCTCAGGACGGAGCCCTGACACCTGCATCGACCATTCTGCTGATATAGCCCATTTGTCAACACGAGGTTTGTTTTTTACGTTTTCTAGTTCATTCATCAGTGTTGATTTGCATTGCCGTGTGATCATAACGTTGTCTGTGCAGTTTCCACCCAGAAACAGTATCTATTAATACTTTTCTTGTGTTCTAGTATATTGTCAATTTTTGTGAATGTTCTTTGGGCATTTAAGAAGATGGGCTAGTGTCTGTTTAAGGTATAGCATTTAGTAACTTTTAATTAGATTTACTTTGGTAATTATTTAGATCTTCTCTATCTTTACTTTGGTCCATTTGATGTGACACATTTTGTTACTCTTATATTGTAACAAGCTTTTGCTTTGTAGTTCTTGTCATTTTTGCTTTACTTGTCCTTTTGCTTTTAATTTTGATCTGGTTTTTTTCTTTTTTTAATTAATTAATTATTTATTTTATTTTTGACAGAGAGAGAGTGAGCAAGCATGAGCTGGCGAGGGACAGAGAGAGAGGGAGACACAGAATCCAAAGCAGGCTCCGGGCAGAGCCCGATGCGGAGCTCAAACCCACGAACTGTGAGGTCATGACCTGAGCCGAAGTCAGACAGTTACCCGACTAAGCCACCCAGGCGCCCTGATGCTCTGGTTTTTTAGTCCACAGATATTTTTGACTTGGGTCTTCACTGTGAATCATATTTTCTACTATTTTAAAGTGCTTTTCTTTCTTGGGGTCATTTAATGCACCTGGCCCTGAATTCAGGCAAGCTGGTTCAAAATTTCAGTTGCATCTCCTGCTTTTCCCTTTGTTTACATTTGCCTGGTATGTCTTAGTCTTTTAGTATCAGATAATAGAAATATTTCTTGTAAATGGCATGTAGTTCAGTTAGCTCTGAGATTTAACCTTAGTCCTCCCCCTTTTTTTTTTTTTTAACGGATGGGTTTAGTCCATTTACATTTATTGAGAATTACCATACTTCTATTATATTTTCAGCTTGTAGTGTTCCTTTTTTTTAACCTTTTAATTAGTATGTATTTTTTTTTAAGATTTATAAAAATTTTTTTAATTGATCTCCACCCACCATGGGGCTGGAACACACAACCCCCGAGATCAAGAGTTGCAGGCTCTACTGACTAAGCCAGCCAGGTGCCTCTATTTATTTTTTTCTTTGCTCATTGTTTTATGTCTGTACTTTTCATTTCTTCTGGGAACACTTTATTATTATTTGATTCCCCATTATGAACAATGACAACATCTCCCTCCCTCCCTCTCTGTACCCCCACCAAATTTTTGTTGTTTAGTTTTCCTTCTACTATTTACTGTCAAATCTTTAAAAATACTTAAACCCCTATTATTTTACTTGCTTACTTGTTTAAAATGCTACTTTCTCTATCTCTTAGTGGGCTAAACTCTGCCCTCTAGTATGTTGTTTTTCAGACTTCGGGTTGTGATCCATTTCTGGAGCTACAAAATCTGTTTTGTCAGTCATGACCTGCGTGTCTTAAGAAATGAGGTGGAGGGGCGCCTGGGTGGCTAAGTCGGTTGAGCATCCAACTCTTGATTTCGGCTCAAGGTCATGATCCCAGGGCCGTGAGATTGAGCCCAGCATTGGGCTCCACGCTGAACAGAGCATGGAGCCCGCTTAAGATTCTCTCTCTCTTCCTCTGCCCCCTCCCCCACTCATGCGCTCTCTCTAAAATAAAAAATAATAATAATAAATGAGATAGAAAAGAATGGAATGGAAAGAAGAGAATAGTATATCTGTCATAGTAATTGTAAATATTTCTTGAAAGTCCTTTTCATATAGATGATGATTATTTGTATGAAGTCTCAGTGTAATATGAAATGTACTTACTCACGATCTCATGGTTTGTGAGATCAAGCCCTGTGTTGGGCTCTGCGGTGACAGCCTACTTGGGATTCTCTCTCCCTCTCCCTCTCCCTCCTCTCTCTTTCCATCCTGTTCATGTGCACACACGTGCTCACTTGTGCATGTGCTCGCTCACTCTCTCAAGCATTAAAAAAAGAAGAAGAAATGTACTTACTCCTGTGGGTGACAGTAAAAATAAAAGGTTGGAAAATAATACTCTGTACCATCCTAAAGGAGGGTTCGTTGGAGTTAGAATCCCCCTGACTTAACCATATATATATATATGAAATATTTGCTGTGCCTCTGATTTAATTGCTTTGGTTATAAAATTCCTGGGTCCCACTTTCTTTCACTTAGTATGCTGTAAACTTGGCTCTAAGGTGTTCTCACATTGTTTATTCATACGGAGCAGGCCAGGTAAGACTTATTAACTCGATCTTCTTTCCTGGAAGCCCAAAGGACTCTTTCTCTATTTTGAAGGCTCTTAGTTTTTCCTAGGGAATGATATACTCTTTTGTTTCCAAGCTTCAAGTCTTTTATTTCTGGAAGTTACTTGAATTATAGCTTTGAAGTTTTTTTTCTTTGATTGGAGTCTCCTCGTTATACATATCTATCATGTGTATGTTGTCTTTTATGTTATAAAGTTGTTTTCTCTTTGATCCTTTTTAATTCTTTTCTTTTTATTTTTTTTAATGCTTTTATTTATTTTTGAGAGACAGAGAGAGAGAGACAGAGAGTAGCAGAGGAGGGGCATAGAGAGCGGGAGACACAGAATCGGAGGCAGGTTCCAGGCTCTGAGCTGTCAGCACAGAGCCCGACACGGGGCTCGAACTCATGAACCATGAGATCATGACCTGAGCCAAAGTCGGACGCTTAACCGACTGAGCCACCCAGGCACCCTTTTAATTCTTTATTAACTTCTAATGATGCTTGCTTTCTTAATTGCATCCTCCACGGCTCATCCTGTTTCTCCAGCGGTGGCTGAACCACTTTGTGCTGCATTCACACAAGTGCCATTTCGGTGATGCTTTCCTCTTCGCCTCCATTGCACGTGTGGCTCCGGTCAACTCCTGCCTCATCATTTTGTGCTGCAGCGCCACATTGCCAAACGTCCCAGTTTCTCTTGTCCACAGGTTGATTGCTCTGTGTTTTCTTTGAATGTGTTACAGTATATTTTTTCATAATTTCCATTTGTTCAGGGACTATTTATTTATCTGACATGTGCCTATCTTGTTCCTTGTCCTCACTGACTGCGTATTTGACAGATCCTGTACTGCTAACATAATATTGTTATTGTTGTTGTTATTCCTACTACTCACCCTTGAATTCAGTGAGTCTTTCCTAGACTGTGTATTTATAGGATAATGGTGGCTAGTGCATTATTTCAGGCTAAAGGGAATTCTCTCTGCTTAACATAGAAGTTCCCTGTGACAGGCGCCTGAGTGGCTGTTAAGCAGCCGAATTCGGCTCAGGTCATGATCTCACGGCTCATGAGTTCGAGCCCTGCGTCAGGCTGTGTGCTGACAGCTCGGAGCCTGGAGCCTGCTTCGGATTCTGTCTTCCTCTCTCTCTGCCCCTCCTCTGCTCGCGCTCTCTGTCTCTCCAAACTGAATAAACATTAAAAAAAAAAGTTCCTTATGACAGGAAGAGAATGTGCGTGTGTGTGTGTGCACACGCGTGTGCTCACACGCAAGGAGGGATATTGAAGATGCGTGTTCATTTAGCCTGTCCTCCTCCGTAGCCTGCAGAGATGGGCAGTTACTTGCATTTCAGTCTCTCTCTCCTCCTGGGGCCTCATCAGTGTATATGCCTCAGGCTAGGACTGTGATTCTCCACGCTCCTCACTGATTCACCTTCGGATTCTCCGGTTAGTTGGACAGCTGTGGACTCCCACGATTGCTGAGACCTCCCCTCGCTGCTTCCTGTCTGTCTTACTTCAGCCCCACCAGACCCCATTGCATATGGCAGCCCATCCGGGTATCTGGCCACTTGGGATTTCGGATGACTCCTGACTTCATTAAAGATGGGCTACTTTTTTTAATCTTGCAGGATCCTTACTGTTTAGGGTGATTTCTGAGACAGTAAGGGGAGGGGAAAATCCATTTCCGTTATCTTAAAAGAAGTCTTCTCTAACTCACGCTGGTTCTCTTCAACCTCAACAACACACCGGCCAGTGTGTACACCAGAGTTAGGCCTGCTGTGAACAGGAGTTTGAGAGTTCCTGGGTTTGAGCGAGGCCATACAGTTTAGGACAGTTTAGTTTAGTGAGAATGCACTGGCCAGAGTGTTGAGCCAGAATCCCCCACATGGCACTGAGGCCATCTGAATGCAGTGTAAGTGAAAGGTCGGTTGCTGGCCTTCATTCATGCATGGGCAGCTTTTGTTGGCCTGTTGCTTTTAGTAAGGTCTGATTCTGTGATGGTCGCTTTATTGACGAGCCGGGGTCCAATACTTCACTTTGTTTGAGCCGACATTCGAGCAGCTGTCATGAACCAGACCCAAGAGAAAGAGGGAAAGAGGGACAAGAAACCCACTACTCACTGGGCGTACAGTCTGCTTGCCCTGGCCTTTAACTTACACGGCATTGTTCCCTTCAGCCTTCACAACTGCACTCAGCCGTCATCATTATCCCTGTTAACAGATGGAGGGACTGACACCGAAGAGCCCAAGTACCTGCTCAAAGTCAACAGTTCGTGAATATCACTACGCCAGCTTTCCTAGGCTTTTTGCTGTCGTTGTTGTTTATTTATTTTGAGTTGGAGGGAAGCAGAGAGAGAGAGTCCCAGCAGAGAGAGAGAGTCCCAATCAGACTCCACACTGTCAGCATGGAACCCAGTGTGGGGCTCGAGCCCACAAACCCTGAGATCATGACCTGAGCCGAAATCAAGAGCCGCTTAACCCACTGAGCCACCCGGGTGCCCCCTTTCATAGTCTTTTAACTCGTCCCTCTGCCTCCCCAGTTACCATGTTCACCGAATTAAAGGTGTCTCGGCTCCGACTCGGGGGTTCTGTGAGGATAAAACCAAAATAGCCACAAAGGGCCTCCCAGCTGTTTTGTTTTCAGCATGTAAGCGGGTGATGCTGCTATTTTCTGTGGACCAAGGGGCCACTTCTCGCAGCGGCTTCGTAATCACACCTACCACTTAACTTCAGTCTGCAGCTTGGAGCCAGTAATTAGTTCCTGTGAGGTAAGGCAGTGTCTCACCTGACCGGTGAGGCAGCCAGTGTGGAGAGGGGTTGAGTGCCTTCTCCAGGGTCAACGAGAGTCCCAGGAAGAGCAAATGGAGATGGACTCAGCCCCTCCGAGGCTGAGCCTCCGGCACAGGGACCTGTCACCCACTGCCTTCATGACCCGTGCCGGGAAAAGGATGCTGCCTCTCTCACATGTGCTCTTAGCTGGGGTCTTCCCAGCCGTGTCACCACAGGAGGAGAAGAAGGGTCAAATCAAGGATTTTATACACGGGATGCTCGCTTGCAGTGTTTCGTTTCACGTGTCTCAGACCATGAAGCTAAGACCCTTTCAGTGAAGCATTGCTAGTAGTGACTTGTCTGTATGAAAAATTACATTGAGAGGGTGATGGGGAAAGGAATCGGCTTATTTGGAGAGGACTATCAAGCAGTAGAAAATGAAAATATATTTTTATTCTTTTGGCTGTTTTTAGTTTCAACAAGATATCTCTTTTTTGGGAGTACATAAATATTTAACTGTACAAAATATGGATAGCTTTAAATTAAAACAATTTTTTTTTTAATTACCACCCCCAAAGGTATTTTTTCTAAGTAGTTGTGTTATAATGGAAATAGCTTCAGATTTCACCCAGTGAAGTCCAAACATTCTTGGAGAATTCCTTATTTGACTCCTTAAGTTATGTTTTAATATATAGTATTTCATATGCAATGCTGTTTTTGGAGTAGCAAGCATGTAAGCAACAAGAGAAAAAGAAAGTACACTTTAATCTGAAAGTAGATGTCCCAGCAATTTTCTGTTTTGTATGTGAAGCCCATTCCCTCCCATGATAACTTTGTTGACAGCGCCCACGAATGTATTTGGAGCCAGGTTATATAAAATAGATATGACTTCAGAATCATATGACTTAAGAGGCCCAGCTCATGACACGTGTCAGCCTCAGATAGATGGTACATTTTCTGTTTTAAAGACTCAAACAAAACTTTTCACATTCTTCTTTGGGAGAAAAAAAATTACATTTGAAGTCCTTTTTCACCCAAACACATTTTGCGATAAGAGCTCACAAGTCTTGACATTATTTCATTTTGTTATGCTCATCTGTCAAGGAACCGAGATACGATACAGCTACTAAAAACTGATGATTGTGGAACAGAGAAACTTGACAGCATTTCATTCCCCTTATGTTCTGATTATACATTTATCAGAAAACCTGTATCTCTTCTAGTTCAGCTAGAAATTGGTAGAATTCAAGAACTCAAAGGCTTGGCAAAGAACTGTCCTATTATTTGGTATCATCTTACATTTTAGAGAAGTTGCTTGGTTGAGTCATTGTTAAAGCTTTTGCTTCTCTTTTCATTATTGTGACCCACTATCCCCAGATCACATTTCTATAGGCCCTATAACTGCTCTGCCGCACAAATTAAACGCGGGGATATTTCATCCATATACGCCAGCGTTTCAATGCTTGTCAATCAGAGTTTATAAAATATAGGGATTACAACCTGATATTAACATCCAAATCTATTGTGCTCATTTTATGTGTGAAAATGAGAAACCCTCGTGCAGACGCTATATTCCCCAGCCTCTTTGTCACCCTGTTTTTAATTCATCTCCAGGTTTTGAGTCAGTAAAATGATTTTGCTTTATCAATTTAATGTAGTGATAAAACATATCTGCAAATCAGAATGATCAACCAAAGTGGACCCACAGGTTGCTTGGTATTACGCCCTGCCCCATCGAGAGTTTTAATAGGGCTGCCTCCTTCACAGAAGGAATATAATCCCTGTTGTTGTTGGTTTTTTTTACAGTATTGTTTTTATTTTTATTATTTTTCAAAGTTTATTTATTTTGAGAGAGAGTGCATGCACACGAGCAGGGAGGGGCAGAAAGAGAGGGAGAGAGAGAGAATCCCAAGCAGGCTCCACACTGTTAGTGCAGAGCCCGACGCAGGGCTCGAACCCAGGAACCGTGAGATTGTGACCCGAGCCGAAACCAAGAGAAGGACGCTCAATCGACTGAGTCACCCAGGCAACCCCTCCCCTATTTTTTTTTAAATTGTGCTCCTCTCGTGATGTGATTCCCTTCACGTGAAGAAATGGGCATTGAAGTGCACCGCCCTGGGGAGGAGGACTTGAAAACTTTTAAACATGTTCTTTTCATACCTGTCTTTTTTGTTTTTCTTCTGTCTTTACAGGTGTACTTCAAAAGGAACTATCCAGATCTTACTCAGAATGGCCACGTGGCTCTTGACGCCTCCAACGGACAGCCCTCAGCCTTTACTATTTTTGAAACAGCACTGTGATTCTACCACAGCATCAGATCCACTCCAGAGGCATTTTTCTAATAGTTTTTGTACTGTGTAAATTCTACTGTACTGTTTTTACACTAGCAAAAAATATTTACACATACAGGATGTTTATGTGGAGTTTTCCTCCAGCATCACCCAATGATTTCAAACTCTAGCAGGATGATTTACTATTTTTTAATTTATATGTTATAGTATTTTTTTTTTCTTATCCAAATCACAGGTGCAGGACACCAGTAAAAGCTGTGTACCAGGTTTGGTGCCTTAAGAGACTTCGGAGCCAAAGCTCATTTTGTAAGGCATAAGACAAAGTTGTCACAGACCTTTTTTTTTTTTTTTTTAACTGGCCCAAATTACATATTACTTTCCAATGATATCAGGGATTCTATTTACTTGAAGACTGTGTGAAGTTGCCATTTTGTCTCGCCACTTTAAAAAAAAAAAAAAAAAAACATAATGAGGATCCATTACGTCTCCCCAAAGGCCTCTGGTTGGAATAGTACAGCTAAATCTAATAGGAAAAACCAAAAATAAATTTTAAGTGACATCATAGTAGAGGCTACCCCCCTCTAAAAAAGATATATGCTTAAAATACAGGAGGGCAGTATTTAATTATATGTTCTGAAAGGCAAGAGAAAGTAATGCTTCCTCAGAATTGGAGGATGGCCATGTAGGCGATTTGATAATGAAGGACACAAATGTGATCATTGATCATCTTCCAGATTCGCGGGACTCTCTGACACGGTAGCCACCATCAGCATGGGGATAGATTCAAAAAAGGCCAAACCACAAGCTGTAATTCTGGAGTACGGTCTAGGAGTCTTACTTGGATTTCTGGTTTACTAACAACTGACGAACTGTTGACTGTAAGCCGTTTGGTTTAGCCTTTATTGAAATCCGTTTTCCATTGTGTGTCCAAGCCCTCCTGACTTGGTGAGAAAAACTGAAAATCGTCGCAAACAATGGCTGTGATTGTGCAGTGCTGTCCTCAGGCTATGTCCAGCAGGCTCCCTTTTATGCACCTGCCCAGGTTCTTTTACTTCTGACCACTAGTAGCACTTTGTTTATGTCTTTCTGCTGAGTGACTCAACCAACCACTGTACTTCCGAAGGCCTGCTGTACTTTATTTGAACCACGGGTCTTTAGTTCTTCTTGACGGTGGCTATGGTATGTGAGTCCAGATTGGTAAAGGTTTTAGTCTTGTGGTTTTAAGTGGACTCTCATGACCTTGAGAATAAGGCGTAGCCACCCTCAAGTTGCCTATATTAATATATATGCCCTCATACTGCAGATTTTCAGACTCTTAAAGAAGCAAATGGTTTGCAGCATCAAGCCTTAAAAAGCACTCAAGGCAAACTACACAAAATACTTTGAGTGTAGTAGCTGTTTGGCTCTTTGTATTTAGAAATAATATGGTTAATGTTTAGTTCAGTAAGCCAGTAAGTTAATAGTCATGGATAGTATTTCAGGACACTGAAATGGCAACAATAATAATTATGAGGTTTGTTAAACAGTGGAGATATTGGAAATGTGTATGTGTTTATTTGGTCTTTAGAGGTCAAGGGCAGTTAAAAAAAAAAAAAAACCCTGTTTCTATTTTATTTCTGTTTTAATGTCATCATAGAATTTTTTCAATGAAACAAAATTCAGTTGAAATAAATGACCCGTTCTCCTCTCCATTCAGAGATCTGTGTTTTGTTCTTAGAGGGATTGCTGACTCATGTGCTTACTGTTGAAAGCCAACACGTTTTCCAGAGATCAAAAAATATCTTCATTATCAACTTATTCTCTTAGCTAACTAGATGTAGCACATATTCTAAGTAGACAGGTGGTTTCCGGCGACCCTGCAGGCAAGCCTCTCTGCATTCTCACCCGGGAAGGGACACAGGATTAGCTTATGCCCTCGGCTTGAACGAGTATTAAACTGTTGAGGTTTTTGGTTTTTGGAAGGTGACATTGCGCTGAACTAATGGGAAACATTTATTGCTGCTACATTACAACACCGTAGAACATTGGTTCTCAACGTGTGGTCCCCGGACCATCAGCCTCAGCGTGGCCCGGGAACTCGTTAGAAATGCACATTCTTGTGCCTCATCCCAGATCTACTGAATCAGAGGCTGTGGCGCTGTGGACCAGGACTCTGTGTCTTAACAAGCCCGCAGGATGATTCTGACTGAGAAACCAGTGTCCTAGAACAGAAGGTACTCCTACAGCTCATTGAGAAAAACACACAAAGCCCAATTAGAGAAGTGGACAAGCAACTTAAATAGGCACTTTGCAAAAGAGAATATCCAAGTGACCAATAACTGGAAAAGTGCTTACTCTTATGAGTTGCCAGGGAAATGCAAATTAAAACCAGTGAGATAGCACTAAACACCCACTAGCATGGTTGACATTTAAAAGAATACCAACTGAGTGCCACTTCAGCATGGGGACTCTTCTGCACTACTGTGTGTCTGAAAAAGCGTATGTTGAAAAAACTTGGAAAGTACTTTGATGGCATTTACTTAAGCTCCATACCCTCTGATGCGTTAATCCTACTCCAAATGCATACATATGTGCTCCAAGAGGTGTGTTCGAGGATGTTCCTGGAAGCGTAATTCCTAGGAGCCCCAAACTGGAAATAATCCAAATGCTCATCAACAGCAGAGAGAGAATAAACTGATGTGATAAAAACTTCACACTAACGAAAGCAATTCAATCACAGCAGTGACACAGGTGAACCTCAGAAACTTAAGCCTGCCCCAAAAGAATATTTATAACTCCATTTTCACAAAGTTCCAACATAGTTTATAGTGTTTAAGGCCTAACAGTTGCTTTGGGAAGGTGGAAGGTGTTGGTTAATTGGGAGAAATAAAACGGGAGCTTCTAGGGTATTTAAGGTGTCTTTTTTTTTTTTTTTTTTTTGGCTTGGTGGTGGTTAGATCAGTATTGGGGGTCTTCATTTATTTTCTGCACTTTTCTGTTGCATGTGCCATTTTGCAATTCAAAAAAAAAGTCTCAGCCTCATTTTTCTTTTAGAATTTCATTCAAATCCAGTGACTAACCTGCATCTGGGAAATTACTTGTGCTGAGTGCTTAAAATATGAGGCTGTTAACACCCTGCCTGCCCTGTGGCCCATAGCTAATGGCCTCATTTGAAGCTCTTGGTACATGAGAGGTCAGGGTCTGTATTTTCTGTGGCTAATTAATAAGATAAACCTCACATCCTCTCCAATTTCAGGAGAAATTTTAAAAAAAGGAACTGTAAGATTTTTCTGGGTTTTTTTTAAAAACCACTTTATTGAGGGATGATTGACATAAAAACTTGATGAGTTTGGAGATAAGTCTACACTCTTGAAATCATCACCACAATCTATAACGTAAACTTATCATCACCTCCAAAAGTTTCCTCCTAACACTGTTAGTGGTTGCTGCCTGAACTTGTGAAGAAACTATTTCAATCAATTCAGTGCAGTGAATTAGACTTGTTAAGTATTGTGATAATTTGGTTAGATAATGGTTAACTTAGCTGATTACCTTGTCCTTGTGTGAGCTGATGAAAATCTGTGTTGTTGTTGTTTACAGAGGGTTGTTAGCTGAGTATTTGTTTCCTATCTAATTCTGAAAAGTTTAATGATGCTCGGAATCTTATGCCTTGAAGTGTGTTAAATTTAGCACTGAATGTGTAAATCACTTTCCACAGTTCTCTTTTGGGAGGGTTTCGAGATACATCTTTACCCTAGAAAACTTAGGGCATTCAAGACACCATGTCTCAAGAATAAAACGTTTGTAATCCCTCTAATGTAGTTCAGGGAATGGTTTAACTTACATTCGACTAGAAGGAAAGAGAACTTTCACTTGGAAGGAAGAAAAGTTCAAAGAACTTTCAAAGAAAGTTCAAATTAACACAACAACAAAAATCCTAAAAGCCACGGTAATGGTTAACCCAGTTTAGTGACCAACTGAGTGAATTCTCAAAAGATCTTTCATTGAAAATTGATTAAGTGTGTGTCAATAAAAGGAAATTATATTCTCCATCAGAAAGTTTTAAGACTACATCATTCCACAAGTAATAGGCTGAAAAATGGTCATAGGTGTCCTCAAAAATTGCAATAAATTCATGGATTTGCTTCCACAAAGTATGTTTGTTTAAGTGGGTATTTTGATCCTTATCAAATTGAGTATTTTAAAGGATAACCACATTCACACACACAGTCCTTTCCATTTTGTATTTTATTTGGGAATTTAGAAATAAATGTTAAAAATATATATAAAACCAATAATTTTCACTTCTTTTTTGTTGAACAAGAAACAGTAAGTCTCATGGGTGCCTGGGTGGCTCAGTCAATTAAGTGTCCGACTCTTGATCTCAGCTTAGGTCTTGATCTCAGGGTTATGAGTTCAAGCCCCGAGTTGAGCTCCACACTGGGCATGAAGCCTACTTAGATAGATAAATAATTTTCAAATATCTTCTCAAGTACTAGAATCTTTTTTGTAATGTTTTTAATGTTTATTTTTGAGAGAGAGAGAAAGAGAGAGAGAGAGAGAGTGAATGGGGGAGGAGCAGAGAGGGAGACACAGAATCCAAAGCAGGCTCCAGGCTCTGAGCTGTCAGCACAGAGCCTGACATGGGGCTTGAATTCCAGACCCGTAAGATCATGACCTGAGTTGAAGTCAGATGCTTAACCTACTGAGCCACCCAGGCGCCCCTGGAATCTTTTTTGATACATGTTGCAGTTTGGTTCTCAGATACAGAAGGTTCCATTAGCACCATCTTTGACAAAAATGGGATATGGTCACCCTTATAGCCATGTGGCCTTATTTACATGCTTGCGTTTCTCAGCCTCTCTGAACCTCAGCTGCTTCATCTGCAAAGTGGATGTATTTCCTGCCCTTGTATAGTTTACTTTGGTTGGGATGATTTGTTGGGCCAAGAGCATCCAAAGAAACAGGATGGGATCATTGACCTTGGACAAGGAGAGGGTCCGTCTCCTCTTCCACTGAGAGGGGTGAGCAAGCTGGGTGTGGATGAAGGTAGGTTTGGAGTCTGTAGAAGGTGTATTTGAGGGGGTCCTCATGATGGCCTAAAACAAACTGGTCTTACTTCACATATAGTTCAAAGGAAACCAGCACAAGCTCTGGAGACCATCTTCCAGGGTCAAGTACTGGCTTCTCTGTGCGTTGGCTGCTTGGATTTGGATAGGAGTTCTACTGCCTGCTCATTGTGGGATCTTACGGTCAGGAAACAGCACGGTATGCTTCAATTCCTTGGTAAAAGTGAGATCGGGATGGTACTTTTCTCAGAGGGCTCTTGCAAAGGCTAAATCATGACTGTGACACAGTGTATGGCCTGTGGACTAGTGCCAGTCCATGAACTGTTCGTAACTAAGAATTTCAAGAAAACTACAAAACACTTTGGCTGTGTTTGATGCCACCAGGACATCCAAACTCAGGATCTGTGGACTCTTGTCCAACAGGCTAGAGAACAATTTGTTGAGCTTCCGTGGTGAAGAGCATGTGGCCTGAGCTATACGCCAGCAGGGAGTGGTAGGATCTGGATTAGTTTGCAGTGGAGTGAAAATTTAATTAAATAAAACTGATTCTTAATCCCAGACAGTTGAGAAGCGTTGCTTTAGATCAATGCTGAATATGTAGTTAGCCCTCAGTAAATACTAGCCTCTTTATGAATTGTGACCATATCATACAAAAATTATTCCATGATATTTACGTTTAAAAGTTGACCTCGGGCTTTCAAAAGGCTCTACATTTGCGATATTTAATAACATTAAAAAGTTAAAAATAAATTCTTGCTCAGAGTTAGAGTTTTTTCCCTTAATCTAGAAAGATATTTTAAAAAACAAAACAATACTGTGCATGTTTTTATACCCGCTCTATTTGTGAATCTACACTATGGTCTTGGGGACAGACACACCAGGCCACTTTAAAAATCCTTTGAAGAACTTAAGGTTTTATGTGTAAGCTGTTGATTTCCCTTCAAAAACAGAAAGAATATGGATTAACTGAGCTTTTGCTTTTTACATCTAATGTTCTAAGGAAAATAACCTCATTTCCCCCCCAAAACTAAAACAGCAGACTGTGTTGAAAAACAGAGAGAAACATATGTTTATTTGATTTTAGAACTTAAAAATAACATTAATAAAAGGAATAACATGTCCCAGCCGTATAAGTCCTCCATGTACACTCCAGGCCCATCTAACTTGCCTTGGGGGTCAACATTGGGATTGCAAGATTTTTTTTAAGAACCAAGATCAAGACGTAGATACACTACGAATGTTTTACAGAAAGCTTACATTGGATGGTTCTGACTAAATTCAGTCTTTCACTCAGCAACCGTACGCCTACAACTCGCCAACTCACAATTCTCCGTCCCAATAGATGGAAGCTGTGGGTATTCCAAAACAGTGTTCGATCCAAAAGTTAATCATATTTAATTTTGGAGGGCATTACGTGAAAAACATTTTTTAAATTAAATTTTGCAAACGACCTCGACAAAAATTAAAATGAGTCTCTGTGAGACAGAGTTTATATCATGTTAAGAGTGCTGTAAGAAAGGAACAGTCCACAGAGGATTGAAGATTTTTAAATTTCAGTTTTATAACACAATGGCCTTTTAAAAAGTCCATGAGTCCATACTGATTGTAATAAGGTGATAGGTAGGTAAAAGGGAAAGGTCTTTTTCGCAGTAATATACCGACTAATCGACGTAGGAGGGTGGACAGAAAAAGTACCATGTTGCAGCCACCATTGTCAGAAGTCAGACAAAACCTAACATTGGCTGCTGAATGAATATAGTGTGAATGGGTCTTTGGGGGAAGAGGGGTCGGGGCATTTTCATAGACTAAAAATATCTTCCCAGACTCATTAGTTCATGAGGGAGGAATTGTATCTTTAAAGTGGAAAAATCTGGCAGACAGCTCCCTGACCAAGTGACCAGAATTAACATTACTAGTAATGGGCCAGCTGACACCCTTGCCTTTTGATGGGTGAGGCAATGACAGACAACAAAGCATCATTTCTGTGGTATTTCTGCCTCTCCACAAAAGAAAAGAGAAAAAGCATAACCTAAATCAAATCAACAGACAAACCCAAACTGACATTCTACAAAACAGCTGGCCTGTACTCTTTAATATTTTTTTTATTTTGAAGCGATCTGTACACCCAACGTGGGGCTTGAACTCACAACCCTGAGATCAAGAGTTGCATGCTCCACTGACAGAGCCAGCCAGGCGCCCCTGGCCTGTACTCTAAAAATGTCAATGACAACTAAAGGTTGAATATTTCATATTAAACGGAAACTGCAAAGACATGACAATTGAATACACTGTGTGATCCTGGATTTTAAAAAATTTCAAATAAGGACAGTACCGCGATAATTGGTAAAACTGGAATGAGAACTGCGTAGTTGATAATAGAGTTGTATCAATATTAAATTTCCTGAATTTATTTATACCATGGTTACTTAAGAGAATGTCCTTATTCTCAAGACATACACTCTGATGTATTTAGCAGTAAAGCGTTATGAGATCTGTAACTTACTCTCAAATGGTTCAGTAAAAATGATTACATATATGTTATATATTACACTGTATTATATATTTATGTTATGTTCTATCATCCTGGATTAGAAACGATATGTCTACCTATCTTTCTATAAAGGGAGAAACCAAATTAGTTAAAAATGTGAAGTGAGTGAACCTAGTTGAAAGTTCCACAGGGGTTCATTGTACTATTACTGCAACTTTTATGTAGATAGAAATTTTTTTCAAAATAAAAACTTAAAAGAAAAACCCAAAAACCTTTCCACAGCTCAACCATGAAGTCAAGTCCCCACATCTGGATAAGCAGGAGTTGGCTCTAAGTGGTCTATAAAAAATCATCAATTTTAGTTTTGTGAGCATGGTTGGCCCAGCGCCCTCCAAGCTGCAGGCATCCAATCTAGCTTGAAGCGAAAGCCCACCTTCCCCAGGGAGCCTGCGGAATCAAGGTGCCCCCGCTAACAAAATTATTTTTCACGTAGGCAGGATACAGCATTATGTGATCTTTTAAGGACAGCATAATGTCGAAGGCAGACTCACTGATGGGCCAAATTTCCAGGACTGTCATTCCCTCCATTGTTGGTGGTTCTGTCAATACCAGCAGTGCAGTTAGGAGTGGATGTCCTTGGACACCTGAGACACAAAATGCTCTTCATCGCCGTTCAACAGAAGCACTGTGGGTGATTCCAAATTCTGTGTTCCGGCAAAATTCATTTTTCCAGAAGGCTCTCTGTCTTCACCATGATACAGAGGTATTTCTATCTGGAGTTGTACCAATCAAGCTTATTCTGGTCTGTATTTTCTTGAGCTGAAAATAAACTCCTTTTCGTTAGTTTTCTTAAAGATCTGGTTTAACTGATCTCATTCTGCCACCAGCGAACTTTACAAGAAAACATCATCGCTGGGTTGATGCTGCTTGGAAATGTAGTAACCAAGCCAACACGCAGGCACACAAGAGAAGGATAGTCATTGTAGAATTCCTTTCCTCCAAACAGGAAACCATTTTCAAGAACGTTCACGTTGGCAATTAGAAAGAATGCTGAAAAATAGGGATGTCTGATTTCACAAAATAGATGAACATCTCTGGTCACTTTACAGCTCTACAGAAATTTGATTTCTCTTACTAAATATTTCTAGTTTTTCTTCCTTGCTGTTTTTGAGCAAGTATAGTGAAAATAATTAGGGTACATTATGTTCTCTAATTCGCAATAGTTAAAACAGATAATACTTTTGGCAAGGATACAGTAAACCAGGCACTTTGAAAAATGCTGGTGGAGGTGTAATTGCAAACTTTCCGAAGTGTCACATGGTAATACATGTTAAGGTCCTAAAAATATTCCTATGTTTTGGCTCAAAAAGTTTTACAAATCTACCCCAAGGATATAACTACAAATTCTAACAACAATAACAACAACAACAAACACATTCAAACATATTTGTTGCAACACTACTTGTAATATCAAAAATGGAAATAAGCTATATTCCAGAAAGGGTCCCAGTTTGATATGTTCATACAAAAAATTATTAAGAGGCCAATCAAGTAGTCTTTCCAAAGATAATTTAATGATATCAGTAAATACTTGTTTTTTAATATTAAATGAGAAATATTATCTAATTTTGTAACACTTTTGTAAAGTACATCTATTTGTATCTTTAAAACTCTGAAATTAAAAAAAATAGAACTCTGAAATTAAATAATCAAAAGGTTAACAGTAGATATTTCTGACTGGTTTATTATCACTGATTTTTATTTTCATTTTTTATTTTCATTTTCCAAATTATCCTCAGTAAGCATGGGTTAATTCTAAGGTCCAGAATTAGGACAGATAACCATCCATTTCTAAAACCGTGACATCTATAAAGACATAAATGTCACCGGGAAAGGGTTAAGAAGAAAACCAAGTTAACAGGGATGAACTCAACCTATGCTGTCAATGCAGCATCCAAACAGCAACAATAATGGTCTGCTATATTTCACATCTAGGTTTTACTGACATGTTGGTTTCTAAATTACACAATGGGTCTCGATTTGCTACCACATGTCTTTTGGGGAGACACCTAAAATCAAATTATCAGGCAAAGAGAAATGTTTAGGCAAATTTCCCCCAAGAAACTTGGTGTTTCCCTATATTGCAATAATGTTTGAGCTTTTGATCTGTACGTGTGGGGGCAGAAATGCAGATGACAACTAGGAACCTAAGACAATGACTTGTTTTGGTGGAATTTGGACTTTCAAGTCTTGTCAAGCAGGGGGGCTCTGGGGAAGAGGATGGGTAGGTAGACTGTATCGACAAGCCAGTTCAGCCGTGAAGTTTGTGGCTGGACATCAATACGTGCCATCATGAAGGAGGACAGGTTCGCTGTCCGTAAGTAGCTTTGGGTTGTCTTCATTGCTTTCTCACCTTTGTTCCCTCTCCCACTAAGCAGAACATAACTCCAGCTTAAAGAATTTCCTGACTATTGATCTTTGGATGGAGATAGCACAGCCTTTTTGAGAACTAGTTCTGTATTGAAGTCAGCAATAGTTATCCCTCACCTGACAAAGATATCATTACATTGATTTATTTCATCAGTGCCCAGAGCCTGTCTTCAAAGCTAGGTTTTTGAGTAGGTAGATCAGATGCCCCCATGTTCTGTGATTTACGGAGCCCTGCGAAAATCCTCCACACAAAAGATGTTTCCCACTGATGCTCGAAGGGCCATCGTTGGTGATTCATTTGTATGGATACCTTGTGCTCGTTCTCTGAGGTCCTTTTTAAAAATAAGATATGTATTCTTATGAAGGTGTTAAATGTGAAGTCACTAATACTTGAAGGTGAGTGAGTTGACCATATTGCTTTCTCCCTAGTAGAAAAAGCAATGGATACCACACGTGATTTTGAAGAAGTGGTGTTTGTGACCCATCTGGAAGGGAAGAACTTAGTCAACGTGACAGAAATTTCACCGATGAAGGTATTTCAACAATCACGTTGCATAATGTCAAACACAATAAGGCAATTGCCACCATCCTATAGAACACATAGGCAACTGAATCTGGCTTCACTGTGTGTAGCCAAATTTGACCACCACCTACCGGCCAGTCTTGCCTATTAGGCTGAATTATCCCTCAAATCCACTCTGGGTCAAAGTTGGTTCAAGGATCTTGTAGGATTTGACTTGGAGTTCATCATTCTGGGGAGAAGGAACTTGAAGAACCAGGTTTGCTTAGTAAAGGGAGGTTTTTGCCTCCTTAAGGTGCCAACGGAGTTTTCGAGGGCAGCAAGCCTCTTTCATCAGAGCCTGGCTACACATGGCCTCTGGACCACACTAGAAGAATAATCAGTGGCAGGTGAAAGCATGAATGGTGTTCATACTGAGTACTAGGTGGACAAGTTGTACCTTGTTTCAGGCAAACAACTGTCACCTGCATCTCAACATCAAAAAATTCAGATGTAGTTTAAACTTTTAGATCACTGATTGGAGATATGTATTTATAGACTAAGTGTGCTATTTATATCAATCATTTCTCTCTGGTTTTTTTTTTTTTTCTTTTCTCTGCCTTCATATAGAAAGTTATCTACTGCTGGCAGGACCCACTCCTAGTAGTTTCCAGCCCAGAGCCGGAAAACCAATGGAGGCCCACACATCATATGCCTAGATAGGTAAAGCTACGATCGAGCTAACAAAATGTTCAATAAAATATGTTTTGTCTTTCCACCTTGATAATCCTTCAGAGCCACCTGCAAGGCCTCATTCACATTTAGAATTCTTGGATTCTCAGAGTTCTGGGCTGAAACGTGGAAGTGTGGGGAGAGCTGGCCCGTGCCCACAGCCCACACCAGGGAAAGCTTCATCCGCACAAGTGGGGACACCGCGAACGGCACAGACAATTCTGTCCTCCACCTCCTCCCCTGGCAACCAGGCCTCCCAGCCCCAGGACTATTCATCACACCAGCGCGGCCTGGTAATGCAGCCCTTCCAAGGATGGACTCGGGGCAACAGGTCCCTGCAGGGCCTCCTTCAGGTGGGCTGGGGCCATTTGGACTGGGGCCACTCTGGCATCCTGGCTGCCCTGAGTGGTCTAGATCAGTGCTTCTAGATCTTTAATGTGCGTAAAATCCACTTGGGAATCTTGCTAACACGCTATAGATCAGAGGGCAGAGCCTGCACTGCACAAGCAGTGGTGATGCTGAGACTGCTGGCTTGTGGACCGCGCAGGGTAGGGAGCCCCAGCGGCGGGGGGGGGAACGGGCCCTGGATGGCTGTGTCCCCTTGGCTCTCAGACGGTTCGTCCCATGGGGACTGGCCAGGTCAGCGCCAGACGCCTTTTGCCTGACCTAAGGGTGTTCTGGCCCCTTGTTGGCCCATGTTCCCGTCGCATCAATGGGCTCTGTTCCCACAGTGCAGGGCCCTGGTCCTCCCCCAGCTCTGCCACAGCCACCTTTGATCTCCCACCCACTCTCCCCAAGTCGAGTTTCTCTTGGCTCCTTTCCCGGCAGTGTTCCACGCCTTCCCCCGGTTTTCTCCTACGCCACAAAACAAATGTAAAAATAACATTTCAAAAATACTGAAAATTAAGGCTGATGAAATCGTGTTGTTGTTTTCTTGAGTCCCAAGCAGGCAGGAACAGCCCTACATGCAGTCTCTCCAGGGCCTGGTGTTGTTGGGTAACCGGATCGTACCGCTCGTTGCCTGAAATCACGACTTCCAAACAGAAACGCTCGCTGGATGAGAGCAGCCTGGATTTTCCTCCCCTATTTTTATTTTGACAAGGCTCTGGAAGCTGCTATCTCCCCATCGACTGGGATCAAATAGGCTGCTAAAAATAACTCATGCAAGTCTGTGTTCCGAACGGGAAACACCTCTCCCCATTCCTGCCTGTTATTTGGAGGAAGCTTAATCCTTAGACTTGTGTTCAAGTATTTGCCCTGGTTTGTGTTCTTTTCTTCTTCCCAGGCTGTTTTTCTCTATTTGCCCGAGTTATTTGAACAGGTGGCTTTGCACAACCTATGCTAATGTGAGGCTTTTGTCTGCTTTGAGATTGCACAGGGAGTCGTTTATGGGAGAAATGTTTCTTCCTTGCACGATTCACACCTGCTCTGATAATCGCCCTGCACTAACTGCAACACCACGCCGGAGAGGTCTTCCTCCGACTGGTCGCGGGCCCAGAAGAGCAGAGGCACTGCTGACCGCAAGGAGGCACGAATCCCCCTTTTCCTCGGTCCTCGCGCACGTGACAAGCAGCCACGGGCCGCGTTGCGTGGCGTCGTGTGGCTTGGGGCTGGGCGCCCCGCTGGCCCTGTCCGGACGTTGAGCGGACAGTAGGGATCCCTGCTGCGAAGGTGTGGGGGGGGGGCGGCCCCTCGCCAGACCTGGCCAATGTCGTGGTGCATGTGGGCGCACCAGGCCTCCGGGGAGCCGCAGCACACCGCGGCCGCCGGCCGGAGCGCGGCGCCGGGGTCCCTTTGTCCGGGGCCACCTGGGGCGGGGGCAGCGGGCGCGGGCCCGGAGCCGCGTCTGGCGGGCGATCACAGGCGGGCGCCCCCGGGACGCTCGGCGCGCGCGCTCCCTGGCCGCAGATCACAGGCGCCCGCCGGGCCCGGGAGCCCGCCTGCTGCCTGGAACGCGATCACAGGCCGCGCCTCCGGGCCCCGGGGGCGGGGAGGGGCGCGGCACGGGCCCCGGGGGAGGGCGGCCGCGGGCGCGTTCCCACGGGGAGGTCCAGGGCTGCGCGAGGGCTGCTCCGGGATCCCCCGCAGGGTGGGAGGGAGCGCGGGGCACAGGGGGCAGTCCTCCGGACGCTGGGGCCACAGCGAGGCCGCCAAGGGGCCTTGCGATAGCCATCAGTCAGGGGCGCGCTGGGGATGGGCTTTTCTAGAACGTTTTTTGAGGAAGCTGCATTCTCAGTTCCCTGGCCATAAGAAACGAATGAAGTGCGATGATGGAATCGGCAGGCAGGCTTGGAAATAGTTTAAAGGGATCCTGCCCACAGAAGTGGGTGTGCTGATGCCCAGTTGGTTCACCTCGCTCGCCACTCCTCACCTGTGCGCTGCAGGTGGGCTCGAGAGCTGCCTTCCCTATGTCATCCGTGTGTGTGTGTGTGTGTGTGTGTGTGTGTGTGTTGGGGGGCAGGGGAAGTGTCTAGCAGTGTTCAGGTCTGTTGATGGCCCATATACCTACCTTGACCGTCTGGTCCCGTATCCCTACAGGAGGCGAGGAAAGCTGGCATCTGGTGCATGAATGTAGGGGTCCCCAGCCAATGGACAAAGGCCACAAGGAACTGTTGACAGGTAATCCCCGCATGCATATGCTCACCAGACATTACCTGTAAACAAAACCGAATGGAATGTCTAGAAAATAGGCAGTGGCTGTTTTCAAGTTTATGGAGCGGGGTGGGACTAAAAAAAAAATTATTTTAGGGGTTCCTGGGTGGCTCAGTTGGTTAAGCATTGGTCTTCGGCTCAGGTCATGATCTTGCATTTGGTGAGTTCAAGCCTGGCATGGGACTCTGTGCTGACAGCTCAGAGCCTGGAGCCTGCTTCCCATTCTGTGTCTCCCTCTCTGCCCCTCCCCTGCTCATGCTCTGTCTCTCAAAAATGAATAAACGTTAAAAAAAAATTATTTTGAAGTGTTGCTGAATTCAGGGTAGCACTCAAGAGGCATTTGCCCGATCACCAGAGCACAACAGTGCAACTGTTACATGTACTCCCGGTAGGTGGCGTTGTGACTACCTTCTGGGTGTCCGTCCACATCTCTCCCGAGGAGCGGCAGCCTCTTATGGCAGTTTTGGGTTGGCCAAAGCCAATGGTTCACAAACCTGGCTATACATTAGAGTCACCTGGGAAGCATCTCTGATGCCCAGCAATTGAATGGCAACCCCTGGAGTGTGGGGCGACTCACCGTGCAATAGCCTTGACAGTCGCTGGTACAAACCATCAGAGAACTCAACCCTTTGCTGCAATGATTGGTTCAGAGATGGGCAGTGGCCTGAGGCCTAAGCCAATCAGCGTATGATGAGTGGCAGGGACGAAATATGGGGCACCAGAAAGAATATAAGCACAAATAGGGAAATGTGAAATGCAAGGGATAGTAGGAGATTCAGAAGCCAGAAACACAGAGAGTACGTTATGGAAGGTGGTGGGCGATGAGGTTGGAAGACAAGTTTCAGAGTTTATTATTAAGAGTTCTAACTGGCATCGCGTATGAATTTATGTTACAGGGGGTAAGAGACTAAAAATTACATGATCAGACTTGGTTTTGGTGTCGCTGTGGAGTAGGGATCTTCTTGGAGAGAGATAAGGGCCCGTAAGTTAACCAGAGGATGCAGTGTCTGGGGCAGACATGCCTATGGCCATGTCACTCGAGAAGTGTGAACTTGGTACAGAATTCCTCTTACCTTCTTCACAGTGACCAATAATGTTTTCTAAGGAGGAGACGCAGAAGGAGGGAAGGAAATTTTCCAAACTTTTTTGTTTAAACCGCAGAACAACGTGAAAAATTATTAACACGCTGTCAGAACATTATCAGGAGCTCAAAAAAAAAATCCCAGGTTAAATGCAAGAAATTATCAAAATTTCACTGATATGCCTTTTAAAAGTGGGTTTATTGAGGTAAACTTTATATAACATAAAATGCACCGATTTTAAATGTGCAGTTTCATGAGTTTTGAAATGTGTGTAGTCATGTATCCAACACCATAAACAATGTATGTAACATTTCCATCACCCCTAAAAGTTCTCTGTGTGCCCCGGAAGTCAAGCGCCTTCCTGCACCTCCAGCTCTTGGCAGCCACTGGTCAGGTTCCAATCCCAACAGTGTTGCCTTTTCCAGAACATCAGCCAAATGGAATCGGACAGTTTATAGCCTTTTGAATCTGGCTTTCTTCACTTAGCAGAGTGCTTTTGACTGCATTTATCAATAGCTAGTTCTCCCTATGGCTGGGTAATATTCCACTATATGTATATATCACAGTCTGTTTCTCCACTCACCAGTGGATGGACCTTTGGGTTGTGTAGTGCGCTCAAGAACTTGTGAAAATCACTTCATGTGGCAACAGATGGGATTGGGTTAAGGATCAAGAGGAGGACTCTGTCCTGGGTCATCTGGGCAGGCCCTGAGTACCATCTCCTATGTCTTCATAAGAGGGGCGGAGGGAGTGTAGAGATAGACCCGTGGATGGGGAGCAGCAACAAGGGAGATGCAGCCCCAAGCCAGGGAATACCAGTAGCCACCAGAAGCTGGAAGACAAGGATTCTCTGCTAGAGCCTCCCCGGGGGAGAGCCATCCTGCCTGAAACTTGATTTTGGACTTCTGACCTCCAGATCTGGAAGAGAATAAAGTTCTGTTGTGTTAAGTGGTGAATGAGAATTCCAGCTTCTCCACATCCTCACCAACACCTAGTAACGTCAGGAATTTTGTAATACAAGTCCAGACTTGAGGTCTGGCATATAAAAAAGTCAATTTAAAAATTTTTTTAGCCATTCTAATAGGTCTGTAGTAGTATCTCATTTGGTCTTAGTTCACATGTCCTTCCTGGCTAGTGATGTTGAACACCTTTACATCGATTTCTTTCTTTGGTGAGAGGTCAGTTCAGATCTTTTGCTCAATTTTTACTGAATCTTCTTTTCATTATTGAAAATTTATGTGCCTTTAATATACACTATTACTGACAATAAATTATACAAATAAAACTTTATATTATTGAGCCACCCTATGACAATGTAAAGAATAAAATAAACATCTTTCAGCTTATACTCTGTTATCAGACTATACTGAGTAGACTTTTAGTGAACTCTATTTTATGTCTCTTAATCAGGTATTAACATTTGGAACAATGGGGCTGAGTCAGAGCTTCATATCAGGTGCAACATCAAGTCTATTCATTTATTTTATTTTTGTTGGAGCACAGAGGGTGTCGTAGCAAAGGGAAGAAGAGCACAGATGGCACGTTTTGCAATATTTGGGTATCTTTGCAATGGGCTCCTACAAAAATCATTAATTATTTCATCTTGGAGAGCTCACCTTCAAGTTTTTCAGGATCTGGAGGCTGAAATTACTCATCTTCAGTCTGAACTGTTCAACTGTTTGTTCAGAACCATAAGGGCAGTTTTTTGTTAAAACTCCCTTCTGTCAGATATATCGATGAGAAAAGTTGAGTGGGATAAATGTTCTAACACATAATGAGCATTGAATACGGTCACAAATATGTGTTGAGATTATAGGATTCCTAACAGGCTACTAATTATTGAATAGACAGCATGCTGCCGTGAATTAGCAGATATACTTGCAGATCCAAGGGAGTCATACATTAATGTGCATCGGGTGACCTTACTTTCCAGTCTCCCCAGGTGTGTTACACCATTTTAAAAGGTAGGTTATTGGAATTTAATATTGATCATATATGTGGAATTTTTTTGCATAGAATTTTTTTTAAAAGAATTTCCCATTAAGGAGAAAACCTATACCAAGCAGATTCACATCCATTATTTCACAGAATTGTATCTAAACTCTAGATCAGTTGAGGTCGAACTTTAGCATGTATAAATGTCCCCTGGGGAAGGAGTTTGTGAAAGTGCAGTCCCCACCAGGAATTCTGATCCACTTGGTCTGGATAGGGCCTCCCCATCCTGTCCAACTAATTCTGAAGATTTAACAAGCTTTGAGAAAATGCACGCAGCCCTCAATTGTCTCAAACTAGCATTGTTACATTTTCTGATGGGGTTTCTTCTGATACAGGGGTGGGAATTCAAAAAATTATAGTCTAGTAACAACTAGGGGGAAAATACAGAAATCCAGGACCATGTAACAACAAGAAATTTTTTCTTCCTTTTTTTAAAAGTGCAACAGCACTACTATACACATCAGCAGTGGGTATGAATTTCAAACCCTAGGGTTAGTTGGAGCCATGCTGTCCTGGAGGGAGAAGAGCCGGGTTCCTTATCCTTAACCCCATGAATGGCTTGTACATGACCTTGTCAGATCCAAATGGAGAGGAGCACTCGGGGACCCCCATCCAGTTGATGTGGGCCTCTCAAGGCTGTGTTGGTTAGTGGGACAGTGGGTCCTATCCTGAGGTTTGTTGGGACTCCTCGAAGGTAGCTGCCTCTCCTCTCCCGTCCTCCATCTTTAGGAACAGGGTAACCCCCACTGGTCACAAAAAGGTTGGAAACCCCCTGGGCAGGGTACATTCAAAGGCATTTCAACTTTACAATTCAGTATTATCTACAATGTAACATTTGACGCAGATAACGGTTGGGTTAGAGGAGACTGAGAGAAAAGGGAAAGAAATAAAGAAGTATTATTCATAAAGACAGCAGACAGAGAGATGAAAACAAAATGATTTTGCTTCATGATTCTGTCACCCCCTTCGATTCTCTGTCGTAGGCAGACTTCTAAGATGTTCCCCCAAATTCCTGGCCCCTGGTGTAAACACATATTTTCCTAGTTATTCAATAAAACTCCAATCTAGGTGATGCTGTGAAGGGATTTTGCAGATGTAATTAATCCCGAATCAGTTGACTTTAAGATAGGGAGATTGTTGGGGAGGCCCGACCTCGGGGTCTGGAAGTCAGAAAGAGGGAAGTCAGAGAAATCTTGAAGCTTGACCGAGACGGGGGTGGTGCAGTCGTGTGGCTCCGTGTGCAGGTTGCCTCTGGCGGCCAGCAAGGTAACAGGGCCCTACAACACAAGGGGGTGGATTCTGCCTTGAACAATCTCAACGAGCTCGGAGGCAGAATCGCTCCTAGAGTCTCCTGGCTGACACCTTTATTAATGCTGTCACACCAGCCCTCTGACCTACAGATCACTGCGAGCTCATTAATGGGTGTTGTTTTTTTTAAGCCATTTAAGTTAGTGGCAAGTAATGCGGCCAAAGAAAACCCTTACACACAATGGGGACCTCGTAGTATAGACATCCTGGTTTTTGTCAAGAATCCTCACCTGGACAATTAGAAGTTTCACAATTCGTTGATCCCTCAATCTGTTGCCTTTTAGGGAATTTAAAGAACTTAAACTCCACATCGTTATTTTGCAACTTTAGTCATGATTAGGGGTCTCAAATGTTGCCTTGCTCTTAGGATGGCATTAAGCCAAATTCCTCTCTCCATTCTCTCTCTCTCTCAGATTATTTATTCGTTTTTGAGAGAGAGAGAGAAAGAGAGCAAGGGAGGGAGGGGCAGAGAGAGGGGAAGAAAATCCTAACCAGGACCTTGCTGCTGGCACGGAGCCCCACGCAGGGCACAAAGCCACGAACTCTGAAATCTGACTTGAGCTGAAATTTAGACCCTTAACCAACTGAGCCACCCGGTGCTCCTCCTTTCTGTCTTATTTTAGCTTTCCTTCTTTCCACGAAATAGCCTTTAATAGCAAATTTATCAAAGTCTAGAATAATTTGATTTAGCTATTCAATTGTACACAGTGCATTATTTCAGCTACTGTGGGAAAGGATAAATGGCCTTGAAATATGGAAAGTGAACTGTTGCCAGTGGTTAGCAAACTATGGAGAGGACGTGCTGCTTACCTTTACAAGCCGCTTTGTAGAAACACGTTTCAGTGGCAGGCAACATGGCACGGAATTGAGCACAAGCTGCGACTTTGATTAAAACTAGTTCAACATGGACGCACCTGTTCTGTGACTTTGAGCAAATTACTCAACCTTTGTTGACACTGGGTTCTAACCTTAATTTCTAGGGTTGTTGTGGTGATTACATAAGATCATGTATGCAGCCTATAGTAGTTGCTCAATAAATGATAGATTATCAAAGGCTAAACATTTTGAAGCTGCCAATTTGTGTTGTCTGCAAGCCTGTTTGCTCATCACAGTCACCCTATGGAACTCAAAAGGTCTGATCATTATCTCAGATCTCCTCAGTCCAAATCCCCAGGTGTATGCATGGCCCAGGCATCTTGACTTTTTCAAAGCTGGTGAAAACCCTTTTGTCAGTGGTGCTATTCATGGGCGAGCCCCCCAGCAGCACATTTTGCAATAGGACAGAGCTCTGTTGGCAAAAGGAACTAGAAATGATGTGCTTCTGATCATAGGAGTGTAGCTTTCTCTCTGCATTGGGGTTATTTGAAAGCTCGTCATGATAACTCTGTGGAAATATGGCTGATTCTAGGGCTGGGGCAGGGAACGTACAACACACGCCCGGAGCATCTTGAGTTAGCAGAAGGTAAGGAGGTGCTCAAAACAAAAACATCGGGGCCACCGAAAAGGGACACAAGAGCCCATCTAAAAGAGCTCTCGGTGGCCAAACCTGGGACAATTCGAGTAATAAAATAAATGCTGGATTATAATCCAAAGTGTAAAATAAATATCCATGAGTCCATATAGATACGAAAGAATAATCGAATAATTAAGTAGGGAGAAGAGGTAAATATACTGTACAGAAGAATTCCAAATGCTTTGTGTAGATGTCCCCCCTCACGCAGAGGGGGCATAGGTCTCCATTGCCACAGTGCAGGCTGTGCTTCGTGACTACATGAAACAGCGTGTCCTGCATGGGCCCCGACCAGGAAAGGGACATTAGAAAAACTGTTGGTTCCCTGTTTGTGACAGGTATACTATAGGAAGGTAAGATGTTAAAATAGGGAAACTGAGTCTGTGCAACTTTTCTGTAAGCCTAAAAGTATTCTCAAATAAAAGTTAAAAAAAAAAAAAAACACCTGGTCATGGGGCGCCTAGGGGGCTCAGTTGGTTAAGCTTCTGACCCTTGATTTTGGCTCATGTCATGATCTCACCATTGGTGACATTGAGCTCCATGTCGATCTTACATGGGGAGGCTGTGTGGAGCCTGCTTGGGATACTCTCTCTCTCCCTGTCTCTCTTCCCCTCCCCGACTTGTGCGTGTGCACACATACATGCACATGCATTCTCTCTGTCTCAAAATAGATAAAAAAACCAGAAGAGACGAGGAAACATCCTTTCTCTTCCTGCCACCATTGAGGACTATGGCAGGAAGAGGGTCATCTGCAAGCCACAAAGAGGGTCCTCACCAGGACCTGAATCAGCTGCCATATTATTATTTTTTTAATTAAAAGAAATCTAAAGTAATCTCTGTGTCCAACGTGGGGCTCAAAATCATGACCCCAATCATGCCTTTCTGACTGAGCCAGCCAGGCGCCCCTCAGCTGGCATATTGATCTCATGAAAACTGTGAGAAATGAATGTTTTGTTAAAACCACCCAGTCTAAATTATTTTGTTGTAGTAGACAAAACAGATTTAGAGTAGCAAACTTTCTTAGTTATTGTATATCTGTGGGAAAAGATTTTTTCCCATCCCCTCCCCACCCCCGTGTCAGCACTTCCACCACTGTTGATGATAGTTTATCTGGGTATAGAATTATATATGGCAATTATTTCCCTTCATCATTTAAGAAGGATTACTTCATCATTGTCTCTTGGCATCCAGTCTTCTTTGGTGAAAAGTCCACTTTAATTGTTTTTACTTTGTAAGTAATCTGTCTTTTCTTCATGAGAGCTTTTAGGATTCTTTTTTTTAAGTTTATTTATTTATTTTGGGAGAGAGAACAAGCACAAGTGGGGGAGGGGCAGAGAAAAAGAGAATCCCAAGCAGGTTCCACGCTGTCACCTCAGAGCCTGACAAGGGGCTCCATCTCACAAACATGAGATCATGACCTGAGCCAAAATCAAGAGTTGGACACTTAACCGACTGAGCCACCCAGGTCCCCTTATGATTCTTATCTTTGATGATGTATCATTATGTTATGATATTTTAAATTAAATTAAATTTATTTTTTTTTCATTATATTTGTACTTTTTAATCCTCATCCCCTATTTCACCCAACCCCCCACCTACCTCCCCTCTGGTAACCACTTTTTTCCTATAGTTAAGAGTCTGTTTCTTGATTTCTCTCTCTCTCCCTCTTTTTTTCCCTTTGCTCATTTGTTTTGTTTCTTAAATTCCACATATAAGTGAAATCATATGGCATTTGTCTTTCTCTGACTGAATCATTTTCATAACACAATACTCTCTAGCTCCATCCATGTCATTGCAAATGGCAAGATTTCATTCTTTTTTATGGCTGAATAATATTCTATTGTGTATATACACCACATCTTCTTTATCCATTCATCTATTGATAGACACTTGGACTGCTTCCATAGTTTGACTTTTGTAAAGCTGCAATAAACATAGGGTTGCATATATCCCTTTGAATTAGTGTTTTTGTATTTTGGGGGCAAATATCCAGTAGTGCGATTACTGGATTGTGGGGTGGTTCTATTTTTAACTTTCTGAGGGAATCTCCGTACTGTTTTCCACAGTGGCTGCACTAGTTTGCTTTCCCAACAATAGCACAAGAGGTCTCCTTTCTCTCCACATCTTCTCCAATAGTTGTTCCTTGTGTTTTTTTATTTTAACCATTCTGATAACTGTGATGTAATACCTCATTGTAGTTTTGATTTATGTTTCCCTGATGAGTGATGTTGAACATCTTTTCTGTTATTGGCCATCTGTATGTTTTCTTCAGAGAAATGTCTGTTTATGTCTTCTGCCCATTTTTAATTGGATTATTTGGTTTTTGGATATTGCATTGTACCAATTCTTTATATATTTTGGATACTAACCCTTCGTTGGATATATCATTTGCAGATATCTTCTGCCATTCACTAGGTTGCCTTTTACTTCTGCTGATTATTTCCTTTGCTGAGCAGTAGCTTTTTCTTTTGGTGTAGTCCCAATAGTTTATTTTTACTTTTATTTCCCTGAGCCTCAGAAGACATAACTAGAAAAATGTTGTTGTGGCTGATGTCAGAGAAATTACTGCCTCTGCTCTCTTCATGAATTTTTATGGTTTCACTTTTCACATTTATGTCTTGAATCCATTTTGAATTTATTTTTGTGTATGGTGAAAGCAAATGGTCCAGTTTCACATTACAATATTTTAAAATGTGGATTTATGTCACTTGGAGTTAAGTCACAGTAAGCAGGCTTCACAATAGACCAACCACATCTTAAGATCTGTTAATGACCTTGTTGTCTGTGGTAATTATTCTCCATTTGACACTTTTCATCTTCATCCATTCTCTCTTCTTCTTCTCTGTCCTGCTTGAAAAAAAACACTCTTGGGCTGCTTTGAGGGCTGACCTCCAGTTGGCTTGACCAGTAGGAGGCATCCTCAGAAGACTGATGGGCCAGAAAAGTGGGAAATGGAGGTGTAGCTTCCTTTTCCCTACCTGCTTCAGGGAAGCATCTCTGCTAGTGTCTGTGTCCCCACCCACGACTATAGCTCTTCCTCCCAACTCCACCTCCCACTGGGCACAGACCCTACCTCTTCCCCTGCACCAGCCGTGTGGTTCTAACAGCTTTCCACTGTCACCATTCTCTAGGCCTCATTTTCACGGGATTGCCCAACCCCAGCATCTTTGTAGAATCTGCCTTATTTTATCACAGGAATGTGGCTGGGCTGGCAGCAAAGATTTTCTCCACCACTGCCGCTCCCTCACAGCTTTAGAAATGTAAGATAGAGTTTCATTCATTCATTCATTCATTCGCTCACTCACCCACACATCAGCATTGTGCCGGGCACTGCTACAGACCCAATGACCGACATAAAACATGTCTCACATACATCATGCCATCATCTGTCTCTCCACCTCATCACTCCCTCCCTCCTAGCCAGCATCCTGGTGACATCATGGTATCTGTTGTCCTCTTCTATTTATGCTCCTTACCTTACTTTATTGATGCTTCCTTACCTGACGCTTCTTACCTTAAGGCTCCTCCTCTTCCTTCATCTATTCAATTCTTATTTAGCCTTCAAAATTCATCCAGGCAACATTTCTTCCAGGAAGCCTTCACCAAGTTTCTGGTCTTCTTCACATTTCCCTGTTTTGTGATTATTCTCAGAGCACTTGGTATAAAATATACCAGCACACTATGCTAAGCCTTTACATGGATTGTTTCATGAATCCTCAAAACTGCCATATGAGGATGATACTGTTAGACCTCCATGTCACAGATTAGGAGACTAAACCTCAGCTTATTTAAATGCCAGGTCCACGTTCACACAGCCAGTAAGTAGTGGAGCTGGGATTCTAACCCACACAGTATGACTTCAAAGACCATCATGTAAAACCCTTTCCCATTTAGCAAACACTAACAATTTGTTATAATTCTTGGGGGGTTTTGTACTTGTTTCCACAACACAGTGATAGTCCAAGGACACAATTTCCTCCTTCGTGCTCTTCTGGTGACTACCACGGGGTTAGGGAAAGAATGAAATCATTCTCACTCTCAAAACCTGCAGAGAGACCAACTTCATATTCCCTAATGCTTATACTTGCTTTGGAAAAATTTATAAGGTGGTGAGGGCTGGGAGAGGCTTACATCCCAGAATCAACTTAAAAAAAAAAAAAGATTCTTAATCACTGCTAAAATATGCTCAAAGAACTTTTGACTTTTCTGATAAAAGGTTTTCTTTCCTTTGGATTTTTGCAGCAAAGTTAAGATTGTACATGAAATGATGTAAGAAATGACCAGTGCTTGTGCCATTAATTTTATGTTTTATTATCCCCAGAACATTGAATGTTTAAATAACCCGGTAACATTTAATGAGATAGTAATCATGGCAATGGAGTGAGGGATGGGAATGTGGAGATTTGGGATCCTGGGCATCTTCATGAGCTCTGTCTTACCCATAAAAGCCACTCTGGCACATTGGGGCCACATGGGCCACATTCTCATGGGCAAGACATGGTTATGCATGGACACTTACTCTAATATATGGAAGATCTCTGGATTACTCTAATTCTTTGCAGGGCATTGGTGTTAGTGTCATAGAGACCTGGCTTTGAATTTCAGTCCTACAATTTACTAAAGTGACTTTGAGCAAGTTACTTAACCTCTGTGAGATACATTTCCTCATCTCTAAACTAGGGATACTCCCTAAAGCTATGACTAGCAACTTCCTGATATGCATTAATATGACCACACCAGCCACTAGAAAAGAGTGGAATACTTCTGGAATATTTAATAGGGCTCTCCTGCCTGCCTCAAGCCCTCTGTGCTTTCCCATCACCCAACTGTCTTGGTTTCTCCCATAAGACTTCCCTTCTTCAGATGTCCTCATGATCCAGTACATAAGGGGTGAAGGCCCAGTGCAGTATGGGCCTCCAGATTCTGTTCCAGGTCTGTAGGGGCGTTCCCACATTTGTTCTGATTCACAGGTGACTGTGTAATATTTTGACGATCATCCCACCTTCATGGGATTGTTGAGCAGATAAAATGTTCTATCGTTTATAAAGCTCTTTGCATGGTTCTTAACACTTAGTAAATCCACAGCGTGTGGTATTTATAGTGGAGATTTATTTTCTATTCTGGCCTCACATCCATGACCTCTTCTTCTGGACACAGACCGTATTTTCATATTTTCCATGCGTACCCCCCTGGATGTGGGGCGGCAGTGGCATATGAACATGCCTAGCCAATCTAAACATCTCATCTCTCCTACCCACAGTGATTGGTGCAAGAATGGGGACATGACCCAAAGTGGATTCAATTCAACTCCTTAGAGCAACCCACGAAGAGGAATTTGGAATGGTTACCAAGTATTCCCTAAAGTCTCTTCCAATTCCAAGAATTTATGTCACAAAATACCCAGTTGATGCTAATAAGAGTCATATTCAACATTAAGAAATGAGAGACTGCGATCTGAGTATTATGAGTGTCCAGCAAAGCCTGCATGCAGTTCTGAGTTTTTCAGGAACATTAATACATTTCCCATCCCCCCTCCTTTTTTGTTTAAATAAATTTAAGTGGCTATTTTGATGCTCACTGAAAGAGTCCTATAGCAGTGGCTTAATGTTATGATAATTTGGCAAACATATAGTAAGTACCTACCCTGTGCCATTATTCTGGCTTCTGTTTTCATCCTCTGTGAGACTCAGGTCGCTTAACCTGCCCATCACATCTAGCAGCTGGCCTCCTGGAGGAGGAGGACGTTGGTGCCTGTTCTCCACTGACGCTTTGCTTCCTTTCAAGACTCCCAAAGAAAGATCTTTCTGCCCAACATTTTGTGACTTATTCAAGCTCTATCAATGAACTAATGATGTGTTCTTCATCAAGACTGCGAAATCCCCTAAGACAAAGGCCACGTTTATAAATACTTATTGTTCCCTGTAAGCAACGTGTTTCCCCAAAATGAGTGAGTAATAGATGTTGGCTAACCCTCTTTAAAGTCAAATAAAATGGAGAAATATCCATTGTTTGTGATCAAGTAAGGCTGTCGCTACACTGATTTGCCCAGTTGACTAGTGACTTCTGGGCACTTAAAGTTTTATGCCCTAACAGTCATTGGAACCCATGTATAGACATCTGACTCAGTAATAAATTTGGCCAAAATCACTAGTCTCTGAAATATCTGTTTCCCTTGCTTTTGGCCTTCTTAGTAATTAAATCAGGTCAAATATGTGGCTTTCCAATCAGTTCTGCAATGGCCCAAAGAACCCAAACCAACTGACTGTGGGAACTGTACTTACTATGTGACTAAATGGAAAATTATTACGTGTTCACTTTTTTTTTCTGGTCACACCCTCTACCCATTGGACATTTGAGGACAGAGTTACAATGCAGATTCTCTTGGCAAGCCTCCAATTGCACTTTCTGGAACTCCTCTTCCCAACCATTCATGTTCCTCTCGTGTTCCTATCATGTTCCTCTCGGCACATCCCGAGGGGAAATTTTAAGAAATGTCACTGCTGAATCCTTTCTGGCAAAAATGAAGTTGCACAATTCTTTCAGGAAATAGTTCCCTAGGGAGCTGTTGTTTTCAGGAGCCTAATCCAATTCCCTGGAGTTGCACTAGGGAGTAAGGTTGTATGATTACCATGCAGGACCCTTGGTCCATTTTTCTGTGCATCTAGGCAGAAAATGACAGATTCTATTTTTTTTTTTTAGAAGACAAGTGTTTATTTTGTTTAAGTTTATTTATTTTTGAGAGAGAGAAAAAGTGTGAGTGAGGGAGGGGCAGAGAGAGAAGGAAAGAGAGAATCTCAAGTAGGCTCCCCATTGTCAGCACAGAGCCCAGTGTGTGGCTCGAACCCACAAGCCACAAGATCATGACCTGAGCTGAAGTCTGACACTTAACTGACTAAGCCACCCAGGTGCCCCCATGACACATTCTTTATGCAGGAGCTTTTCTTATTCCACAGAAGGGCCCTCCCAGGGACTCTTTCATTCGGCAGGACCCAAACTCAGCCACTTGATTCGATTTTATTACAACTTACTACTATCAGTCGAGGATTCTGCGAAAGAGACTTCAGTTGGGAAAAAACTCAGAGATTAGTTGACAACCAGACCAAATTTCTCTTTCTGTGTCTTCCTAAAGTGCGTAGATTACACAGACAAAAGTGAATCGTAAGAGCAGCCCTGAGTGGTCCTTCGTTCTCTATGGAAAATAGGCAAACAGACTCTTTTATCAAGAGAGCAAACCCAAAAACATTACGCATAGTAAGTTTTTCGCAGACAAACCTGAAAAGTGGGGACTTCTCAGCTGAAGTGTGTCAGGTGAGGGAAATCATAATGAAATATCGAGTATAAGAAAGGCCCACAGAGTCATCTTCAACACCACGTGGAACGGCCCTGACAAATACAGAACACAAAATAAGATATTCCAAACGAACATTTGAAGTATATCAACATAGGTGTCTAAATTCCTTAATTACTATGTTCAAAGGAGCAAATATTAAATACCACAGCTATTTCCTAAATATTTACTTTGGAGATAAATTTTTCCATGCTTGCTTTTAATCCTCAGGCAGTTTTTTTTCTTTAAGAAAAAATATCAGCTGAGAGCCACCCAGCCACTTCCATTTATGCAAAAGAAAATAAGATGCTTTTCTTAATATAAAGAAGAAACATTACAATCGACTCCATGTTCCTTTGATGGAAATGATGTCTTTCATTTTGTCTTTCTGTGTGAAGTGTTTGGTGGTGTAGTTTTGATATGTAACTTCCTACGGATAAAGGTGCATAAGATCTGTCTCTTCAGGAAGCACATTGGTGACAATTGACCAAAAGAGCCAGAGAAAGTGGGAGGAAACTCATTCCTTCATTATTCATTTGTTCCATTAAATCCATTAAATTGATAAGCCAGTGAGCTGATAATCTAGATCAGTCATCTTGCAGTTTCCAGGGACTTGGTGGGTAAGTATAAAACAGGAATTGGGCTTTGAGACTGAGGGTCATCTCTGATCACTGAATAGAATTAAACTATCTCAGAGGACTTCTAAGGAAAATGGTATACAACATGGAAACCACAGATTTGCTAAAGCATTAGGGTTCCTCAATCCCAGCTATACAGGATTATCTGAGGAGCTTCCAAAAACTAGACAACCCCCCACCCCCAAAGATTCTGGCTCAATGGTTCAGGGGTGAACTGGGCATCAATCTTTTCTAAAAAGCTCTCCAAGTGAATCTGCTGTGTAGCCAGGATTAAGAACCACTGAGCCAAAGACCGTTTAGAACATTCAATAATGGAGCAAAATTGGTAAGTCTAACTCCAAGAATCCACTTAATTAAATACATTTTAGATGGGACATTCAGGATCCTGGAGGTTTTAAAATCTCTGTGGAAGAGAGGCAAAGGGCAATATGGGAGGCAGGAAAAACTGGGTTTGATGACTGATTCTACCTCTAATTGGCACTGTCCTTGAACAAGACACTTCTTTAAGACTGCATTACCTGAAAAATAGGAATAATACTTCATGGGGTTTTATTTGAGGGACTCAAACAGTCAACATAGGGTCTAGCATGGTACCTAGTTCTTAGCAAGTGTGGGAAATTGAAAAGTGATCCCCCGAAAGATATGTATGTCAAATTCCTAGAATTGGCAGATGTTACCTTATCTGAAAAAAGGATCTTTTCTGATGGCATTCAGGATCTTGAGATGAGATCATCGTGGGTTATCCAGGTAGGCCCTAAATCTTATGACAATCCTCATAAAAGAGACAGAGGGAGGTTTGAGACAGACACACAGAGGAGACCCCCAAGAGGAGAAGGGCCACGTGAAGACAGGATTGGAGTAATGTGGTCACGGGCCACAGAGCACCAAGGACCATGGAAGCCACCAGAAAAGAACGAGGGAAAGCATGGACTGGATTCTCTCTTGAAGCCCCTAGAAGGAACCAGCCATGCCCACACCTTGATTTTGGACGTCTGACCTCCAGAACTGTCAGAGAATGAATTTCCATCATGTCAAGCCACCACGTTTGTGCCATATTTCTCCAGCAGCCCTAGTCAATGAATACAGTAAAAATTCAATGGGTGCTGGCTTTCTTCATGATTAGGACAGAACAGGAAGCTCTAGAAAAGAAGCAGTTGGAATCATTTTCAGGCAGAAGCCAAGCCCTTCTATGGAGAGTCTAAAAATGTTTCTGGAGCAGAATAAACACTCAAATACAAAGAACAAACCATCCACTCGAAAAGTTGGAGAAGCAGGGGTGCTGGTAGTCTTCCTCTGGGCTTTCTTTCACAGGGATCCCAGGATGGGATGCATGACCCACCATGAAATACCTGTGTGTACCCACCAGAGTGGCTAAGGACTGACTGTACCAAGTGATGGCAATGATGTGGCCCCACTGGAACTCTCATACGTTGCCCTGGGTACATAACATGGAAAATGGTGTTTTCTTCAAAAGGTGTAAACCTACGCCTAACATGTAACCTAGCCATTCCACTCCTAGGCATTTACCCAAGAGAAACGGAAACATATGTCCACACAAAGACTTGTACTGAATTTTCATAGCGGCTTTATTATGATACCCCCCCAATGGAAACAACCCCAATGTCCATCAACTGGTGAACAGATAAACAATGAAATACTAATGATCAAGAAAAAGAAACCATCTACTGATGCCTTTAACAATTTGAATGAATATCAAAACCATTATTTGGAGTTAAAGCAGATATGAGAGTATATACTGTATTATTCCACTGATACACGTGTTTTGAAAATGAAAGGTCATGTATAATAACAGAAAGCAGATGACTGGTTGCCCAGGGAGGTGACGAGAGGTGTTGAGGGGTGGAACCAGAAGGGATGGAAAGCAAAGAGGCACAAATGAACTTCTGTAGCGATGGAGAGTTAGGGTCTTATTGGCAATTGTGATTTCATGGGTCTATAAATTTGTGAAAAGTCTTCAAAATGCATATTTTGAAAATGTGCAGTTCATTTCTTGTGAACTATGCCTCAACGATGTTGTTAGAAAAGACATTAGCATCCACCTCTGGGAAGGTGGCAAGTTAGCAAGGAGGCCAGCTGAAAGGCCACTGGGAATCCAACACTGGAGAGGATTTAGGGGTGGCTGAACGGCTTGACGCAAGGGGTGTTCTGGATCCAGTGTAAGCAGAGGGGTGGGGAAAGCAGGCCCGTTGCAGAAGATTTGATAATAACGATTTAAACGAGTAACCAAGCAATGCGAGGAGCACAGGAGTTCGCCTTTCAGTTAGGCCCTCATTTCTCAGCCGTCCTGTCCGTTGCTCAAGTCTGCTCCCTGGTGCTTGGAGACGATTCTAGTTACGGGTTTGTCTTCTCTGGTAGAAATGTCTCCTCCTATTAGACACGCCTCTCTCACAGGGCTTATGCTGAGTGTGGGGTGCAGGGCATCCTCTAGCCTCCTGGGCCTGCCCCTCTCCCCGTGAAAGAAAGCCCACCAGCGCCCTCACTTCACCTTCCTGAGTGAATGGCTTGTAGTCTCTGCTTGAGTGTTTCCTCTGCTCCAGGGAACATCCTTAGACCCACTGCAAAAGGACTTTGCCTTCACCACCTTTGGACAGAGTAGAACAGTTTTTACTTTTCCACTTTAAAACAGGATATGCAGGGCGCCTGGGTGGCTCAGTCGGTTAAGCAACCGGCTTCGGCTCAGGTCATGATCTCTCGGTTCATGGGTTCGAGCCCTGCGTCAGGCTCTGTGCTGACAGCTCAGAGCCTGCAGCCTGCTTCCGATTCTGTGCCTCTCTGTCTCTCTGCTCCTCCCTTACTCACACTCTGTCTCTCTCTCTCTCTCTCTCTCTCTCTCAAGAATAAGTAAACACTAAAAAAATAATTAAAAAATAAAACGGTATGCTTATAAAGGAAGTTGAAGGTGTTGGAAATTGGGAATAAGGTAAAACATTTCTCACTAGTCCTACTGTTCAACTATAAATACAAAACGCTTTCAATATTTTTCCACTCTTTTTTCTATTTAAAGACTTTTAAAAAACCATTGTCACAGGGCGCCTGGGTGGCTCTGTCAGTTGAGCTTCTGGCTCTTGATTTCGGCTCAGGTCATGATCTCACAGCTTCCAGCCCCGCGTCAGGCTCTGCTGACCCTGCTTGGGATTCTCCCGCTCCCTCTCTCTCTGTGCCCCTCCCTCGTTTTCACAGCACTCTCTCCCTCTCCCTCTCTCTCAAAATAAATAAACTTTAAAAAATTGTTATTATACTACATACACAGCTTTATTTCCTGCTCCTTCTTAATCATTACCTTCTGGCCACTTTTCTGTGTTATTATGCAGCCTCTGGAAACATTATCTTTAATGGCTGCATAATATTTCACTGAGTGGCTATGCCATTGTTAATCATGGCCCTCCTAGCAGAGAGTTTGAAAAACACTTAGATGGGGATTTCACACAGATTTCACTCAAGGTATTAAAAGGAGGAGGCCTGATGGGTGAAAGATCCCTTGCCTGGAAGTAGGTCTCAGACTTTGCTTCAAGCTGAGCTATTAGCTGGTAACCTTGAACATGTGTCATTACTTCACTCTGGCTTCTTGCTTGCTAAGCTGTAAGTCCTACATCCATGTAGCTGTTTAAAGTTCCTGCTAGCTTTATGGTTCTGGGATTCTGTGGGGCGCCTGTCTGGCTCAGTCAGCGGAACATGAAACTCTTGTTCTCAGGATTGTGAGTTCAAGCCCCATGTTGGGTGTAGACATTACTTAAAAAATATTCTGGGATTCTGTGAGCTACTCTACTAAACCCAAATGCCTGATTTTGGCCACCCAAGTTTCTTACTCATCCATTCATTCTTCATATTTTCTACTGAAGTCATTTGGGTTCAGCTGAACTCAATAGGCCTTCAATAAACCTTCACTTTAAAAGCCCTCAATAGGAGGAAAATCAATTTATTTTAATTCCTTCATTTATAGAAATAAGTATTTTGAAAGAGCTGACTTGTTCTCTCCACATTCACTCAGGAGAGTTCTAATTCATTTCATGGCACATCACTGAGAATGACTAAAATTAACACAAGTTTCAATTTCAACAGTGGCCTAGAAATCAAGCAACATACAAGACCGGGTGGACAAGGACATGGGTAAAAATACACATCTTATTAATTAATATCTACAAATGAAAATGAATCTTCAGGCTTGGAAATGCTCTTCTGAATTACACGGAGCTCACTGGATTTATTCCATACGTAACAACTAACAACTTTAAACTTGCAAGACTGTACGCCTCCAGAAATGATAGGAGAGACTCGTGCCCGGCTGTCCGGAGCCTGATAAATCCATTAATTAGAAGGTGCAAGTCACTTGTAGAAATTTAAGATCATGTTTCAAAAGCAAAACCACTAGTGCTTACAAATATGAAATCAGTGTATACAAATGACTATTTAACCAGTATTCCCAAGTGATATTGTTATATGGTAGTTAAAAACTTCACCTAGAATATCACATGGCTAGCGCAATAACAACAAAAAATATAAGAAAATACAACAGATACAGAATGATGGCATATCCTTGGTGGTCCTACACAGAAAAAAAGTGAGGGATGGTGGGAAACAAAGTAAAGATATAATTTCCCCAACTGTCTTATAATTTTTAATAAAACATTTTGGCCAACTGTTTTCCTAAAATGGAATTAAATTTAGTACAAAAATACAATCACCTCACTTCTTTTAGTCTTCATTTTGGTGTTTTTTATTGTTCTCTTTTTTAATTGTTTACTTATTTATTATTTTGAGAAAGAGGGAATGCATGATCAGAGAGGGGCAGAGAGAGAGAGAGGGAGAAAGAGGATCCCAAGCACGCTCCTCACTGTCAAGGCAGAGTCCCACACGGGGCTCAGTCTCAGGAAACATGAGATCATGACCTGAGCTGAAATCAAGAGTCGGACGCTTAACTGATTGAGGCTCCCAGGTGCCCCATTTTGTCTTTTTATGAAAGGCTTTGGGAAATTGAACTCATTAAATTACTATGAAAGTTGGTATACTTTCTTTCAATCCTGCAAATTACTTTAGGTGGGCAGAATCCTAAGCAGACCACCAATTCATATTTTATGTAAATTCACCAAACTTTAAACAAGAGCTTTCTTAACTTTGCCAACTGAGTTTTACTTTATAACGAAAAAATTACATTTGAGTTGGTTTAAGTGACCAGAAACCGTGTAAGTCTATTGATTTTTCAAGATAAAAAAATACTCCAGCTGCTCTGTGGGCTTGGAAATGTCTTTATCTGCCATAAAAATGCATGGCATGTCTCATTCATTTACTGAAGTTACCTTAGGGTAGGAATTCATTCAATCAGGAAAGCCATTGATCAGTAAGAAAATGGATAACCCACCCATTCAGTTCATTCATTTAATATATCTATGAAGTGTTTCCTATGTGTCTGGCACATTGGAGGAAAATATTAATTATCAATTCTTAGATCACAATCAGATGATCCTGAAGAGTCACCATAAAGCCTTCCTGGACACAGTCCTTCTGAATTTTAATCCTCAGAAATAATTCTAGCCATTGCTTTCACACATGTAACATATCCCTCCATCTATGCCCTCAGTAATTGTTTACAGAGAGTCTCCCACATGCAAAAGGCTGTGGAAGACTCACACATTAATAAAATAAATTCCCTACCATCAAAGAGCTTACCACCTGGCAGGCAAGGGAGACAATGTTACTAATAACAACAGTCCTGGAGGGTAGAAAGGGCTAAGTGTGCATGAGACTCTTGGGTAGCTCAGAGGAGGAAGAAATCACTTCTGTTTGGGGATTGGAGTATAATTACTTGTTAGATTTTCTTTCTTCCCTGATGTAGTATAAGCTCTGTGAAATCAGGGCATGGGTGTGCCTGTCTTAGTTGAATCCTCAAGAAGGAATGCATACCTGATACGTACTAGGTGTGCAGAAATATTTGTCTAATGAATGAATGACTTGGCATTTGACTTCGGCTGTAAAAGATTAGGATTCGGTTACATGGACAAAGGGGGTGGTAGGGGGCATTCCTGGTGAGGGAAGTGTGAATTGGAGGGGAAGTGCAGGTGCACAGCGCAGCTTCACATTTCCAGGTTGAATTAGTCAGGGTAATTAACATGAGGTGCTGCAGTAGAAAAATCCCAATTCTCAAAGGCTTAATACAATAATGGTTTATTCCTCTCTCAGGTCAGCACTTCTGTGGGTTGGGCAGTCCTCCCTCCTTACTTTGGAACTACACTGTGCGGAATACCTGGCCTCTGAGGTTGCCATAGAAGGGAAAGAAAGGGATGGAGGGAAATGCAGGTGCCTCAGCCTTTGCACATGGTCAATTAGAACTAATTCTGAGGCCAATCTAACTGCAAGGGAGGCTGGGAATGTGGGGAAGGACACGGACTATTTGTTGAGCACTATCTCTCTGCCCCTTAAGTCTATGTTTATTTGCATATCACTTGTGTGTGTTTTCATTTATATAATTTTCATGTGCCCCCATTTCCTTTAGGCTTTTCCAGATCACAGATTAGAACCTTGTACTTCCTTTGTCACTCCCATAGACTAAAGGTAAGTGCTGTATCCTATCTTGGTGCTTCATAAATGCTGCTGATAATAATGATTACATTCAAATCTAACACTGTGCACATGAATAACCTGGATTTTATTCATAAATACAAGAGATAGAGTGTAATCATTTATTTGATTATAATGTATTTGAATTGGAAATCTGACTTTAAGAGGTTTTCATTTTGAGCTAACCAAAAGGAACTTTTGCCCAATGTTTCTATCTATTCAACCTTTCTGTGCCTCAGTTTCCTCATTGGAGAAATGGGATTATGATACTCATTTATAAGATTCTTTGTTTCCTCAAATAACCCTAATGCTCTGATCAAGGCTGAACCACATAAGGATTAAATACTTGATTTTTATACAGTACACATAATTACACATGTATGTTACCTGTGTGAAAGCAATTGTTAGAATTATTTTTGAGAATTAAAATTCAGAGGGGGTGTGTGTCCAGGAAGCTTTACACCAGGGAGGTGTAATGGGTACCATGTATGTAGTCTTTGACATATTCCTGTCATTTATTTCTTTAATTTTGTATGTTTATTTCCTATGAGAATGGAAAATGAGTTGGATTAGTCAGAGGAGTAGCGGGTGATGTTTAATGGTCTGAGAAGGAAAAAAAAAAGGGGTGGGGGGAGTTAGGTAAAGATTGCTCTGAAATTTAAACTAAAAAATGGGACTAGGTCAAGCTGAATTCACTCTGGATTTGAATTAGGCATAATTTATCGGAGTATCACAAAAAAAAAACATGTACAAATAAATAAAACCTCGTATGAATTCTTTGAAAATGCTAGGGTCCTGGACTCAGGGCAAATTTATAATTAAGAAGGGATTTTGGTAGCAAATACCCTGTAGCCGCCATGCATGGGAGTTTTTCTCTCCATCAGTCGTTCTCCAACTTCAGGGTGAGTCCAAATTGCACAGATTCAGGGCTCCCAATCCCAGGGATTCTGAATCTGTAGGTCTGGGGTAGGACCTGAGAACTTGCATTTCTAACACGTGATATTGATGTCGCTGGCCTGAATGCTAAACTCCGAGAATCACTGTTTCAGCTCTTTCTTTGTGAAGACGACTTACTGAACGTGAGGAGGAGAGAAGGCACTCATTCAGTGTCTCTGGGCATCACACCCAGCTTAGCTGGGGTAAGATCACACTCCGCGGGCTGGCGTAGGATCCACTCAGCACATCTTGCTAATTTAATTTCTGTAATGGGAATGAGATCAGGGTAAGGATGGCAATTTGGATTGCTTGTGGACAGGGTCAAATGAGGCAATCATTTTAGGTTCTAGTTCTTTCACAGAATTTGAGGTCTGAGAGTGGTGTTAAAAATGCTTTGAGAGGGAATACACTGTGTGAGAGGCAACCTAAACTCTTATTCTGTTTGGTTTATCAATGGAGTGAGGGATATACCTACATATGGTTCTCACGGTCAGCATTAACACTTGCATTGACCAGGTCAACGTTGTGTAGGACAGTGATTTAAAATTTTTTTTTAAATTAATTTATTTATTTTGAGAGAGACAGAGCGAGCAGGGGAGGGGCAGAGAGAGAGGGAGATTGAGAATCCCAAGCAGGTTCCACACGATCAGTGCAGAGCCCAATGTGGGGCTCGAACTCATGAACTGCGAGATCATGACTTGAGCCAAAACCAAGAGTCAGACACTTAACTGACTGAGCCACCCAGGGGTCTCTGTAGGACAGTATCTTGAAACTTAGTTTGATGTAAGTTTTGTAAAACTCATATAGAGACTCTTCCATATGTCCAAATCAAAAATACCTGGATTGGAAGGGACAAGTTAATAACTGAGATAAGTTTGTCCAAGGGATTTTGTAGAAATCAGCCTCTTGGATAGCTAAAGCAGAAAAAACGAACCTCCAGATTGCTAATTCAGGCACTGTGCATAGAGGAATCTTCCGTCTTGTGTAAGTAAGTAAGTAAGTAAGTAAGTGAGTCTCCTTTTACTATAAACAAATAGCACTACTTAGTAATTTTTATTAATAGAGTTTCTGTATATACAAAACCACTTTCAAGTTTGATATCATATTGCACAAGTGCCTTGTAAAGTAGGTGATAAATACCCAAATTATAAGGAATGTAGAAATGCTAAGGCAGCCTTGCAAATCGGTATGAAAATAAATCAGGCCATAGAAGGTTTTAATCACCTCTCCGCACACTAGGAGGTTCACATGGAATAAAATAATAAAAAGTGTATCATTTGCTACCTGCCTGGCACAAGTTGTTACTCTCTGAGGGTTTAGTGGGCACATGTTCAGAAGCTAGGCAAGAGGACCTGGCCACAGATTATTTTCTTAGGGAAGAAGTGGAGAGGTGAGCGCATGTCACTTTTCACCGGGAGCCATTGTGGATACTAAGTGGCCTAAAGCCATGGCTCTAAATTCCTTCTCTTGGCTCTACGAGAAACTTACTGACAAAGAGGATATTTCAATAGAATCCTGAGAAATATTCAGGGCAAGATTCTAAACTCCACACTTGGTTGGGCTTTTAAAAGCACTGCTTATTGGTGAAGGTTCTTAGGCACAGTGTCTCTGACCTTCCATCTTCGTTCTGATCGTCCACGTGTAATTAGAGGAAACACACACACACATACACACACATACACCCTTATTCATTCGTTATCCAGTATAGGCATATATCTGGATCAGGCAAAGACTTCTTACCCTTACTTTAAGGGAATCGCAGTACATAATTAATGCAAGTGCTTCTTTCACAGAAATTCTAGGAGATTCTTGGCACCCAGTCCTTGAACAATATGTTCTGTCCACTAATTTCCTTCTTCAGATCTGCCTCTAGCCTCCACTGGCTTTAACAGTCTTATGTATTTGTCTTGAACTGCTGGGTCCTGCCATACCTTGCTTTAAGCCCAGTAACCCTGTAATTCTTATAAAAAAGCTTGGCACCCATGCCCTACTTCTCAGCAAGACTTAATAACAGTGATCTTCAGGAAGGTCTCATAATACTAGGTCATCATTATTTGGGTAATATATGCTATTAGGAATTATCACAAATGGTGGAAACTAAACTACACTTGTAAAAATAAAGAAACAAAGTACACGCTGTGGTGTGGGTGTCTGGAATGATTCTCCCAAGGCACAGTGGTGAATTAGTTAAGGGCTAAATGAGTGTAATGAGAGACCTATAGTCAAGTTTCACTTGTGTATTGCAAGAGATAGTTTGGGTTTGTTGAACTTTGCTTTGGTTTTTATCCACTGATACTTAAATATAATATTATGACATTTGAAATAGATGATATCTTAATAATATGCACCCAAATGCATAGCACTCTGGCCAGTAGACATTATCCAATTTCCTGAGAATAATAGAATAGTGGGTGGCAGGGGTGCAAAAAGGCAATCGGAGTAATCATGAGGGAAAACCCCCCAGATTTCTGAACTCTAAGACGAGAATACGGCCATGGGACAACAAGTTTCACAATAATATTAATCATGGCCACCACCCATTGAGTGCTACCCAAGGGCCAGTTTGTTGTTGAGGAAACAGATATGTGGAATAGGTGACTTGTCTGAGGTCACACAGTCATTGGTCGAGCTGAGGTGTGGACACAGGCCTGAATTTGAAGCTTTGTGGTTAATCCACAGCACTGTACTCTCTCTCCATAGGAAAATGAAAATTCGGTCTCTGGAAGGCTGGGGGCTCTGTGCAGTGGTGGCGGGGCTGACGCTGTCTTCTGCTACAGGTTTCGGCCAATGTCCTGACCCTCCCGGCCATACGAAAGTGCAGCCAGGGACTCAACACTCTGTGTCTCAGCAAAGGAATTTGAGAGGTTTTCCACAGTTTTTCTTGGAGTATCTCCTTGCTGCTGCCCTACCAATTTGAAAGATGGGATCTCCACTGGCTAGGGCTGGCCCTCAATTAAGGGCTAGAGAAAAGAGAGACATGCCACTCTAGGCCACCGCTGCCTGTCAGACAGGCTTAGGCACCCTATAAAGGCTTGTGGTGGAAATGGGGTAAGGCTCTTATGGCATTATGAGGCTTGGGACGGGGTTCACGGAAGTGATCTCTGTCCTCATCAACCAAAGAAAGAACAGAAAGTTTTAGTTTGTTCAAATTCCCACTGTCCCCAAAGCTATATCTCAAACATATTTACATGGAGGGCTAGGACTGGCCTTGCCAAGATACTTGGGGGGTTACTCAAGCCCTGAGGTGATGCTCAAACCAGACTTCTTTGGGGAGAGGCTAGCAGAGAATAGGGAATAAGACTAACTTCAGGTGCTCCCTCCAACTCTGCACGTCCCCTGCTCACTGCTGAGGAGAACTGCAAATGTGATGCAGATTTCCACCTGCTGGGCTCATGGCATGGGGGCAGGGAGTACAGTAGACCCTGGGTGCTTCCTTTTTTCTTTTGAAATAAGGCAGAAAGTTACATAATAGCTAAGTACTCTCAGGAGCACTCTGGCCCTACCCAACATTACCTGATAGCATGATGCACTCTGGCTGAGGTAGCATCAGGCATAAAGGGTCAGTGGCCCCCCAGGTCCCCACTTTTGGGAATGCCCTGCCCTCCAACCCTGGCTGCTTACACTCCTTCATTTCTTAGACTCTAGAACATCTTATGGATGCCTTACAAGTAGAGCTAATGCTAACTCAAGGAATTCTCCTTGTCTTTTCCTACAGAAGTCCCAGCACTTTCTACCACTCCAGTCACCATCAGAAGTGCTTACCATTCTTTTTGCACTGATTTGCCATCAATTCTGTCATTTGACAGAAGCATCTTTTTCACCTTTTATGAATTATGTCATCCTTCTCCTGTCCTACCTGTCCTTAGATAACTTGTAACTCATCGCCAGAATGAGATGAGAATGACTCATCACCAGCCGTCCATGTCAATTGTACTGAAGATGCCCCTCTTGGACTAGCCCTTTGATTGTGTTTCTGCCTCCTCAGAACCTGTTAGAAGACTTTTATTTCCTACTTTCAGCAAATGACACTTATGATCACAGGCCCTTCACTCAAGCTGGTTATCATTACTCACCCATTGCTTGCTTTTTTCTCCCGTTAGTACTGAATACCCTACCTTCATGAAATCCCCTTCTTTATTTTAAAAAACGTTAATAAATAAATAAATAAATAAATAGATAAGAAATAGCTCTTCTCTATAGCATAATTCTGATTAATAAATGAGGAAGAATGATGGAAGTAGAAAATTACCATTTGGCAAACACCACAGTAATAGTTGTTGTAGGCAAGAATCAAGGGTGGATAATAAAATTAATAGGCAAAAGTATAATGAGAAACAGAATATTTACACAATCTCTAAGTATTTTCCTATAAGAAACTCATTCATTACAAAAGGAAAATGGTAACCTTTCCGTGGAGAAACTGTCAGGTCCCCCCAGAAGCAAATGATGGAAATGAACACCACCCAGAAAGAGACATAGTGACATCATGTGCTTGACAAGGGCGCAGAAGCGCTCCAGTGGAATTCTTGCCAAAAAAGGACACAATGTAAATCTAATCAAGAGGATACGTCAGAAAGATTCCAATTAAGGGATATTCTAGAAAACAATGGGGCAGTACTCTTCAAAAATGTCAAGGTCATGAAAGGCAAAGAAAGACTGAGGAGCAGATTCTGATTACAAGTAAGTAAGGAAACATGACGACTAAATACAATGTGTGGCCCTGTATTGTATCCTAGATCAGACAGACAATGGCTGTTAATGGGACAGTTGGTGAAATCTAAATGTCTGTAGACCAGTTAATAGTATGGTAACCATGTTAACTTTCTTGTTTTGATCATTGTTCTATGATTATGTAAGATGTTAACTCATGAAGATGAGTGAATATATACAATGGAGTATTACTCAACCATCAAAAGAATGAAATCTTGCCATTTGCAACGACGTGGATGGAGCTAGAATGTATTATGCCAAGCAAAATAGATCAGTCAGAGAAAGACAAATACCATAGGATTTCACTCATTGTGGAATTTAAGAAACAAAACAGATGAAGATAGGAGAAAGAAAAAAAGAGAGAGGCAAGCCATGAGAAAGACTCTTAACTATAGAGAACAAACCGAGGGTTACTGGAAGGAGGTAGGTGGGAGGATGGTCCAAATGGGTGATGGGGATTAAGGAGGGCACTGTTGCGATGAGCACTGGGTGTTCTATGTAATGAGGAATCACTAAATTCTACTCCTGAAACCAACATTACACTATATGTTAACGAACTAGAATTTAAATAAAAACTTGAAACATGAACACAAAATTTTTGAATGAAGAAAGATTTAGTGAAAGATATACAGGAATTGTTTTGCTGTATTGGCAACTTTTTGGAAAGTCAGAAATTATTGAAAATTAAAGGTTAAACATTTTTTAAGCTTACTCTAACAACGAATTTAAGTGTGATTTCCCTAAAACCTGCTATATAAACTTTAGACAGTCAGATCACATGCACAACCACTGTGGCAGAGTGTATATTCAGGCTTGCTAGTCGAAGAGCTATTAGTCTGACAAACATTTACTGAGCACGTACTATGCCCTAGTACTTACATTAGGTACTGGGACTTCATGATTGAGTGCATTCAGTTACGCTTATATGCCCTGTTTCCCTGCTTCTATGGAAAACTCTTAGAAGATCAAATTAATATTTCTTTGTACGTTTCCACAGATGCCTGGAACAGTGCCATTTACACAGAAGCTCCTTGGAAAAGACATATTCAATAATTGATGACTGTTTCTGTTATTCCTTTCTACCAGTAAATATGGATGGGTGGTTACCAACCGATCCCATTGCCCACTTAAAGGCAGGCTCTACCCTGCCATCTTTCTTCCTGTATCAAGTTGTCCTGGCTATTTCTCCGTCCCGTAAGCCTCAGGTCTCAGCCGTGTTTCCACCAATCTCTTCCTTTTGCTCTCTCCTGCCAATAGCTCCGTGGGAGCACATCTCTGTCCCTGCGATGCCAGGTGCTGTGGAAACACCGATGAAAAGAATCGCAACTGTTGGCAAATCGCCTGACCTTGTGCCTCCTTTGCTCAGCCTCTAAAATGGGAATCCTGATAAAGATTTGTCAAGGGCTGTGACATCTTTCTTTCCCAAGTCGAAGTGCAAATTATCCCTAATTAAGAATAACGATAAGTGGAGCTACTTGAGTGAGTCTGCGCCTGGGGAGAGGCAAGCCTGTTTTGACTGTTCAGTCAGAGAAAGCTTCTTGTGCTTGAGATGCTTTTAGTCACGCTTTCTCCTGGGTAAATCATAGCTGGCAAAAGGCTTGTTTGTTCCTAAGAAAATGTATCCAGAAAGTAAACAAAATCCTATCCCACATCCCTACCTTGGCAACTGCTCTCTTTCAAAGGAGCAAAATCATCAGGATACGTTGAGTATATTATATATATGCCTCTAGCAATTTTATGGTAGTCTGAAAAGCATAAATAGGAATAAAGATTAGTTATTTTTGAACAACACCGGAATAAATTTATCATCTTACAGATTCAATTGCAAAGAAAAGATGTGCCATTCTAAGGGCATTTTGGGCTAAGAGACCAGTACCCCCTCCCGCCTTTCTTTCGTAATGCTGAATTTGCCCTTGCGATGAAGTGTGCTGTTTGTAGGAAAGCCAGTCTGTTTATTGCACACCTGCACCCCTCAAGCCATAATTCTCAATGGCATTTTAGCACCTCTGTTATTGTCTATACTAGAGGGCTCAGCGTGCAAATATAAATCTGCTACTTCATATGGGATGGTTTTATAGAAGGGTCCCGATATTGGCAGCTTAGGAATAGTTAACTAGTGCCTTAACCAAGAGATTGGTTTAGAATTGCACGTCCCAAGCAAACAGGCGAGGGTTTGGAATGAAGAAGGGTACCCATTTCACAACAGCTTGTCAACCACCGTGCTTAGGGAAACTGCAGCAAAACAGGCACGGGGACTAAAACCAGCCAGAAGACACAGGCAAGCATGCATAAAACGATCGCATTGTTGCCATGTGCCAGAATTCAAAGCAGGCAGGGGCATGTTACTGCTGTGGGAAGGCTATCTGTAACCATTCCGAACACACATTCAAAGATGAGTATTTCAGGAGATGTAACAGAAAAGGGAAAATCCAAAGATTTTGTTACTCAGGAAGGGCACAGAGAGAGGATTCCCTAAGGACTGGAAACTAAATAGAAATATGCATGCTGTGGTTGCCGATAATAGAGACTCAGGCTGTGAGAGTGGGCTAGCGAGTTTAGAGATACAGCATTCAGCATATTCAGTATGGGCAAGAGTGATAGAAAAATAATCTGTTTAACACCCCGGGTGGAGGCCGAGATGCTACAGATGTGGCTGGATACAGGATCAGCAGTATCCTTCATCTTATGGCAGGAATGTGGAATATCCCTCAAACGTGTTAAATTGATGGAGACAGATCAGCTAAGGATGCATATTTAAGAAATGAAAAAAAGAGAATCCCCTTAAGTAACTGTAAAAAAAAAATCAGGATCCAGTGTCAGATACATATGCCCAGTAGAATGCTGGCTCCAAACATTTTGTTCCTGTGAGTAAGTCCTTAAAATTCAGCTAAGCTGGCACGATTTTAGCATAATTCAGTCACCCCCACTGACCCATTGACCAATAGCTGGACGGCTAAGCAGCTTTTGAACATGAACTTGAAATATCCTATGTAGAGTGGACGCAGGAGTTTAAGGTGACTGAAAATAAACATGGTTCTGTCGGGGAACCAGATTGTATATTATGCCATCTGGTCAGAAATAAAAAAAAAATTACTTGAATTAAAGGTCGCTTTAAAAGGTCTCATGGGAAATGGAGAGTTGAACTTTTTCTTTCTGTTCATCAAGCTTGATAATGCTATCATCTGTATGTCTGAGCAGATCTTGGAACTTTGAAGTGGCAAATCTGGCAGCTCAGTGTGGAATCCAAACTGGTTTCCTTGCAGAGGTAGGGCGGTTGGGGGGAACCCTACTGCCGGCATTGGACTCCAGCGCTCGCTAGCCGTCTGGCTGTGGAGTATTTGGGGGCATTTCTCTGCATCTCAAGTGCCTTGTCTCCATTTGCAAACCGAAGAAAATGCCAGCGGACCGTCCCACCTCCTAACGGTGTGAAAGCCGAAGTGCGAGAACATCTATAGAAGAAGCACTTTATAAATTGCAAAACACTGTTCGAATGAAGGGCTTCCATGAAAACACCGTTAGGTTGACAGAAAACGCGTAGCTTCAGATGGACGTTGAAAAAGGACTACAGTGGTTCTGGAAGCCTCTCCAGCAACAGTGATTAAGAACCAACCTACAAAGTAACCTTCACAGTGCACGCAACATCATACATGAGGCCCACAGGAGGAAAACGTAACTGGGAAGAAAACTTTAGAGAAGAGAATAAACAGTTTAAAATTTATTTTTATGTCTTTAACACCTTACAAACTTAATCTGTATCATTCATAGCCTGCCTTCCTTTCACCATTGTCTATGAGATATTTGATTCTCCTTAACAGACTCTTCATTCTACACTACAGAAAGTCGGAAAGTCGCCACAGTTGACTCTTTCAGTTGAGTTGATTCCAACTTCCCCAGAAAGGGAAACAATGACGTTTTAAGAAACTCAGTATTTATTCCCTCAGAGCCATGACATCCCTCATTGCTCCACCAGTCAACGTGCAGTGGAGAAATTTCCCGAAGCAGTGTTTGCTCAGGTTCCAAAGATTCATTTGTATTTTTCTAGAGTCTGGTAATTAAACTGCAAAGATCCCTTCTGTCCCAAGGATGCTTCTTGACATTCAGAAAGCAATTACAAAGAAAATTTGGTTAGTAGCTGTGGGGTTCTATAGAGGGTGCAATTGGTTAGAAACCGTGCAGATTCTGCTGTTTTCATTCTCAACGAGTTCTTTTTGCTGGAGTGGCTTAATTAGAAGAAACCCAAACTTTAACATAGGAGAATAACACAGAGAGAGCCTGGGTCTAGCTTGAGGATACAAATTCTTTGGAACAGACTACTCCTGGACCAGGACTGCTGTGATAGATATCCGTGGATAAAAGGCTAAATTTTGGCCCTGTTTCTAGACCATTAATTCAAGTGGAAAAAATCACACGGGGGCAGATGGGTAGGAATCATTTCACTAACACTAATGAAAGGACAGTCATCATATTGGTACTTCATCAACTGAAAGAACTGATATTTAAACATAAACTAGGAGTTAATAGTTAATAGACGTATCTACATTTACGTAACCTTGCAGTTGATAAGGTGATCTCACGTAGCTCAATGGATTCTCATGCTGGAGGAGGACAGGTCTGGGAGGACTCACTTAGACTCGAAATCTACTTCTCCCAGTACATATCTTCATGGCATGAGCAAGACATTTAACATCTCTGAGCTTCAGTTTCCTCATCTGTGAGAAGGTGATAATATTAGCCTTGGATGTCATCTTGTGGGCTAATGTTTCTAATACCCCCAGAACAGGTGTAGGTGTTAATTTTCCTCTCCCTATGTGAAAGTTGATGAGTTTAGACAGCCTATGGGAGCTGAACTTGAATGAATCAATGGGCAAAACTCTACCGGGAATTTTGTCGGCTCCATTGACCAAAAGACAGTACAGTCCCAAAGCAAAGCAACACAGTTAGCACCCAATAACAAGTTATGAATGGCTTTTTTTCTCTTCCAGCAATGCACTAATGGCAGACATTAATTTTAATGAATGCAGTGTGAGCTCATTCGGGAAGGGTCTGTAACCCAAAGCTTGATCAGTGGCTGGAGCCAGTCGGTGCTCCATAAATGTTTGTTGAACACATGAATGAATAAATGCCCCCCAACTCCTGATGTCTTTTCTCCCCCCCTACTCTTTTCATCCAGTTTTGGACATGTCTATACTTTACACTCATACCTTTAAAAATTTTTTTCATGGGTTTTTCTCACTTCCTTGCAAGAAGTTGAGAGATCTCCTTCATCTAGACTAACCATGAACTGGTTGGTTATTTAATTTTTTGTAGCTGTGCTCACTGCAGAACAACTGTTCTCAACAAATGAGCATTCCACTTGGTCCCCTGCCCTTGGGAGCTTCACTGTATGCAGTCCCCTATGTAGAGTTTCTGGAATGATTAGATGGACTCCCTCCTTCCTCTGGTTAATGCCATAGACACAGTCCTTCCTTGATGGAGCCCTGGTCCAGGTGGTTGCTGGTCAGACCAGCTTTTGATTCAGAAGTGTTTCCCCAGGAGAATCATTTGGGCTTGTTTTCTCAGTTAACTCTAACAGTTATAGTGGAAGTGGTAGCTCCTTTAATGCCATTGCTTATTTCCCGTGGTTCGATTTTAAAAATCAAGGGAAAGTGATATCTGTATGTCAGATGTACTCATGTGCCTGGTTGTTTTTGACATGTACTTTAGGGACAGAGTTGGGGGCAAGGTGGGAAGAACACTAGTAAAGGAATTAAGCTTTTGAGCAACTTCTTTCACTGATTGTCACCACCCAATACCAAACCAGAAGAAATGACCATTTAATCAATAACACATAATTTCAAAACAATCAAGAGCCTGTAGAGTGATAATAGGAAATCTTCGGTTTTTCAGTGCTGATAGCATGTCTTTAGTATGAGAAGATTACAGTACAATTCACTAGATGTCAGGAACACGGACAAACATAAGCCTGCGCTTTTGCCACATCATATGACACAGGTCAGGCTGTTAGTATTTTAAAGGGGTTTTAGCATTTATTATTTCATTTACATATATTGTCATAGGTCTGCGTTTACAGCTGTTGCTGCCTTACACTCATTTTCAGAGCGAGGAAATGCAAAGCTGAAGGCCCAGCCTCTTCACATTCTACCTTCCTGTCCCTGAAAGGGTTCCTTTAAAAACCAACCACTAAAAAACCAATTGGCCCCGCCATTTTTAGAGCAAATATCAGAACAAGCGTTGCCTTTTCTTTGCTTTGCCCTTTGAGGTTTGCGTATGATCCAATATTTTAAAATGGAAAAAGGCGCTGCCTCATAGACACATTGATACCACGGTCTTTGGAATTTTGGAAAAACAGCAAGCAGAAGGAAACTTTTTCCTAAAATGTAGGCTTGCAAAATAGGAATCCATGTGTAGGCAAAAGATGCTCTACATAAAACCCCATCAGAATTCTCAGCGTTATGATCAGTTAAAGATAACAATTTGTAATATATTTAAGAGGTCCTAGCTCATCTTAAGAATTCACTGTCTTTAAACCATCATTGCCAGTATAGTTCGGATGAGCTCTAAGGACGTTATTACAGCCAGTTGGAGAAGAAATGCATGTATTTAAAATACATTAAGCACTGCTATGCGGCGGTCACTGCCTTCGACGAAATAAAATGCTTTTAGAAACTGCCTGAACCGTGACTGGGGTTCTGCCTAGCACGGTGTCTGATACTCAATAAACGTCTAATGAATGAAATAAGTCTTCGCTAATCTTGATTTAAAAAAATAAATAAAAAAGAAAGTAAAGCCTACACAGTTGTTACACCTCTGAGCGAGTGGAAATCCACAGAGCGAACGAAAGGGTTTCCATCCGGGGCCCCGGCTAAGGAGGCTGACTCAAGGTCGAAGAGGCGAAACGCACCAAGCAAGCAGGTCACCCTGTTGCCTGCTCAGAACTGCGGCTGACCTGAAATAACACCCATCAGCTCAAGTTCGGAATCTGTGAGCAAGGGCTGGGTGCAGGGTAGAATTTCAACCTCAGGTTTTGGCCGGCACAACTGACTTTTGTGCATTCCACTCCGGGACTCCTCCCCGAGCCCCGAGCTTTGTGCAGACTCTTCTTAAGTTACCCGGAGTTGGAGCAAAAGGGTGCCTCGGACGGGGCTGAAATGATGTCCTTGCTTAGGCGCTCTCAGTGTCCTTTCTTTTCTCCCCCTCTCCCTTCCTCCCCCGGGGAAGTGAAATGCTGGCAAGGAAATTCTAGGGTGACGCTGTGGGTCGGTGACTGCAGAGCCGCAGAGCCGAGGTTTGACGACGCCGGTGTGCGGGCCGCGGCGCGGGCGCTCCCGGGCGCTGGGGCGGCAGGAGAGGAGGCTGGGGTCCGGAGCCGCCCTCGGGCGCCCTCGGTGGCCGCGGCTGTCGCCAGCTCCGGGCGGAGGCCAAGGGGCTGCGGAACAGGACACACGGGCGAAACGAGCAAAGCCCGCGCCCGGCGCTTGAACCCGAGCGAGCCGCGCGCACCCCGCGCCGCCCCCACCCCTTTCCGCGCGCCCGGGAGTTCCGGGCCTTGGCTCGGGCGCTCCGCCGGGGTCCCCACCGTTTCGCCTGGGGAGGGGGCAACCTCGCTCCTCTTAGGACTCGACGATCTAAACCCGCTCCCAGCTCGCTTCTGCTTTCAGACGGCAGTCCCCCTTCTTGTAGCCCCCCCCAAAAGGGCTTGGGACCCCCCCCCCCCATCCCCGTGAGAGGCCCCGCGGTGCTGGGGGAGGACGGAAGGGGGAGCCAGGGACCGTGCCCAAACCCAGCAGAGGAACGAGGGTGGAGGTGAGGATGGAGAATCGGGCCTGCAAAGTCCCCCTGCCCCCGTGGAGCGTTGGAAGGACCAAAAGGAGCGAAGAAAAGGATATGTCTGTCTGCTTTCGACCCCGCACTGCAGGACGGGCCCCGCGGGCAGCTGCGATTGGTCGCAGGGAGGCCGAGGGCGCGGAGGGCGGCCGGGCGCGCCGCGGAGACCCGGGCCCGGGCTCGGCCCCCGGCGCCACCTTCCGCGGCCGCGCCGGGCCCGCTAGGCGCCTCGCCATGTTGTCCCCGCAGCCCTACACCTTGTGGGGCCCAACCTGGGCAAGCGCGCTGTCATCAGCCTGCGGGACTCGACTGAGCGCTCGGCCGCCCGGCGCCCCAGCCTCGGCGGCGCAGCCCGGGCCCGGCGCCCGCGGAGCAGGCCGAGCGGCCCCCCGGCGCGGGCGTCTGCGGGGCTCCGGCTGCGGGTCCCCTGCTGCGGCTCGCGCGGGGTGCGAGAGCGAGGCTGAGCCGTCCTCGCCCCCATCCCCGTCCTCCCCCACCACCCCCGGAGCCCTCGGGGCCTGGGACCAGCCGGGACAGAGACCTGTTGAAAACTCTTGACGCCAACTTGAAAGACGATCAAATCGCCCGAGCAAAAACCCTCTCTCCAATTTGATATTTTTGAAATGTCATAAAGCTGCATTGCAGTAAGATTGCTGCTCCCTTAAATGGGCCAATAATTTCCAGCTCTCTCCCACAAATTCCGCCAACCGAGGATTTCAATGTAAAGCAATTCAAATAAGTAAAAAACCACTTTATTGCTGTTCGAAAATTCGCATGCATTTATTCTGCTTAAAATTTGATATAGGGCATTTTTTTTTGTATTCTCATTTATCGCTTGCCAAGAAATAATTAAGAATAGGAGCTCGAAGATTAATTTTAAATAAAAAATCTTCTCAAATGAAAATGTCAGGTCATAAAAATTCCTTTTAAATCATAACAGCATATAAATCTTTGAAATTAACCATGTAATTACAATGTCTATCAACTTTTACCTTGAGCTTTGAGCCTCTCTTTTTAATCTTCCATTCTTTTTTAATGAATAGCTATTTTGAAATTAAAAAGTACTGTTCATTACACATGCCCCACTATAATAGGGTTTTTATCATATTTGCTCTATGTAAAAATACTTGCTACTTTGTAATTATTCACACGCCGATCCTTTCCTATATTGAGTAGAAAATAAAAAATGAAATAGAAGTCAAAGGTGCTTTAGAGCTGAATGATTTACACAATTCATTAAGGACGGTGATTTTTCAGTTAGCATCAGATTAAATGGTTACTTACTCTCAAATAGCCCTTGGGGAGTTGAATTGCTGGGTAGCAAACAGATTAAAGTTTGCATTGAAAGAAAAATTGAATTCAGAGGTAATCAATAGCATAATAGGGGCAGTGAGTGGTGCCTGCTGCCTGAAATGAAATTACCATATTTTTAATCTTAATTTTCCACTCTGTTTATCTGACAGTGTGGATGTGCAATCCAAACAGATAATGAGAGAGTGGGATATTGACACTGCTGTCCTCTGGAGTGCTTGTTTTCAGTGATTAAATGCTGTGATCTGTGATTACTTTGTGCAAGGATGTCGGGGCTGCTGGCCAGAACCAGGGGAGGGGCACTCGGCAGCTGTAGCTCCCCGGCTCTCCCAGGTCCTAATGTCTGAAATCATTTTCCACTGGCAATATTGAAAAATAAAGATTACCTATTTATGTATCTACTTCGGCTGCACAAATTACAATAATTAATCCCATTATTGTTGTTGTCCTGACTCAAAAATGTTTAATTAGATCAATAGGTAGTGAACCTTCTCTGTAAGTTTTATATTAATGAGCCAACAAACTTGCTTCTTATAAGAAGATGTGAGTTATGAATCCAGCATGCTGGAAAACTTTGAAGGGAAACTGTATTATCGTTAGTGAAGCAGCACAGAGAAGAAACCCGGGGGCATTGTTGCAGGCATCCAGCCCCCGTAGCTGCAATTATATAACAAGCTGTGATAATTTTTAAAAATGCAAATAGTCTTCTCTGGGTGTTGGGAGAAAGTCCTCTTGTACATTTAATTAAATTAATACCTCTAGCCAAATAGCAGAGATACCCGATCACAAAATTTTAAGTTATATAAAACCTATATTCTCTAAGTGTATTATCTTTTGATGTCGAAATGCATCTTGTAGTGAGTGTAGTTCTGAAAAATACCCCGTATCGAAAGTGTTATTCCATTTTTGCAATGAGGAAATTTACAGTGCTTCACATTAGACAACATAGTATGGATGCGTCATTTGAATTTGAATTCACTTAATCCTGCTGTGGGAATAGATTTACAATAGATGATGACTATCTACCATCTACACCAACTACGTGCAATGTATAGCCTGCTCCTGCCTCCGCTGGGTAAAACCTGCGTGTGTTTGGAGAATCTGGTAATTATGCACAGCTAATTAATTTATCCTCCTTTTATACATATGTGGACACAAAAAGACATGAAGAGAAAGAGTGACGGGCGGCACTGGCTATCTGATAATAGACTATTACACAACATTTACTTCTCCAAATTAGAGAGCGGTCACAACAAAAAAGTGATAGTGTCATATGCCTCATTCAATCATTCCTTAACTTCGGGTCATGTGCTGTCTTTAATCCCTAATGCACATAACTTTATTTTTTTTCTCAGGCATTTCTGAGCTGTACAACTCTCTGGTAGCGGAAAGAGATCGCGAGGCTCGTCCTCAGAAATGAAAAGTGCAAAATAACTGGAACGAAGGTGAATAAGCGCCACGGCTGGCTGTGAATTCAAGTTTGTTGCCTCCCTGATCCTCATCCCTCGCAAAAATCCCCTTCTCCCAAGGGGCAGGTGGTTACGATGGGAACATTTTAATAAATTAATATTTTAACCCTCGAGTGGCCGCAGGCAACTCTGCTCTCGTAGCATGTATTTACTGGGTGTAGCATGTATTTACTGGGGAGGAGTCCATGCTGACGGATACTGACCAAGGACTGTTGCTGAGTTTCAGATTTGAAGCACAGACTAAAGAAATCCCCTCCTTTATATGAATCTGCAATGAGAATTGCACCTCTCGGTTTTACCGCTTACTTTAGATCTGCTATATGCTGTGGTGTTTCGTAAATCGCTCTAGAGAAAGGTGACATTAGATCCACACAATAAATGAATATAGTCGAATCCCAGTGAATCTATATAGCAGTGCTGGAACGAGCTTAAAATTTTTGCTTAGGGTCTTTAAAAAAAAAAAACCCCACAAAAAGATGTATCAAGCAGATTAACAGTTTGGACCGATTCTTTTACATAGAGTTTTAGTACCATTTTGACAATTTATTCAGTATTCAGAAAAATCCATAAACTTGAATATGAACTACATACAGTCCTGTCTTCATTACAACAAACTCATCCAATTTTTTGATAACTTGTATTGTGTCCTTTAAAAATTTTTTATCAATACTTAACCATGCTGATTCTTATAGCAATGGAATAAGGCCGATACATATCCATTGACATGGAAAGTAGTCAAAGTGCTATTTGAACTTTTTTTCCCTATCTCTTGACTACCTCTATAATCCAACTGAAACCTAGGTTTTCTAAGGATACAAAAGCTTTCCTCTACCCCTATACCTGCAGTCACCATTGGAAGTTTATTGAGCTTTAGAGCACACAAAGAGAGTGAGAAAATCCAAACCAATCTCTTTCCTTTCACTTTCTAAATCCTGACATGGTCCATCACCTTTTCAAAATAGTGAGCTGGCCTTCCCCAAAAAGGAGAAAGGAAACAAAATCTAATGGAAAACAATAGCAGAAGGAGAATCTAATCTTTAAATAAGGAGACATGTTTCTGAAAGCTTAAGAAGGGTGAGTTTCACACTGATGTCACCTTCTCCTGAAAAATGCGAGCCCTCCAGGAGGTGAAGAGGGAAATATTAATGTCATTAATCCATTGTCCCCGAATTCCCCCTAAATAGATGGGATTTGAGGGAAGGCTCTAGGTCACAAGAAGTGGAAGTATTCATGGAAAACAAATGGTTTGCTCCTGATTGGCGTCTAGTTCGTTCAACCATTAACGAGCTAGTCCTGGGAAACCTAAATGTTCCAATGAACCACACACACAAGCGAGTAGCTCTTCCTTCCCGTAGGTGATCCGGGCCTTCCTTCTGAGGTTAGCCTCTTAGGACCCAGAGAAGGAAGAAAGCATACTTGTCACAAATGCTGGTAAGGAAAGTCCTTTCTGGGGGCACCACTGGGCTGGCTAATGTCCCCTGTGCATTCAGTGCACATCCAAAATGGGTGTCCTTAATGAATGGTATCTTTACTGGATCTAGCATGACAACACTAAATATTTTCATGATTTTTTTTCCTCACCGGTAGAAACCAGAGATCTTTTGATTTACTGTTGAAGGCTGTACTTCCTTGTGGGATGAAGTGGGCACAATCTTGTCAGCAAGAACTGAAAAAATAAAGCTACCAATGATGCAAAAGGGGTGGTGACAATTTCTGTGGAGTGAAGGGGAGGAAGAGGCCCTGAGCTTCCTAAAACCTGCTTGGGGACCCACGTGGCCTATTTATTGCTCTGTCTCCAGTCTCTAGCACAGTGCCTGACACGTGGTAGACATCAATTACCTGCCCAGTGGATGAATATACGGGAATAGCAAAAGTTTGAGAACTGTCAGGTTTGATGTTAAGTACCGTTAGTGATCCAGATCTCAAATGCGTAAGTTAGCGTCAAAGGCCAGTATTCGCAGGGCTGGCCACATTCCCTAGCTATACTCTGTCTACAAGTTTGTTACTCTGCTAAGTAACCTGGACGATAGAAGCAGTGGCCCAGCAAGTGAAATGGCTTGGCTGAAGGCAGCTTAGACAGTCCCTACCACTCAGACACTTAGTGAAGGACAATCCATCACCTTCCAGTGTCCAGCAGCTACCCCACATACGCTTGGGCTCCCCCTCCTCACCACATCGTTCTGCCATTACACCTGATATTTGTTCCTTCCTGTCCCCTTTCAGAAGATGAGCTCCTTGAAGACAACAACCAAGTCCTCTCTTGATTTCCTCTCTCCTTGGCACAGGAGTCCTCCCGCTGTCTACGGAATGAATTAAAATAAGGCTGTGGGGCAATGCTGGCAAGTCCTATTTTGAGCTCTTCCTGGTTCAAAAAAACCAAAAAACTATAAATATTATCTCTTAGAGGGTTTCAGTCTGAATTCTGCCTCTGCCTCAGTGTCCCCTGGGGAAGGCAGTTACTAACCAGGGCCCCCCTTTCATCATCTGCGAAGCAAACACATGGCTCTAGGTGGCTTCCAGCTTTAGAATTCTATGAATCCAAGCTACTTTTCTTAACAATTTAGCCCCTGACTAGATTTGTTCACAAACTGAACATTTTTGGAAGCTGCAGTAACTACAGGTGAAAGTAGAATTTTCTAAATCACCTTTCCCTGCCTCGTTCTGTGTAGAAAAGACTCGGAATAAAAGAAAAGCTTTCTTTGGAAAGAAATCATGTGACTTGTCATGATTTCTTTCATCCCTGCAGGAAAGGGCCAGGAAACACATGTTTCCTATAGAAACATACCTGCAATACGCACCTTCAGGAATGGCCTCACATTTGAGTGCCCGTGAATGAATCATTTCATTAGATTTTGCTCTAACCAAGACCCTCCCATAGCCACGAGGCCTGTCTTCTTTCAGCCAGAGAAAACTCACAGCTTAAAGGCAGACGAGAGCCCATTCTACTGTTACCGGCTGTAGGTATCGTGGTAGCCAGCCCCCAACATGGCCTGCCATAATCCCTCCCCCCGGTCTTCGTGTCTTTGTGTCAGCCTCTCCCACTCTCCCACACTGTACAGAATTGTCTGTGTGATCAACAGAAAACAGAGAAGTGATGATATGCCACTTCCCAAACTCAGTTATAAAAGACTATGGCTTCAGACCTGGGCTTATAGTCTCTCTCTCTCTTCACTTGCTCGAGGAGAAGCCAGCTGCCATGTGATGAAGACATTCAGGCAAACAATGGAGAGGTCCATAAGGCAGAAAACTGAACTCCCTGCTAACAGCTGATGAAGACCTGGGGCCCACGTATTGGTGGCTCCCAGGAGTGGCTTTGGAAGTAGACATTTTCCCAGTCAAGCCTTCGGATGAGACAGCAGCCCTGCCCAACAGCTTGACTACAACGTCAAGAGAGGGGATTCTTGAGCCAGAATCATCCAGTAAGCTGCTCCTAGATTTCTGCCCGTAGAAACTACGAGATCCTATATATTTATTATTTTAAGCTGCTCTGTTTTGGTGTAATTTGTCACACAGCAAAACCAGTTATCAAAATACAGGCATCAAGAGGCGGACTTCAGCATCACACACTATCAGTTGTACATCTTCAGGAATCCATTTTGTTTTTAATGAACCTTTTCTGCCTGCCTTAGTAGATGTGAGGTCTAACTTTTCTAAGTTGTAAAATCTAAATTAATAGTATCCTAAGGTGTGGAGGTGGCCCAATCTTGTTTTTAAAGTTCGTGGCACTTACAGTTTGCATGAGAACAGGAGAAACTATAGGATATTCGTGACAACCAGTTCATTTTGTACCGCATTTTGAAAATCAGGGTAATGGACCCATATGAGACCAGAGGAGATGCTAAAAGCAAGATGTGGTTATTAGTGCCATCCTTGATTTTATTCAGGAGACTACTTTTCTTTTTAAATTCTCCCCAAAATTACAACATGGCAAATATTTACAAGCAAAAGCATGCAGCTGGTTTGGGGTTCTGATAGAACAAGTATAATACATTTGTTCAGAGTAGAGAACTAGAAATCAATTCTAGTTCGAATATAAGCTATTTCCCTTATCATCTTAACCTGAATATTCAGCAATAGCTGTGAATTTATGACAACACTAATAACGACTATTTACTGAGAACTTATGTGATTCACACACACATTTGCACATCTAATCCAGACCTCCCTTTAGACTGGATTTGAGTAATAGGTATTGCTATCCCGTTTTATGGGTGTGGTATTGAGGCTGAGGGGACTTAAATAGTTTTCCCAGGCCACGCAGCTCGTAGTAATGGACAGAGGACTCAAAGTCAGGCATTTCAGGGTCCAAGGTTCATGTTCTTAGTACGATGCTATATTGCCTTCCTATATCATTGTTTATATAAATTTTAGTAATGACAGTGTAGTAGCAACTGTTGAATTCTTTAATATAGATGCGTTAACAAATCCATAACCATCACCACCAACAAAAACCCTAATGTTAAAAAAGATTTTTCTATTAAGTTCAAGGTGAAAAAAGGAGCATCTACTTACTGAGAAAGTGCTCAGAAGAGAACAGGGCAAGGGTGATGGTTCCTAGCTTCTGAACCCTCCTCCCCAGACGACAGATGAGAATGACGCTGTCAGCGCTTTCTGGACACACTTTGCTCACGTGCCTGCATCTTGTGACTGTTGCCACCTCCCGAGTTTCAGAGCTGGCCTTTGTCTCAGAGTATCACTCCCTTTCAGTTTTCCTATTGAGGGTAAATATGATTTTAATACATTTCTGAGTATTCAGTGCCAACCTTTAAAAAAATCTATACACATATAATTAGATTTTTTTTTTTCCAGGGGAGAAGGCCATTTATGTTATTCATCTTCCCCTGGAGTCTGAGCTGTAGTCTTTTGGTTTGCTAGTTAGGATTCAAATCAGGCAGCTTCATCAGAGAATTTCCGGGCGGCAGGCGCACTGGCGCTGGGCAGTGTTTGGTAGTCGGACTTCGAGGGGAATGGGTGAAAAGGAAGAGCTCACTAATACTCCTGATTACAGAGGATGCATGTTAACGTCCTCAGGACTCTGCTTTGTCTGTGGGCCTGCTGCCCTGCCTTGCCTCACCACTGAAATGCAGAGAGAAGCAATCCAGCTCATGGCTCCTTCACAAAAAGGAAGTTTCTGACCATTTATTAAAGTACATCCTAAATAGGGGCAATTATCGCCTATGACTCATCCGCTTTAATAACAACAGCTTGTCTTGTAAAAATCATACGAAAATGGACCTATAGGTGTTCGGTGCTTTGGCTTTTTTGTGTTACCATGTGTGTGCGTGTGTGCGCACGTGTGCACCTGCTATTCTTTAAAACCTGCTGCAAATTCACTGCATAAATAATGTGCTTCTCAAGTGTTTCTTTTTCCTTCATATTACAGTGAACTGCCCCATTTTGAGGATGATTTGCTATGATATTACTGCCACTGCGGTGTGTAAATATCACTGGAAGCTTGAGAACAGAAATATTTTTCAAATAACTGGTCCTGGCTCCTGTCTCCATAAGGTAGCTATCTCAGACTCCTTAAATTCACTTCCTTTATTTCCTAAATTCCAGGGGGTTTTGTGTTGTCATTGCTTTCTTCTCTTTTTATTTATTTATTTATTAAAAAAATTTATTTTGGGTCTTTATTTTATTTTGAGAGAGAGAGACAGAGAGTGAGCAGGGGAGGGGCAGAGAGAGAGGGGGACACAGAATCCGAAACAGGCTCCAGGCTCTGGCAGCACAGAGGCCCAACGCGGGGCTCGAACCCCCGTACTGTGAGATCATGACCTGAGCCTAAGTCGGACGCTTAACCAACTGAGCTACCCAGGCGCCCCAGTTGCTTTCTTCTCTTAAGCTAGATGTTTCTTCATAACTTCATGCCACTATCCTCATGTGAAAGATAGAGACATATATAAAACATTAACATTTTATTCAAGATTACAGAAAGATCCCATAGCATAGATTTGTACTGTCCTGATCGATGAGCTGTGTACCTGGTCAAAACACAGTCTATATCTGCTTTATATACCACTGCTCCAAGATAAAAGTGGTCCCAGAGGAATCACCACCAACAATCTCTAAGAAAAAACATATCTTATCTTGACTCAGGTAACTTTTATAATAGCAACAGCATTAACATAGAAAAGTTAAACCAATGATTTATAAGTAGATTAAATGGGTGTTAGAATACACCTTTGATGATTTCTGTTTTTGTACGGAGATTGTGTTTCCATTTGCCTTGTTTTGGGGAGCTTTAGACAAAGTGTATCTATTTGATTTAGTTATTAGAACAGCTAATGCAATTTAAAACACATTAAAATACAGTTTTGATTTATTTTTTGGTTGCCATGATCATAGACAGTGTTGTAAAATCTCTCTCCTATGTTTTAGGATACTAACGTTCTGCCCTCCTTATAGAAATTTATAGCTTACGTTAATCAATTAATAGGTAATGAATATAGTTTAAACTACAGGTCCCCAGACACTGTTGAAAGTGCATCCCAGTAATTAAGGAAATCTGAGTGTGTACCCCCAACCTATGCATGTTTATTTATAAAGTAAACACGTGTGCTACTTCAGGTAGTCAATATCACTAGGGCTTAGTATCCTTCTTATGTTTTAGATTAAGAAATATCAGTTATATTTCTTTTCCTGCACCCCAAAGGATTATTTTAGGCATATCCCATTTTGGAGATGACTAATATGAAACATTATAGAGTTTCTACTTTCAAGTGGAGGGTTTCCCCCCCTTTATTTAACATATGTATTCTCTACCGTTCATGTACTTATGTTACGTGTATAGCATTTTAACTGTAATTTTTGGTATTAATGTAGTCTTATTGCAATGTAAATGCAAAAAAGGACCGCAGCACTAAAGACCAAAGTGTACTCTCGTCCTACGATCGGAAGCACAGTGAGGCAGCGTGTATCATCGGAATGTTTATTTCTATAAGGTAGGTGTTCAGGTTGAAGGATGATGACATCAGTATAGTCAACTCCCTGAAAGTCTATGAGAAAGAGGCTCCTGTGTGTTCTGTCTCTTTCCAGAAAGACCGTCTGGAACCCAGTGGAAGTTACTGGGAGGCAAATTTTGCTCACGGACATTTTAATGGGTTGATTTATTGACAGTACAGGCTGCCCTATGGCAGATGGTTGTCCTCTGATGAAACGAATTCCCCATCTCAAGGACTATTTAAGTAGGGGGTTGGAGCTGTTGGAAATATGTAGATAGATTCCTGCCTAACTGGGAAGTCGGAGATGATAGTCTATGGCATGCCTTTCAATTCTTAAGTCCTGTGATTTTATAATAGAGAACAATTATCTGAAGGCTGGTACTTTGGCATCCCTTTGCCACAAGCAGACACATTGACGGTGCTCCAAAGCGTGAAGGTTACACAGGAGGCAGAGGTTGAAGGGAGGTCCCCTTCTAGAACTGCAAGAAGAAATCCGACTTCAGTGGCACACAGAGATAGTTGGGAGCATCAGTCATGAAGCGTTATATGATGTGAGTTTGGGATCCTTAGAGATCTTTCCAGAGGGAATAAAAAATTTTCCCTCTGGGAAGATCTGAACTTAACTAAGTCAAGGCTAAGCTGATCTTACAAAGTCCCTTTGGTTTCTCTGTTTCTATGGGTTATTATGACCATCTGTTATGGCTAATCAACTAAAACTATGAAAGAAAAAAGAAAAGAAAACTTTCATTAAAGAATCAAGGAGAAAGTGTTATGTTAATGCTTTTCCTTCGACTTGCTTCCTCCAGTTAGGAGAAATTTACTAGGAGTCAGTGGGCAGAAGCCGACAAATCATGCGTTATCTTTTTAAGAAATAATGAAATATGATGTCGTATCACTTCTCACAGATCCAGAACTGAAGGCTGTGTGTGGGCTTCTGGTCTCTGAAGTATCTTACAAACAATAAACCCACTGGAAAATAAAGATGAAAGTTCCATCACATAGGCCTGAGAACCTAGAGTCTTCTTTCCGGGTGATAAACAGGACAGGATCCCAGTGAAATAGTTACACTTATTGAGAGTTTCTGGGAGCAGAAATCAATGGTGTTGCTTACGAGGCAGGTGCAGTGCAAATAAAGCCCCTCAGTTCTGTCCCGGGCTCAGAAAGGCATGAGATCATGCAGTTCACACAGGCTTCCAGAAAGCTGCCAGCTCGACCCATCTGGAGGCCACTGTCATGATAAAGTCCCCACAGGAGTGAGTGCCTGGCTCTTCTGCCTTGCCTACTCCGCTCACAACTTCCTTCCTCAGCATAGGCAGGGAAAGAGCAGGCATCCTCTTTTTCAGGGCCACTGGCTGTTACAAGACTCAGATAATGGGGAGAGTGCCAGTGGTACCAACTAGATGGTCAATGTTAACTGTATCATGCTATAATTATTTGTAGTCAAAGTTGGGTAACTTGATTCGCGAATGAAAACCTGTTTGTCTAACGTACGCCGATGAAGAGGGAAAACTCTATCAAGATTTTGCACCCAGTAATGACTTAAATACTAAGGACAAGCCCAAGTAATGACTTACATCGTGGGTTCTTTAAAATGGCACCTGGAATATTTTATTAATCCTTAATTTGCTATAAACCATGAGTATTGCCTTAATTGTGCATATATTTGGTTTCTGGTTGTATTTATTTATTTACTTTTTTATTTTTTTAACTTTTATTCATTTTAGAGAGACAGAAGGTGAGCAGGGGAGGGGCAGAGAGAAAGAGGGAGATAGAATCCCAAGCTGAGTCCAGGCTCTGAGCTGTCAGCACAGAGCCCGACGTGGGGCTGAACGCACAAACCATGAGGTCATGGCCGGAGCTGAAGTCGGACATTTAACTGAGTGAGCCGCCCAGGTGCCCCTAGTTTCTGATTGTATTTAAAATAAATCCCTTATGTTATGTGAATATAATGATATTAAATTAGTTGATTTCAAAGTTTCTGAGGAGAGCTGTTTTTGATTTAGAGTTTTAGTGGGCTCTCACATTGCAAGGAGAACAAAAATATAAAAAGTAAAGTCAGTTCTATGATTTGTCAGTATCCATAACTTTGAACATTTTAAAATTCTGGGCATACCGGTGTGTTTTTTAAGTCTAATTGAGCTTTATAAGTTTTTGCCAATTATTGAGAGATTGTAATGACTTAAGCAAGAACTGAGCCAAAGCTGACCTTTGTGTAGCCTTTAAGAAATCCTTTAGGCAAACCAGATGAATCATGCCAGGGGACCCCGAGTCGGACAAATATTGTGAAATTTAATCGTGCCAACCAAACTCATGACAGACTGATGTATAAACCAGAAGTGACGAGGCTATAGGTTCAGATGTAGGGCTGCAGTCACACCTCTGGGTCGATTGTCTCTCAGCCTCCTTGGACAAGACCATTGTCTCCTGCTTCATCTGTGTTCACTTTCAAAGAGTAGGCTTATGTCCAATTTCTGGGGACATCTTATCTATTAGATAATGAGTGATGCTTTTAACAGTGAAGCATCTAGTATGAGCGTCATCCAAAGAGAAAACCATCACTAGTCACCTTTAAAGATAGGTATAATTTTCGTATTATAAAAGTATGCAGGTAATGATTTTGGATGAAGCAGGGTTGTGCAAACATCGCTACAAACCAGGTGTAGAATATTTCCATCACTACGTAAAGATAACCTTGGGTGTTTGCTCCCTGCTCCCACGCCTACTCCCCCAAGTCCCAGACAACCACTGATCTATATTTTCTTGATGGATTTTCCTTTTTGGGAAATTTCATACAAAGGCAACCAATATATATGCAGTCTTTCACGTTTGGTTTCTTTTACTTAGTATAATGTTTTTGAGGCTCATCGATGTAGCATGTGTCAGTATTATTTCCTTTTTATTGCTGAATGATACTTCCTCGAGTGACTGTATCACATTCACCATGGATATTTATGTTGTTTCCACTTTTTGGCTACTATGAATCATGTTGCTATAAGCATCCTTATACAAGGCTTTTTAGGGACACATGTTTTCACTTCGGTGAAGGTGGAACTGCTAGGTCATATGATAAATTTATGCGTAACTTTTAATGACATTGTCAAACTGCTTTCCAAAGTGGTTGTACTCTCTTACATTTCTAGTGTATAAGCATTCGGATTTCTCACCATCCTCCCCAAAACTTGTTATCAAAATGCCCTTTTGGGCACAGCCATGCTATCTATCTCTCATAGTCAGTTAACGTGCACTAGCTCATTTAACATGTGGGCTGACTAGGACTCAGGGGCCATGAGTACCACGCCCAGGGCCACCCCGATGGCAAACAGTACTCAGTGCTCAGACCACTCCATTGCATTTGGGCCAGTTTAAGAAAGAATAAATGGAGTCACAAGGTTTCCAAGGGAAGAGGGTAAGGAAAAAGACTCATCTCGAGTAACCAGCCTACCTGCCCTGAGAATTTCTTCTCTCTCACTCCAGCACCTCACAGTCCCCCTGATTCTAAACCCGGGCTTCGACCCTCCTTCTTTCTTACCCCACTAACTGGCCACAGTGAGCTGATTCCTCTTCTGCAAAGCCTTGTGCATCTTTTTCCGTCTGTATCTACTGATAGATCCTGCTGTCTGGATTGCCCTCACGAGAATGGTCTCTCTACCACCAGTCCCCTGCCCGCTCTGATCCCAGCCTGTTCCCTCTCTCGATGGGATGAAGGCATATGCCACACCTGGCACACAGGCTGGCTGCCACCTCTTCAGGCTTACGGTTCCTCTCCCTGCCCAAGCATTCTCTGCTCCCAACGAAAGTGTCTCCAAACATTGACAAATATCACTGCTGGCTGTGGGTCTCAGAATCACCACTGGTTGAGAACCACTGCTTTGTAATGAACGTGAATGTGTCCCACTGCAGAACTTGTGACACCATCTTAGTGTAGTCTCATCAAGCCCTGGGCCTGGCATGTAGCAAATGCATGGAACGTTTGGACTCATACTGGCAGAGAAGTGAAGACTGAGAAGAACTTTAGAATGAGGCTGGCTTCTGTCTCTTCTCCAGCGCTTCCCAGTTGTGTGAAGCTGGAAAGTGATCTGAGCTCCCTGAGCCTTGGTGTCTTCATTGTAAATGGGGTAATCATGCCATTAGGCTTATGGTTCAGATTACATGACGTCATTATTTGTAAAGACCTTATCCAGTTTGGGGTTGGGAGAAAACATTAACAAACAGTCCTGTAAACTATATTCTCTGCCACTGCTTGATGGCCAGTGGCCCCATGCATGTCATTCTTTTTCCATTAATGGGGCCGGGCACCCTGCCCCACACAGAACACTTGTTTAGTATACCTTTTCGGATGGGGCTACAGTGATATGTAAAGATGTTTGTACACAGGGTTTTCAGGATGCAGAGAGGAGTCAAGCAAACAGACATAGGGAAGGTGAAGAAATGGACGGGAAGAAAACTGCCAGCAGATGGCCTCTTCCTGCTTTATCTTCCTTGCTCTGGCTTTTCTCTCATTATCTGATCCCTGTGTGACTTTAAGCAACTTGAGGAGAAAGAAAATAGAAACCAGCAGCTGAACTAGACGCAGAACAACGTGGGCGATACAAGGTGCCTTTTACTCAAAGTCAAGTGTGTATATGTTTTCCTTTCCCTGGGAGATCACAGCCTGCCTGGTGGGGGAGGGGCTTGTTTAGGTAAATCTCCCTTTTCCAAAACCAGAGTTCTTGACAAAGATGATCAATAGATGAATAAATGCATGTCAGATGTTGATAAACCTACCATTGAGTAGAGTGTGTGTTTCACGGAGTTTTTTGGTTTGTGTTAAGTTACCGCAAATGATTTCTTGCACACTTCAGTCACATATTTATTGTGCTCACGGTTGGCAACATGAGTGGCTAGAGACAGAGTCAGAATTTGGGGTGTTGAGACAGCTAACTGGGTCAGCTCCCACAGAACTAGCTTTTGCTAGTTACTTTTTACTGGTATAAAAGAATCCTGTTCACTAACATCACTGCTAGCAGACCAAAAGAACGGGCAACAGTAAAACCAGAGTACAAATAAGAAAACTAAATGGAGACCCACCAAAAGGTGGAGGTGGGGAAGAAGGAAGCAACTGATGCTTTCAGATAATTTTTCTCAAAGTGCGGTCTGTGGACAACCTGCCTGAGAATCCCCTGAGGACAGTGTGCTTTTTAAAAAATACGGTTTCCTGGGCGCACATGAGACCTATGAGATTAGAATTTGTTGGAAAAGACCCCTTCGGCTCTTTTTTTAAAAATTATTTTTTAATGTTTATTTTTGAGAGAGAGAGAGAGAGAGACAGAGCATGAGCTGAGGAGAGGCAGAGAGAGAGGGAGACACAGAATCCGAAGCAGGCTCCAGGCTCTGAGCTGTCAGCACAGAGCCCGAAGTAGGGCTAGAACTCCCGAACCGTGAGATCATGACCTGAGCTGAAGTCGGACACTTAACTGGCTGAGCCACTCAGGAGCCCTTCCACTTTTTTTTTTTTTAATTAACACTAAAATTTGAGAACCATTGCTCTAAAGAAAAGAGAATTTAATGTATACACTCAGCTTCTACTAACAGCCTTATTCTTCTTGCTTGATGACATTGGGCGGATTCACTGTTCTTTTTTTTTTTTTTTAATGTTTATTTTTGAGAGACAGAGACAGAGTGGGAGTTGGGGAGGGTCAGAGAGAGAGGAAGACATAGAATCCAAAGCAGACTCCAGGCTCCCAGCTGTCAGCACAGAGCCTGATGTGGGGCTCGAACTCACGGGCCACGAGATCATGACCTGAGCTGAAGTCAGAGGCTTAACTGAGCCACCCAGGCGCCCCAGGATTCACTGTTCTTACAGAGTATTTTATAAAGGCTTAGGAGACAGGACAGTAGTTTCAGGCAAAGAGCTGTGGTTTGCACTAGAAGACCTGGGAACTGGTCCTGTAGGTCTGCCTCGGGCCAATCCAGCCTCTTTGGTCTGCAGACTCTGCACCTGCCCTCAGAGATGATCCAGATGTTTCCCGATGGCCCCAGGGCTCAATGAGGCTGTGGTCTTCGAAGCCCTCTCTGTTGTTTTATAAGCAAACAATAAGAATAGCAGCTGTTTATACAGCGTTACTGGATGTCTAGTACTGTGCTGAACACTTTATATCCACTAACTCATTTAATCCCTCTCAACAACCCTATGAGGTAGGCTAACCCCAATGTACAGATAGTAAAAGTGAGGTGCAGAGAGGGTAGGCAACTGTGCAAGATTAAACAGCTAAGTAAATAACTGAAAAGTTTATTTTACGTGGGAAATTATTTCTTTGTTTAATTTAATTTTACTTTTTTTATTTTTTTAATGTTTATTTATTTTTGAGAGACAGAGTGCGAGTGGGGTAGGGGCAGAGAGGGAAGGAGACACAGAATTTGAGGCAGGCTCCAGGCTCTGAGCTGTAGGCACAGAGCCTGACGGCGGGGCTCGAACTCAGGAGCCGTGAGATTGTGACCTGAGCTGAAGTCAGATGCTTAACCGACTGAGCCACCCAGGCGCCCCCTCTTTTTTAGAATTTTTTAATGTTTATTTATTTTTGAGGGACAGAGTGCGGGAAAATTATTATTTCTGGACTCAGAAAAATTTCTCTCTATTCAAAATAGTAGAACAGGAAATCAGGAGAACTGAAATCTAACCAGAGCTGCTGTAACTACTTACATGACTGTGCTGGTCACTAAACTCCCTGGCTCTCGTTTCTTCTTCAGTGAAATGACATTCCAGAACATTCTAGGTCCCTTCTAAAATCTTTTTATGCTTTCATCACCAATCTTCATCACTATATTTGGCATACCTATTATGTTAAAAACAAACAAATAAACTCAGTATGCACCAAAGGATGATTATCGTTACAGCTTTGCTTCAGAATTAAAGTACTTTAAATTCCTACTTTAAAAATGTCCGTGTAAGTTAACTTCCTTTAAACAGAGACATACATGTTTTAAAGGTAGGTATTATATTTCCAAGGGTTTATTCATTTAATAAATTACTTCATTTTCGTTTTCTTTATGTGCCTGGTGAAAAATGAGGGTGCCCTGCCCTGGACAACCTCATGTCCCAAAAAGAAGCTTCCAGAAATGGCGAAGAGCTCGACTAATCCAGCTGCAGTTAGTTCTTCCTGTTTTAAAATGAGGCGAGCGCTTATACAGCTATTCATCTCGCTGTGAAAATTTCATCTGTTTTTACAGACGAGTTTTCCCAATGGGTGATATAGAATCCTATAAGTAAGCACACCCCAAATGTTTCCTTTTCATAATGATCTAAAGCACAGACGAGTCTTGAAAAGACAATTGTATAGCTTCTTGTGTTGCTTCATGGGCTTTAAGTGCCCACAAAGGGGATTCCTTATGCTTTAATTTCTCTTTATTTTTCTGACTGTAAAGACCCTTGGGGTAAAAGCCAGCCCCACAATCCCGCCGTTATATGGTGACTGTCAGCCTGCTCCAATGATGTTTCCTGTTCACTAGGCCCCCTTTCATCTGACCACAATGTCCTGGCTTTGCTGCAATTCTTAGTCAACGCCCATCTCTTCACTAGCCTGTGAATGGTATTAAATGGTGTTTATGCTAGCTATTGTGGCCTTTTGTGGGGTTTGTCTAATTCACAGAGAAAAGTCTGCTTTTGTGCTCCAAGACCAGCTACGTCATGGCACACCATGTGCCTTCTGATGGGACCCAGTCCTGCTGAGTGATAACATTGCAGGCCTGAGCTCCTTTGCAACACAATCCCGCATTCTCAGCGCCGTCAATACGCTCACAGGCAGACTGGTTTACTCTTTTTATTAAGAGGTAGGGGAAGATAAAGCACAAACAAATACCAGATCCTGAAACAAAACAGAAAAGAGGGGTGAGTCCAACGGATTTGCAACTTACTCAGCCGGGCAAGAAGTGAGAAAGCGAGCGGGAAGGAAATCACAGATTTATTCTATTAGCAACCAGACGCACCAGGTGTACCGACCATGGCAGCAAATACTCCACATTTCAGGAGTAAGATTGCATTATGGTTTCAAGGTATTGTTTAAAATGACACTTAATACCAGAGTCACTACTCCACCGGGCTTTCTCTAAAGTGCTCACAAAAGAGAAAGGATATAGTATTGATGATTACATTATCCTCTGGTTCAAGAGTCTTTGCAGGGTAGGTATGTTGCTATGTTTTGAAAGGGCTTTTGATGTAAGAAGATCATTACCGGGCTCAGTGGTAATTGATCCCAGCAGCCCTGGCTTTTGGTGCTGTGGTTTATTTCATCCTGTTGCTCTGCGTAATCCGTTTTCCAGCTATCTACAATCTTTTCTATACTCCTAATGGTGGCTTATATTTTAGTTTATTTTTTTTTCCTTTGAGAAGAGAAGTGCTTTTCAGACAAAAAGAGTCAGGTGCATAGAAAGGGGAAGACTTTCCTGTTAGCTGATGGTACCCATCTTTCGATATAGAGAACGTGTTTCTGAATTGTGGGTCCCGCTTGTTTTCCTCACGTCTTTCCATTCCCTGACATAAAAGTCAACCCTATGTAAGAGCGAATGCAGGCACAAAGAAGGAAAAAGGAGCCAGGAGCCATAGCTTAAGAATGTCACAGAATCCAAGTTTTCTGGCAAAGAAAGAGTGCAAACTGTATCATTACATTGAAAAATATAACCCAAATGAGATGATTTTAATTCCCGTTTTACATTCTGAAAATGTCGTTATTTTCCCTAATGAGAAAATTAAAGGAGAAAGAGTAAAGTTCCCCATCCTGCGTCCAATTCAAGAAAATCAAGAGATCCAGACGTTTTTTCCTAAGATAAGTCATGTCAACCCATGAAAACCCACCTCTCTGGCTCTGGTGACAAACGTTTATTGCGCCTACTACGAATCTAGCATGGAGCTAGTTGCTGTGGTAGGTTTCCAAGAAGACGTGTTCAACGTCTCTTGGGGGAAAGTAGACGGAAGTAAAGTAAGTCTTGAAAGCAGCTGGGGGGCAGGGGGCATGCGGGTAGGCATTCAGACTCAGCAAAAACAGTTTGCACTTGAGGAAATGGGTCTTCATTCATTTATTCATACATTTGTTTATCATTTGCTCAATACCTATACATTTAGTACGGACCTTATATTCAGTTTAGGCAAAACACTGTGCTAGGGTCTCTAGAGGATTTCAGGAAAATTTGGGAATCATTTGTAATGGCATACTTTGGTCTCTATCCTGGAAATATTGCGCTCTCCACAGCTGGGGCCCCACAGCCATCCCATGAGGGCTCACCCCTCTTCGTGGCTGACTGAAGGAACAGGACATCTGCATCCGTAGCATGACCTCAGCTGTGCTGCTGGTCTTTGACTCATTCACTCCTTCGCATATTCATTCATCATATACCTATTGAGCCACAAATATGTACCTGGCACGATTTGAAAAATCCATAGAACATTGTTTCTAGCACCAAGGGGCTCATGGTCTAGTGCAGCAGTCAGACATATTAAGAATAATTAATACTAATATTAATTACTAGTGTAATCCTTATGTGGAAGGAGCTTTTAGAACCCAGAGAAGGAGGTACCTGTCTCTGCATGGAGAGGCCTGGGAAGACTTCACAGAGGAGGTGATGTGTGTGCTAGGTCTGGAGGAAGGACTGGTGGAGTGCCATGGATAAGGGAGGGAGAACATTCCAGGCAGAGGAAACAGCGGGTGTAATGAGACGGCCATGTGCTCAGGAACTGCCCGCAGTGCGGTGTGGCCAGCAAAGGATGGGGGATGATACTGGCAGAAATAGGCTGGGTCGAGAGCATGAAGGATCTTGGTTTCATTGAACTCTACTTCCGAAAGTTAGTTTCCTGCTTCTTGCCATGTGACTAAGCTCCACTTTGATCGTTACCTTAGTTCATTTGTTTAGTAACCTGATTCCCACCTCCCCCTCTTGAGAAACTACCTGTGGCCAAACCCCTCCTCACCTCGGATGCAGTTACATCTTTCCTAAACCTTTGGCAGCCCTTCCAACCACTTTCTCCTGACCAAAGCTACACCAGCTTTCCCGGGTGCACGATCTTAGGTTCTCCAGAAAGGGAGGAATTTTTACAGAGCATTGGACCAATGATTTTTCATCTTTTTTCCCCCTGCCTTAGCAGACATGATGAATGTCCTCTTGCAAAACATACTTCCATATCATTGGCTGCATCTCATAGAAGAGAGTTTGAAACCAATCCTGTTCCTCTCTTTCCAACTCAACTAATGCCTAATGGGATGCTGATAATTGAAAGTGACATTATTATAGGACTAACATTGAAGCTGCAAACCCGGCTCTGTTTAACGTGTAACAAATTCCTTGTGACTGATTTTATCTGATCTCAACCAGTGCCTGACCTTTCTTACGACACCCCTGAACCTCACTTGAATACTCTTGATGACGTAAATCTCACTCATCAGGCAATCATTCAACTTGTGGACAGCTCCCAATAGTAGAGAATTCTTTCTTAAACAGAGTAGATGTTTCCCTTTCTATGACTGCACTGTCTCAGTCCCACTCTCCGTGGTCACAGAGGATAAATATAATCATGCCTCCACATCATAGTCCTTTAAATATCTAAAGGTGATTACTCACTCCCCAGTAACATATTTTTTTTTCTGGCTTAAATATCCCAATGGCATGGTTTCCATTCTTGGAGGAACTGCATTTTGTCAACGTATCTCTTAAAATATGACACTCAGACCTAAAACAGTTCCCTCAGTGCAGGCATACCAGCAAAACACACATCTGGGACCATTACTGTTTTTATTCTGGGTGAAATATTTCTATTAATGTAATTCAAGATCTCATTAGCTCTTCTGGCAATTCTGTCTATTGGCCAGTGTTGCAATTTTCATTAAATGAAACCCCCTCAACAATTTTATTTGAATTGCCAATGGCTCAGGTGTCTCTCATCTTATAATTGGTCTGACATTTTTTTTAACCTCATTGCAGAACTTTACATTTGTCCCTATTAAATTTCATCTTATTAGTTTTGCTGATTGTTCCAAGCTGTCAAAGTCAATTTGAATATGTATCTGACATCTTAGCATATTAACATCCATCCATCTTTGTGCCATGGCTAAATCTAGAAAGGATACCCATTTTATTATAATTCAAGTATTTAATCAAAATATCAAACAGGATGGAACTAAACACGGAGACTATTGGTATGTCACTAGATACCATCGTCTTTTAGGTTGCATTGATCTCAATTAATATTAATGGAATAAAATATTTTAACCAATTGTGCATCCACCAGTCCATAATGTCATTCATCCCACTTGGCCATAGATACATCATGAATCATATTTTTGAAATAGTATTATTTTGAAAGTCAAAATATGCAACTCATTTGAAATAAAATTCTTTTGGAAATATAAATTGAGCTTTTAGTCCATTTTAGCTCAATGCACCCTGATATAGAGAAAAGGCCTTTGATATTCTCAGTAAGCAAATCAGTAAAAACAGACACTATAGAGTGAAAAAATGAAAGATGTGTTAAATGTTTACATAGGAAAAAATCTTAAAGGCAAAAAATAAGTGAAAACCTGGGTCAACTATCTGGAACATAAATGACAAAGGGTTAATTTCATTAATGTACAAAGAGCTCATATGAATTAATTTAAAAAAATGAACAATCCAAAAGAAAATGGGCAAAGGACAAGAACAGGCAGTTCACTCACTTACGCACACACGAGCAAACGGCCAATTAAAAAAGAAAGAAATGTTCAGCCACACTCACAGTTAAAGAGTTGGAAATTAAAATACTAAACGAGATGCCATTCTTCATCTATCAGCTTGATAAAGATAAGAAAATCTGGTTGTATGCAATGCCATTAAGGGCATGTGGAGAAAAGCCCTCTCATATTATAAATTGTAAATTTGTATGACCTCTGTGGAAAGCAATTTGAAATTATCAATCAAGATTTAAAACACACACACTCTTGGGGCACCTGAGTGCATGGTCGGTTAACTTTGACTCTTGGTTTTGGCTCAGGTCATGATCTTAATGGTTCATGGGTTTGAGCCCCGCATCTGGCCCTGTGCTGACAGTGTGGGGCCTGCTTAGAATTCTCTTTCTCTCCCTCTCTCTCTGCCCCTCCCCTGCTCACGCTCTCTCTCAAAATAAAATAAATAAACTTTAAAATATACATACTCTTGGATCCAACAATTTCACTTCTAGGATTTTATCCTACAAATATATTTCCATAAGGTACAAAGAAATAGAAAAGTCGTAGAGGATGGATTGGATCTGCCTCTCGTCAGACGAGCGACCTTTGGCAAGTCAGTGCCCCCCTCTACGAACTTGGGATAACAATATTATCTGCTAATTGGAATGTTGTGAGGAATAAATGAGCTCTTCAAAATAGCACCAACCACATAAGTGCTGTATATGTTTTCTTTTTTTTTTTTTACTGCTATTATTTACTTACTTCATCATGTACTGTTTTTAGTGCCTGTTTCTGCCCATAGAATAGAAGCTCTACAAGGAATTTGTTCTTTTGTCATTTTTGTTCGATGTTGAACCCTGGGGGCCTGGAATTTGACAGCTGGTAGACATGCAATAAATACTTCCTGACTGATGCTGGCTATCATCCCACGACTATGCTGTTCGTGAAGATCAACCAACTCCTCACGCTCTACTCCCTGATCACGGAGAGTCCTTGAGTTCTTTTTAAAGAAAACACTGAGCAGCCAGTGAAAAATTCTGCTGGCCAAGTGATCACATTTTCCTTAAAAACTTATTCTGGCTACGACTCACCTTGGGGACTTGGTTGGTGTGAGTACACCCTGGGTGAGCTGATAAAATCAAAGCCCTGAAAATGCAAAGCTGAGGTCCCGACCCTGAATCCATGCTCCCCTGGGGACTGGAATGAGGTAAAGGGCAGTGGAGATGTGGAGAAGTGGGCAGCTGATGATGGGAGCCATTCTTGGGTGCTTGAAGGAGAAGGGCATGCGGGTGGCTGTGCTTTGGGACGGTTGACCTGGCTTGGAGCCCCTTCGGTAGTTCCAAGTTCAAAGGAACTTTGCCCAGCTCTGCAGATGGGTTCAACCCAGACACACGGCTCTCAGTCTGCAAACATCATGTCTTCACTGCACAGCCCGCCCTCATCGAGAAGAGTGTCTCCAGTCTTTCCAAGAACATGGCACATGACAAAGTTAGGACAGGACTGTAGAGTCTCCAAGCTCCCTATTGTACATGACATAGTTTAAAGAATCAGAGTTTTCCCGAAAGAGGTAAGTTAACCTTGATTTGCAGAGTATTTGGACGGTCACAGAAAGCCATGGTAAGCAATAATTGTTCTGCTGGGACTGTGCAATATCAAAATCAGACGTTGATGTCCACCCCTTACATCCCCCTCCCTCCGTGTGCAAGAATTGATTTCCACTAGTTGAAATTCACACAATAAGGAAACCTTTGTTTTCAATTCTGCTGATGAGAGAGACAATATATGCGACCTCCTCATTGATTGACTGTTCTGTTTTCTTAGATTTACTTCTTGAGAGAATCATTAAACATAAGAGAAAATGATTTGTTTCCATTGATTGGATGATGTGCCCATCCGACAGCCATGGTTTTTATATTAGAGTTATTGTGTCATTAATGTAATTTGCAGAATCAAGAGGAAATCGCTCAGGTTCTGATTGTATTGCTGTTATGTTTTTTTAAATAAATAAAAACTTTTTAAAGGAAATAAATCTGGCGACAACAATAATAGATGAAGAGGCCAACTGCTCACCTCATAAATCACCACAAGGTTAAGGAAACCTGGTTACTTAAGTGCTGAGTGCTGCAAAGCTGGGTTTCTCAAAATGTCCACTTTCATATTGTGACATTCTTAGGAGCACCGCTAATTGTAAGTACTTCGGAAAGATGACTTCCCATTATTGATTTAAATTCCTTTCTCATTCTCACGGCTGTCTCATTGCTTAAGGTTAGTGAGCTACATGGAGCGTGATAAAGCCGGGCTTGCTTTGGGTTCCCCAAGTCTCCTCTGAACTGCGTGTTCGCACCGGTTGGGGAGATTGCGTGCCTATGTCATTCTCAGTAACTTTTCTCTCCCTCGGCAACGACGGCCAAGAAATTAATTACGGCAAGGAAACACTGCTGCTTTGTGACCTGGCCCTGGCTGACTGCAAAACTCCAACCTCAAAGTGAACTCCTGGGCGTTGAAATTAAGTCATGCTTGGAATTTTCTAGAAAAAGAAATTGATATCCATAGGTCCAGTTTGTGGGACCTCTTTTCCTATTGGTTTTGAAGGGTCTTATCTATCACTTCTACTGCTACTTTTGGAGCACGGGGCTAGTCGTGCATATTTTTCTGACCTATGACAGGTGCCCAAAAACGATCCTCTTTTATTTTTACCATGGAGGCCGGCCTGCTTTCGTGGGCATGACTGCCCTCTAGTTAGAAGGTCCTGGCACTGGGCTCAATGCCCTGTAGTTGCTGTCTTGAAATTCTTAACACATTTTGAACAACGGGCTATGCGTGTTCATCTTGCTCTAGGCCTGCAAATTACGCAGCCTGTCCTGAGTGGAGGACGAATGCGTGGCATCAATACGTGTCAAAGTGATCCTGTTGGCTGAATAAGCACAGCCCGTTTGCACAAACCAAAGTCTGAGTATGGAATGACCTCCTCCCCCACGTTGTGAATTTCTTTTGTTTCCCCTCCTTCCCTTTTTGCAGTAATGGAAAGTTGCTTGTGACAACTATTCACATCTCTAAGGAGGGATGAGAGTTTACATACTGAAGACTGAGTCTTCTGACAGTGGGTACAGGAAACCTTAAGTAAAGGCAGATTATTCTAGGAGAATGAATGGGGAGTTTTTCTGTTAAGCAGGATGTGCAGTTTTGTTGTGTCGTTAAGTATTTTATCATTAGTAATATGTGAAACAAATATTATAGAGTGAAATAGCTTTTTGCATTTGAATCTCCCAGGAACCGATACCAAGAGAACCCATTCTGTTTTCAATAATGTAAAATAAACGTGGTGTCTATCCATTATGTGGCTAAGAAGACGTAGTCTACGAAAAGATGCTCAATGTCACTAACATCAGGGAAATGCAAATGAAAACCACAATAAGATGCCACCTCATACCTTTCAGGATGGCCATTATAAAAAGCCCAGAATTATAACCTGTTATAACCTGTTGAAGTGTTATGATTGTTGTGTGGCACTACTGTGGCAACAGATAACTGATGGACATGCCGTTGTGTTGGCGTGATGCACACTTCTATTCCTCGAGACCAGGAAGGATGTATAGAATGATGCCCTAAAACTTCGCCGGTGAAGGTAAGACCGACAGTGGGGGAGACTGACATCATCAGGTGGGACAGAATAATCAGAAAGGTGGAGAAAAACCCCTCTGGAAGTAGAAATGTAGAAAAGGTGTGAAAACTATAGCTGAGACCCCAGGTAAGGGTGGCATATGTGTCGCCATCATCTTCGTAGCTCCAGAATCTAACAGAGAGCGTGGCACGAAGAGGGAAGGAACATTTACTCCCCTCCTTTACTTGCGACTCAGCACGTCTCAGTTCTGGTCTATAAAAATCCAGAGCTGCCTGGATCTACACAGACGTTTCCTGAAGGACGTCACTTCCTTTGGGTGGTGGCTGAACAATTGGTTGTTAAACCATTTAAAAATCACTAATTCAGATTCGGTGTTAAGTCAGCTTTCAATCTCTCTCTACTGAACAAATCCATTTTATAGAGATCATGTGAAATAATAGGACAACTGTTATTCCAGAGCAAATATTTAAAATATTTTAGAGAACAAATGGTTTTATTCAGTCTTACTTCCAAGACAGGTATATGTATCTATTTTTAGCATTTGGTGACTTTGAGCCAATGTTTAGTTAATTCTAAATATGAAAATATAGTTTAGACCTGAGAAACAATTAACTTTATTCAAAAAGCTATTGTGTGTGTGTGTGTGTGTGTGTGTGTGTGTGTGTGTGTTTAAAGTTTATTTATTTATTTTGGGAGAGACAGAGACAGTGTGATTGGAGGAGGGGCAGAGAGAGAGGGAGACAGAGAATCCCAAACAGGCTTCATGCTGCCCACGTGGAGCCCACCACAGGGCTCGATCCCATGACCCTGAGATCATGACCTGAGCTCAAATCAAGAGTCGGGTGCTTAACCAGCTGAGCCACCCAGGCATCCTTCAAAAGGTGGTTTAATCAAAAAAATAAGCTAGTCTGATTTTATTTTCAGTAAGTAAAATTTAGTGAAATTTTATTATTGCTAAAAAAAACCCATTTAATCATGGAACTTTCTTGTTCATTTTGAAAGAGGTTTCTTTTGTTTTTCAAAGAGTTTAATTTGGAAATCTTAAATTTTCCAGAAAACGCTATCCTGCCTTGAACCATCACCAGATGGGAATGTTATTGCAATGATCTTGGTGGGTTATTTTCCCCCCATCTGAAAGTACAAAAATGGATTTTGTCAAGTGTTTAAAAACATTACACGAAATCACCTTTTTTGCCATTTTGTCCCATCTGCAGCTTGTCATTTCTTGTCTTTCTTGTAAGACAGAAGTTGCTGTGGAGGATTTAGGAATTCCAGAAAGTCCTGGAACGTTCCAATAGACCAGCATTCAACACAGCTTTCACTGGTAACTTCTATACTTGTACTTGAGACAGATGGATGAACTTGACCCATTCAACCAGGCTCCATGTTATTTCTGGTGAATCTTGCTTCTTTCCTTCCCTTAGAGGCTTAATTGGTGACTTCAGGCAAACTTTGTCTTCAAAGAATCAAATAGTAAATATTTTTGGCTTTTGGGGCCTTATGGTTTCTCTTGTAACTACTCATCTCTGCCATTTCGGTGCAAAAGCAGCCTTAGGTAATGTGTAAACGAATGAACGATGCTTGTGTTCCAATAAAACTTTATGGACGCTGAAATTTGCATGTTATGTAATGTGTACAGGTCACAAAATCTAATACTTCTTTCGATTAAAAAAATCATTTAAAACTGTAAAAACAGTTCTTAGCTCACAGACCATGTAAAAACAAACAGTGGGCTGGATTTGGCCCATGGCTGTGATTTGTCAGCCCCTCACCTTAGGTTAACAAGGCTGATGGAGCAAACAGAATGGGGTGCCTCAGTTAAGAACACACATACTGAAGCCAGAGAGCCCAAGCTTGAACCTCAGCTCTGCCTTTTCCCATCCATATGATCTTGGGCAGGCTTCTTTACATTAAAAAAAAAAAAAGAAATCTTAATAACAATGTATTGAGGGTCAAATGCATTAATGTAGCTAAGACACTTGATACCTAGCAAATACTGTAAGCCTGCTAACTGTCTTGACTATCATTGTAACTTACCAGAGTTGGCAATTCTGGTTTATTTCAGAACATATGGAAGAACTAGGCTGACCCCATGGAATCAGAAGCGTTGATTCTCATTGGACCCACTTGCCCTAGATTTGAGATTCCTTTTGCTCTTGCACCTGGCACATAGTTCAAGTTCATCCTTCTGTAGGTGCGGCCAGATTTTGAAATTCCCAAACAAAGCCACAGCATTTCCCCTGACCTACTATGTATAAAAGCATTTGTCATGGTTAACCAGTTTTAATATCTCAAAAAAAAAAAATCCTGTCACTTTATGAGGAAGAAATACTTAAATACATACACTAACCAAAATTTTGAAATGTTGATCCTTATTTTATAAACGGAATCTTGATGTTTTTTCTCTTAGATTTTCCCTCTCCAGATATTAATAAGGCATGTAGCATGTACTATTGGAAAATAAGCACAGATAATTTATATTTAATTACTAAAATAACACCCGGAGTATCTTGTTCTCATGGGTTTTTATTACTATTCTGGTTAAAAACTTAATTTAGATTATTGCATTGACTTTAGTACCAAGAGAAATGTCCATGGCAGCTTTCTTGATCATAGCACAGTGTAGATACACTATTTGTATCTTTTCCTCTGTCTTGGGCTTCTTCCTTATTAAAATTTTAACCATCGGTAAAATGAAAAAGAACATGGAAGTAACTTTGAAATCAGTTCACGTAGCCAACACTGCCAAACACAGGGGCCCGGACCACTGACGGCTCTCCCCAGGCCTGGCTCAATGGTCTGTGAGGGGTGACCTGGGCTGCAGGCTACATGTCATTCCTTGCACCCTTTGTAAGTCCCTGGGCACATAGTAGGGATGCCACTCAAGGCAGCCTTTCAGACTGCCCGCCAGAGACAGTGAAGCTACGATGGACCCTCTGCTTTGGTTACCAGCACCCTCTTCCTATTCCCCCACAGAAAAACCCAGAAAAAATAATTTCACAATCATCATCATTATTATTACTGTTATTATTTAACAATACGGACCTTGACACCATGGTGTCATGACTCTGCCTGATAACCCCTACCCTAAACAAGCAAAGTCCAAGACGCTCCTGAGTTGCAACAGTGACAAATGAGTTTATTTCAAAGGTGGCCTCTTTAGCCCTGTGGCTGCTCTCTCTATGGCTGGCCTAGCATCATAATGGCAGATCGTGTTGTATTCAAAGCTCATGATATAAGAGAACCTATTTTAAGTGTTTATTATTTATAGGAAAGGAAATATGCTTGTTTATGTAAACTATGCTAAATTAGTGTACCATAGGCTAATAATTATGTTTTCGATAATAGAACCTTCAGTCTCTAATAAGTCTTAAACTGAGCTGTTAATGTTAACATAATGTCAAGTGGCAGAACTCTTTGGTTAATAACGGACACTAGGTTGAGGAAGTAATGTCACAGTTTACTGTACACTCAGGAGTACATTCATCTGCGGATAAATTCGTTCCCAAATATGCTTTCTTGGTTCATAAAAATTCTAGTCAAAGATAACTAACCAACAAAAGTCACCCCCCTCCCATCCAAAATAATGAGGCTTTAAAAATGTATCCTCAGAATTTCCGCATTAACTTTGTGTACTAATTCATACTCATTTTGCTTCAGTATTTAACAGGGAAAACCGCCTCTGGAAAGTCTGTAGCGACAATATAAATTAAGCACAAGAGAAACGAGCGGCAGGAACGACTCCTTAGAACCTGGCGTAAAACTGTGAGTCTTGCGTTTCCTGGCGCTGGAAAAGGTAGTTTAATTTCCCTAACAGCTAAGAATATTGTTGCTTCTGTTAAATATGCTCTTTGAATGTCAAAATACTGGATTCTGAGATGAGATTTTATTAGCATGGGCACTAATTCCAAACGGTATTAAACGTCTACTCTTACCTATAAGGCTTGTTCAACATGGGAAAAACTTAAAAAAGAGAATTATAACAATCCCATAGCTACTTGAAAAGGAAAGACTAACTTTAATACGCACATAATTGAAGAAAAATTATTTTGTCTGTTCTAAATTGTCTGGGTAACTACCTTAATGATCTACCTCAGGGTGCCAGTGTGGCGCCTGTCCTGAGGTGGCTATAAATCCCAGATTTTAGGAAAAGTGAGTCCAGAATGCATTCGCGCTAGGGAGGGTAATTCTGGGGCCAGAATTTATGGGAGCAGTGATTGACTTCATCGCTGACTTCCTGGCCCAAGGGGAAATAACCCCACACCTTTTTGGAGTAGGCAAGTATTGAGATTGTTTTGAGGGCAATTAACCTAATTTCTTTTCAAATATAAAGTATTCTCTCACCTCTGAATGTCCAGCTGTACCTCCAAGTGCAAGATTCACATTTAACACACGCACCATTGCGCTGCCCCAAACCATTTGTCAAATCTACACAACGCAAAATATCGTTGCCAGTGGGATGGGGCACTGAGCGCATTTCAGCCATCTAGAAATCGCTAAAGCGCTGGGGTGACGGACGCATAGGTGAATTTTTTGACCCGACTGGCCTTATTTTGGGTTAGCTCAAGTGGTCATGTGTGGTCACAGAGCTCTTCTGACAGAGTTCCTTGGGGAAAAGATGAGGTTCCAGGCATAGGTAAGGATGAGCTGGTCTCCAGTTCTTCAAAGCTCTTTGGCTTTCTGTTTTGCAGTTTCAGAAATCTCCCCCGGCAGAAAATTGCAGAGCACACACAAAAGAAAAAAAAGGACTAGAAACAAACCGGCTCCTGTCATCTCTGTTGATTTTTCACTTAGTAGACTTCTTTCTGGATTAAAAAACTTTTTTTTTCCAGCTTCTTGTAAAGCAATGTTCATTGGAGCTTAGCCAATAGATGGTATCATTCCTTCCAGAGTCTATGCTATGGGCGGCCTATGAAAGCATATCTGCTCAAGGCATTCATGCAAATTATTACTTACTGCCCTATATGCTCATAAATTAATAGCTTCTCTGTGGATGAAAAACAGAAATTAGACAACCATTAAGGTTGAACAATGTTTAAAGAATATTAAATATTAATATATGAAATGAAAAAAATATTGTGAGTGATATCAGTAGATATACCAGAAGCATAACAAGCCAAAGCTAAGAATGCAAATAATAAAAACATGTTTCCAGCTAGATATTCTGGATGGTTTAGTATTCAAATTAAAGTTGATTTTTTTTTCCTTTTCAGTTAAAAACAAAACATAGTATTTACAGCTGGTGTGCTATATGAGTGTTCATTTTCATACTCAGAACAAAAATGAATTTAAGGCAAATAAATGACTAAGGAGGTCGGGGCTATTTCGGTCATTGTGCTTATGAGAATTTTCTTTGAGCTATTGAAAATGCATCCCATGAATATTTAGAAAGGCAGTGTTTATCAGTCTACAGTGTATTTTTTTATTCCCAGTATTAATAAATAATTATCAGGTTGGCATGTCGTATCCTAAGGATTTTGTCTGTCAAATGCTATAAAATTGGGATGGAAATCGGCAAGAAGAGTCTTATGGGTGATAGGGATGGAGAGAACGGTTACTCCTTAGGGGAGCAGGCGTGGCCACTGGTCTTTGGTAATAAGAAATTTAGGATAAAAGTTTTCATGACTTGGAGTACCTGGCTGGCTCATTTGGGTAGAACATGCGACTCTTGATCTCAGGGTCACCAATTCAAGCCCCACTTTGGGCACGGAGCCTACTTTAAAAAGAAAAGAAGGTTTCATGACTAGAAGCCTGTTCTTAAAATTCACTATGCTCCCATTAGACAGATTTTTTTTTTTAATTTTTTAAATGTTTTATTTATTTTTGAGACAGGGAGATACAGAGCATGAGCAGGGAGGGGCAGAGAGAGAGGGAGACACAGAATCGGAAGCAGGCTCCAGGCTCTGAGCTGTCAGCACAGAGCCCAACGCGGGGCTCAAACCCACGAACGTGAGTTCATGACCTGAGCCGAAGTTGGAGGCTTAACCGACTGAGCCACCCAGGCGCCCCAACCCATTAGATGGATTTAACATCAGAAATATTAATCCTGCGCAAGTGATCATCTAGAAAGAGCTCTGGCTCTAGTCCTGCCCCTACTTTGAATTAGATGTGAGGTCTTAGGCAAGACCCCTCCAGGTCCCTTCCTCATTGATTACATAGGGCTAATAAGGCAAACCCTATGGATAGCACAGAGGTACTGGGTTTGGTTGGCCAGATAAAATAAAACCCAAACAAGCACTGCAAGACCTTCAATCAGTCAATATTTTATTTATGGAGCACCTACTTTATGCCAAGAACTCAGGCAGTCACTGGGGGTTCAAACCTGAATGATAAAAAAATGATGGCAAATATGTTCATATCATAACCTCTATTGCATAGCAACTAATGTCATCCTCACAATGACCTCATTAAGTAGATACCTCAAAGTATTCCTTTCTACAGATGATGAAACTGGAGCACAGAGAGGTTAAGTAACTTGTCCAAGGTCGCACAGCTAGTGAGTGGCAGAGCTGGGCATGATGCCAGAGAGCCAACCCCAGAGTCCGTACTCATCACTACACTTCACTGACCCTATGACCATCTCACTCTTCCAGGCCTTCAGAGTCATATATCAGACAGACCACTGTCAGACTGTATGGTGCCAGGAAGGGTGCTACGCCCCCGGCATCCCTACGGAAACATGGGGAGGCATGGCTCACCCAGCTTGGGTGTGTGTGTGCACCCTGGCGGTTAGGTGGGCACAGGCTGCTGTGAGCTTCCTAAAATAAGTGAGACCTCAGCTGAGTCCTTTTTCTAAAATTAATTAATTAATAAAAATGTTTATTTATTTTTGAGAAAGAGAGAGAGTATGTGAGCAAGGGAGGGGCAGAAAGGGAGACAGCGGATCCGATGTGGGGCTCGGGGCTCGGGGCTCCAGCCCATGAATCGTGAGATCGTGACCTGAGCCAAAGTGAGAAGCTTAACCGCAGCTGAATCTTAAGGGATGGGTGGTGGGGAGGCATCAGGGGACTCCACAGGGGTAATGATGAAGAGGAACGGTAACATCTGGCTGCAGAGACAAGGCAGGACAGGAGTGGAGACAACAGTGCAGGCGATGGCGGGACGTCCTGCGGTAGGAGCGACTGGTAAGGACGCTATATTAGCGTGCTTTTCAAACTCTGACGTGCGAACGATTCAATGAGGGCGCTTGTGAAAAATGCAGGTTCTGACCGAGGAGACTGAGTGGCCCATTAGATCGTGCCTCTTCCACAAGGTTCCAGCTGACGCCCAGCTGCCTGTTTGGATCTCTCTCCGAGCAGCAAGGCCACCGGGAGTGTACGGAGCCTGGAAAGGTAGTTCTCTGTTCTCTGAGAAGCCCCTTGGAGCTACCCAAGAGCACAGGTGGGAGCTGGTGCCCCCCAGGGGAGGCTACAAAGTGAAATCCCAGCCAGGGACTGGGCTGGTTTGATTAAGGCTGCTCACCTCCTTTTTCCTGAGAAAAACGCGTGCGGTCCTCTGCTAGACATTTGGGTTCCCCCACCTCCAAGACCTGCTTCCAGCCTCTTCCTTTATTTTCTAGAAAAGTGGGATTAAGAGATTAAGGGCAGTGCACAGGACAGAGAGCCTGTGACATTGAGTCTAGGCCTTTTTGAAATTTCTTATCTGTTTGCTCTATTAGGCCATATCTTCTCTAAACTGCTTTATTGAATATCTGTATTTATAAAAATGCAAGAGAATAAAAATCACCTTGGTGTTGAAACATACATAGCATCTTTTTAGGTAAACCGAGGTACACCCAGCGAGGTCACAAAAGGAGAACTGGAGAACCCTAAGTTTGAGCAACTGCGAGCTTGCATTTGTGGGAAGTGTCTTCTTGAAGATATTTGGGGAGAGACACACTTTTGGGGATCTCATAATGCTTCGAGAACATCACACTGTCATGGGGTTTGGGGGAGTCATGACTCTTTTTTTTTAGTTTACTTATTTTGACAGAGAGAGAGAGAGAGGGAGAGAGAGAGAAGAGTTGGGGAGAGGGGCAGAGGGAGAGAAAGAGAGGAGCCCAAGCAGGCTCTGCACAATCAGTGCAGAGCCCAACGTGGGGCTCAAACTCACCAACCCGTGAGATCATGGCCTGAGCCAGATGCTCACTCAGAGCCACCTAGGTGCCCCTGGGGGTCACAACTCTTGATGCCTGCTACAGAAACTCACCCTCCTTGAACAGCAGGGTGCCCAGAGAACAGGAACCCAAGGCCTCGTAGATGTCGGGATCACCCTGAATTCTGCCCTATGTTTTCCCTTCTTCCACCGCCAAGAGAAGTGAGGGTGTGGCTGACATTAGTTCCAGTAATCTCCGAACAAAGAGCCAGCTAGCCTCAAACCAAGGAAGAAAAGAAGGGACACACCAACTCGGGATTCATACTAAAGTAACTTTCATCTGAGGTGAAATGAAGTGCAATAGCAGCTAGAGCGATGGCAGTCAATGTGGAAGAACGCCATGGAAATTGTCACGTCGGATTTAGTTCCTTGGGCAAATGAACTTTCACAGGTGTCCGGAGCATTCCTGCACCTCACAGACGAGCAGTTCCGGTCGCTTCAGGCCCTGGCGGGCCCGAGAGGGCTGAGCTCAGATCACTCTCGAATGACTTACTTTACTTTCTTAGCATCTTTCCCTCAATTTAAGATGAAAAGCTTATATATTACATATATTTTCCATTGTGCAAGGACCAAATATGCGTTCTGAAAACTTTGGGGAAAAAAGCCGAGTGGAGAGACAGCATCAATTTTTAATTTTATTTTTATATCAAGGAATTTTTCTAGTCTTAAGTTGTTGACATTATGGGCAGGTGTGAAATTGCAGGAAAAATTGACCAATCTGTTGCCTAAAGGCAGCAGGGCTGATTTAGGGCAATTCACTCTCTGGTCTCTACGGTAGGAATTTATATGGCACCCATCATATCCTAGGTGCTTCCTAAACAATGTGACAGAAGGCTAAAGAAGGAAGAGTTACAGAGTAGATTCAGGAAACCATTTCAGGACACAGAGGCTGTCACTATTTATTCAAGGTGGCTGAGTGGTGGGATTTACCTTAACCTCCCAACTTGGGGAGTAACAAAGAGTTTGCCACCATGTTGAATTCTACCACTGGGCGCGGCCTTGGGTGAGGTGATTCCCTGAGGCATTGGGGAATACCCAGTGAGGGATGCAGCTGTAGGTCATCAGAAGCTGATCTTACCAGGACTGGATGGGGTGTGTGTGTGTGTGTGTGTGTGTGTGTGTGCGTGCGCTGTTCTAAACAGGGTGTCTGCTGATGAACTGCCACTGCAAAAGCAATGACACAAGTTCCTCAGAATTAGCCCCAAAGGGTAGTTAACATTAGATTGCATTTTGGGGAAGAAAAAGGATTGACAAGAGGTTCATCTAAGCAGCTTCCCTACTATCATTCCACAAAGGGGCTTAAAAGCCTAGGATGAAGGGCAGGTGACCACCCAGAAGTCAGCAGAGTCAACAATATCACAGGATCACCCTTCACATCTATGGCTTCCGTGATGGAAGGATGTCTGTTGCATGGACTCTAACAGAACTTGTGCTAAAGTCCTTGATATGTAAGATCCACAGGCAAAAAACTGGAAAAAAGTGAATTCCGGGTCTCTTTGTCCTTGGAAAATTTTATGGTGCCCTTTAGAATCATGGGCTACTAGAGTTAGAGCCGAGGGACACTGGTGACCATTGACTTCTGTTTCCATTTTGCAGAAGAGAAAATATGATGCAGGGTGGGAAACAACTTATCTAAGCTCCAACAGCCACTTAATACTGAGTAGGTATAGAACCCAATTGGCTGGCTTCCAGCCTGGCTCTCTTTCTTACTCCAAGTCAGTTTTCACAGAGGAATTCCTCTGGCCGGCATCAGTGCTGTCTCCGATGTGCCTCAAGGAACCTGGGCTAGGGTTGGTCCAGGATCTAGAATTTCTGACATACGACTTTTTAAAAATATTTATTTATTTTTGAGAGAGAGAGAGAGAGAGAGAGAGAGAGAGAGAGAGAGAGTGAGCATGAGTGGAGGAGGGGCAGAGAGAGAGGGAGACACAGAATCTGAAGCAGTCCAGGCTCTGAGCTATCAGCACAGAGCCCGGCACGGGGCATGAACTCATGAAGTGTGAGATCATGACCTGAGCCGAAGTCGAACGCCTAACCGACTGAGCCATCCAGGTGCCCCATGACATACAACTTTTGACAGTAGGTATCAAAAACGCAAAGGTTTCTGTTTTTTAAAAAAATTGGAAATGGGTGCCTGGGTGATTCAGTCGGTTGACTCGATTTCAGCTCAGGTCATGATCCCAGGGTCACTGGCCTGAGCCCCCAGTCGGCCTCTGTGCTGAGTGTGGAGCCTGCTTAAGATTCTCTCTCTCTCTCTCTCTCTCTCTCTCTTCTCTCTGTGTCCCTCTCCTTTGATTGCTCGCACGCTCAAAAAGTAGAAAACAATTGAAAATGATTCCTCTAGGAAAAAGTACAAACTTTTCTTATTTTTTTTTTAAGTCTGCATACCCATGTAACAGCACCTAAATGAAAAAATTGAAATTTCTGGTTTTTGTTTGCTTTAGATTCAGTCCAGTCCAACGGACTCTTCTGGAAGTGCAAGGCTCTTTGATACAGGCTCGTAGGACTAAAAAGCTGAACAAGACAGAGTCCCTGCTCTCAGAGAACTTACTGTCTAACTACAGTTATGTGAAGTCAGCCCCACAAAGGTCCTTGAAGGTCGCTGCTCACGGATAGCAGGGGGCCACTAAAGATTTTAGACCACGGTAGTATTATGATTAGATCACTACCTCTTTAGGAGGACGCTGGGGACTGTTTCAGTGTCCAGATGATTTCAAAGAGCCTGAAGCTCGGGGGCTAGGCAGGAGGGGGCATCTTTATTAGGATGTCAAAGGATTAATGGGAAGAGTCCCAGATGTAGTTTTTCTTTAATCACATAAGCACGGCGCACAGAGATGACTTATAAACAAGATTGCCAAGGCAATGCTGCAGAAGGCAGAGTCATGTGACTTGCGGATCGGAGATCCCACCTTAGGTTAAGTAAAAGGGTCTCTGTTGTCTAGCAGATGCCTAATAAACAGGCTCACCTTTCAGTAACAAATGAAAACACAGATACAAATTAACGGGCAAAAAAGGGCCTCAGTTGTCTGTCTGTGTTGCTTTACAAACAGCTCAGCAAAAGCATCCCGGTGAGCTCCAATCACCCCATTTTCCCTTTTTCTTTTCTTTCATTACAGTCGTCACTGGTCACAAAAGCCTGCTCACAAAACAACGAGTGATTATAATTTAATGCATCCTTTCTGAAACCTGCAGGGAAATTAAAGCAGAGAGCTACCTGGGGCGGATGAGACTGGGAAATGGGTTGAGCACAAGGGAGGCAATAACTTTAGGGGCTAATTGTCCAGCATTTCCCAGCTGTCTGATCAGGGCTGACCTTGGGCTGGGACAGCCGAACTCCCTTCCTTTGCAAACTGAGTCCCACTGCGGCGGTTCTGGAACTAGGGGATCTCAGGTGGAGTCCCCTCGGCATCTCAAGAGTCTGGTGTTGTTGCTAAACTCTAAGGAGAGCCCAGAAATGCCTGTCCGGTTCACCCAGCATCCAAAGTCAGCTCTGGACCAGGCAGGTATGCTGTCTGTCGGCTTCCACTCATGGGAAGCCCAAAACCTTTTCTGCTGGTGTCAGCATGCAACCTCACAGAGCACCAAGCATTCGATTTAGAGTGAATTCTCTGTTTCCAGCACTGTCTACCACTCCCTCTATCACCTCCCAAGGAACCTGAGGTCAGATCCAAATGATGGTAAAAACCAAAATCATTGAAATGAAAGAGGAAGATACTCCTTCAACAACTGAAATAAATGCTCTTCTGACAGTCATCAATGAGATACATAGCTGTCTGCAAAAACCCCAGACCCCCAGGCGCCATTATGGTAGCCACTAGCCACTGGTGGCTATTTAAATGTAAATTAATTTAAATTAAATAAAATGTTAAATTCTCTTCTTTGGCCACACTTGTCAGTTCCAAGTACTCAATGAGCCTGCGTGGCTAGTGGCTACCATATTGGACAGTGTAAACCTCGGTTCAGACAGAATAGTAAAATAATTAAGATGTAATGAGTTTGGGGTATTTATTACCTTTATTTTTAATATAATATTTAATATGTTTATGGAATTTGATTTTTAGACAATGGTGATGCTTAACAACCAGCTCATAAAATTCCTGAAAATAAAACAACTCCACCAAGCCAAGTCAAAACCGGCTCCCGCACACCACTGAAACATTTCCATCAGAGCAGAAAGTTCTGTTGGGCGGTAATGCCTCAAACAAGGCTTACTAGTGTGAAGACAGCAACGGCCAGAATGAGAATGAGACACCCCACCCCCACACGGGTAGCAAAGATAAAAGGCTTTAAGGCTCGAAACCACCCCATCGGTCCTTCCCTCTCTCAGACCTAAACCAAACTCCCTGCCACTTCTTTGCAGAAGGGAATGCACACTTAATTGCTTTAGAGTGTCTCATCACCCTCTCCAATGCTTTGCAACACTTCTCTCGTCCGTCCTCTGGCACACTCCATAAACCTCCTCTTCCTTCATTTCCTCTCTTCCTCCCACTGTAAACCTATTTTTTTTTCTAACTTCATCATCACAGTAAGGCCCGAGGCCCGTGATTATCCAAGTCACCTTCCAATTCACCAGCATCCCTGGTGTTTTGCATAGAATTCGGGACAATGCTGCAGGCTGAAACCTCACCAGAAATTTATACAACACCATAATGTTCTTCTGATTCCCCAGGCGTTCTTCCCTTGATTGGAGCCTGGGATCCGAATGCTTTCTCCAGATACCAGAGCTTTTTTCTCTGGGTCAGAGAATTCAGAGTGAGGTTTGTTTCAGAATAGAATAAGCACACAGAAGACTCTTTCTTGTCGGCAAACCCAAGACAGAAGCTTCTTTTCTTTTCTCCAAGAAGAATATGCTCAAGAGAATATTCACAGGAGGTGATGCCAGTGATTTTCGTTTTTATTTTGGCTTAAACCAGCAAGTGACATTTTGGTCTCAAAGATGAGTGTTTCCAAGGAGCACGGCCGGGGTGGGGGCCCATGGTTCCAAGTGAAATTTCTCAACACTCACCGTGCACCGGAAAACTCCAAAGAGCTTTTACAAAATGCCAAAGCCCTGACCCCACCCTCGGAGAGCCTCGTTCCGCTGGTCTGGCCTTGGCACCAGCATTTAAAAAAAATTATTTTGAATTGTGATAAAATAAAGTTGACCATATTAGCCAATTTGTAAATGTTTTATTTATTTATTTTGAGAGAGAGAGAGAGAGAGAGAGAGAGTGTGTGTGTGTGTGTGTGTGTGTGTATGTGTGTGTGCAGGGGAGGGGCAGAGAGAGAGGGAGAGAGAGAATCCCAATGCGGGGCTTGAACTGACAAACAGATAGTGACCTGAGCCAAAACCAAGACGCTTAACCAACTGAGCCACTTGGGCGCCCCCACGTTAGCCATTTTTAAGTGTTCGGTTCAGTGACATTCAGCACAATGACGTGGTTCTGCAACCACGACCACCATCCTCTTCCAGAACTCCTCTTGCAGAGCTGAGGCTCAATTCCCATTAAACAATAACTTCGCTTTCACCTCTCCTCCCAGACCCTGGCTGGCTCTATGCGTTTGACTACCTTGCACCTCATATACGTTGAATCATACGGTATTTGTCCTTCTGTGTCTAGCTTGTTTCATTTGGCCTAATGTTCTCAAAGTTTATCCACGTACTAGCATGCGTCAGAATTTTGGTTGCTTTTAAGGCTGAATAATATTCAGTTGTATGGTTACACCACGTTTTGTTTATCCACTCCTTTGCTGATGGTCACTTAGGTTACTTCCCCCTTTTGGCTGTTGTGGATAATGCTGCAGTGAATAGGGGTGTGCAATGATCTCTCTGAGATCTGCTTTCAATTCTTCTGTATACAGGCGTCAGAGTGGAATTGCTGGAACATATAGTTTGATTTTTTGAAGAGGAGCCTCTACACATTTTCAATACAGGATGTACCATTTTACACTCCCACCGAAAGGGTGCAAGGGATCCAATTTCTCCAGGTCCTCACCAACACTCGTTATTTTCTGTTTGCTTGTTTGTCTGTACCCATCTTAATGGGTATCTCACTGTGGTTTTGCATTTTTAAAAAGCACGGTGATTTAATGCATGTGAATGAGAGCCATGGCTTGAGAGAGGCTGTGGACACCCGGTAGGTGAGGACATCTGGGCTGACATCTGGGCACCTTCTAGAGAGACCAGAAGAAGGAGCCTTGGCCTTGGCATCAGACAGTTCCATGTGAACGTCCGGCCAATTGCTTAGCTTACTTATCTGCTTCCCCATTTGTAAATAGAAGCGACAAACCCTTCTTTGCTGTTGTAATTGTTACCTGGCAAATAACTGTGATGAAAGGTTAGAATTTTTAGAAATTTGGAACATCACATCTGCTCTCTTGCTGAAACTGAGAGAAAACTGAGCCCCCACAAGAATACGGAGTTTTTCTGAACGTTTTATTTAATGTGTCAAGCCATCTAAATTACAATCTGGATTCTGATAGCACTTGGCTTTGTGCCATCTTCTCCTCTTACCCATGATTCCCCAGAGGGAAAGGAAAGAGGAACGGGTGAGGCCCCTTCACATTTCATCCTCGCAGCGATATAAACAACTATGAATAGATTAAGTCTGACCACCTGCTTAAGATCATATTTAGATTAAAGCTAGGGGCACCTGGGTGGCTCAGTTGGTTGAGCGTCTGACTTTGGTTCAGGTCATGATCTCATGGTTTGTGAGTTTGAGCCCCGCATCGGGCTCACTGCTATCAGCGCATAGCCCACTTCCATTCTTCTGTTCCCCTCTCCCTCTGCCCCTTCCCTGCTCATGCTCTCTCTCTCAAAAATAAAATAAAACTTAAAAATAAATAAATTAATTAATTAAAGCTAAAATCCCTAAAGGAATCACACTCCAAAAACAGATGGCCAGTCTTTCTCCAACAGGTAGAAGGTGGGGTTGATTGTTCACCTTGAAATGAAAGAAAACATCATCTTTATATCAGCAATAATGCCATGTTAGTTTTCTAACCTATTTTCCTTTTTTTCAGAGCGTTCCCACGGGCACAATCACACCGGGTCCTCATGACATCCCTGCAAAGTAGGCATTTTAGATGGAATCCACCCATTCTGTAGATGAGACCCTAGAGTTGAGGAAAGGCGCTGTCACGCATGCGGGTGAAAATACGTTATTGCAACTCTCCAAGGTGAGTAATTTCTTGTTAAGAAAGGTCTTAAGCCAGAGCAGAATCCTTTCGTTTGAAACAAGCTTTTTAACCTGCCAAGTTGCATGTTTCAAAATCGAACTTTCTGTGGCACTGGCCAGGCAGAGCCTCACTTTTTCCTTACCGGTCAAGGGTTGCCATAATCCTCTTTGAGAGATTAGTCACATGAATTTTCCCCTAGGTTATATTAGAAGCTAAACATTTAACATCTTGTAATAAATAGGAAGTTATAAACCAAAATGAACATTTAATAATGATCAGAACCACCTAAGGATGTGAGGACACTGAGGGATTCCAAATTAAATCGAAGTGGCGCCAAAGGGCAAAACCAGGGACTCATGAGCACCCCTTGTGTAGACAAAAGTACTTGGAATGAATTTGCTGAAGTTCTCTCCCCGTGCCCTTGGGAAACCTACTGCTAACTAGTAGGCGCTCACAAGAAGGCCTCTTGCTAGTTCTCAGCTCAGGGAAGAGACTGGTAAGAGCCAATGGACCAGCTTTCTAGTAGAAAGACTTTAGGATTATGGTTTGGAGATCATTTTAATGTCCCATCATGTAAAATCATAATCGTAATGATAATACTGATCATAATACCTATGTGCAGGGTTGTTCTGAGGATTAAGTGAGAAACACTTAGGAAATGTGTGTAGCGTTGCGCCTGGCAAGGGATAAGCACTGGTAAATGCTACTGATATTGAACCGCATGCCACATCTCCTCAATGAGGCTACATTTTCTTTTCTTTTTTAATGTTTATTCACTTATTTTGAGAGCGAGCAAGCGGGGGAGGGGCAGTGAGCAAGGGAGAGAGAGAATCGCCAGCAGGCTCCGAGCTGCCAGCGCAGACCCCGACGTGGTGCTTGATCCCATGAACTGTGAGATCATGACCTAAGAGGAATCAAGACGCTTCACTGGCTGAGCCACCCAGGCGCCCCGAGGCTGCATTTTCTTAAGACCAGAACAGGAGCTTACACCTCTGCATCCCACAGTACCTGGAAACAGTGACTCCTCAATAAGTACTTTCAAGAGGAACAGACATTGCTTCTTTCATTAGAAGGAGAAACCGGAGGTCAGGAGCAAAAATGGTCAGTGGCACACCTATGATAACCTAGCTGTAACGTTCCGCCCTGTCTGGACCTACCTGGTGGGGCTAGTGGGAAACTAGACCAACCCAAGATCCCTCAAAGTGCTTAGAAGGTGAAGGGGCTATTTAAGTATTGTGAAGAAGAAAATAATAATAACAACAAAAACTCTCTACCCATTGCCCCTACCTGCTGATGATACCCTCCAAGCCCCTGTGGGGCGCTGACTCACTCAGTTCTGTCCCTAATCCTGTGAGATGGGAACCATCAAGGTCCCCATTTGGCTGCTGATAATAATAATAGTAATAGCTAACATTTACTGAGAGCTTTACTACATGTCAGTATTAACTCAATCTTATCAACAGCACTCGGAGGTAATGACTCTTCCTTTTTTTAACCGGATCTTTGGAGGTATAATTAGCACACAATAAACTGTATAAAATAAAGTGAATATAACTCGATAAGTTTTGACATTTGTATGTACCCGGGAAACCATCGTCACCATTAAGATAGTGACCGTTTTCATCACTCCCCCAAAAGTTTTCTTGTGCCTTTTAAAAATTCCCCCTTCGTGGGGCACCTGGGTGGCTCAGTCGGTTAAGCATCTGACTTTGGCTCAGGTCATGGTCTCATGGTTTGTGAGTTCAAGCCCTGGATCAGGCTCTGTGTCTCTCTGTCTCTCTCTCTCTCTCTCAAGAATAAATAAAAAACATTAAAAAAATAAAAATTCCCTCTCCACATCAAAGGATCATAAAGGAGTGTCACAAACAACACTATGCCCTCCTATCTGATAACATAAATAAATAAAGATCCACTCCCCCATCCCTCTGGCCCCCAACCGATGATGTGCTTTGTGTCGCTACATATTACTTTGCATGTTCTAGGATTGTATATAAATCGAGTTTTACCCTATGCACTGGGCATAATTAAATTATAACTATCCGTGTTGTAGTGTGTGTCAAAAGTCGTTGTTTCAGTTACTGAGGATTATCCCATCGCTGAGGTATTCCACAGTTTGTTTGCTCATCTGCCGGCTGATGGACATTTGGATTATCTCCAGCTCTCAATTACTACAAATAAACTTGCTCGGAATATGTGGGTATGAGTTTTTCTAAGGACAGACGCCTCTATTTCTCTTGGACAAATTCCTAGGAGAAGCATGGCTGGATCAGATGATAGGTGTATGTTTAGCCTTTTATGAAACTTTCCGAATGTTTTCCTGAGTGATTGCACTAGTTTACGTTCTCACCAGCCGTGTGTGAGACTTCTACTTCTTCCGCATCATTGCGAACATTGGTATGATCGATTGAAATTTTTAGTCATTGTAATGGGAGAACAGTGGTGTCTCATGGTAGTTTTAGTTTGCTACGTCTTCTTTGGTGAGGTGTTTCTTCAAATAACAGGTCATTCTTTTCAAAAAAAAGGATGTTAATATTAGTAGTCTAACGAAGCTATTTACATGCATTGGCATGTCTCCAAAGAACAAAAACACAAAGCAAGAGTAAAAAGTGAGGAAAAAACTTAATCTTCTTTTGATCAAGTGAAAAAGTTATAGATCGTGAGCCAAAAATTATTCTTGGGGTAGACTTTTTTGATGCTCTAAATTCATCAAGGTAAAAAAAATTTTTTTTGAAAGATCAATCTCAGTCTTTTGAAATACAAGGATTGATTTCTAATGGACATGAAAACTGGAATACGTTGTCTTAAAATGACAGAATGTTCTGGCTGGAAGGGATCTCAGTGATGATTAAATTCAATAGTTATGAATCATTTTGTGTTCACGACACAGTTCCAAATACAGACTTATGGTTATTATACTTCAGGGAACTGAACGAGTTAAAGACACTGAAGACAGTAGTCATTGCAACTATAATCCCAGCTATAGAATATCCGTGTCTTACAGAGTGCATGAGGAGATCCACACGTGTGGTCACCTTCGTTCCTGGGTTAGTGACCGAAAAGAGCCATTGACTGTCCTGCCCCAGATATTCTACGTACTCATGAGAGAGTTCTCACAGATTGAAGAAACACATGACCTTTTTTGATCGTGGCTTGATGTTACCAGTTAGTTGCAGCACGTAGCACTCCAGGCTCTATTTTATCACGTGACCCATTCAGTACAACATGCCATGTGAGAGACGCTATGAAATGTAAATTGTCACCGAAGTTCAGTTCTAACAGTAATTGAAATTTGGCAGCTTGCCAGGGTGCCTCTGCCCATTACTGGGAACCAGTCAGTCTAAACTTTCTTTCTTTGGATATGGTCTTCACTGGGGTCTCACTCTCAGATAAACCAGAACGGGCTTGCCCTTCTCCACATGTCCAGGGCGGTGTCCTTTCCATCACATCTGCCTTTTTCTGCCTCAATTAAATTCAGTAGTTGTTTACAGAAAAGGATGGGCTATAGTTATTATTAGTTATATATATATATAACTAAATTCATAGATGAAACAACTTTATTTCACATTAACAGAGGTTGATATACTTATGCTCCCAGGTTCTTAAGAATATACGATTAGAAGTCTCAGATTTCTTTCTACTCATTTCCTTCATATTCTGTATTATGTCCACGGCCATCATCACTGTATGGAAATGACTGACTTTTAAATCACAAATAACCTACTTCTTGGCAAGTTTCATGGTCTTTTCTCAGTTCTAAGGTTCTTCTCATGTTCTGTAGCCCCTGATGCTTTGTTTCCTTCACATTAAAACCGTGCTCACAGTAGGCTTCTTTGATCTGAAATTTCTTGGTGTTCTTAACTCTAACTTTCCTTGGCTCCATTGTTTTCTTAGCCTCTCAATCGATCATTGACGTTTTCTATTTCTCTGGTTTATATTATCTCTCTATTCTTTTGTCCCCCTATATCTTTAATGAATTATTTGTTTATATTAAATAAATGTGTGTTTATTTTTGAGAGAGAGAGTGCGTGAATGGGTTAGAGATGGAGAGAGAGAGAAGGACAGAGGATTTGAAGCAGGCTCTGTGCTGTCAGCACAGACTTCAATGTCGGCCTTGAATCCATGAACCATGAGATCATGACCTGAGCTGAAGTCGGATGCTTAACCCAATGAACCACCTGGGTGCCCCAGAATCATTTGTCTTTTAACTGTTTCAACCCTCATGTAATGAGATTACTTTGGAATCCATAGGGAGCTCTTTCAATGAAAAGGCTCCTACCTTTCTTCAATTCTAGAAATTCTTTCTTCCTGGAACTTTGGTTAGACATGTAAGAGAGCTTTTCAATCTACCTTCCTCATTCTTTAGCTTCTCTTATATTTCTCATCTCCTTGTCCCTGCATATTTTATTTTTAGTGGCTTCTTCAGTTGAAATGACAGTTTTGACAAACTTCTAGGGCTGAGTGTGGATTGGTTATGAAAGGCAGTAACTCCCAGAGGCTGTATCTTGGGGTGGGGGGTGGAGGGTGGCAAACCCTTTCATTCCCTCCAGGAACTCCATCGGGATCTCACAGTGAGGATCTAGAAAGATCTCATGGCTCTGGCAATGGAGAGGATGAGTACCCCTGGTGCAATACAATGGTCTCCCATATTCATGGTTTTGCTTTTCGTGGTCACAGTTACCCACAGTCAACTTCAGTCCAGAAGCAGATGATCCTCCTTCTGACATAAAGTCAGAAGGTCAATAGCAACCTAAAGTTACTTTGCAATGCCTACGTCATTCACCTCACTTCATCTCATCCAGCGGGCATTCTATCGTCTCACATCATCACAAGAAGGGTTAGTATAGTACAATAAGATGTTTTGAGAGAGAGAGACTGCATTCACATACCTTGTATTACAGTATATTGTTGTCTTTGTTCTATTTTATTATTAGTTATTGTTACCCTCTTACTGTGCCTAATTTATATTTTAAACTTTGTCATAGGTATGTGTGTATGGGAAAAAACACAGTATATCTAGGGTTCAGTGTTATCTATGGTTTCAGGCATGTGCACTGGGGGTCTTGGAACATATCTCCCATAGATGGGGTGGGGGGCTACTGTACACGCAGGGCATTCTCTGTGGAGTAAAAGACTTTCCAGAGCCTCATCCCAGCTGAGGAAGGGCATTCCTCCCATTTCACCACCCTCTAGACTTGCTATCTGACTAAAGAGGGGGAAAGCTGAAGGGACACCTGGGTGGCTCAGTTGGTTGAGCACGTCCAGCTCGGCTCAGGTCATGATCTCATGGCTTATGGGTTCAAGCCCCACATTGGGCTCCGTGCTGAGCTCAGAGCCTGGAGCTTGGTTCGGATTCTGTATGTGTGTCTCTCTCTCTTTCTCTCTGTCCCTCCCATGCTTGTGCTCTGTCTCACTCTCTCTCTCTCTCTCAAAGATAAACATTTTAAAAAATTTTTAAAAAGAGGGCGAAAAGCTGAGAAACACTTGATAAAGTCATAAAACAGAGATGCAGTCTCCCTAAAAGACTGAGATTAATCATTAGATTTATAGAACACTGGGGCACCTGGGTGGCTCAGTTGGTTAAGATGCTGACTCTTGGTTTTGGCTCAGGTCATGATCTCATGATCTGTGAGTTCAAGACCTGTATTGGGCTTGGCAGCTGGCAGCTGGGCAGGGGGTAGGGGGGAAGCCTGCTTGGGAATCTGTCTCTCCTCTCTCTCTGCCCCTACCCCTCTGTCTCTTTCTCTCTCAAAAAGAAGGTTATAGAATGCTTTTCCTCCCCCACATCTGACCAGTGTACCAAGACAATTCTGATGCAGGGCAACGCTTATGTCACCAGTTATTAAAGCCTTATTATGAAGTCATAGAAATTAAGAGAGGGAAATATGAGTGTAAGGATGGATAAATGAATCAATGGAGAGGATGGAGAATCTGGAAACAGAGAAGTAAATGTAGGACTTCACACCTGGGTGTTGAGACAGTTGGTTTTCCACATGAAAAAACATTAACTCCGGTTCCTATTTCACCCCACACATTACAAACCTCAGATATATTACTAACCTGAATCTGAAAAAAGTTACATATTAAGTTGTAGAAAAATAATTTTATGACCTCAAGACAGAAGAGGATTTATCAAATAAGATATAAAAATAAAAATCACACAAAAGTCATGACAAAGCTGACTCTATGAAAGTTAAAGTCTCTACATGACAAAAAAAAAGTCATATGGAAAGTCAGAAACTGAGATAAATAATTTTCAACATACATGTAAGGCAAATAATTAATATCTGGAATATGTAAAGAACTTTCATGAATTGATGTTAAAAAGAGAGACTAATGAGATATTAGTCTGGACTAAGGATATGATCAGGGGATTCACCTGAATGTCCAACTGAAGTGTATGTGTGTATGTATGTATTTCATTTGTGTTATTTGAGTTGACATACAATGTTGTGTTAGTCTCAGATATAAAACGTGGTGATTCAACATCTCTACCCACTGAGCTGTGCCCACCACAAGTGTAGCTACCAGATGTCACCACACAACGCTATTACAATATCACTGACTGTGTGCCCTACGCTGTGCCTTTTATGAGGTTTATTTCTTTTTTTTTTTTTTAACGTTTATTCATTTTTCAAGAGACAGAGAGAAACAGGGTGTGAGCAGGGGAGGGAGAGAGAGAGAGAGAGAGGGGAAGGGAGACAGAGAATCAGAAGCAGGCTCCAGGCTCCAAGCTGTCAGCACAGAGCCCGACCTGGGGCTCGAACCCATGAACTGTAAGATCATGACCTGAGCTGAAGTCACATGCTCAACCGACCGAGCCACCCACATGCTCTTGAGGTGTATTTCTTAATTTCCAAATGTTTTAGGAATTCGTAGTTAACTTTTTGGGAGTTTTAGCTCTACACCACTATTGTCAGAAAACATACTACCTGTATGTTCTACATGCATCCTACACCAATTATTTGACATTTTCTGGGACTTGATTTGTGGCTCAGCATAAATGATTTATTTAATTGCAGCGTTTAGATCAGGAGAATCTATATGAATGCAAACTCACAAAGTAGTTTATGCTGTTCTTTTTGTACCTTTCTTTCTATTGGTCCTTTTGCTCAGAGCATCAGAATCCTCTGAGATGACTGTCCTTAATCCATTACGTGCAGTGGGGACACTCGGGAACCTGGCTTCCGTGTGAATTTTGGCTCAGCGACTTATGAAAGAAAAGTCCTCAGTCAAATACATTTATCTCTCTGAGGGTGCTTTCTTTTCTTAAAAATGTTTACAAAAATCTTTCATGGGGGATTAAGGGTGGAATTAGGATTAAAACTGCAAAAATGCTAAACCATCTTAAGGACAATTGTAGGAATATAATTTCACAAAATTCACCCAGATATGTTCACTCACATGCTCATAATGCCTTCTAGATTATTAATACAATGACTCAATTTGTTAGAATAAAATACCAACCTGAGCATGTACTTAAATAAATAACACTTCCTGATGAAAAAAATCCACATGTCTTCTAGGGTTACAACTGTGGATCCTTGAAAGGTGTTTCTTCTTTGCGGAATTAATTCCAGAAAAATACCAGAAAAGCTCCAAGAGATGGGGGGGGGGGACATCTCTCCAAAGAAAAAGAAAGAAAAAAAGGAGGAAATGCCTTGATACTTATACATTAAATTAGAAATTGGTACTGAAAGCATCCAATAAAAAACTTCCCAAGTGAAAGGCAAAGAAAACGAATGGCTATCAAAAGTCAAAATCCACTTACATGAATATTGGGAATACAGGTAGCAGCGTTTGGCTAGCAAATCTCTGGGGATGTAAAACAGTGAATGTAGAAATCCTTGACAATACATAGATCTCGTTCAAGTCGAAGCACCCTGAAATTTGTATGTAGACTGGTGTGGTTGCCCGCTGGTAGCTCGTGACTGTATTACATGCTGGAAATGGGTCATGGCAGTCATGGAACACGGTGTGAGACCCTTTGAATAAAGGAGAGATGCTTTGCAACAAACTCTTCACAGTTTAGAAAGGAAGTGGTTTCTGGGTATAAAAGGAGGCCACTAAAATATTCTCTTATGATGTTTTTGTTTCAAATTAAAAAAAAAAGCAAAATTTCTGAGCAAGTGATTGGTAAATATGAGAAGTTATTATTTAGAGAAGTGTTTCATCAAATTATTACAAATTCCTAAGTCCTACCCTGAAAAAGATGTCTTCTTGTTATCTTTATTTGAAAGGTTGATTTGCTTTAGGTGTTGGTGCTGAATTCTGTCACTGTATCTCTAATGGTGCATTTAAAAATATTTTTTTAATCTTTATTTATTTTTTGAGAGAGAGAGAGAGAGAGAGATGGAGCACAAGCAGGGAAGGAGCAGAGGAAGAGGAATACACAGAATCCGAAGCAGGCTACAGGCTCTAGCTGACAACACAGAACCCAATATGGGACTCGAACTCATGAACTGTGAGATCATGACCTGAGCCGAAGTCAGATGCTCAACCGACTGAGCCACCCAGGTGCCCTTCTAATGGTGCTCTTTTTTTTTTTTTAAAAAAAAAAAAAAAAAAGGACATTGCTATGCTGGACGCCATCCTGCCTAAACCATTTGCTCAAGATGCTGCCCCCGGTGTCCTTCACTGTTGTTGGGCATACTGTGTAACAGTTGTATAGTTTGATGTTTTCTTTTCTATTTATTTTATTTTATTTTATTTTATTTTATTTTACAGAGAGAGACAGAGCATGAGCAGGGGTAGAGGGGCAGAAGGAGAGAGAGAGAGAGAGAGAGAGAGAGAGAGAGAGAGAATCCTATGCAGGCTCCATGCTCAACAAGGAGCCCAGCATGGGGCTTGATCCCACGACCCTGAGATCATGACCTGTACCCAAATTAAGAGTCTGATGCTCAACTAACTGAGCCACCCAGGTGCCACAAGATGTTTCTTTTTGATAATAATCAAATATACTATAAAATTAAAATAGTTCAGAAAGAGAAAAATGGTAGAAGAATTGCATTATCACATAGCACATGGTGGGCATTATATGCCAAATGTTAAAAAAGAATCTGTGTTGTGGCCATCAGCGTATCTTACATATTACAAGATTGCAATAATATTTTCAGCAAAATAGCATCTTGTTTTGATGTTGCTAATTGGAATTTAAAATTTTTTATTATATTTGATGTATAATGAAACCATTAGCATTAGGGAGTTATGGGTTTTTTTTTTAATTTTTTGTTTATTTAGTAAGAGAGAGAGTGAGCAAGTGTATGCATGAGCTGGGGAGGGGCAGAAAGAGAGAGAGAGAGAGAGAGAGAGAATCCCAAGCAGGCTTTGTGCTGAAAGAGTGGAGCTCTATCCCATGAACTGTGAGATCATGACCTGAGCCCAAATTAAGAGTCAGAGGCTTAACCAACTAAGCCATCCAGGGGCCCTGAGTTACATGCTTGCATATTTTAAGTAATATTATTAATCAAACTTATAAGTCAACCATTGATGCTATAGTTTTCCCCTTAAAAGAAGCCTCTTCATATTTAAGCTGGAAAAGTACTAATATAAATTCCTCTTCCCCAAGCTGATGTATTTCTGTGGACGTGTTCAGTGGCAGCCAGTCAAGAAAATATGGCTGCTTGGTTCTGGTTATAAGAAGGGGATATTTATTGGCTGATTTGGTCACCTGCCTCTTTGGCTCTATTCAGGGGTGCATGTGATGTGACCTTCACTCCGTGGAGGCCCCAGGAGTCAAACGTCAAAGAAAGTTTTTTTGTCAGCTGGTTATAGTCGTCCTCTGACTCTAGCCCCTGTTTTCTGCAGGCAGCTCCTCTGTCTGAATGGCTCTAGGGAACCCACTGTCTTCGTTGGTTGGCTGGTGTCTGAGATTTTTTTGGTATGGGGTTGTTTTTTCCAAGGGAAAAATATCAGATCTCTTTTTCGAAAGATAATCATACTTGTAGCGGAGAAAATATATAATCACATAGATACCATAAGTTCAGTAATACTATCGAATGGATTTTAGAATTTTAATCGTTACAATAGCATTTATATGGTTTTTAAAAACAGCCCTTATATGCATGAATGTTGCTGATTCAGTCTCCTGAGAAGGGTTGGTGTGCGTAGGGACGCAAAGTCCACCTGAAGCAATTCATGCTCCACCAAGGACACAAGACCACGTGTTGAAAACATTGTCGCGGCTGTTACCGCTGTGAGTTTCAGCGAAGAAAAGGAGTTCTCACCAGAGCAGACAATCGTGGGACTTCTTGGCATTGGTAACAGCTACCAGAAGAGCAGCCCCAACAGGTAGAAGGGGATTAACTGACAGTTGGAACGACTTCCTGTAAGTCACCTGAGTTGTGCTACACAGTGTGTAGGTGTGTGTACATACATATATACATATCAGATATAAACATATGTTAAACTAACACATGTAAGTACATAAAAACAATAAATAAATATATACATTGTACATTCTACCATCATTCCGTTGCAGACCTGGGACAGAGAGAGATTTTTGCGGCAAGGTTCCGACAGATTTCGTTGTTTATGAAACAGACACTAAGAGGGAGGACTTCAGGAAGCAGAAAACAAATTATTCATTAAAAAAAAAAAACCTCTTCCCCTCCCCAGTGTTACTACCCTACAATGTACAACAAACAAAACTCGGAGTGGTGACATGATCTCCTTTAAAAACTTTCTTGAGCTCGAAGAGGCAGCCAACTTTAGTAAGTGGCCAAATTCCAGAGCGTTGACTGTTGTCAGCCAAGAGAGTGAAAATGTTATCACCTGGGTAAGCCCCGATGACTGATGCGCTGATGAATGAACGTTCAAAAGCAAATCCAAACAGTCACACCCACTTTTGGAGCATCAGGGAAACCAGGTGAGACCAGTGTCTGAGAGAGAGCCGTGTGTGTCAGTGGACACTTTCTCCCCTTCTCCCGCCGTGGAGTTGGAAAGGGAAGGAAGAATTGCATTAAAATGTAATGTTTGTCAATGGCTGTGATTAAAAAAAAAAAGAAAAAAAGGAAGAAGAAGCAGGAAGGAAGGGGGACCTTCCCAGCCCGGCGCTGGCGAAGGTATGCAGCTCTCTCTCTGAATACATTCGCGCTGCGAGGGGCTGATTAGTTTGGAAGGCTGCCTACAGGTTAGCAGGCCTCATTTCAAATCTCTGACAGCAATATGTGTCGTTTCATGCTTCATCCTCATTCCTCATGTTCAACACAAACTGGGGTCACTCTATATATGGAAATCACTGTCTTCAGGGCAAAAAAATTAAAAAAGGTGAGATTGCCGCTTTAACCTCACTGGCCTCAGAAAATATGTTTTAGTCTGATACATTATACTAGTAGGAATTATTTATCAAGAAGATACAAGCTTGATATTTCAGAAATAATGAGATGTTCTGGTTTTGCAGCTGAAATTTTATGGTCCACAGAGCATCGGCTATGAATCCGGGGGAATGAAGTAAACTTGCAATGAATGATATACACCAGGCAGCCAAAGGAAAATGGCCGTGGACAGGGTAATATGCGAGTTATAACACAGTACAAAGCTTTCTATAGCTAAAGTTCCTTTGTTGCTAAGAGAGGAAATATATTTTAAGGAAAGATACGAAAAGGGCCACACATAAAAATATTTCAGACTTTCCTCCCTGATATTTTATGTGGCCAATGTCCTACAGGATGAGAAGACGGTCATAAACATTACAGTCTATGGTTTACCTGAAATATTAAACAGCTCACTGCAAAATAATCTGCGAAGCCTCACGACCTGTCATCATTGTGTAATGTGAAAGTTGTGGCAAGGATAACCCGAAGACGTGGCAATTAGAAAATGAATAAACGTATATGATCGTGCTTTTTAGAAATGTAGATTCTGCTTATATGAGTCTTGGTCAGATGACTGTAATGACGATAGGCCATTTGTCATATTATATTTCCAGGGCTCAAAAGGACCCCACCCTTCCTAGGAAATAACAGGACACCACTAATGTAAAAAAAGACGATCACAAGCAGACATCCACCAGCCGCTCTGGCATGGATGACCCTTAGGTATCCTTCCCCACTTGCCTCCAAATTCTGGGCTTTCCTGGTTCTAGAGCCACTGCCCAAGGTCTCCGAGACCATTCAGAGGTCAACAGCACACAAGTCAGGACTTGCCGGCCCTCCCCCGCACCAAGGCCCAGCAATTTAAAGCATCGACTGGGAGACGGTAGCCCCTTTGGGAGGTTTAGCCAACAAGTCTAATCATGAGGGCTCTTGGTCCCAGCACACAGCTTTGCAACGCATGCTTCTCAGCACAGAATCTTAGAAAATAAACATCAGTAATTTAGAACCCTTTGCAAACATAATTACCCAAAGTACCAGGTTTTAAATCAGCTTCTTAGAGACCTGCGCATTTTCCCTGTCAGTCAAGGCCACCAGAAAGCATTAATTAAATGCTTCAGGGTAAGAGTTGCTGCGTTAGGCTGTGTACAGGGTATCAAACAAAAGAATCTCTGTGTACCTCATTTTCTCGGAGATAGCAACACTCGTACTTCTCAGAGGTGTTATGAGAAACAAGCGAATCTATGCTGAGCGCTCCGGACAGGGCCTGGCACATTACGTGCAATAGAGCAGAAAGTCTTGTTAAGTGCGGTCACTTCCCTATTCTGACAAAGATGGTTAGTTGTCCGCAATATCTGCTCTTTCTTGGTAAAGGAGTGCCTGTTTTTCCAATTTTTCCCAACCTCCTTAGCATCCAAGTGTGGCCATGTGGTGAGCCAATGGCTTATAGAAGTAGCACTTACAATAGGTGCTTTTAAAGTGTCCCTTACTTCTTTCTGCTATCTAGAATGTGGCTGTAATGGCTGGAGCTCCAGCAGCCATTTTGGACAATCAGGGGAAAATAACAGGTTTGAGTAAAGGAGTACATAAAAGGAGTCTGCAACCATGACAACTTTACAAAATTGCTTTCCTAGCCCTGGATTTCCTACCTAGGGGGTACTTTCATATTGGAGGAATAAAGTTCTATTTTGTTCAAGGCACTGTTATTTCGGGTTTAGATCACATGCAGGAAAACCCTTTTGAAATTAAATGTCCTCTGAAATTTTTTTAAGTGGAAAAGCAGCTTGCTGAAGAGGGCATCAGAGTCCTGTGCGTACCTGTTGTGACAGATATGTCAAAAGTGTACGACCTTCTTGGTAAAGGAGTGCCTGTTTGTAAAGGAGACACGTTTGTATGTTCACATATAAAAAATATTCAGACACAACATCGGGGAGAGAAGGAACCAACCTGGTAGAATCTTGGGCAGATGTCATACCTGAATGAGGTATTTATGAAAGCGGGCCATTGTGAGAGGGGTGACTTGCAAGGAATTAATTATTGGTCTATGTTCACTTTCCTCAAGAAGTCTCCCAGCTGACAAACACTGCCCACCCACATCGCGTCCCCACAAACCTTCCTGTGGCCTCATTTCTAAAAATGAAGTCAATCAAGAATCGCTAGATATTTGAAAGAAGTTTAACAAGCAACAGATAAACAGAAAAACTGATCAGAAGAAAACAGAAGAGAATGTATTCAGAAAACAAAGCAACGTAACGTAAAAAGAAACGGAGAATTCTTGAAAATTAAAGAGCAATAAAAGTACTGCCTGGACGTTTGAAGGACATTTGGAGAACAAAAAAGTGAGGAAGATAAAAGGTAAAGCCGAATTCTGAAGCAGGAAATGTTAGAGAAAGAATAAGGATATGAAGCGCTAATTCAGAGGAGCAAACATACAGCTAATAAGAGTTCCAGAAAAAAGGAAGTGCAGATAAACTGGAGATGAGGAAATTAGCAAAACAACAATAACGACAAATTGTAAAAATGTCCTGGAGTTAGTAGAGGCACAAACCTCCAAATTGAAAGGGACGCACTAAAGAGGTTGCTTAAAAAATTCCCACACGTAGACAATCATTATAAAATTGCAGGATGGGAAGAATAAAAGGATATATTTAAAAGTTCTAGTGAGAAAAAAATAGACTCCTCACAAAAAACCAACAATTAAACTATCATCAGACTTATCAGCAATCTGAATGCTCAGGGGCAAGGGGCCTTGTTTTCAAAGAAAGAATGCATTTTAATGGATTTCTATATCCAGTCAGAGGAGAGCAGACCCATAAAAACTCATGACATTTATTTTTCGTACACTCATCTTTGGGAAATTATTTGAGGATATGCTCTCGTAAAATGAGAGAGTAAACCCAAAAGAGGAAGACATGGAGTGCAGGCAACTGTCGACTAATCCAGAAAAGCAAAGAAAGGAAGTTGCAAGAAGACAGTCATGCAAGAGGCTTAGAAAGTAATCAATCCAGACTTGTGCAGGTGGATGAAGGGTTCCCCGAAGAAGGTCTAAGGAATGAAGGGATTCCATTGGATGGAAAGTAAATTGAGATGTTGGAAGAGCTTGAGGATTTACTAAAGGTACAGAATACAAGGGATAAAATGACACTAAAAATTTCAGGGGAGAAAAAAACATATAAGAAACTGATGGTCCCGGTTTGAAGCAATTGGTTCTGACTAGAAAAGAAAATCAGTTGATTTTGTAAAAAAACAAACAAACAAACAAACAAACAAAAAACAAAAAGCAAAGAGAATGAAATTGATTTTAAGTAATAGAATGAGTAATAAGCTTGACAACTATTAAAGATATTGTATGAATGCATGTGATTCTTCTCTCAGCTAGAAACAAGAGTCAGTCAGAATCTCATGGAAACTCAAAAAGCTGCGCAAAGCCCGATGGGGCTCCAAAGCAAATAGAACTGTGGCCAACTTTTCAATAAGTGATAGAGTTTAATAAAGTTGATTCCATTTTGACAATGGAACGGGGGCCATCACTTCAGAACTATAGAGAAGGAAATACAATCATATCACAACATTTGAATCTGCAGAGAATACTATTTATGTATTGACCTTGGGTTTTTTTTTGTTGCTGTTGCCATATTTATTTTAGAAAACATAGTATGACTAACAGAAATTGGGAGGTAAACGTTGGGGAGGAGAGCTGGAGGGGATAGGGGAGCTAATATTCTCACCTTACAAACTTGGGAGTTAAGAGGTACTGTCTCCCGTTGACAGAATGAGAAATGTAAGTTGAAGCATATTTGGTAATTTACAAAGGTAACAGAAAATGTAAAACATGGTGACAGTAAAATAAGGCGAGTAGAGTGTTTAAGTGAAGCCAAATCTGCTTGAGAGGTTAATAATTGAAAGTTTTATCCCTTCACCATGCTGGGAGGTAGCTAGGGACGGGGAGGGTTGGCCAAGGAACTCTTTTTCCACTATAAGCTCTTTCTACTTTCATTTGTTTTTTTTTTTTTTTACTCATATGCATGTATTACTTTTATTTTAATTAAAATTCTCTCCACATAGAAATTTGCCACAGGAATTGAAACAGATTATCATATCAATTTAAATGAACTTAAAGCAATATATTATTTGCTATAAAAATATTTTCATTGATTGAGGGTGTTTCCCCAAAGGGAATGAAAATTATATCAAAGAAATCAACTTCTTCATAAAGAAGATTTTTCAATAGTAGCACCATCCAACTTTTAATGACTTAATTTTGAAAAGGAGGTTTCTCATTGTTAGCTGAATTCAAAGCACTTGGAGTACAACCTGGAGATTTTCCAAAAGGAAACCATTTCTTTAGATGTTTGGGTCTTGCACACACGGTTGCAAAAGAGAATCTGTTGGCCAAATGATTCGGTCTCCCCCAAATCTACGCATACTGTTACGTAACACAAAACTAAATTAAATGTAAATAATTTTTGTTTTAAGGCAATGAGCCTTGCGTGTGAGTTTTTTTTAAACATTTATTTATTTTTGAGAGACAGGTCATGAGCAGGGGAGGGGCAGAGAGGGACACACAGAATCGGAAGCAGGCTCCAGGCTCTGAGCTGTCAGCACAGAGCCCGATGCAGGGCTTGAACCCACGAACTGTGAGATCATGACCTGAGCCGAAGTTGGATGCTCAACCAACTGAGCCACCCACGCGCCCCTACTTGCGTGTGAGATTAAAACTTGCACATATTCTTTGCTTTAGAAGAAAGTGGGAGAAAAATTAACTTTCTCTAGAATTCTCTCTCCAGCAGCCCTTAAGCCTTCACTACCTGGCAAGCACCTGCTCAGGTTTCAGGATTCGGCTCACCTAATCTTGGCAATGTCATAATCCCTTTGTAGTCTCTCAATATACCCTATACATACGTCTGTCACCATGTTGTTTATACATTTGTCCTAACAAGAAGTAGGCAGAAAGCCCTATGAGGTTCTTCATTTCCAGATCCCCTAACGATGTTTTTGTACACCCTTAGTATGCCACTTTTATATCACTTAGTGCGAGTAGCCCTGTTAATAGTCTATGCATGCATAGATAAATCCCCTGTTCTGTCTGGAACTATTTTGGATTTGTTTTGCATATCCCAAATACTCAATACATATGTTATTTTAAAAAATGCATTAGTGGAAAAAGGTAGAGCTAAAAAGGGGGCAGACGGAGAAAAGAGAAGTGTTAAGTTGTCAACTCATGGAGTTGCCCAGACAGCATTTTCACATTACCCTTCTCTTCCCTGCTCCCCCTTCCATTATTTTCTCATTTCCCATCTAATGCCACAAATGGATTTGAAGTGATGCACAATAAGACATATATAATGTAAAAAAGAAGTTGCATGAGTATGACAATTATACCATAACCAGGAAATGTATCCCTTTATTCCACAAATATTTATTGATCATCTCACACTCCAGGCCATGTGCTTGGCATTAGCGACAAAAAGGTGTATGACCCTGATCACATGGAGATTACATTCTAGTGGAATAAAATCCTTTCACTAATTAAATGGCAAATTTCGTTCTAAAATTTCAAAATACAAAGAAAAAGGACAACACTTGAGAATAACCCATTTCCGTTTAGTATGATAAAATGTTTGGGAAAGACTCGTTCTCTTCACCATGCACGTCAAGATTAAGTGAGAAAATGTATATGACATGAAAGCATAGATAAATGTTAGTTATTACATAAAAGATGTTAAATAATGTTTCAACAATAGCCTTGCCAAGTATACTGAAGTATACTTCATAGCCTTGCCAAGTATACTGAAGTATACTTCATAATGACCCAATGGCTGGGTACGGTGTAAAACTCTGAGAGCTTACCTGTAGCTCTTGGGAAAGGGGGGAGACCCCAATTGACTGAAGTTAGATTTCTACCACTCTCATGACATGAGGACTTAAAATGGAAATTAAGCTTATAGAGAAAATAAAATTCAGTGCATTCCTAAGTTGTGGACTGAGTCATCCTGATACATGTTGGAGCTGGTTTGGGATTGCTGAGGATCCTTGTACAGTACATCACTATCTGCATGGAGGACCAATCACAAACCCTAGAATTAGAGCCAAGTCACTTGAGCAACTGCCCTGCAATGAAGAAGAACTGGAAAGCAGAGACAATTCAGACTCTTGGAACTCACTTCCGGGGAACTGTTTTAAGACACAGTTTGGAAGAATATATAAGGAGGCTATAAACTCCCGGATAAAGACACAGTTTGGTCAGTAGATGAAAAAAAGAGAGTGTATGTGTTAAGCCCTGCTAGAGTTTGGTGACAGCATTAAGTTCTTGGGCTCGAAGGAGTATGCCTAGAAAGTGAGCATCACCGATGTAATAGAATCGGACTCCATGTTTTGTTTAACTGCTGGCAGCATTTAACCCTCATTCCTTCTTTCCGTCTCTCCCACATCTGGAAAAGCTGATAAGACAGTATGGATGGACTCTCCTTTGGTGCTGACAAGAAGTTCAAATTACAAGTGAAACCCTTGCCCCATCCCCAGACCACCATAGTCCCCCAAGCTAGTCTCCTTTCCCTGCTCTCTGAAGAACTCCCAAACCTTTACAGGGGACAGAAAAAAAGAAACAACAACAAGAAAATAAAACTCAGTCCAATGAACAAATGGGCAGCAGAATAAGAGGGAAACAATAACAATCAAACATACTTAGAATGCATAAAATAAGATGGCACGAGTGAGCCCAAATATATCAGAAATCACAATAAATATGGAGGAATTAAATTTCTCTGTTACTTGAAAGGTATTTTCAGAGTAAAAAAACATAATCTTGTTCTATATTATTTATAAAAAGTACAACTTTTAAACAGTAAATGGGGGCGCCTGGGTGGCTCAGTGCGTCATGCATCCGAGTTGGGCTCAGGTCATGATCTCATGGTTCATGAGTTTGATTCCCACTTCAGGCTCTTCACTGACAGTGCAGAGCCTGTGTGCGATTCTCTTTCTCTTCTCTCTCTCTCTCTCTCTCTCCATCTCTCTCTTTGCCCCTGACTCATTTTCACCCTCTCTCTCTCTCTCTCTCCCTCAAAAAATAAATAAAAATAAACAATAAATGAAGAGGTTGAAAATGAATTTTGTGGAAACATATAATAGACAAATAGGAAGAAAAATAAAATGATGTAGCAATATATCGGATCAAATCAAATTCAATGTGAAGCATTAAATGGAAGAAAGAAAGATTTTTCATATGGAATAAGTACAATCAACCAAAAGATGGAATGACCTTAAATCTTTTTTGTATCAAATGATATACCTTTCAAACATATAAGTCAAAAACTGGTAGGAATATAAGGAGAGGTATGACAAATTCATAGTCATTATGGGATTTTTCTGAGAAAATCCATTCATGACTTGAGTATAAGACTGATTCTTGGTTTTATACAGGATTGGGGAAGAATGGAGATGTTCAGTGATTGGTGGGTTTTTTCCAAAATGGAGGTGTTTAGAAATTGCTCGACCTTTAGCTGTGACAGTTTGGATGGATACTCTAGTGAGACTGTTGCTGATTGACTGATAAGAAATGTGTCCATTAAAAAAGTTTTTATTTTTTATTTATATTTTTTAAGGTTTATTTATTTATTTTGAGAGAAAGAAAGAGAGAAAGAGAGCACAAGTAGGGGAGTGGCAAAGAGAGACAGAGAGAGAGAATCCCAAGCAGGCTTTGCACTGTCAGTGTGGAGCCCGACACGGGGCTCAAACTCACAAACAGTGAGATCAAGACCTGAGCTGAAATCAAGATGTGGAAGCCCAGCCGACTGAGCCACCCAGTTGCCCCCCCCTTTTAATGTTTATTTATATTTGAGAGAGAGAGAGAGAGAGAGAGAGAATGAGCAGGGGAGTGGCAGAGAGAGACCGAGATAGAATCTGAAGCAGGTTCCAGGCTCTGAGCTGTCAGCACAGAGCATGATGTGGGGTTTGAACTCATGAGCTGTGAGATCATGACCTGCACTGAAGTCCAACGCTTAACCAACTGAGCTACCTAGGTGCCCCTTTTTTAATTTTAATTTTAATTTTTGAGAGAGAGTGAGCATGTGAGTGGGGGAGAGGGTCAGAGAGAGAGAGGGAGAGAGAATCCCAAGCAGGCTCCATGCTCAGCATGGAGCCCCATGCAGGGCTTGATCTCACAAGGTGAGATCATGACCTGAGCAGAAATCAAGAATCAGACACTTAACTGACTGAGCCACCCAGGCGCCCCAGAAATGTGTCCATTAGAGTGAAGCTGTTGTTGAGCAACTGATTTTCAGAAGCCCCTTTACTGATGAAAAATTGTGATCAATCAATTAGGATATGTATAAACCCAGGTCTGGTGCTTTTTGCTATCAGTCCAAGGAAGACATTATTAAGGTTAATGGAGGTGACGTTGTGAAAATGGAAACGCATAGCAGCAGAGAGAACATAATGAGACAGAATCAATGAGGTGTGATTAGATATGAAAGCAGGAGTCAAAGAGGACTCTGTGATTCCACGTACCAGTGGCTGGGCAAGAGACATGAGCCGTCAGAAGGATGAGATGATATGGAGACAAGACAGATTCTTCTTCATGAAAAGTTTGGGAGACATGCCATGGGCCATGCCACTATCAGGCCTAAAGATTGGGAGTGAGATCTCACCAGTGCACGTGTGTGTGTGCATGTGTGAGCACACGCATGCGTGTGTATGTAGGAGTTATCGATGCTTAGTTGACAGTCGAATAACAAGAATCAGTGTGTGAGTAGAGAGCTTCAGATAGAATTTTGGGGACCTATGTTTAGAGGGTAAGGGAAGAAAGTAGTTATATACATATGTGGGAGGGACTTTAAAAACTTAAAAGGAGACCCAGGAAAATATATCAGAGGTAAAACCTAAAAAGAAGGTAGGAAAGGTCAGTGATGTCAAAGGCTGTACCAAGGTAGAGTAACATGAAGATAGATAATATGGGGGCTTGGCCATGAATGCAAGGTTGAAGAGAACCAGGAGAAATGAAATGCAAGGGTAGGATACCCTTTCGCAGCGGAAGTAGAATTACAGTGGGATGGAAGTATCAGGGAAAAGATTTTTGGAATGGAGTAGGCAGAGCCAGGGACAAGGGAGAGGTTGAAGGTGCTAGAAAAAGAGAATGCCAAGTTGGTAGAGAAAATTTCTGGGGGTGGTAGGAGATGGGTGAATGAAGCATTTCTAATGATGTAGACAGAAGGCAGAGGTGCAGGTGAGGAAAGTTAAGGAACTTGGAATTGAGTGGGGTTGATTTCCTCTGTGATAGGTGAATTTATGCAGAAAGAGTCATGGGGTGAAGGCCAAATTATAAGTTCAGAGAGGAATGGCTTGGATGGGAATGCAATTAGAAGCTAATTACAAGGAGAGCTCAAAGGGTTATCAGCTACCAAGCCAGGGTGAATGGGTACAGAAAATGTGATATCTACACACAATAGAGAATACTCAGCCTTGAAAAAGAAGGCTATCCTGCCATTTGTCACAACATGGGTGGACCTGGAGGACATTATGGTGAGTGAAATAAGTCAGACACAGACAAATACTGTATGATCACACTTATAGGTGGAATCTAAAATAGTCAAATTCAGGGGCACCTGGGTGGCTCAGTCATTTAAGCATCCAACTTCAGATCAGGTCATGAATCTCGCGGTTCGTGGGTTCAAGCCCCTCATTGGGCTCTGTGCTGATAGCCCAGAGCCTGGAGCCTGCTTCGGATTCCGTGTGTGTCTCTCTCTCTGCCCCTCCCCCACTGTGCTCTGTCTCGCTCTCAAAAATAAATAAACATCAAAAATTTAAAAATAAAATAAAATAGTCAAATACATACAAGCAGAGAGCAGAACAGTGGTCGCCAGGGGCTGTGGGGAGGAGGAGGGGGGAATGTTGGTCAAGGGGTACAGAGTGTCAGTTACAAAGAGGAATCGATTTTGGAGATCTGATGAGTAGCATGGTGATTATTAGTAATAATATCATACAGTATACTTGAAATTTGCTCAGAGGGTGAGTCCTAAGTGTTCTCATCTCATAAGAAAGAAAAATGGCAACTGTGTGAGGTGATGGTCATATTAACTAGCTTAACCATAGTGATTATTTCACAATGTGTGCATATGTCACATCACGAGGTTGTACATCTTAATAAATACAATAAAAAAAGAGTAGGAGTATTAATAGCAGTATTAGTGGCAGATGACATTATATAGATTGTGTTGTCTTATCTAAAACCGTCAGCTGGAAATAGGGAAAGTGGACCTGCCCAGAAGAAGGTCAAAAGTGAAGGAGGTTCCAGGGGGTGAAAAGGAGTCTATTGCAGAGACTGACCAAAGGCAAACAGGGCAGACGTTAGGGGAGAAGCCGGGGAAGGCAATATTCTGGCAAAATGGGGAGGGACTGACTGAGGGACTAGGTGGACAACATGGAGGGACCTGGCTGTGGTCATGAAGAGGAAGCACGGAGTTCAAGATCTCGGGGATGGAACAAAGCCACATGAATTGAGGTCCTCTGGGTGGTAACATCATGAGCATTGGAAACACTTTGGAGATGAAGGTCACAGAATTGAGATGATGAAAGGACACGATGTCCATGTACTGCAGAGAAGGTTTCTCAGTGAGGAAGAGGATATCACCAACGATGAAGAGAGCATAGGATGGGAGACGAAGATGAGCCAGGGCCGATGGAGAGATTGCCTAAAAGATCAATAATGACTGTGACACACGGACAGAGAGAAGACATCGGTGAGCAGTGGCAAGAGAAACCCACAGTAGACTGGCCTCTGGCCAGAGTAGAGCCTTGCAATGGTTCCCACAGGAATCTTTGTCGATGCCTCTCCTCTGTTCAGTTCACAGGCCAGTGAGGAGAATGGAGAGTGCTGCGGCTTCGGGGACTTGACCCCGATTTAGTGTCTAAAACATGTCTCCCTCATTGGCGTCCTATTGCGTGTGGCCATTCAGTCAGAGCTTCATTTGCCCGAAGCCAACACAGAAGTTTCTGCCTTTGCTAAAAAGCCTCTGAGGGAGGCTGCGCATCATCAATCATTGAACATAATCACTTACACTGACTGCAGATGAATCTTCGATAGGATGCAGAAGAAACAGTACAAGGGCGCACTGGGCACAGAAGGAGAGAGGGTGGGAATGCCTCCCAAGGAGGTAAGGGATGCGAAGGGAAGGCAGTATGAAGTCAGGCCCCCATGCCAGGCCTGGGAAGGCAGTTTTTGCAGGGCTTAGGAAGAGCAGGCACCGCAGAGAGGTTGAGCGCAAGGATGCCTGGGATTGGACTTTGGGGAGCTTGGTATCTTACTGGAATACCAGAGTCCGTCCCTTGTATTTATATTACTGGCTTAGAATGTCGCTACTTGAGATGGCCATAGATGGTCTACATCTTCAACTGCACATGGCAGCGCTATCCAATAGGGATATAATTCAAGTCACAGAGATGACCCACATATGTCATTTAAAATTTTCTAGTAGAGGGACGCCTGAGTGCCTCAGTTGGTTTGGCTTCTGACTTTGGCTCAGGTCATGATCTCAGGGTTTGTGAGTTGGAGCCCCACGTCAGGCTCTCTGCTGTCAGTGCAGAACCCACTTCTGATTCTCTGTCCCCTTCTCTCTTGGCCCCTCTTCCACTCACTCTTTCTTTCAAAAATAAATAAACATAAAATAAAATAAAATAAAATAAAATAAATAAAATAAAAATTCCTAGTAGATACATTTAAAAAAGTAAAATGAGGGACACCTGGGTGGCTCAGTCAGGTAAATGCTTGACTTTGGTTCAGGTCAAGATCTCATGGTTTGTGGGTTCGAGCCCTGCACCGGGGTCACTGCTGCGTCAGCTTCGGATCCTCTGTCCCTCTGTCTCTCTCTGCCCCTCCCCTGCTCTCACTCTCTGCCCTTCCCCTGCGCTCTCTCTCTCTGGCACGTGCTCTCTCTCAAAAATAAATAAACATTAAAAAAAAAAGTAAATTGAAACAGGGGAAATTAATTTTGACAATATATTCTATTTAACCCAGTATAACAAAATACCATTTCAACATGTAATCAAACATTAAAAATTACTGAGGTATTTCATACTTTTTTACTGTACTACCTCTTTGAAATATGCGTTTTACACTCACAGAGCATCTCAGTTTGGACCAGCCCATTTCAAGTGCTCAGAGGCCACATGTGGCTGGTGGCTACCATGTTGGATGGCCTAGGTATGTGGTTTAAGACACACCTGTGTCAAAGATACAGTACGGATAGTATGTGTCTTAGGTAATTAGGAAGGGGCAGAGATTCATGAAGGCTGATCGTGTCAGGCTGAGTAATTCTTTACAGAATTTAGGATGGGGTTTAAAATTAGGATGGGGGGCAGGTCGATGAGAATGGTCCATTTCAAGGCAAAAAGGCCTTTGGGAATATTGGGATAAAGGAAAGAAGAGAAGAATAGAAAGCCCAACCATCTAAGGAGAATGGGAGAAGAGAAAACCCAGAATCCACCTGGTGTGTGATTGCTGAAAGCAGCACATGACCGCCAGACATCCTTACAATTGTCACCTCTCTGGGTGTGGTTCCCATGCCCAAATATCACACCAAAGTCCCCTTTCTCTGCCTCCCCATTGTGACTATAAACAGCAAGGCTGGCCTGAATTGCATTTATAAAATGTTGATTATCTATAACTGGCTTTTAACTTTTCAGATTTGTCCTTCACTCCACAGCTTTTGATCCTGAACCCAGCAGCATTTTACGAGGGTCTGGGGGTGGGGGGATGATGTGGGAGGGCGGGCGGGGAAGGAAAGAAAATGTCCTCACAAAACAAAAACGGTATTTTCAGAATTGCACTCTGCTGCTTTCAGACTATTTCCATCAACCCTCTTATTCATTTTGATTTATTTCTATCCATAAGCAGACTAACGCTTCTCTATGCTTTTATTGTTCTTCAAGAATAGGCCTTCTTTTGGAGGAAAATAATGTCTCTACGACCACCACTTTGCTCAATGCAGATCTTCATTAATCTCCAGCCACAGAGCAGGCTTTTAGCAGCGAGCACTTGGATGGGAATTGAATTTGATATTGCATTATGGTTCTGGGGCGTTTCACAATAGACTGTGTTCTTTTCTGTGTCTGAGCACAATCAGAGAGACCCAATTAAATAATTTGGTGCAATAATGGAGAACAAAGGAGTATGAGGGCTTAAAGTGAAGGCTTCAGCATTTGTATTCTCCCTTTTCTGTATCATGTTAATTAATTTGCCTCAAAACCAAAAGAAAGGACACAATATGGACGAGCATCGCTCATCGACAACATGTGGACACTTTAATGCAGATACCAAGCCAAATGGACTCTTAAGGAAAGGCCAGCGCACTAGTGTGCTAGGGCTGCTGTAGCAAAGCGCACCCAATTCGGGGGGCTTCAAACAGCTCAAATGATTCCTTCAGAGTTCTGGAGGCCGGAAGTCCCAACTCAAGGTGCTAAGCAGGGCCATGCTCCCTGTGAGACTCTGGGAAGAGTCCTTCCTCGCCCCTCCCAGCTTCTGGGGGGCAGTCCATCCTTGGCATTCCTCGGCTCCCAACTTCAGCGCTCAGTCCTTGCTTCCACGGTCACCTGGCCTTCTCCCTGCGTGTCCCTGCCTTCACCTGGCATTTTCCTCTTCTTGGAAGGACACTGGTCATATTGGATTAGGGCCCATACTAATGACCTCATCTTAATTTGATCACTTCTGCAAAGACCCTATTTGCACATGAGGTCACATTCACAGGTGAATGTGGGGTTAAGACTTCAACACATCTTTTGGTGAGGACACAGTTGATCCCGTAACAGGCAGGCTCTGAATTTTCAGGTAAAAAGTGAAGTGTTTTTGTTTTTTAAAGGAAGGAAAGGAGGGAGGAGGGTGAAGACAGAGGGAGGCAGAAGATCCAAACCAGGCTCATGCTGACAGCAGTGAGCCGGATGTGGGGCTCAAACTCACAAACCATGAGATAGTGAGCTGAGCCGAAGTCATACGCTTAACTGACTGAGCCACCCAGGTGCCCCTGAAGCGTTTATTCATGCTAATGGTGAATGATTCCCTGCTGCTGCAAGTGACAGTCTTTCCTGCCTATGCTTTTGAGAAGACCGAGCCCTGGAGCGGCACAATAGCGTCTTCTAGTAAATAACGTGACTTTAAAATATAGCTGAGGATGTGAAAATGAACACAGCCAGCAGTCCCAGAGGACAGTGACCTGGTCAGACCCAGAGTCTGTAGAGCTTCTATCAAATACTTCCAATAAAAGTGCCCTGGGAACTTTAACTCTCAAAGTTGACTTTTTCTAAGGCTGTTTTGGGCACCTAAAAATGAGTATTGCCATTGCAATGGGTCTCCAGTGTCAAGGAGAGCTGGGTGGGTGAGTTTCATCTTTTTTTTTAATTTATTGGGGCACCTGCGTGGCTAAGTCTGTTGAATGTCCAACTTCCTCTCAGGTCATGATCTCATTGTCCATGAGTTTGAGCCCCACGTCAGGCTCTGTGCTGACAGCTCAGAGCCTGGAGCCTGCTTCCGATTCTTTGTCTCCCTCTCTCTCTGCCCCTCCCCCACTTGCTCTCTCTCTCTCTCTCTCTCTCTCTCTCTCAAAAATAAATAAACATTAAAAAAGTTTTAAAAAATAAAAATAAAATTTATTTATTTTTGAGAGAGAGAGAGAGGGCGCACAAGTGGGGGAGGGGCAGAGATCGAGGGAGAGAGAGAATCCCAAGCAGGCTCTGTGCTATCAGAGCAGAGCCTAATGTGGGGCTCAATTTCATGACTGTGAGATCATGACCTGAGCTCCAAATCAAGAATTGCATGCCTAACCGACCGAGACACCCAGGTGCCCCGCAAATTTCATCTGATCAGAGGTACAAACTTTGTATACCCTTCGGCAAACTTTGTCCTGGGTTTCTGCCGAATTGCATAAAATACATGCCTAACAAAGGATGGCACTAAACGGAGGTGGGCATGGATTTAGTTACGTGACGTGAGTATGTCTGTCATCCTGTACTAGGCGGGGCATTGGTCTAACTTCCCTCCGATCTCAGACCCAAGTAAATGACACCTCTTTGTTCAGGCTGCTCCAAAAGTGCATATATCTAAACCTTAGTTAAATTAACAGCCATCATTTATGTTGTCAGCAAAGGAGAAACGATCATTAAGTTGGAGGTAAGGGAACATATTTATCAGACAGCCTGGCAGTAAAGGGAGCCAGATGGGATTTACCAGGTAGAGCTGTAGCTTAGAGCTCACAGGGTCTTGGGTACAAGCATGTTCGCTCTTCAGGGTGAGCCAGTTCTAGTTATTTTATAAAAGAAAAGGGCAGCAGGGTAGGGGTGGCATGTTCCGGATGGAGTCTCATGCCTGTGACCCAGACACAAGAAATACCACGTTAGGTCTCAGAAGTGGGGAGGATGGGCGCGGGCTCTTCCCTGTAGCCCCGGATCACCTCCAGTTGCTGGCCCAACCCTGGTTTCGGATTTGGTTCTAGTCTGCTTTGAAGTTCAGTTCGGGGGCTAGGGCCAAGAGAGCAGAAAGCTGAGGAAGACGGAGGGGCAAAGCCGAAGGCTTCGGGGTCAGACCCAGACCTGCATTCAGGTGGATCCGCACACTTGTTCTGTAATGGGCAACCAGGACAGGCTACTTAGTACCTCTGAGTCTCAGTTTCTTCATCTGTAAAATGGGATTCATAGAACATTCAGTGGGATGATATGTGTACCCAAGCAGATTATAATTGCCCCATAAATATTACGTTTTCCAAGATTACCCCTCAGAGGGTCACCAGTGGCCATCAAGCTGCTGGCCCTTCCTTACTCATTATAGAGGACTTGTCTCCAGCAGACATTCTGAACATTCGTATATCATGGTACACATGAGATGAAAATATTGGCATGAGTACCCTGGGGTAAACACATCACCCTGTGGGCTGAGGCCCAGGCAGCTGTATATTTAAGGAGTGTCCCAGGAGATTCTAATGTGTTGTCCAGAGTGACACGGACTGAAGGTGAATATAATAAGGGCAGGTCCTGAAACTCTAGGCAAGACGTGATTTTGTAGAAGTCAAAGGATTCGGATTCAAAGAGCGTATAACGAACATCAGCCCCAGAGGTTATTTTGAAAGTCAATTCCGCTTAAATTACGGTAAACTAGACATAAGATTTACCCCTTGAGCCATTTTTAGGGTACAATTTAGTGGCATTAAGAACATTCACAATGGTTTGCAGCCATCACCACTATCCATTCCCAGAACTTTATCATCACCCAGCACAGAAACTCTATGCCCGTTAAATACTTAACTCCCCACGCGTCCCAATTTCACCTTCCCCCCTCCCCCCACTCCAGCCCTTGGCAACCATAGTTCCACTTGTCTGCCTCTACGAAGTCAATCATTCCAGGTACCTCGCATAGTGGAATCATACAGCACTTGTCCTTTTGTGTCTGGCTTAGTCCCCTTAGCATAACGTCCTCAAGGTTCATTCCTGTTGTGGTGTGAATAAGAATTGCATCCCTATTTAGGGCAGGGTAATATTCCTGGCAGTGTGTACACTTCGCTTGTTCATTCATTCATTGATAGATATTTGAGTTGCCTCCACTTTTTGATTATTGAGGATAATACTCCTATGAACACAGTGTGTAAATATTGTTCGAGTCCCTGTTTTCAGTTCTTCTAGATATATGCCTAGGAGCACATGGCAACTCTCCATCTTGATTTTGGAGGAGCCACCAGACGGCTGTCCACAGCACCTGCCCTCACGCTCCCAGCACTGTGTGGAGGTCTTGATTTCTCCACGTCTTTGTTAATAGTGATCTTGATGGATGTGAAGTGGTATCTCATTGTGGTTTTGATTTGTATCTATTTAGTGCTCACAATCACCCTGTGAGGTGAGCGTTATCAGCCCCTGACTTTAGTGATATGGAAACTGAGTCAACAACCTGTCCAAGGGGACTTAGACAGTGGAGTGGCAGGACCTGGCTCTGTAACTGTGTTATCTACAAGGGAAGCGCCTAGTTAAAGAAATTCTGTGGGTAACTTTTCCATAAAGAAAAACCTTTTGTGAAGTAGACATGACCCTTTCATTTTTTTCTAGGTCCAGATGGTCCTAATTTGCTTAAATTGAGGACACCTTGCCTAGTACCACCAGTAGGCTTTAAATTTCTGCAGCCTTTCTTTTTTGTGTTTTTAAATGTTTATTTATTTTTGAGAGAGAGAGCATGAGCAGGAGAGGGGCAGAGAGAAGGAGACAGAGAATCTGAAGCAGGCTCCAGGCTCCAAGCTGTCAGCACAGAGCCTGATGTGGGGCTCGAACCCACGAACCGTGGGGTCATGACCTGAGCTGAAGTCTGACGCTTGAACAACTGAGCCACTCAGGCGCCCCTGCAGCCTTTCTTAAAATATGGCAGTGCTGGGATGCCTGGGTGGCTCAGTTGGGCAAGCATTTGACTTCAGCTCAGGTCATGATCTCATGGTTCGTAGGTTCGAGCCCCATATCCAGGCTCTGCACTGGCGGTGAGGAGCCTGCTTGGGATTCTCTCTTTCTCCCTCTCTCTCTGCCCTGTCTATGCTCTCTCTCTTTCTCTCTCTCTCAAAAAAATAATAAACTTAAAAAAATACGGTGGTGCTGTGCTGCCCTCAGAGAGTCCTTCTATTTCCCCCCCACATGTCACCAAGAATTTTGCTAGTAGTACTGAGGTCCGCCGCAACAGCCTTCAAGAACAAGGACTTCTAGACATGAACAGACACTTCTCCAAAGAGGACATCCAGATGGCCAACAGACACATGAAACGATGCTCAGCATCACTCATCATCAGGGAAATACA